>BSBN01000547.1:20670000-21870000 GCA_027924645.1 Cunninghamia lanceolata | reverse complement strand
ATACAAGGAAGGTTAGCATCAGGTCATCAACGGAAGGAGAAGATACACTTCAAATCCAGCATTGAGGAATCCAACATCAAAAGAAGATCAGTCCATGGAAATTCAAGGAAGAGAAGATCAATCCTTGGAAGTCCAAGAATGAGAAGAGGAACGAGCCCAACACCATGGAGACAAGGATTACACCAAGAATTCCACGCCAAGACAAGAACTTAGGTCAAATGCAACACAAGATGAAATTTTCAAGTTCAAAGTACACTCAAGGGACAACTGTTTGGAAAATGCTGAGGTGGTGCCCTTCTAGAAGATGCCTTGTTGGAGTCCTAGTCAGCATGGGGCGCCCTAATACATGTGTTACGTTCTCATTGGCCAGAGTGTTGGTGATCTTACCTACCTCCTCTTTAGGGTTTTGTTTGACTTAATCTGGGTCGTTGATTCCTAGAATCAATCATAGCCCTTCATTGTATATTTGGAAGCCTATATAAAGGCCCATTCGCCTCATTTTTTGAGGAGATAGAGAATAGAAAGAATAGGAGAGGGGAACAAGAGTAATAACTAATGTAGTATTTCTCCACTTGTGAGCAAGGAACTTTGAGGTATTACCAGAATTGTTGCCAATCGGTGAGTGATGTTGATTCAGCCTCTTACCATAGTGCAGATTACACATCAAAAAATTTGTGTGGAGACAATTTGTCAGAGGGGTCTAATCATTTGGCAGGGCAATTGAAGGTGAATGAAGGCTCGATTGCTTCAGCTTTAGACCACTTTGATGTTGTTCAGCAGTTGGTGACACACTGTTGTTGGACTCCAGGTATATATGAGCACCTTGATAGTGGACTTTCCCTTGCTGAGTTTCAAGCACTCAGAGATGCAGTTGGGATCATGAAGAATAATTACCTACAACTATTGTCAGATAGAGATCATCTTCTCAGGCTCGATGGTATTTATCATGATGCTCTAAGGGGAAAGGAAGAGGAGGTTGATGAGCTCACCTATGAGCTCGAGGTCACCACAGACTCCTTGAAGAGCGCTCAAACAGCCCTTCAAGAGTCAAAGCTACAGATAGATGAGCTTACTGTGGAGTTGAGCTTAGCACAGTCTTCATCTCCAGCAATTACAGTTCCGACTTCTATGACAGTTACTGGTGATGAGCATGCACCGACGGATAGTGGTAAGGATTACTTTGTGGATGTGGTTACATCCATTACAATTATAGGTGCAGTTGATACAGATGGGATGGATGCTTTGGTTGAGAGTAGTAGAGAACCAGATGTTGCATCAGGGGTCTCTGAGGTTAGTCCCATGACAGGTGATGCAGAGTAGGTTGATAGCTCTTGTGATGAGTTGGTGGATTTCCCCGAGAGTTGTGTGACAGATCACCACACTACTCCATCTTTTTCGCAGGAGATATGTAGGGCATCATTCAGTAGGGAGATTGACTCTCATGATGATTTGTTTCCCTCTCCTGGAAGCAAATCAGAGATTACATCCCATGTAGCTGATTTTGATCAACAACTTAGGGAGTCACACGGATGGAGAGATCGGTTGAAGGTTAATGAGGATAAGGTTGTTCAAACCTTAACTCGTATTGACAGTACCCACAAGTTTGTGGAGGATCTCTTTTGGACGACACAATTGGAGGAAAGGTAGATCGGGGTAGTAGCAGGCACTTCTATATCTAATTTGCGAACTATCCAGCGTGCCATGGAGTGGATTAAATTAGAATACCTCCAGTTGCTTTCAGATCGAGACTTTGCTATTGGGTATGCAGAGAGGACTTGCAGGTTATCTACCCAATTAGCCATTCAGGATCAAAGACATGAGCCATCTTCTGATTCGAGTGATGAGGAGGGTGTTCCCCAGGACTTTGACGGTCAACCTTTGACACAGGCAGGTGCTTTTTATTTTGACTGCATAGTGAGGAGTGCTCATCATTTCTCCTTTAGTCCACACATAGATGACTTGATGATGCGTAAGTGTGGATTGGCTAGGGATTTATACCATCCATTGTGGGATGAAGAGTTGCCATCTTCAGAAGATGGGACTAGGGGCTGCAAGTAGCCGACTCAGTTGTTTGCAGGGGATTACTTGCAAGATCAGAGGTTGGATTACCATCATGTTGATGTGTACCTGATAGAGTTTGCCACTACTGGGTCTCAATTGGAGACAGGGCTTCAGGGAAGGTGTAGTGGCAGTGGGCGTGATGGCTTGGTTAGTTATCACATCCATGGGAGTTTCGCAGAGATTGTAGAGAGATATTGTGTTGCGGAGGCTTCCAGATGTTTTTGTCTTTTCATGACGGATAGGTGTGAGGTTCGGTTGTTTTGGGATCCCGGTGGTGACAAGATTGGCATGACAGTTCAGTTGGATTCCAATGTGTTGCTTCACCACTCTCTGCATGGTGAAGTTGATATCAGAGTAGTGCAGCGTAAGTCAGGGGATGTTATGCATGGTAGACTTCCGTTCTGGGTTTGGGATCCAGGGATATATTATTGGAGCCTCTACAGTTTGCTATGGTATCCTTCTTGTGCATTAGGATTCCGATCAGGGTTTGCTGATGAGTTCTACAGCATGTACATTGTGTGGTATGCATACAGGTTCATCGTTGATTCACAAGTACACGGGCTGATTTTGATGCACAAATCTTGTGTGCAGGAGTTGGACAGATGGCATGATGTTTATCTTTGCGCAGTAGTGTGTATGCTGGTGCTATTTGAGTTATTTGGTGACATGTGGGTCATCCTACAGTTTTTTCCTTGGGCCTCTAAAGAAGCGATGTTTTCCTATTCAGTGGTGATTGCTTGGGGACAAGCAATTTCAGGGAAGGCGGACTGTAATGTCCCTTTTTTGAGCGAGCATCAGAGTTGGTGGTTTAGCCTATCATCAGGTCCTCGTAGGCTAATAATGGTGTTTAGAGAGCCCAGTGTTGGTGTTGCTAGCTTCTCAGTTGGTAGTTGGTAGTTGTTAGTGGCAGTTTGGGTACCTTGTGGCATACTTACTATTTTTAGTAAGTTCGGGTTCGGTGCCAGATCGGGATTTTTAGTGTTGGAGATGGAGCGTCTCATCGAGACCTTTTCGGCGAGCTATAGATCACTGAATTCCGAGTTCGTCTTGGTTTTTATTTTAGAGTCCGAAGTTATATAATATTTATTTGATGGGACTTTAATAAAATGTTAAGTTATGTGACTTTATAATATAATGTTAAGTCATAACTTAAAAGTGGTTCCCCTAGGAGATGGGTGCCCATGGGAGACATAAGGGGATAATTAATATTATGAAATAAATAGAATAACTCCTCATTCTTGGGCGTAGGGGAAATGAGAGAAATAAAAAGGCAAAAGTGAGCCTCATTTGCATATGCTTGGTATTTGATATTTTCTCTCTTGTTGAGATTTGCCCGTGTGTGGGTTTGGAGCATGGCTCTAAGGTTTCAGTTGGCTGTGTTGGGACGAAAACCCTAGCATTGGTCCCTTTCCTCGTGCGTGGAAGATCGTATCAGGGGAGGATTTGTGGAGGCTTCATCCAAAGGTCTCATTTGTGCATTTATTGGAGGTATTTTGGAGAAGTATGGTGCTGATATGAACATTTTTGATGGAGTTTTGAGTTGCAGATTGGAGGATTGATAACGTGAACCTGATTTGAACATTGTGGGAGTGTTTTGTGACTGTTTATAACAGCCATTACTGGTCGTACCTCTTGCATAGCTGGCCGTACATCTTCTAGCAAGTTGTACCAAATAGTGGCATAGTCTTTGGGAGTTGTTTGTGCAGTTTTTGAGGCTGATTGTGGTCGCCACAAGGAGGTGAAGCTTTCTAATGTATAACAGAGATAATACAGTCTAGTTTATGTGTCTGCTGCTGATATCTTTAGCTCTAGAGGCTGTACCATTCTAAGGGGATGTGGGTATTGTAGCTGATGAATTCTTTACCATTTGGAGCTGCTTACACTCTCTTTCTGGGCGTCTAGGGTTACTATAGCACCCTCCATTCATTGTATTTCAGTCTCATTCATTTGGAGCAGTCTGAGAAGTATTTTCATGGTGCCATGTTGCTGGTTTGGCTACAACATCCGGACGAAGTTGTAAATTTTGATCTGGGTATGTTACTGTAATTCATATTTTGGCTAAATACAATCTGGGTCTTCATTAGTTTACTGTTATCTATTTTAGTTTTTCTAGGTTTATGCTATATGCTCTTATTTCATGTATTCAATGAAAATATCAAACATGCAATACATTCAATGAAACCCTAAACTCAAAGCAATCAGAAAAAAAACAAAAATTTGGCATCAAAAAATATACACAACAGGGGTGTATATTACAAATCGCCTCATTTTTTAGGAGATAGAGAATAGAAAGAATAGGAGAGGGGAACAAGAGTAATAACTGCTGTAGTATTTCTCCATTTGTGAGCAAGGAACTTTGAGGTATTGCTAGAATTGTTGCAAAAAGACATTTCCAAATCAATACATAAGCGTTGAAGTTTGGTGTTTGTAGTGTTCTTTGGAATGTTGGCATGGTTCTCTAATTTCTCTAAAGCAAATTAGAAGCTCCATTGTTGCAGATATGTTTTCTTAATTTCAGTTTCATTTTCAGTTTTCATTAATTAGATTGGTGGAAGATATTGCCATTGATGAATGTTGAAACCCCTTATGTTCATACCATTTGTGGTTTGTGGCTTGCAAGTTGCAATGCATAGTTAGTTTGAACACTCTAAAAACTTAACTTCGATTGCTTGTTGCATAATACATTTCTATGCTCTATGTATGAGTAATCTGAAAATCATCATTAAAATACCTTAGAAGATTGCATCATCTTTGTGTAGTTGTTGTTTCATGGCGAAACAAAGCATGGTTGTGGTTTCACTAAGTCAATAGCATTCTTTGCATCAAAGTAGATTTCTGAACCCTTTCACTTTTTTGCCTTTTCTTTTAAGTTTGTTGCAAGGAGTTCCACTCACTCACAAATCCAAGGAGTAATGAATTTCATCCATGTCCATGAAGGAGTAATTTAGTGTAAGTCCCTTTGTGATTACCAGCATTCAGTGTTTAGAAACTCGCCAGGACTCGCCTGGACTCGATGAGTCGCGAGATGAGTGAGCCCAGACGAGTCCTGGGGACTTGACTTGGCTGAAAACTCGCCATAACTCGCCGAACTCGCTTGGAACCGGCGAGTCCCATCAGTAAGACTTGGTCGGCGCAGGCAGAGTTAAAAAGTAAAAACAAAACAAAAAACTAAAGTCAAAACTTGATTTTTTTTTGACTTATATTGCCTCTACTACATTAAAAGCAACTTCATTTCATTTTGTTGGCAAAATAGGAGAAAAGAGAGTTGTGAGGAAAAATAAGAGTGCATTGTAGGGCAAACAGCAAGGAGGTAGATGAAAAATCCATCAACAAATCGCATTCGAGCAGCTTCATACTTAGAGTTGGTGCATCAAGAGATCTCTACCAGCGATTGGAAGGAGTTTGCATTTCATTTCAAGTTTCATTAGAGAGGTAAGCTTGATTTTGTTTGGTTTTTTTTGTGTTTTTTAGGAAGAATTGCATTGTTTGCTAAAATTTCAATTTTTTTGGGAACAAAGTTACAAACCCTACTTATTTTTTTTGAACATTCAACAAATTAAAAAACCCTACCTTATGTTTTGGAACAATCAACAAACCCTACATTTTTTTTTTGCATTAGTTTAATAATTATAAATGAATTCACAAATGTTCATTTTTTTGTATTTATGTGTTATTGCAGCAGCCTTGATTTCAAGTTCAAATTATATTTTCCACAATGTCTAACTCTTCAAACCCAAATCGAAAGGACCTAGCTTGGAAACATGCTAAAAATTTTCCCGGGCAAAAAAAAGGACAGACAAAATGTTTCTATTGCAAAACAATTTTTCATGGAGGCATTAATAGATTGAAATACCATCTTGCACGCATACATATCCATGATGCTTTGGGATGCAAAGACGCACCTATTGAGGTTGTTCGTGAGGTGCAAGTACAATTAGAAACATTTGAAATGAAAAAACAAATGAAAAAGAGGCAAAGGGAGGAGTTGGCATGCATTGGTGGTGTTGGACTTCTTCCAAGCCTCCATTTCGTCCTAGTGCTAGTGCTTCTGCTACTGTTGGTGCTAGTGCTGCCGCTAGTGCTAGTGCTAGCGGGAGTATTAGCATTCGTCCTAGAGTTCGTAAATCTAGGTTCGATTCATTTTTTGTGCCACACACTACTCCTGGTTCCCAACCATCGCTTGAGAGCATGGGTTGGAACAAGGAGGCACATGATGTAGCTAGACGAGCAATTGGAGACTTTTGGTACTATTGCACCATTCCATTCCATGCAGCTAGGTAATTCTTTTTTGTTTGATTGTTTTAAAATTTGTAGTTTGATTCTTTGTCCCGTGAATTTTTATATTTAAATTTTAGATGTATGTTGAATTCAAATTTAAAGTTAAACTCTCCATTTTACAAGTGCTAGGTCTCCTTTTTGGCAAAATATGGTTGATGCCATAACTATTTGTGGGGCGGAGTTCAA
Source organism: Cunninghamia lanceolata (assembly GCA_027924645.1). Taxonomy (NCBI): domain Eukaryota; kingdom Viridiplantae; phylum Streptophyta; class Pinopsida; order Cupressales; family Cupressaceae; genus Cunninghamia; species Cunninghamia lanceolata. Next base: position 21,863,475 of record BSBN01000547.1, on the reverse strand, counting down.
AGGCCCTACTGAAGATGACTTACGGGGCCCACTTTTGACACAATAGGTGGCTGTTGTAAAAGCCAAAATAGAGGAGCAGCGCTTGGTATGGAGCAAGAAGGGTTGCACCATCATGACCGATGGTTGGACCGACAGAAGAAATAGGACGTTGCTGAATTTTCTTGTTTCCTCTTCAAGTAATTGTACTTCCCTCAATGCATTGAATAATTTGAATTTTGAATTTGATTTAATGATTAATATTTTTAATTTATGTTTTATTGAACCATTGATTTTGCTTCTTTTTTCAGGTGGCACTGTGTTCATCAAGTCAATTGATGCTTCAACACATGTAAAAATTGCCACATACCTTTGTGAGGCTATAGAGGAAGTCATATTTGAGGTGGGTGAGGAGAATGTGGTTCAAGTAGTGACCGATAATGCAGCAAATTATGTTGCTGTAGGTAGACTACTGATGGAGAGGCACCCAACAATATTTTGGACTCCATGTGCCGCCCATTGCCTTGACCTCATATTGGAGGATTTTGGCAAGCTTCCATGGATCAAAACATGTGTGGATATAGCCAAAAATATTTGCAAATTTATATACAATCACACATGGGTCCTTAGCCTAATGAGGCAATACACGAGGGTGAGGGAGTTGGCTCGTCCTGGCATCACCAGATTTGCCACAAATTTCATCACACTACAATCCTTGATTCAGTCAAAGCGAGCTTTGAAACGTATGTTTGTTGCTGAGGATTGGACTTCCTCAACCTATGCTTCTTCCGCCGTAGGGATTGAAGTGGTAAGTTACATTTATGATGAGCCAGACTTTTGGACACCTGCTACAGAGATTGTGAAGGTAACCGTAAAATTTAATACTAGTATTCTACATTATGTTTTACTTTTAATTTTTATTCATATTTTTCTTTTATTTGTTTAACTTTAACTTTATAGTTTATTTTTATTCACACTTATGTTAAGTTAATGTTTCACAATATTTGCAGTTCACCGAGCCCTTGGTAGTTCTCCTACGAGTTGCTGATGGGGAGAAGTCCGCAATGGGCTACATATATGAGGGCATGGATAGGGCCAAGGAGGCCATTAGATCCATCTATGGGGGAGTTGAAGGTAAGTATCGTCCCATTTGGGAGATCATTGATAGGAGATGGCACCACCAACTTCACAAGCCCCTCCATGCAGCAGCTTATTTCCTAAATCCGCATTCCAATTCTGCCCTGATTTCAAGGCGGATGATGAGGTTCTTAGTGGGCTCTACTCAATGATAGAGCGAATGGCGCCTACAGTTACTAGACAGATAGTCCATGAGACAGAGGCCTTTACTAATGCACAAGGAGACCTCTTTTCTCGTCTAATGTGCAAAGAGAGTAGGACAACATTGCAGCCAGGTAAAAATATACTGAAGGGCATAATTTTCCTCTTTTTATATTATTATAGAATGTTGAAACTTGAGACTTAAAATTGGAAATGAGATTGATTTTTTTTCTTTTTTTCATCTCAGATAGATGGTGGCAAATGTTTGGTGCTCAAACACCAAACCTTCAGAGGGTTGCCATTCGCATATTGAGCCAACCATGCAATGCTTCAGGTTGTGAGCGCAATTGGAGTATGTTTGAGCACATACACTCCAAGAGGCGCAATCGATTGTCTGTGGAGAGGTTGAATGATCTAGTGTATGTTCATTACAACCTTCGACTTAGACACAGACAGATTTTTGACCATGACTCCACCCCAATCACACTAGAGGAGGTCGATCCACAATCTGAGTGGATCACTGAGGCTACAGATCCTGTCTTTAGTGATGAGGACCTTGATTGGGTTGACCAGGCAGATAGAGAGCTTGAGGCTGTAGCCATGGTAGAAGAGGAGGATAGAGCACGAGCAGACACAGGCACAATTGATGTTGGTGAGGGTGGCATGGAGTCACAGGCAGAGATTATGGCTGCTGCATCATTGAAGACCTACCATTTACGCCTTCGTAGGAAGGCGAAGGTTGTAGGCTCCTCCGAGCCATAGACTTCTAGTTATTGTTTTGATATTTCATATTTGTTTGGAACATTTGATGTCATGGATTTCATATTCCATGAGTTTTGTATCCACTTGACTATATTTATATATCTAAGTGTGCTATTTCCTTCAGCAGCTCAGCTACAATTTGCATTTATACTTATGTGATCAATGTATACTTGTGTATGTGATCAAATTAGCTTCTATTTGATGATGTTATTGTGTCTTTAAGGTTTATTTAATAAAGGGTGCATGAAACAAGTTTTAAATCCTTAAAAATCTCTAAATTTCTTTGGGTTTTTCACTTTGCCGAGTCTGTGCCGAGTCCGAGTCTCGAAACTATGCTAGCATTAACACATCATTTCATTGAGTCTATCCATGTGCGGGCGTCAAGACCTGACATTCAAGGAACCTTGGAGTAGTCTCACTCGATCACATATTTTAGTGTTTGAGATGCTTTGTTCAAGAGAGGATAGAGCACTTAGTGTTTTATTCTAATGTTGTTGCTGTCATAAAAGACACACCAACACATACTCCTTGCAAGGTGATCACTCCAGAAATGGGGACATTACAACTACTCAGTCTCTAACATTAGCTAAATAGCATAAGCATATAGTTATCATAGGGTTTATTTCATTCAAAAAACATAAAAACTTTTTGCTTTGAACTGAAGTGCATGTCAACATTTTTCCTTAGGTAAATCCAAAAAGACCCACCCTTAGATTTGTTTGCTATGCATAAACCACCCTAGAAATCACATTGAATAGATTGTAAATAGCAAGTACACATTGTTCAAATTAGGTTAGTTTTGTTCACAAGGAGCTTCCCTTTCTAATTCAAAGAGTGGTTCTACCGCATGTGGACTTTTAGATGTGGCTTATGAAGATATTGCAGTTTGTTTGTTTGTAGAAACATTACAAGGTGTCATAGCTGATTGGTTTCAACATCTTGTTGTCGGTACTATCACTAGTTGAAAGTTCGTGTGAGAATTTTCTTGCGTGCTTCAGGCCAACAAAAGATAGCCATATCTTGTTTTCACCACTCTCAAATACCAAGAACGATGATAATGAGCCTATGAGGGAGTTTGTTGTGAGATTCAATTGTCTTGTTACCAGGATTTCTGACACTCTAAATCCTTCTTCCAAGATTTTCCTAAGTTGCTTTATAGTTTTCTCAAAATAGGTCATGCTACTAAATTGAAGGATGCTCAAGAACATGCAATCGAGTTGCAGTTTAGAGTTTGAACATCATACCACAGTAAGATGCTTTTAAATGTAATAAGAAAAACCTTTAATGCATTACATACATTCTCATCATAACTTATGATTCCTTGTGAACAGTTATAAACCAAATAATTACAAACCTGCAAGTTCTACTTATGGGAGTGTCCTCTAAATTGAACTCTGCAACTACACCTCCGCCTCCTTGCACAATAGGTGCAAAACCTGCTGCAGGCTAGATCCATGAGAACAGTACAAACGATAAATGCAATCAGCCATTAAGGAGAATGGGATGGTTAATGCTTAATAGTCACAAAAATTATCATAGTAATCAAGCATTGCTACTATGACAGGCATGGCATATGATAACATAAGAAATATACATGCAATTATTCTTCTATACCTGCACAACTGCAGATGTGCCTACCACGAGCAAAAGATCACAATTAATTAATGCATTTTCTGCTTTATCTAGAACAGCATGATCCAAGCATTCACCAAACCAAACTACATGTGGTCTCAACAGTGCATTACACTTCTTGCAGTGTGGAAGCTCTGATACAGGAATCTGAGCATCCCTTGCATCTGAACTTGGAGCACCCTACAAAAATATAAAACATTATGGTCTGTGTTTAACAATTGTAATTGCTCCTATATATAATAGAAACGATTCCTTAAATGCTGGACCATACAATCTTGCATTTTAAATTATTTGTGTGCATAATTGACCAGAACATATCTAACTTATTGACCAAAACATTTTCTTTCTACTTAAGGATAATAAATGTAATTGGCCATTTCCAACAAGTGTTTGTGACAATAAATTTTATGAAACAAACAAAATGTGATGACTTTTAAGTAGACTCCAATCTCTCTCATCATGAAATTAGTTTTAAAAGATGAAATGTGAATTTACACATACATTTTGTACCCAGTGAAAACTACACTCTTTGCATCTACCATAACTTACATTTCTATGCATACCAAAAAGACCTCTTCCATCACTGTAATAATTTTCCCAATTCAAAATTCCAAAAAAACAGCTATCACAAATTGAGGTCTAAACATTTCATACTTAAAATTTGGAAACACCAGACCCAATTCTAGCCAAAGAAGAGGAATTCTTTTTTTAAATAAAGGAAAACTTGTACCAAAATGAGAAATTTACATGAGCCCATGGCCCAGTTTATGAACTTGGGCAAAGGCAATGCTGTGAATCAAGTATAAACAAATCAATATACCAGCTTTAAAGTATAAAGTTAGACAAGACATAACAAAGTCAAGCCTACCACCTTAGAATGCTAGTAACAAGGATGGTCAACCATCAGCAAGACCAGCCAGTGATATCCAAATTCCAAACCATTATACACAAAATTGACTGACAGTTGGAATCAAAATTGCCCAATTTTTTTTCATTTGGAGTTGCAATTTTAGGTGTTGCTCTTCGTAAACAGCAACTGAAAATTAAGTATTCATCCCTGGTAGGGCTGGGTTACTGGCTTCCAGCTTGCTCCAATCAATGATCCTATTAATAGGTTGTCTTACCCTCCAAGGAATGGCAGAAAGTTTGTGCCTCTCCTTGTATCTTATGGAAAGGAAAATGAGAACACAAACAGAAAGAGGATCACACTAATGGACGGAATTCTCCAAAGAAAGAAGAGCCAACCCTAATATGAGTTAGTACCATTAAGATGACGAATATGATTCCCATTAGGTTGTAACTTCGTGGCAATCAAAGCATAAAGAGCTTGCACCATCTTTTTCTTCTTTCTATTATGTGTCTGACAGATTTTTGGTCCCTTTGTTGGGGTTTTGCATTATTTAGAAAAACTGAGGTGTGTCATACTATCACTAGTTTACAATGACACATAATATTCCATACAGTACAAAGTTTCATTTTGCAGTATGCACATCCACACCAATAAGCATACAGATGTACATTGATTGATATAAATGTGTACTTACTACATACACATACATATAATCTATGTGTGCATGTATATGTATATATGTGTGAATGTGTATGTCTGTCTACGCATCTTTGTATGTGAAAGAGAGTATTCATATATGTACAGGCATAAGTAAGCAAAAGGGAGTAGTAAGAAAAATAATATGGTTAAAAAGCTTCAAATATAATTGAAATAAAATTTTGAAATATGATATGCATGCAGCTTGCCTCACTAGAATCTGAATACCTAATTGAGATCTCATTTAAGAAATTTCCATATCTCATCATTATCTCAAAAAAGCTCAACATACCCTGCAGATTTCTAGAGCTAGAAACTTACAATTTGAAACACTTGGCCAAGAATTACAATTTTGAAGAGTAATAAAAAACGATCATCTGCCATTCTAAAATAAACCCCACACAAATCAGTCCTAAACCTTTTGGCAATCAAAATATCATGTGATTCCCATACATATATTACTCTAGTATCATAACAATAATTTACTATGAGTTCATACTAATACATACATATAAGAAAACATTTACTCAAAGGATTCCCATAGCAATAGCAGGATTGTAATGATTAAAAAGCAGCTAAAATAAGGCACATGTTATGGGCACATTAGGGCATAGAAATAAATGAGATGCTCTTGTTGATAGATGGTGTAAAGTCCTGAAACCGGATATTTGGAACACTTGGCAAATTTTCAATAACAATGCATGAAATCAAAAGAGAATCACACAAATCATTGCAAATTGATTGATTAAACAATGAAATACTCTTCTAAATAAATTTCAAGAATTTTGTCAAACAGTTTTCCATCATGCTTAAAGTTGACATTTCGTCAAACAGTTGGTTAGCAAGATGAAAACATATTAAAATAATTACTCGGATTAAGTTAAGTGATGATCATGTGCTGTAGTTGGATCAAGTAGTCTGATATATTGATTCCTTGTTCTGTTTGGCTCTATTATGCTGATTTAAAATCTGATATAAGATCAAATCTGCACTGTCTTTCTTTGTCTTTTTACAGAAAGTCTGATCTACACACTTATAACACTAAAAATATGCACTTTGGCACTACTCAAATGATGTCTAGAACCTTTCTAGATAATTTCCAGATTTGGTACTAAATTCCTTCTTGCAATTAACACCCAAAAGAAATTTGCAACAGCAACTATGTATATATGATAAACAAAAACAAATTTGCAAATTAATGCCATTGTACTTTGCCTTGTTGCAGCTATACGACCCCTTGAAGATTATTAATCAGTTGGTTGCAGGTCTGAAACACTTCTAAATCAGCACAAAGTCCCTTTTTGCAAGGGTACGGCTCCTCCTTAACATGTATGGCACCCTTTTATTGACAGGACTTCCAAAATATGCAGCGTAGCATGTTATATAAACATTGACCACTTTGTAAGTGGTGGCCAGCTTGGGAGGACATAAACCAAACATTAACTATGATCTCCTTCCAAAAGATGGTATGGATGCTATAGCTGTAGTTGTACGGCCAGCCTTGGAGTTAATCCTCCATAATTAAATTCATCAATATTAAGAGCATCTAAAAGCACTAATGGTTGGGAAATACACACACAGAAATTTAACTCACACACACACAGGAATATAAATATATTTGTGTTTTTTGGAATATAACAACACAACCCACAACTAAGAAAATCACAAACCCACACCCAAAAATTTGAAATATACTAAAAAACCCAGAACAATCATTGTAATCCCAAAATACATAGAATACCAACTGAACCTAAAACACAATTTGCAACTTTCAGCACAATGGTGATTCCTACCTGAAATCACTCGAAATGGAATGAGGGTTTTCGTCCTCGAAGCTTCTCAAATCCAGAGGGTTTTCATTCTCGGGACAGAAAGATGAATAGAGTTCAATCTTGCAACAGAAGTTTCTGGTTTATCAAATTCATTACTCCTCCTTTTATAGGCACAATGAGGGAATAAAATATTATTTCCTTTAATTTTCACTTTTCCCTCCAATAAAATAAAGTGACTTTCCAAAAGTGTCTTTTTTAAATAAACACTTTTGTAACCCCACGCCTAGCGACACTTTAGAAAACAACTTAAATCACCTTTTATAATCACAATTTATGACCCTTTTCAATAATTAAAAATAAGTCGTCTTTTAATTTATAACTCGGAGTTACCTTTTTGACAACTTAATTTTTAATTATTTAATTATTTCCTGTAATGTCCCCATTTCCGGCATGATCACCTAGCAGAGGATGATTAGCCTATTCACCATTCCCATAGGCTAATTGTATGGTAAGGGAATGAATAGTTGAGCCATTGTTGCAAAAGTGACTTGGAGAAAGGAAAGTCAACTTCACCTAAGCCAAATTGAAGTTAGGTTGAGCCATTGTAGGAAAAGTGACTTGGAGAAGGGAAAGTCAGTTAAGTGAAGCTAATTTTGAAGTCACTTGGAGAAAGGAAAGAAGTAACATAATAAACTATTATAAAATCTCAATGAATTATTATTTTATTATGTAAGTGGAAGCAGCACTTGTGGACTTCAAAATAGATTCAAAAAGGGCAAACATGGGCGGTTACTTTTGGGAGGCTTTATAAGGAGGTTACTTGTTGATCATTTCATCATATTATCATTTTGTCATTTGCATATTGGAGAGTTTCCATTCTGCTGCAACTTCTGGTTCAGCTTGTTCTAAGGACGATAACCCTTAGACATTTGTGGTTTGGATGAAAACTCAATACCACTTGAGAGGTAAATCCACCTAGGGTTTACTATTGAGCATTATTGCAGGATTTTGGCATTGTGGAAGAGCTGGAAAAGTCATTATTTTGGTAGGTTACATTTGCTAGGGTTTCATCACCAAATTGGAAGATTTGTGCCAAATACCAATTTGGGATTGTATCAATTTATGGAGGATTTTTTAGCTTCAAAGAGATATCTTTTGCAGGATTTTTAAGGAGAAGTTCATTGAACAGGTTATGGAGTATATAGGAGTTTAGAGGGTTTATGCTAAACCCTAGGGCCCTATTCTTTGGGCACATATTGCAGATCTGAGTTGGTATTTGATAACAACGCCTTACAAGGAGATATTTCTAGGGTTTGTTTGCAGATTTTCAAAGGGGTTTTTAGCTATTGTTGGCACCACCATTGATAGAGGTCAATTTCCATTTTATGAGCTCCCTTTGCTCTCCATACTAGCCACCGCCCAGCTAAGGGTTCGTGGACCTCCTAGAGGGAGTTGTTGCTGCCTAGGAGTGTAAAAACAAGGTCAAAAGGAGTACCAAACCTTAGCGCAGCCCTTGGAGGTTCAACCGCTGCCCTAGCATCCTTATTGCTGCCTTAGGAGGAGTATTGGATGAAGTAACTAATGTTATAGCAGTCCCCATCAGCTCAGAAATAAATCACAGCAGTTATATATTTGTATCAGCTCTTATATCAGCCTTCATTATTTGGCATTTTGGCATCATATGTGCATCATCCATTGAAGATTAATTCCAGGTATGTCATGTCCCCATTTCCAGCTTGATCATCAAGTGTATAATGGATTAGCCTATTCCTCATTCCCGGAGGCTAATTCTAAATGATGAGGGAATGAATTGGTTTCTGACTAACTCTATCTTTTGTTTTGCAGGAACAGAATTAGAAACCTAAAATTTGACTAAGTCTGAGGGTCATTTCATCAACTCCAGTGGTCACATTGTCAAATAATGCTTTCATGTTGTTTAGGCGCATTTCCAGGAAAGTCAAGCTCATTATGGCGCCTAACCCTCAAATCCATTTGTAGCACTCAGTAAGGGACTTCATTTGAGGCGCTTCATGTGTTTAAACTCTTCCAACTTAGCGCCTAGCATTGAGATGAGGGGAGTGGGTATGAATAAGGTTTTCCTGCTTGGGCGCCACTATCATGTTAAAGAACACCCAATGAGCGCCTTAGGCATTGAAGGCAAGAAATAAAAGTTGAAGTCATCTATCGACCAGTGGAGCATTCACCCAACATGTGTTTGGGGTCCTTGGCAGGAACTTCCCCAAGTAAACTCCATTTCCAAGGAGATCAAGTAGAATTGTAAAGGAATCTTAAAGAGCACCTAAGGGGTGATGTGATAAGTTGCTTCAAAGTCATCTTTCCTACAGCCTGAGTAGGCGCCAAAACAAGACTCCAGTGGGTGAATGATGTCCTCACTTCTCAGTAAGCTAAGGCGCTTGGTAAAGCAAGGGTTTGGTGTCATTCCAAAGACCTCAAGTATGAGCGCTTTTCAGGGAGAGTGGCAACTCAAGACTAGGCGCCAAATCCATGCAAGATGAACCATTCAAATGAAGGCGCCATTTTTCTTTTCTCCTGGCATCTTGAACTCATCCAAAAGTGTGCCTAAGAAGGGAAACAACTTTTGATCCACTTATAGTGAAAGGCGCTTGGTAGAAGATAGTAAGTTTGATTCAGTTGTGACTTGTGTTGAAGATTTTAGCTTGGCAAAACCATTTTCTTCCTAAGGTGCTAATCTAGACATGTCTCTATCAATGAGTGCACCCAAGAGAAGTTGAAGACTCAAACAGGATGTTAGTACTCCAGATGAGGGCGCTAGGTTTAAGGAGCATCAAAAGGCTTGATTACAAGTATTGGAAAGTTTGAATTGTGTAGAAAATCTTACTTGAAGTGTTAGGCGCTGATAGTAGTTGAAACTTCCCCAATGTGCGCCTAAGTTAGTTGCTAGACCCCTAGACCAGTTTTGGAACAAGGCGCTCCATCAGAGGGTAAGAAGATAATCATTGATAAGACAAGTGTTTTATTTCATTTCAAAGACTTCAAACTTTCCAAATCATTTAGAATGATGTTCTTGAACACTTGTATGGAGATGAATCATTCAAGAGGAGGGGGTGCCAATTCACCTTTCCACAGACACCATGATGCACCTAAGCATGAAAAGATCTTTCAAATTCACTCAATATGAAGGGCGCTTGACAGAAGTTGGTGTTTTTGACTTAGATGTGGCTTGAGATGAAGAAGATTGCAAGGAAAGGTCACATCCTTCCTAAGGTGCCAATCTGCATCCTGTCCTACCCACAAATGCGCCTCAATGAAGATGAGGACTAAAAAGCAAGTTTTAAACACTCTGATATGGGTGCTCTCTTCAAGGAATCTATCCATACTCAAAGGTTTCATCTGTTTGTTGGAAGATGTCCAATCCTTCTCCAGGCGCCAAAACCCTTGCAGAACCCCAAATCTAGCGCCCAAGTCAAAATAACACTAGAATTGCGCCTTAGTAAGTTGGATGTCAAATTCTCCTCTTTCCAACCTTCAGTTGGCGCCTAGCATTGAGGACTTTGAAATTATGGCGCCTAATTAGGAGATAAGGTAGTTGTAACTACCTGAGCTCTCATTGGTCCACAGAATGTCTTCGGGATCCGTGTCAAGGTCTCTGGATAAGCTTGCCAACTCAAAATGAGTCATCAAATGGAATATTCCCTTGAATATGCTTCTTGGGAAACGTGCCTTGGTTCCTCTTTGTGCATTGAAAAACGTGCCTTTATTGCCTTTGAAAGGCCTATAAAAGGAGGAGCTCTCTCATTCATTTGGCATCTGTTCATTTGACAAAATTCTCTCTGCAAAGCTATTGAGCTTGTAATCTTGAGGCCTGCAAGTTTCAAGTGTTGGGGTGATGCTCCCTCAACAAGCAAGGTGATGCTCCCTTGTGATATTGTGAGGTGTTGACATTCAGTTGACATCATTGAGTTCAATTGAGTTAATCAAGTAAAGAAGACATTGTTAACATCAAGGCTTCAAGGCCTTCCTTTGTATTTCCATTTGAATAAGTTGTACATCATGCTATTGAAAGCATTATCCATGTAATAAGACATTGCAAGTTGATTGAATCAAGTAACTAGACAACTACCCAACTCTAAGGTTGATTCATTCAAGAAGTAATCTTTGATGTATATCTTTATGTTGTTGAAGTAGTTGATGAATTGATAGCAAGTAAAATTGTTTAAGTAAGGAAAAATTTTCGTAGCACTAGTTGGGTATCTGACAGGGTATGTTGGAGACTGCAATGATGATGTAAACTATCAAGATTGTATTCAAATATTTAATTTGAATAAGCATTTCATTCGCTGTTACAGTCTGTATCAGACCTGATAAACATTGTAATCAGACATGATTTGATGAAAATAAAGGCATATTTAGTGTTGGTATTTTGATGTTTATGCATGCAAAGTATTTGGTTATGTTTCCTATATATTGGCATATGTATTTTCAATGAAAACTATCTAAAACAAGCATCAGAACCGAACACAAAAATCAGAAATCAGAATACAGTGACATTGCATGACAAATGTTTGACAAAATCTCAACACACTAAAACTCAGAAATTCAAGGCAGAACTAGACAGGGTTCTTACATTTCCAAGGTGTCGACAAAAGAGGCATTACAGATGGGACATCAGAAATGTAGAAACAGATGTGATGCAATAAGACAAGACACTTTTATGACCCAAAATTCTTGCAAAAAAATTAAGGAATACAGATTCAACAAATAATAAATTTGATCATTAATGAGAGCAATTGACAACTCACTATGACGAATTAGGTCATATTGACTACAAAAGGCATAAAAAAATCTTGAAACTTATATTTTTGTAAGTACAAATTGAGATCTTAAAAACATATGATATGCCTTGTTAGCATTTTAATTCGTGCCTTTTAGTGCAAAACAAAATGGAACAAATGTGTAGTAGAACTGCTCTTCAAATTAGAAGTGGAAGCTCCCTGTAAACAAAAATTAACCTAATTTGAACAATATGTACTTGCTATTTACAATTTGTACAATGCTTTCTAGAGTGGTTCAGGCTCATGCTAAACAAAACTAAAGGTGTGTCTTTTTTGATTCACCTAGGGCAAAAGCTAATGCACACTTCAACTCAAGGCAAAAAGGTTTTTTATGTTGTTTGACTGAATGAAAACCCTACAACAACTACCACACACTGTAAGATACCCAACTAATTCAACTAAAATTTTTCCTTAAACAATTTTACTTGCTATCAACTCATCAACTACTCAACCATTTAAAGATATACATCAAAGATAACTACTTGAATGAATCAACCTTAGAGATGGGTACTTGTCTTGTTACTTGATTCAATCTACTTGTAAATGTCTTATTACATAGATAACGCTTCAATAGCATGTAGTTACAACTTATTAAATGGAAATACAAAAGAAGGCCTTGAAGCCTTGATGTTACAATGTCTTCCTTACTTGATCAACTCAATTGAACTCAATGATGTCAACTGAATGTCAACACCTCACAATATCACAAGGGAGCATCACCTTGCTTGTTGAGGGAGCATCACCCCAACACTTGAAACTCGCAGGCCTCAAGATTACAAGCTCAATAGCTTTGCAGAGAGAATTTTGTCAAAATGAACAGATGCCAAATGAATGAGAGAGCTCCTCCTTTTATAAGCCTTCCAAAGGCAATGAAGGCACATTTTTCAATGCACAAAGAGGAACCAAGGCACGTTTCCCAAGGGGCATATCCAAGGGAATATTCCATCTGATGACTCATTCTGAGTTGGCAAGCTTATCCAGAGACCTTGACACGGATCCCGAAGACAGTTTGTCGACCAATGAAAGCTCAGGTAGTTACAACTACCTTATCTTCTAGCTAGGCGCCAAGTTGAGATGTCTGGAACATGAAAGTGCGCCCTTCTTGTTCTATGCGCCAGTTGAGGAGATTGCACCTAGAGATTGCGCCTAACTTGGAAAAAGCTCTTCAATGTTATCAATTTGATCTAGAAGAGTGCCTTGACACTCAACTCAGTCAATCCTCATGAGGCGCTCATTGGAGTTGAGGTTAGGCGCTACTTTGAGGTTTGGCGCTAGATGAGGTAGGAAATGCCCAAGAAGTGCGCCTCACTTAGATTTCAATCTTAGGCGCCAGGATTGAGGAGTTTTGACCAGACATGCGCCTATGCTAGGAGTTTCCCTCTTCAACTTTGATTGTTCATTCAAGTGACTTCTCCTAACTTCCAAGTCTTCAATCTATCAATCATCCATGCTAGGCGCTCAAATGGAGGATTCTTGGCTCAGTAAGCGCCTAGGTATCAAAACATCATTACTTGATAATTCCAACTTTCTACTTGATCTCCTTGAGAATGAAGTTCACTTGAAGAAGTTCCTTACTCATTCAATAGACCCAACAACCAATCTTAGATCAAGGCGCCCATTTGAAGTGTTTGATCTTGGATTGGCACCTCATGAAGGTTAGGCGCATTTTGGGGTTTGTGAGAACAAGAAAGTGCGCCTAGTTCAATGATGCTCAACTGGTTAATTGATGACTTCATCATCCACCTTTGCATTCTTAGAGTAATGTTCTTCCATCCCAGTGACCACTAAGTGGTTCATTTCATCAATCTACAAGGTAGGCACTCATGTGGTCAATTTGACATGGAATTTGCGCCTAGTGAAACTTAGCCAATTCTACCAATGATTTGTAGAGCCTAAGACTTCAAATGATCATCATCTCTCCTCCTGATGGAGCGCCCTGTTCCCTAACTGGTCTGGAAGGCTTGCAACTACCTTAGGCGCAAGTCTAGTGTTGGAAATTCTGCAGTGGTTTTGGCGCCCTTCCTTGAATGGCTCATTTCCATGCAAGAGTTCACTTCCGAAGGCATCGAGGTGAGTCCAGAACATCATGCCTATTAGTGCCTAAATGAGTTCTCTGGAGTCATGCATCATGAGTTCTAGACGCCAATTTGAGGTGGTGACATCATAAGATTGCGCCTAGCTTCCAAATGTTGTCATCTTGATCTAGAAAGATAGCTTGACACTTAACTTCTTCCATTTCCTTGAGGCGCCTCACTTAGACTTCATTTCTAGGCGCCCAACTAAAGCAGTAGAGATATGGATTAGACCCTAGGCGCCAGTAGTCATACTTGTAGAATTTCTAGGGCTAGGCGCCAACTGCAAGCAATGAAGACTAGGATGGGCGCCTTTCCAACCTAGGCACTTCCCTGGAGTAACAATGACTTAAAAAGTGCACCCAAGTGTTTTAGATGATAACCTTTCATCTGTGAAGTAGTTAAAGTGTCATAACAACTTCCTTTTGATGAGCGCCTTGATTGGGAACTGCCACAAACATCTTCTAACCTTCCTCTTAGCCAGGCGCATTGTGGAAGTGAAAGCAGGTAGGAAGTGCGCCTTCCATACAAGATGGATTTCTATGGTCCCTTGATGCAGTTGATAGATCCTTGGGCGCCCTTTGAGAGGATTCAAAACCCAGGCGCTAAAATGGAAGTATCTCATTAGAAAGTACAACTTCATAGCTTTGAAACTTTATTCTTAACATCTTCGCTTATCTCAGAACTGGACACTGAGTTGGATGAAGTAAACCACAAAGAGCGCCTTTAGTTGAATGCTACACTGAGAGCTAAAATGAGCTTTGGAAGTTGGGCGCCAAAGTGAACCTGATTTGTCAAGGAGTGCGCCTGGCAATGGTGATCACTGGGGTTGATGAAACTACTCCCAGACTTGGTCAATATACAAGTTTCTGACTTTGCTCCTGCAAAACAAAAGGTTAAGTTAGTCAAAAACCAATTCATTCCCTCATTACTTAGAATTAGCCTCCAGGAATGAGGAATAGGCTAATCCATTATACACTTGATGATTAGGCCGGAAACGGGGACATGACACACACAGTTCAGCTAAATGCAGAGACTAAGTAGTGCAAGTACACATAGGGATTTGAATAGGCTTAAACAGAAGGACATGAACACTTTGGTAGATTGAATTAAGGAATCGGTACAAAGCTACAATCTCCAACTTTGAGTAAACTTACAATACAAATCTTGTAAATTTACTAAAAGTGATTTAATCTACCTTGGCATGCATACACAAGACGTTACAAGCTAAATATGGTTGTTGCATTCAAAGCTACAACAACCAACTTAACATCTACTACAATATAGAGCTTTCAATAAATGTTAAGTAATATTCAACTTATAAAAGCATAAATAACATATAAAGCACAACATTTCAACAGCAATTTGAGTAGCAAAATAGGCATACTAAATTCTAGTGAACAAATACTGAATTATGAATCCTTAAACTAAGTGCCCCAAGCACTTATAAATAAGTGTTTATAGTGTATTGCATGAAAAGAAATAAAAAAAAGCTAACTACAAATTCTACTATGTCAAGTATAAAGAACTCTACAACTATATGTTCATTACTATAAATGTAAATTGTTTTACATGTGTATAGTTCATAATGATAAACTTTTGGTCACTAGTGTAAAGTGATGTATGTTGTCTCAGATGTAAGACAAAGTAGATGCAAAGTAGAGGTCAATTGAAGCACCGAGGAAATGTTGAAGTGTGTCTAAAGGGATGTTTTGAGATTCCATGTAAATAGGAGTGAGATGTATCTATGACCCTATAGTGCCGAGTTGTGTATGATATATATCTCTGCCTTTGTGGGCAACTGAGATTTGGGGTGACAAAAGTTGATGAATCCACTTTCGCCTCTGTACCCTGTAGAATATGTATGTCTAGCTGAGTAATATGTAAAGGAAACAAGTTGTAGGAGTAGAAGAAGCAACTATTTTCAAAAATCCTAGAATCCATAAAATGAGTGTTCCATCCAAAAGTGATAGGTACTATGTTGATGCAGCACATGATGCAAAGGTGTTAATACCAACTGGACTTTTATCTGCATTACCAGTCTCTAGAAATAATATGAAAGAAAGAACTTTGAAAAAACTTTTCAAGCATCAATGAGATTAAACATTCCAGACTCCAGAAATGTGATTTCTACAAAATACATGCTTATAAGATCTAATAATTTTGAACTAAAAATATGAGGTTGTGTGTCTAAAACACGAGGAAAATGTTTTAAATACCTCATTCCTTGATGTGGTGTCCATCATAACTAAAGATCTAACTAAGGGTGAAGGAACAAGAAGCACTTGTAAAATCATCCAATGTAGGTGAGCATATTTTGGGTTCAATCCCAATATTTGACAACACTCATCAGTAATTCTCTTTCAAAACACTCAAAACCTACATACAGTTGAGACAAATTGAATTAAAACAACTCAAGACTATACAAAAACTGTTTGCAATTTGAAACTAAAAGCATCCAATTAATTTTTCTAAAACACACTGGACATTTTCTCTTTCTTTTGTCTTGTTGACCTTTGACTTTAGATACACTAAAAGTGATGGTGTTTTTATTTTCTTTGCCACATTTTTAATTACTCTCAGTCAACGAACACCTAAAGTAACATTCTTGGCACTAACACCAACATAATGGAAAGTATTCAACGTCATTTGAGTAGCCAGTTCATCAATAGACTATGCTGCAACACATCCAATCATCTCCCTTGGGGTTACTAAAGACTGAAGGAAACATGATTCAATCTTACAAACTACCCATTCAAATGCTTCATTTGTGAGATGATACTCCTTAAGTACATGTTTACTTGCAAATGTGTACCGCGCACTAGAATATTGAAAAAGAGTGTAGCATTCTTCTGGGCCTCAATACTCATGAGATCATCACCAAGAATGACCTTTAGCCATTCACAAAGCTTGTCAATTGCTTCTACAATCTCCATAGGATGCATATCTAATCATTTAATTTGATCAATTTTGAAAGTCTTATGTGCGTTCTAGATGTGCCTCTTTAGATTTGTAGGCATAGTGTAATGTCCCCTTTTAGGGCATTCTTGATCTCTTAACCTGCACACAAGAATAACTACTAGAAAGGGACATTAGTACTATTAAAGGTCAATTTAATAATGAAATCAATACATCATAATCATGATCAATAACAATGAACAAGAATATAATGTTATTGGAGAGAGCATATATTCAATTGTATTTCTTCATATTTTAATATACTTATACTTGATACGTCTTTTGCCTCATGATATACTTTGGGAATAGCTATCGTCGTGCCCGGTCGTTAATCTAACCTAATTATCAACCCTAGAGGAGGCAGGGAATATACTCGTTAAGGCGCTGGATAACAATGCTCCACTGCCATAGGCCCAAGGGTTTCATTGCACACTCGGCAATACTTCACCACTTGGCTCAAGGGTTTCATTGCATGCTCGACAATATTTCACCACTTGAGAGTCACCTACCGTGTAAGCCTTTAATAACAAACTAATCTCCACTGCCATAGGCCCAAGGAATTCATTGCACGCCCAGCAATACTTCACCACTTGGCTCAAGAGCTTCATTGCACGCCTGGCAATACTTCACCACTTGAGAGTCACCTACCGTGTAAGACTTAATAATAATAATAATAAATCGCCCTTCCTTAATGACCCAAACGTCCTCATAGGCATTAGACAAGATTAATGACGCGGCAAGACATGCATTATCCCTTGTATATCATGGGCAAGAGTGGTTTTTAGTATATGAAAGTTAGAAATGTCATACCAATTTGACAGTGTGCTCTCCTCAAGGAAATGTAGTGATCTTATAGATCACAATGATGTTGTTTTGCCTTCATGAGGCTATCACAATATTAGAAATCCTTAAGCAAGGACTATATCTGTTTTGATAGGATTTCCACCTCTTATGGATGGATCCTTATATGGCAATTTCTGCCCAAATGTATTAGATCCAGAAATATCTATTATTTTGCCTTGCTAATATAAAGGCTGTTATAATCCTTGACTTGGATTTATATATGAAATGCTTTCTTTTTTATGCTGCTCTCCTTGGTTGATATGATGGTATCTGATGATCCAATGGAGATATGGTATTGGTGGTTCGATAGCTAGTAAGATGATTCCATTGATTTGTATTGTTTACTTGATGGGGGGATCGCTGCTGAATGAGTAATGTGAATTGATGGATCTGATTCCCTTGATGAACTCCACTGATTCCCTTTATATCCTTCAAAGGCTGCCTTTTCCCATCGGGTGTCTCCTTTCAAGGGAGTCACCCATCTATGAGGATACGTCACTTTATTACTCAACCTCTTAATATATTATCGCTGTTTATCTTAACAACTCACTGCATAGTAATCGCTGGACTTCATATTAATGACTCTTCATTATAATCGCTGTTTCCTTTAGACTATCAATTGCTATTTACATTAATATTTACTTTTACTTAGTCATCACTGACTAATCGCTGTCTCACTTCCTTAGCCTTTACAATATGAATCACATTGAGAAATAAAAGTTTAGTAGAGAAGTTTATAATTAATTAATAAGAGGTAGTGATAATTGTTGCTGTCTTATTGTTTGGTCTTTATTTATAAGCTGCTCTTTATTTGATCGCCTCCTCTTAACTTTCTTTTAAAGTATATTATTTATATTCATATAATATATAAATATATTTATTTATATATTTAATATTTATAATGATTATAATAATAATATTTAAATATTTATATTTGTGTTATTTTTTTTTGGTTTTGGGTATACTCGAGTTTTTAGCTTGGTCCAGGCCCAGAGAGACCCTTACGGGGCATCTCTTCCCATGGCTTTATCGCCGCCTGAGACCACAACTGGGGGGTCTCCGTCCCCAATGGGCATTATCACCCTTAGTTCAAATCCGTGAGCTTGTTGGCCCAACGAAGGCCCACAGCCTGCGAGCACGCCAGCCTAGCGGAGGATCCGGGAAGGATCCTGTGAGCACGGCAACCCAACGAAGGCACAAAGCCTGCGAGGTCGTTGGCCCAACGGGGATTTGAACCCAAGTGGTGATCACCGCAACCAAGTGAACTCACCACCACGTTGTGCCCCGAAGGGCTTTATATTTGTGTTATTAATATTTATATATTTATAATATATAATAATTATAATAATATTTTTTTTTCTGCATAATAAGGTTTCTGTTTATATTGATATCATCCAAAAATAATACAGTTTTTCAGTTCTGACCTTAAACAAACCAGCCAAAGAGCTGTCCCAGACACCACTAAACCACTATAGCCAAATAACTGCTACAAAATGCCACGCAGGGCTGAGCATACAGTCTAGACATATACTAATATCTATTAACTTTGACTATTCATATAAACCCCTATCTTGAAAACAGACACCCCCCAAAAACCCTAGCTGCTTCATGCCTCCAATTCGTAGTTGTGAAGTTTCATGTTGAAATCCTCCACCTAGTCGCTGCCCTGAGTCTCCAGAATTTTAAAAAACTTAAGTAGGAAATTCACCCCAACCCTCACGTTCTGTCTGAACCAGACCAGGTCCTCCCCCCTTAGATGTAGAATAAAGGGAAAAAACTTGACAACGCTACCTGGCTGCTGCAGGAGAGGAATGTCCCTTGGTCGCGGCATGCCTGCACCGAAAGAAGCCACCTCCAAGACCTCTGCCAGGCCTCCAAGCACACTGGGAATGAAAAGTCTCTGCGCCACCGAGTCGACCCATGTCTTAGCCACGTTTAGGTCCAACAGAGTTGCTACAAACTACGAGCTAATATCCGAATCCACTCGGTATCTCTCGCTACTGTCCACAAAATCCTTCCCAAGTATCATCTTGATTGCCCCCAGAACCAGGACATCCTGACACTTCAGAATCCGCTTGGTGTGCAGGTCTGTAATGCTGCCCAAGAATGCCATCTGCCTTTTGGCACTCACCAACCGAACTGGAGTGTCCATACCTCCGCACCTAAACCACTCCGTTGAGAAGAAGACCACCTTCGGTTTGACAGACATTTCAATTAACACCTTGAAGACTGGTAGAACAGAGATAAGAGGAGGCTGCTTATGCTTTGGGCGTGCTATGTAATCATAGCAACTATCAAATCCACCACTTGAACACCCTATCGAATCCTTCATGCCGCCTACCCACTCGTGGGAACCTCGTCCTCCTCCGTGAAAACTGCTCAGGAAATAACTTAGGAAATTAAGAATCATCATTGAGAGGTAAACCCTCCCCTCAAAACAAGTGAAAAGACTAGGCATCACTAGCACCCGCCACGCTACCAAAGGGCACACCAAAATATGAACACTGCACCACGTGTCCCTACACCTACAGACCATTGGCCACCTCAAAACCCTTAACTGCTTCGATTGGCCCCGGTCCTTCCACATCCATGATGTGGAAGGACTCCCACCCATCCACCCACTTCTGAGTCACCTTATACCATTCTTCCTAATTCTACCACTTCTCTGCATTCTTTCCCCTCAACTGCCAAGTTCGACAGAGCATCAGCATCTGCGTTACCTTCCCTTAGAATGTGTTTGAACTGTGTTAGATCAAAGGAATCTGCTAGGAGCAGTGCTTGATCTAATAGCGCATTTAATCTCCAATTGTCCAACCTTCTGGTTCTTAGCCCATTGATAATCAGCAGAGAATCTCCTTCAATTTCCAGCTTTTTGATTCTTAGCTCTTGGCAAAAACTCAATCCCAGGATTAAAGCTTTCATTTCTGCTGCATTATTAGTTCCGTCTGGCAACGTTTTTGCTAGCCTACCTATTGTTTTTCCTTCCCAATCTCGAATGATGCAGCCAGCCCCTAAGGCTCCCGGGTTCCCTCGAGACGCCCCATCAAAATTCAGCTTAAACCACATACTTTCCGGAGGACTCCATTTCACTAGCTATCTATCTTCCTTTGAGGACTTTTGGGCTGTTATAGCGGGAATCTTCAATCCCTTCCAAAGCTTCCCCATTTCTGCATCCTAGCAACAGAATTTTTGACTTTTGCAACTTCCTTCTTCCAGTCTTGTATTCAGGACTTCCACTATATTGGCCTCGACCTTGTTGAGGAAAGACTGGAGAAGTCTTTCCTTGTCTTGAAAAATTCTCTTGTTCCTTTCTTTCCAAATCTCCCAAATAACTATTGAAGGGAAAATGCTCCATAGACCCCCAAACAAGGAGTTCTGGAAAAGCACTGGCCAAGAAGTGAGGAAGTCAATCAACTTGGAAGGGAGTGTCGTCTGCCATTTGAGTTTGGAGCTGACCCAGTTCCAAGTATTTTGTGCGAATTCGCATCTGAGAAATAGATGATCTCCAGATTCCTCTGCTTGTTTGCATAGCACACACCTCGACGAGCCTTCAAAACCCATCTTTCTGAATCTATCAGCTGTGAGGACTCTTCCTCTCGAGGCAGCCCAGGTGAAGATTCCAGCCTTAGGGAGACAGAACTTGTTCCAGCACAGTTTAAAGGGTAGGCTTGACTCCACTCCTTGTTCATCCTTCAAGACTCTATAGCCCTCCTTCACACTATATTGCCCGAAGGGCGCTGCATTCCATCTCAACTTGTCTACCCATGCCCTAAACATCACTGATCGATTCCTCAGAGCTGCTTCAAACACTTTTGCTAATCTAGCTTCAATCCCGATGACCCTAACATCCTTCCACTTAATGATTGAATCGACCAAGGCCGAGGAATTGGCCGCAAAATCTTTCACCTTGCCCCCCCACAAAAGTTTGGTAAGTATTCGAACTTGTTCTAAATCTTCTCTGGCTGCTAGGGGAGGTTGGCCGTCCTAGGAACCCTCCCAAAACCGAGCTTTGCCTCCGTCTCTAATCTCCCAGGTCAGCTAGCTAGAAATCAAACTTCTGCAGCTATTGATAAAATTCCAGATTCTTGAGCCTTTCGGCAGTGTTCTGGAAGTGAAAATGTTGTTTTCTTCTTCCTCTAAGTATTTAGCCTTTACCAGTTTCACCCATTTCAGGTCTAGTTTCGAATGGATGGACCAAACCAATTTAGCACCTAGAGCCACGTTCTGAGAGAGAAGATCTTTGAGACCCGTCCCATCTGCCTCTTTGGGTTCGCAAACATGAGACCATTTTATCAAGGGGAACTTATGTTGATCTGAGTTCCCTTGCCAAAAAAATTTTTTCATCTTCTAATTTAGAGCTCGTAGAGCTGCTTTTGAAAGAGGGAAGCAAGACAGTGAACACTGGGATCGCTGAAATGACTGCCTTGAGCATGGTTAGTCTGCCTGCCCACGATAGCCATTTACTTTTCCAAGATGCTAATTTTGCCTTGATCCTTTCTAACAAGGTGTCCCAAATCTTCCCCAGTCTAACCCCTTTTGCCAATGGTAGTCCTAGATATTTGCAGGGAAGTTCTCCTTTTCTGAAGTTCAGAATTCTAGTGATGCGATTTTCCTTTGCTAGTGAGGTGTTAAAGAAGAAAACTTCTGATTTTTGAAGACTAACCTCTTGACCCGAGGCAATAGAATACTGCTCCAAGATATCCTTGAAGGCTTTGGCTTCTCCTTCATTGGCAGCTCCGAAGAGCATTGTATCATCTGTAAATTGCTGATGAGTCACCTCAGAGGCTCCTCTTGTGATCTGGACCCTAGCCAGCCTCCCTTCTGTCCTAGCCTGAGCACATGCTCTTCCAGTGCATCTGCCATTAATATGAAAAGAAAGGGGGGCAGTGGGTCCCCTTGTCTGAGTCCCCTTGACACTGAAAAGAAACCTTCTGGGGAACCGTTTATGAGCACAGAGAACCTTGGATTGGCAATCCATTCAAAGATCCAATTTAACCATCATTTGTTGAAACCAAAAGCCTCCAGAACCTTGAAAAGAAACCTCCAGTTCACCTTATCGTATGCCTTCTTAATATCTAGTTTGAGTATCATCGCCTCCTTCCTCAACTTCTGAACTAAATGAATAGCCTCCTATGCAATGATTACTCCTCCAAAGATTGACCTGCCCGGAACGAAACCTGTTTGCTCTTCAGAAATTAAAGCTGGCAGGATAAGCTTTAATCTGTTGGCGACTGCTTTTGCTAATATTTTGTAAAGTGTGTTGCAGAGCGAGATTGGCCTGAAATCCTCTAACACTTCCGACTTTTCTTTCTTTGGAATGAGGGCTATAAAAGTGTTGTTTAACTCTTTTAAAAATTTTCCAAACCTTCTCAACTCCTCCAAAGCCTCTGTTACTTCTTTACCTAGGAAGTCCCAGCATTTTTGAAAGAAAGCTGCTGGAAACCTGTCTGGCCCAAGGGCTTTGTCGGGAAACATTCCAAAAACTGCCTCCTTAATTTCTGCCTCTGTAAAGCTCTGCGTCAGCAATTTGTTTTGGTCCTCAGTGACCAAATTTGGTATATTTCTTAAGAATTGGTCTCGGCTTTCCAAACTTGACCCATCCCAATCATTAAGTAAATTCGTGAAAAAATCAACTGTTACCTGGTTGATGTCTTCCATTCTGTCAACCACACTCCCATCTGCTAGTTTGATTGTGGAAATCCTATTAGACTCTCTTCTGACTTTTGTAGAGTTGTGGAAGAATTTTGTATTCCTATCTCATGCTCTCAGCCAAGTTTCTCTGGATTTTTGTCTCCAAAAAATTTCCTCCTTTGAAAGCAGATCCCCCAACTTTCCTAATAACTCCTTTTCCTTTAGATAGCTGTCTGCATCCATGCCTTCTTTAAGGATTTTTTCATTCAAGACTTCCAGCTCTGCTGTTGCAGTCCTCTTTTCTTGGAAGATGTTTTTGAAACAATCTTTATTCCATTGTTTGATGTTTTGTTTAACTATTTTTAACTTGGTTACCAAATTGAATAATTTGAAACCCCCAGGATTCACCTCTGACCACCATTGCTTGACTAATTCCAAAAAGGTAGGATCTTTGAACCACATGTTTTCGAACTTGAAGGGACATCTAATTGGTTTCCTTTCTCCTAAAATGTCCAGACTGATGGGATAATGATCTGAACCCAAAACTGGCAGGATCTTGAAATCAAATGAGAAAGGGAAGAATCTCAAATCTCCTTCGAAGAAAAATCTATCAAGTTTCTCAGCTATATTACTGAAACCTAACCTCCTGTTTGTCCAAGTAAAAGAGCCGTTTCCCATTGGAATTTCCAGAAGATTATTTCTGTCCACAAAGTTTTTGAAATCTAATTGGGATTGCATTTTCCTACCCACACCTCTTTTGTCTTCTGACTTTAGGATTGCATTGAAATCTCCTCCAAGAAGAAAGAAATCAAAGGCTTGACTATTACATATTAAGTCTATTTCTTTCCATAATTCCTTCTTTTTTAAACAAGAGTTGGGGCCGTAAACGTTAATAAGTAAAAAACTTAAGTTGGAGACAAGGCTCCTTACCTTGCTGGCTAACCAAAATCTGCTTTTGGCTATTTCTTCCACCAACACTGCTTGAGGGCGCCACTGGGTTATGAGACCTCCAGAGGCCACGGTTACATCAGCTCCCAAGAGTTTCCACCTGCCAAATTGCTTGCTTAGCTTTTCCCTTTCTTCCTGCCTAAGATTGGATTCCTGAAGAATACAGATATCTGCTTGCGAATCTTGCAAAAAATGCCAAAATAGGCATTTTTTATTAGGGGCATTTAAGCCCCTAATATTCCAAGAGATTATTTTCATTGTTTTTCAGGAAGGGTTGCTCCCTTCCCTACTTTCAACATGTTTTTGATTTTCAGTTGCCCTATGGCTTCCCCATCTACTTTCAACATCTCTTTATTGGGAGGTCTCCCTCTACCCTTTGAATCTCCACAATCTGGTATCAATTTGTTTACCTCCTTCTAGCCGAGCCCCAAGGTTCCATTGAATAATTCCAGGCCGAAACCTAGATCGTTCCTTTGTTGCTGCCCCTGAGGAGATTTAGGTGAAGGTAACTCATTATCTGAATCCACCGCCTAAAAATCCTCTTCCAACATGCCCTTCCAATGTTCGCCCAGATTTTCGTCTCCCATCAGAATTGATCTTGACTTTGCTGCTTCCGCCAATTCCACCAACTCCTTTCCAACTTCGATTAAAGAGTTTAGATCGTCTTTTTGCACCTTGGGGTGAATCATACCCAAAGTTTCCGATATTTTCTTATCCAGGTTCTGCACCTTCTCCCAGGATGTTCTCGCAATCTCTGCTCCTTCTGTGGAAGATGCCTTTTCCTCCGAGCCTTGCTTGTTATTTTCCAAAGAGAGGACCTTGTTGTGATCCGAGATTTCTTCTTCGCGAATCTTTTCAAGGGGTGAAGAGAGGTTCTTCTCCTTTCTTAAGATCCCTTCTTGATTCACCCCTTCTCCTTTCTGATTGTGAAGTGCCTCCCAGGATCGCCAACCTATTGATTCCACTAGGGATCCTTCCGGATTGGTGTCTAGGACTAGCTCTTGCTTTAGAGTACCCCAATCTGTAAAAATCTCTATTTCCCTCAGTCGTGGATCATTTGGTTTCTTCTCTACGCAGATTCTCACATTTGATTTAAATCCATCTTTCTCAGTCCATTCTTCGGCGCATACGTATTTCCCTAGGAATCTACCGATTTCCTCTAAAATTTTCAGTTGCTAGAACTCTATTGGTAGATTTGGAAACTTATACCACTCCTGGACATATTCCAAATTGTGATTCCTTGCGTCAATCCCTAGCTCCCATTCTTTCAAATAGAACCCAAAACCATCTAGAATCCAGATTCCATCCAGGATTTCTGATTTGATGTTTGCTGAAGGACAAATCACCACAAAAAAACCATTGGTAAGGGCTCTCATTCTCAGCTTCTTCCCCCAGCGCTCTTGCCACCATCACACCAGACAATTCCAGTCTAGATTAGAACCAAACCATTTGCCAATCAAACCTAGCTTTTTCATATTCTCTATTGATGGACCTAGGAGACGCCGAGGCATAACCATGGATATTTTGTTACCTTCTTGATCTTCAGTCCTTCGCGGATGGTAACCCCTGTTACCAAAACCGCCCTTTCCAGTGATTTTTGGGTTTTTCCAATTTTTCGTGAAAGGTCTTCTTGCGAAAGTGTATCGGTTTGGATTCTGGAATCTAGAAACAAACTGTTGTGACCAAATCACACATCGCCCCATTGCAAATGGGGACCCCCTTTTTTTTGGAGCTCCGATGCTTTGCATGAAGTTCTGACGATGCCTTAGGTTCGTTTCCTCTGCCAATCCAACAATAAGTCTTTCTCCTAGAAGGTTTTTGCTTCATAACTGGAGGTCTCATCTGGAAAATGAAGAATCTTGATTAAATTCCATCCAGATAATGAACATTGAGATCAATCCTGAAGTATGTTTGAGATCCCGAAAATGACTAAGTCTGGTAGCCTGAAATCCTGAAAATCCTGAAAAATTGACTAAGTCTGAAATCTGGTGAATCCTCCAAATTCTATATTTTGCATGTTAAATCCGGTGGATTCGAGACCTATCTCAAACATCCTGAAAGGTAATCTCTCAACTTATACTTAAATATATTTTTCAATATACCTTTACCTCACGAACCCTGAAAAACGCCTAACTACTCCAGAGGATTCAAAAAGTTGATCCAGTGCGACGGCATATTAAGGTGGCGCAAAATCGTGATAAGTTGCGCCAAATTCTAGAGGAAATCGAACACCTCAAGTGATGCGCCAATTCTAGATGATTTCGAATGCATTAACCAACCCGCCACATGTGAAAGCGAAATTTCTAGAGGATTTTGAAGGTGTGAACCAATGCGCCAAAGGTAGTAAAGATGATGATTCCAACTTCACCATCTAATCCGCCAATCAAGAAGAATTCACCTCCTTGACCAAATGCGCCATTCACATAATGAGGCTAAATTTCAGTTTCAAGGCAAATTTCAAAGTGAACAACCAAATCTTGATCAAGTTTAAACACCTTTGTAAGAGGATTTCAAGCCTTCAACTAATGCGAAATTTCAGAGGATTTCAAGCCTTCAACTAAATGCGAATTTCAGAGGATATCAACCCCTTGGAGTGATGCGCCCAAAGCACAAATGTTTATGTTTTGAAAGAACATTCATCCAAAGCGCCTAAGTCAAGTGGATCAAAGCGAATTTTAGAGGAAATCAACATGCCTATCCAATGCGACCTAAGGAGAAGGAGGGATTTTGGGTTGGATTTGTTGCACATTAAAGGTTTTTAGAGGATCTCTAATCCCTCAACCAATGCGCCATTATGGAGATAAATTCTAGAAAACTCAAGTTGTTGATCTAAGCCGCTTGAAAGGAAGGTTCGTCATAAAGTCTAAATCAATTTCCAGAGGATTCTAATATGATGAACCAATGCGCCAAAACCTAGTAAGGAAGATCTTTTGCGCTTGATAGAAGGTAGAGAAGGAAGATCTAGAAGATGTCATCCAAAGCGCCCAAGGTAGAAAAGACAAAATTCAGGAGAAATCAAATGTTTCAACCACCGCACTAAGGTGGAAGGGCAAGTTTTGAGTGTTGAAGTGCAAAATTTTATGAAATTTCCAGAGGAAACTAAAACCTTGAACCAACGCGCCACTACGAGGATGGTTCAAAAATGCTAAGTTTTTAGAAGATTTTAAAACCCTCAACCAAAGCGACCAAGTTAGAAGTGATTCAAGACTAATTTGCAAGAATATAATATACATTTTCAAGATCTTGAAGTCCCCATCCAATGCGCCTAGAAGGAGGAGAAGAATTCAGGTTTGTAAGAAAAGATCAAGAAGAAATCAAACCTCTCATCTACTGCGCCACATGTGGGAAGGCTTTGTTACACTTTGAAGGAGATTTCAAAAATCTTATCTAATGCGCTTAAGGAAGGAAAGGGTTCAATACAAATATTCAAAGACTTTTCCAAGGAGGATCCAAAATCCTTAACCAATGCGCCTAGATAGGGAGGTCTTTATTGATCATTTGAGATGAAATTCTAACCGGAAGATGAAATTGCTAACTAATGTGCTCTCCTCAAAGATTAGAAATAGTGATTTAGAGTGAAATTTTATGCAAAGATCTAATTTGGCATCTAATGCGCTTGGCTTGAAAATGCATGAAGTGATTCTTATATGTTATAAATCAAGTATTATCAAGTATTATCAAGGAATTGATGTTGCTTCTTTGTTTGTTTGCAGGAGCTAGGAAAGCATCCTAGGAGCTGAAGAGTTATCTCTAAGCGAGGGATGAAGTTAAGGAAAGGAGCTAAGGGCTGGAATCACCTTCATGCTAGAAGTGAAGTCAACAAGTTGCAGTAGACGTCAAGTAGTTGTTCTCAGAAGAAGTTCAAGGTACTCTATCAACTACTTCATCTTCATCAATCAAGACTTCCAAAGGCATCCACTTTACTTCAAGGAAACCTCATGTCATTAAGCTTCAAGTCTCCTTGGGAAGTTAGCTGCTCTATCATAAGGAAGGTGTTATCATCTTCCAGGAAGCATCATTCTAATAGATCTACATCACTTCAAGAGGTAGCTGCTCCAAGACGTCACAGCAAGATATATCTCAAGTCCTCTTCATCAATGACATCATGAAAGATCATACTTCAAGTTTCAAGACTCATCAAGCTTCAAGTCTCCTTGAGAAGTCAGGAAGCACTTCATCCTCAAATCAAGCAAGGGCATTCATCTATTCAAACTTCAAGTCCTTTCACCTTCAAGTCCAAGAGAGTCTTCTACTCTACATGAAGAAAGCCACATCATTATCATCATCATCTACTCCACATGAAGAAGCATCAAGGAAGATCAGCAAGTATCCTACAAAAAGAAGAAACATTACAAAGTTAGTCAAGCGAAGCAACAAGTATCAACATCCAGATGCAAGGAGATGTACAAGGCAAAGATCTATAAGATGTATTCCTAAAAGTTCAAACAATCACATTGAATACATCACACAAAGATGATACAGTTTTCAAGATATGCTGAGTTGGCACTTATGTGGCAAGTACACATCATTCAATTTTGATTAGCCGCATTATTTAATGCATTAAATGTATCATTTAATGAAAGAAGCCAAAGGGATTCCTATGTGGAGAGATATTTTAAATGATTTCGCCTTACCTTATCACATTGGAAAACGTGCCTTCATTGCCTCTCTCTTTTGTGCTAAAAATAGCAATTTGTTGTAACTACCTGTGAGGTGGCATGATCTAGACCCTTGGCTATTGAATTAATCTCAGCCATTCATTGTAATCTGGAGCACTATATAAAGGCCTTGTTGCCTCATTTGTAAGATATAGATTTAGGTTGTAGACAAGTAGAAGTAAAATAGGAGACTCTCAAAATTCTCTGAGAGGACTTGAAATTGTTGTAAATATTTCTCAAGGTTAATGCAAAGACATTGGAGCTACTTGTTTGGTGTTAAGTATTATTTTGTGGAATAACTTGATTTCTTGTACTCAATGAAATGGAGAGATGTTTCAAATAGATTAGAAATAGATTAGAGCTCATTGTTGTAATGTATGTTGTACTGAATATTTGATCAACTCCTAGCTCATGCTTTTAACATTCATCGCTGGTGAAGTGTTGTGTAAAGCTAGTCTGAGCTTAATTTGTATAAGTTCGATTGTGGATGCTTGTTTGAGCTGCGCCATTCAATGGGTGCTCATATGAACCTTCATGATTTGAAAACCATTCGCGTAACCTCAGGAGATTGCACCAACTCCATGTAGTTGTAGGCATCGTTGGCGAAGTGGAGTTAGGTTGATTAGGAGTTTGTCTGTTTAATACATCATCATTACCTCATTGACCTTAGATTAGTTTTCTAAACCCTCACCCTTTTCTATTTCTTTGTTATTGAGACCTTGTATACATATCATCCACACTGAAGGAGAGATAAGCTGAATAAAAGAAGAAAGATCTAATGTAAGTCCCTTTGTGTTTAACAGCAAAATCATACTTAGTCACTGAGTTGTCTCTTACATAATCATCAGAAAGGAACCTTGGAGTCATCTTGTTTGATCACATAGTTCAGCATTCGAGAGGCTTTGCTCAAGAGGGAGTCAGATACTTAGTATTTCACTCTAATTGTTGACTTGTCAAAAAACAATCATCAACACGAACTGCTGTTGTTGTCGAAAAATCCTGAACCTATTTAGCCAAGCTCCTTGCTTCGGATGCCCTTGTGCTTTCCTCCTTTCTTCCACCGCTTTGGACCTCCAGACTTCTCTACTTGCTCTTCCATGGAGAATTTCCAGAGGGACTTCACTCTCTGCATCATCTGCCCAGGAAGACAACCTGCCATTTCCCTGTTCTGCAGCCTTCCTTCCATCCCCTTGCGCTTCCTTTCCTGCCAGAAGTTTTGAATTCTGCTCCTCTCCTAAATCGTTCTCTCCTTCGCTTGGCATTTTTCCTATAATATTTATTAAATTCTACCAGCAAATGTTTTTTTATGCATACATGATTAACACCATTATTCAATAATTATAATAATATTAATAATATTTATATTTTATATTTATTTTTATGTAATAATATATTTAATTATTTAAATAAATATATTATATTATATTTTAATTTGGAATTTATATAATATTTAATTATCTAAATATATTTAATTTATATTATTCAATGTAATTATCTTCGATTTATAATATTTAAAATGTCATTCATATTTTAATTTGAATGAATAATACATAATCAATTCAATTATAAATCGCTAATATAGGGACATGACAACCCTCCCCACTCAAGATTGATTGTCCTCAAGCAATCACAATGAGTTCTTTCATTACCTTGCACTTTTTATCTTAACGTCTACCTTCCGATGTGTTGAGACGGAGTCGTGTTTTGATTCAGAATGAATATTATTATGAACACGCTTTAATGAAGAGTAAGTGATTGTGATTACATGAAAAGAGAAGAGAATACTTGAAGAGTATAGGTAAGTATTTGTTTGATGTTTTGAATAACAATGGTGTGATTGAGATGAGGATGTAGTTTTAGTAAAAAAAAATATTTTCAATGCTAAAGAAGATTTTGAGAGTATTGAGATTCCAAGATTGCACAATATTCCAAGATGAAGCAATATTGAAGAAACACAAGAATGATGAAATCATCTTTAAAATTCGAAGAGATGAATTTCTAGAGAAGGTAAATTTCAAGTAAGACTTTGATTATTTCACAAGTCGCAAAAGTGTATAATAAATGATGATACGATCACGTGGAAACAATCAATGATGGATAAGAATATTAGAAGAGAGAAGATCCATGATGTTGAACAGAGTATACGTGAGACATGAAGGATGAAACAAATCAGCAAGTGTATTAGAATTGAATGAAATGTAGTTGATGAAGAATACAATCAAGAATTTGAATTTGATTTTCGTAATTGAATCCGCATTGTTTATTATATATCTACATGCTCCATGTCCTTATGGTTTTATTTCTAATTCCTTGCTATAAATTAACTCTCATCAAAGAACCTTAGTCTTTTATTGTTCTCAAATTCTAATTTTTCAGAAATTAACTATCTTTGATCCCCAGGCTGGCAGGATCAAAGTTCTGATACCACTTGTAATGTCCCCTTTTAGGGCATTCTTGATCTCTTAACATGCACATAAGAATAACTACTAGAAAGGGACATTAGTACTATTAAAGATCAATTTAATAATGAAATCAATACATCATAATCATGATCAATAACAATGAACAAGAATTTGATGTTATTGGAGAGAGCATATATTCAATTGTATTTCTTCATATTTTAATATACTTGATACGTCTTTTGCCTCATGATATACTTTGGGAATAGCTATCGTCGTGCCCGATCGTTAATCTAACCTAATTATCAACCCTAGCAGAGGCGGGGAAAATACTCGTTAAGACGATGGATAACAATGCTCCACTGCCATATGCCCAAGGGTTTTATTGCACACCCGGCAATACTTCACCACTTGGCTCAAGGGTTTCATTGCACGCCCAGCAATACTTCACCACTTGAGAGTCACCTACCGTGTAAGCCTTTAATAACAAACTAATCTCCACTGCCATAGGCCCAAGGACTTCATTGCACGCCCGACAATACTTCACCACTTGTAATGTCCCCTTTTCCTAGTAGGGTTGGTCTATACTCAGTTCCCATAGACTGACCAAAGTGATTAGGTGTAATATCCCACCCCTTTTGAGATATTTACTAACTGTTCTGCCTTGTTTGGTTTGTTTTGATAAATGTTTGTGATATATTGACAATGTTTGATACAACAATATAATGTAGCAAAACAGGAGATGTTGCAATAATAATTTTTAACTCAAAACTGAAATTGCATTGGGAATACACAACTGAAAATTCCATATTTTTATATCTCCCAAAATACTCAGTATTTTGACAAAATATCAAGTACCCAGTTGAGAAAATATCCCCTATTATCTAAGCAAACAATACCCAGAAAAATATATTGGCAAAATATGAAGTATTCCACATAGTTTGCAAACTCTCCGAGTAGTCTCCGAGTCGCCGAGTACTCTCGAGATTTTTTGCTCCGCGAGTACTCACAAGGTTTACTCTCCGAGTTTTTTTGCCGAGTATTTGGAAAAACTCGCCGAGTTTTTGGCGAGTACTCGCCGAGACTCACCAAAAACTCGCCAAGTTTTTCCAAATACTTGACTTGTTGTGTCAGCAATCCATCAAAATCGCGGAAAAAAACACTCCAAAACTCTGTTTTTTTGGTGTTATAAGCATTGTTTTTTGCCTTTTTAAAAAATTATGAAAATGGTGTGCGCCATGAAGGTTTGTGTGGTTTTGAAGGTCTTCATTTGGGCACTGCCTCTCGACCCCACTAGGGGTGTTGCCCCCAAACCCCCAACCAAACTCATTTCGTACATTTTCTAGCTATATTTTGCATAAAATTTATGTTTTTTTCAAATATTTAAATTTCAAAAAAAATTTAAGTGTTCTTTAAGTTGCCGAGTTTTTGCCAAGTTTTTACCGAGTACTCTCTAAGTTGAAAATTTTTGGCTTGCCGAGTACTCTCTGAGTCCGAGTTTGCGAACTATGGCATTCCACATACCCATTTTGCTATCCTGGTAAAAATAATGCTGCTACAACTTTGATCAGCATACAAGTGGCTGTGTAGAAAGGTGCTAGCAGCATTTAAAAATCCCTCAATGATTAATTCTTCAATAATTTGAATTAGGCACTTCAAACCCTTGAATTCATTTATGATATTCTCCTCTTAAATGCTCTGTATAAACCCCACATGCCGAAATGAGAAGGCACAAACAACAATAAATAGTTCTCCAATAATAACTTCAAGACCCTTGTAAATTCTTTTGATGAAATCTCCTCTATTATGCACAATTGCAGCCTCTGACATGAAGCTACCAATGATGCAGCCTTCAAGTGATCTTTCACACCCTCAGGTAGCAAGAACAATGAAGAATCTTCATTCTCCAAAGCCAAGAATTCTAAAAACCCTAGGTTTCCACCTTCAAGAGCCAAGCTCTCCAAAAAGCACAAACTCCAATATCTTCAAATGAAAATAATGATCCAATGATAATGAAATCCTTTTCAAAAAGCCTTTATATAATATTCAATTGGTATTTGGCTTCATCTCCTTTAATTTCACTTTAATTTCATCTCCTTTTAAATAACACTTTATCACTTATTATAAAGTTTACTTTAAAAGCATTTAATATAACTTTATAGCATCTCTTAAAGTGGGCCCCCAATATAACTTAAATGCACTTTTTAAATAACTTGACTTTATAATCATTAAATGACCTTTTCATCATAAAGTCAAATAAAGTCATTTAATGTTCACACTTTATATTTTGACTTTATGATATTAAATACTCCTCAATTATAAAGTCACATGAAGTCAATATAATATTCCTTTAAAATAATTAATTATTATTAAAGTAACATTTTAATAATAATTAAATGTCATAACTCCATTAATAAACATTATTTAATGATTCTGACTTCATCACTGACTAGCCCACAGTTCCCACTATCAATCTAGATGCCTTAATAAAAATAGTAAGGTGGGTCTCTAATGTCCAACTGACTTACTATAAATAGTAAGTATATGCAAATAGACCCAGAAACCCCTGAATATCAACTGCCTTAGAACATATGAAGGATCTGGAGATGAAAACACAGACAACTGCCCTCTGGAGAGCCAAATAACTCCACAACAGGGTCCTCTAATTACCAATATTAGCCAACAAGGACCCAGTGATAGGCTAAATCCTCTAACTTTGATGCACGCTCAAAATGGGGACATTACAGTCCACCCTCCCTAAAATTGCTTGTCCTCAAGCAATCTCCACTGCAAAGAAACTCCACTCCTCGGAAGGCCCAAAAGAAGTACTGTGAAATGTCCCACACAAGAACACAACTGCTGTAGCACCAGCATAAACTTAACATTGCAAATATAGATAACAGTCCAACTGTCCAAACCATGTGTACTGAAACTGTGCATCAATCTCAACCCATGTATATGCGAACCAAAAGCGAAGCTGTGAGCAATCCACACCATGTACACATTGCAATACTCATCAGTGAACTCTGACTGGAACCCCGATGCACATGAAGGAACCCACAACACACTGAAGAGTGTCCAACAACCAATGCATGGATCCCAAATCTAGAATAGAAGCCTGCTAAGTAGAACTTCTTCAGACCTCTGTTGCTCAACATTGATCCCAACTTCATGCCAGAAGTGGTGAAGCGATACAATGGGACCCACCCATACAGCAATGCTAACCCTGTCACTGTCATGTCCCTCCATTATGTATTATTCATTCAAATCAAAGATATGAATGATATTATAAATTGAATAATATTTAAATAATATTTATTTAAAACAATTAACAAGATATATTATTATTATATTTATAAATAACACATATAAACAATAATAATATATTATAAATATATCTAATAATATACATACAAATATTCTTATATTTATCTTATATTATAATATAAATCATATATCATTTATTATGATATAAATGATATAATATAAATAATATATCATTTATTATAAAATCAATGATATAATATAAATACAAATAATATAAATAAACTATCTTAAGGGAGTTAGTATGGTTAGAACTAGTTTTACCATAGCGCATAAAAGGGAATAACATAAAGTAATAAAAATTATAAAGGGTAAGTATGTATTTTACCACCGGGCATAATAAATATCCCTTGAAAGGGAAATAAATAAACGCTGTGGGATAGAAAGAAAAGAGGATGGGCAATAAATAAAAAAAGGAATATCCAATAAATAAATATATTTAGATCCGCATTATATTTATATATATATTTCTGAGTCATAAGTAGAAAAGATATCATAAATATATATAGGGAGGAATTATTCAAGTATATATATATATATATATATATATATATATATATATATTTATTCATTGCATAATATAAGGGCATTCATATATGGAATCGGGCCTCTTGAGAAGATGCCGATCTTATAATAAGGAGCGCTTAACTAATACAAACAAATATCAAGTATCATCAAAGTTTAATAATATTTATTTATTAAGGGTGGTGACGGGTGGTATATCGCATCCCTTCAAACTTATAAATATTAACCGGCCCCTTTAACAAAAAAGAGAAATGAATAGAAAAAGGAAGGAAGAGAATAAATATCTACCGCATCCAAAAAAGTACCTGCAAATCGTCTAAAAAGCAGGTAAGTATTTTAATATATTTAATTATTAAGATGTAATATATATGTGTGTGTGTGTGTAAATATATATATATATATACAATAATATTAATAACATATATAATAATACAATATAGAGATATTATTAATATTATAACAAATATTATAATATATAAATATTAAAGAATAGGCAAAAGATAATAGAATCCAGTTAGCAGAACCACCAGGTACGTCATCTATCCTAAGATGAAATAATATATATGTATAATGTTAGATATGTATATAAATGATAGAATAATAAGTATATCTCTACAAAGGGATTGATTATGAGATCACCTTTAATAAGTAATCAACATGACCATGGAGTACCGGGCTAGGATTAGTAGCCTTCCTCTTCATCCACCTACAGACCTTATAAGTATGAGACTAGTGGTTAGAAGGAATCTAGTGTCTAGCACTCGAGCCGGCAAGTCATTGCCCCTCAGAGCTAAGAGCGAAGTATTGCCGGGTGTAGCATGAAGCTCTTAGACCTAAGGTAAGAACGAAGTATTGCCGGGTGTAGCATGAAGTTCTTGACCCTATGGTTGCGTAGGACCTAGATAATATTGATGACCTAACGGTAGGTGAACCTCGAGCTGGCTATAAGCCCCTCTGAGCCAAGAGTGAAGTACCTCCGGGTGTGAGGTGAAGCCTTGGGCCTACAGCCATGGGTCTTGGAAACCTTAACCCACCCTCTCATATTAGGTGAGTGGTCTGATTAATGGGTAGGATCATGAACATCCTCCCCAAGGTATGTCCACGACTCATGTGATTAATGATATAAGATAGATCATGAACATGGATATATGACTAGTGAGGAGATGAAAAAGATAAAGTTTAGTACTTTATGTGAACATGATGAAATGATTAAGTGAATTGTATACTAATGTGCTCTTTTACAAGTTGAAATTGTTTGCAAGGTTGCGAAAATTTTGGCTTGCTAGAAGGGGACATTACAGTCACCACCTGGATCCCAATGCAATTGAAACTCACATCCATCTATCGAGTGGAGATAAGAACATCTGAAAAGTGTCTGCAACACAATTATCTCCATCCTCTGCTAGACTCCCATGGATGTGCTGACTCTGCAAGTAATTCCCTACAAATAACTGAGTCGGGTACTTGCAGCCACTAACTCCATCTACTGAAGATGGTAAATATCCATCCCACAAAGGATAGTATAAATCTCGAGCCAATCCACATCGATGCATCATCAAATCCTTCATGTGTGGATCAAAAGAAAAGTGATGAGCACTCCTCACTATGCAGTCGCGATAAGAAACTCCAACCTCGGTCAATGGCTGACTGTCATAGCCCTGTATAACTCCCTCCTCATCATCACTTACAACACTGGAATCAGAAGATGGCTCTGGTCTCTGATCCCGAATAGCTGATTGGGTAGGGGCTCTGGTAATCCTCTCTGCAAACCCAATCACAAAAACTCTATTAGGAAGCACTGAAGTCAGAGTATCTTCAGTTGCTCCCAAAGCACGCTTAATGAAGCGCAAATCTCAAATGCGAGTACTCTCCGAAGATCCATACCGACTCTCCTGAAACTCCGTACACTCAAGTAGGTCCTCAACAAACTTATTTGTGCAGTAAAAACGATATAAGGCTGAATCAACCTTATCTTCTGTAACCTGCAACTGATCTCTCCCACTTTGTGGCTCAACAAGCTGTAACCCAAGATCAGCTGATGGGATGAAGTAACCGATTTGCTTCCAGGGGAAGGAAACAAATCAACACGAGAGCGAAACTCCCAACCAGATGGCACTCTGCGAATCCCCTGTGAAGAAGATGGCGTAGTGTCGTGTACTATCACACAATTCTGGTGAATCCACCATTGCAACACAAGAGCTATCAGTACTCGGACCTATAACACCTGTCATGGGACTAATCTCAGGAAAACCTGGTGTAACATGTGGTTCTCTACAACTCTCCACTACTGTACTCATCCCATCAGAATCAACTACACCAAAATTTGTGATGGATGTAACCACATCCTCCACCTGCTCAAAACCATAATCCATCGGTATATGCTCCTCACCAACTGCTACCATGGAAACCTGAACTATATGTAAAAGTGGTGAAGACTGTGCTAGTGTCAATGCCACAGTAAGCTCCTCAACCTGTGACTGTGACTCCTGAAGGGCCAACTGAATGCTCTTCAATGAGTCCATGGTCATCTCAAGCTCATGAATGAGCTCACCAACCTCCTCTTCCTTCCCCTTCAATGCATCATAACAAATGCAATCCCACTCGAGAAGATAATCTATGTCAGCAAGTAGCTGTAGGTAATTTTGTTTCATTATTCCAATTGTTTCTTAGAGTGCATGAATCTCTGCAAGGGAAATGCCACTATCACAGTGCCCATCTGACACGGGAGTACTCCAACCATGAGTAGCCAACCATGAGTAGCCAACATCTGACGAGCAACATCGAAATGCTCTATGGCTATGGCAATCATACAGTCATTCACCTTTAGTTGCCCAACCAAATGATGAGGACTCTGCAACTTAGGACTCCCATACAAGTTTGCCGATTCGAAATCTGCATTGTGATATGAGGCTGTATCAACATCACTCATCTCATGATAAGCAGCATCATGTGTGCTATCATCAGTGCACACATCAACCACTAAGGTACTGCTGCTATGTACCTCAAAGGATGGCTCAACTGGTAGGGTAGAAGTTGCTTTTTTGACAATATCTTCGCACACTTCTGCTACCAAAGCAACTGCATGTCCATCCAAATTACGATCCTGGGATTCACTGCCAACAAATAAATTTTCTGTTTTGTTTTCTAAGGTCTGATATGATAAATCAGACTCATTGTGACATGAATCTTCAACATAAATTGCATCATTAGTACTCAAATCTTGAGTACCAACATTCGACAACTCCATAGAAACATCATCCACATGTGAAATCACTGTTGTCTCATGTTGATGCAAACATATCCCACTGCTGTCATGAAAATCAAAATTGTTATGGGTCATATTTTCCAAGCAATCTTCATGTTTGACACTCACATCTTGCGTGTCAACATTCAAAGGTTCTCTCACAACATTCTCTGCACTTACCATGACCTCTAAATCATCATTATGCTCAAGCAAAGGACTGTTGTCATCAAAATCAGAATTGTTATCATGATTGATAACAACTTCTTGAGCGCTAATAATGCGAACATTCTTTTCTAATCTCACCTTCTTTCCCTGCCCCTGCTCCTTTGCTTCCCCAATATGTTCATCATCACATTCTGATCCATTCCCGTTGCCTGCTGCAACTCCTTGTCCATGATCACCTGTAAGCTGAAAATCATTTTGAAGCAATTCGTTTTTCTTATCCTTTCGTTTAGATTTTCCAAACATCCTTAGAAAACCCTGTTTCGTTTCCGGATCCCTCATCAGATCATACAAGTTCTGCATCAATTCAATCGTGGATTTATCTAAAGCCATCTTTCCTTTGTTCTGAATTTTAATGACTCACCCAACAGGATGGCAGGAAACCGCTCTGACATGCAATTGAAATCTCTAACATGCAACTGAAATTTCTGACAAACTCTGCACAAAGTAGTAATCCAACAGGCTGGCAGGAAAACCAACTCTGATACCACTGGAATATCCCACCCCTTCTGAGATATTTACTAACTGTTCTGCCTTCTTTGGTTTGTTTTGATAAATGTTTGTGATATATTGACAATGTTTGATACAACAATATGATGCAGCAAAACAAGTGATGTTGCAATAATAATTTTTAACTCAAAACTGAAATTGCATTGGGAATACACAGTTGAAAATTCCATATTTCTATATCTCCCAAAATACTTAGTATTTTGACAAAATATCAAGTACCCAGTTGATAAAATATCCCCTATTATCTAAGCAAACAATACCCAGAAAAATATATTGCCAAAATATGAAGTATTCCACATACCCATTTTGCTGTCCTGGTAAAAATAATGCTGCTACAGCTTTGATCAGCATACAAGTGGTTGTGTAGAAAGGTGCTGGCAGCATTTAAAAATCCCTCAATGATTAATTCTTCAATAATCTGAATTAGGCACTTCAAACCCTTGAATTAATTTATGATATTCTCCTCTTAAATGCTCTGTATAAACCCCATGTGCCGAAATGAGAAGGCACAAACAACAATAAATGGTTCTCCAATGATAAACTTCAAAACCTTTGTAAATTCTTTTGATGAAATTGTTGCAAGTATGGGCCTAACTGGTGTTGTCATTGATGTCAACATACTCCTGTTGCATTAATGTCAAGGATTGGATGAGTTGTATGCTAAGGATATTGAAAAAATTAGTCCTATCAGAAACAGAGAAAATAAGTGTAAACAGTGAAGCTCTATGAAGTGAATATCCCAGATAGATGAAGATAAGAGAATGCGCATCAAAGGGTTTGTAGCTATGTGTTTGAAGATGATCCAGTCAAGATTTAAGAGATCCGCATGAAATTTTGGAGTTATGGCCATGAGAATAAAACCGGTTCTGGCAACTGTTCAGAAGTGACAGAGTGACACAAATAGGTCCGGTGAGATCCGGAAATGCAATATCTTATTCTGCAGAGCCGGTGGCATGTTTGGGAAGCTAATGTGAATAGACAGCTCAATTGGTTCATGGTTTGGAGGTCCACAAGCAATCCTTCTTATGTGACAGTAATGACCAACTGTGTTCTTGAGGTCCTGGATGAAGATGCGAATGATTTCAGTACGCAGAAGCAGTACGGATGTTTTTGGTGATTCAAGAAAGCTTGTGGGTGTCTCTAGATTGTGTCCAGTTCATGTTGGGGCTCCGCATTGAAGATAGAGCTCGTAATTGAAGATTTACCTTCTAGTGATGGTGTTCTTCCTAATCTTGGCCGACCAGATGACTTGCACATATTGCGGATGATCTTGATGTTGTTTTGCGAAGCCTGGCGTGTTCCACAAAGAAGATTGAAGTCCCAGCTATGAGTAGCCGACAGTGTAGAAGTGCACATGAAGCTTTTGTAATAAGTCAAGTTGTATTTTTGTATTTGCTCTGTAATAAGATAAGTGTATGATATGCCAACTTTGATGATCATTCCAAAGTCGATGTCTTGTATAAATAAGAATTGCGAAGTCATTCAAAAGAATCCTTGTAGCGATGAGAAGGTGGTAAGGAAGAAGAAAGAAAAGCAAAGCGGAGGTGTTGAGCTTAAATGGAACTGACTCAAGCATAGTGAAGATGCTGATCTCTAGTTCAAGTATGTAATATTTATATTATTCTGTAGATAGTGTGTCTCCTGTAGGCAGTGGGCCTCTTGTGAGCAGTGTGCTCGGGCAGTGAGCCCTAATTGGCAAGTGCCATTTCATTCTTCTTATTCTTTTAACAAAGAATACAATCTTGGGTTAGTCACCCAGTGGTTTTTCCCTTAACCGGGTTTTCCATGTAAAAATCTTGTGTTGTATGTTTTGAATTTGTTTCTGCTCTTAAATTCATGCATTATGCCTCATGTTTGAATCTCTGATATGCTATTGAAATAAAAGAAGCTTTAAAGTATATAAAGAACAGAAGTTTGGTATCAACTGATTCACCCCCCCCTCTCAGTTGTCTATCTTAAATCCAACAGAAATCTCCTCTATTATGCACAATTGCAGCCTCTGACATAAAGCTACCAATGATGCAGCCTTCAAGTGATTTTTCACACCCTTCGGTAGCAAGAACGAAGAATCTTCGTTCTCCAAAGCCAAGAATTCTGATAACCCTAGGTTTCCACCTTCAAGAGCCAAGCTCTCCAAAAAGCACAAACTCCAATATCTTCAAATGAAAATAATGATCCAATGATAATGAAATCCTTTTCAAAAAACCTTTATATAATATTCAATTGGTATTTGGCTTCATCTCCTTTAATTTCACTTTAATTTCATCTCCTTTTAAATAACACTTTATCACTTATTATAAAGTATACTTTAAAAGCATTTAATATAACTTTATTAACGTAAATGCACTTTTTAAATAACTTGACTTTATAATCATTAAATGACCTTTTTATCATAAAGTCAAATAAAGTCATGTAATGTTCACACTTTATATTTTGACTTTATGATATTAAATACCCCTCAATTATAAAGTCACATGAAGTCAATATAATATTCCTTTAGAATAATTAATTATTATTAAAGTAACACTTTAATAATAATTAAATGTCATAACTCCATTAATAAACATTATTTAATGATTCTGACTTCATCACTGACTATCCCACAGTTCCCACTATCAATCTGGATGCCTTACTTAAAATAGTAAGGTGGGTCTCTAATGTCCAACTGACTTAATGCAAATAGAGCCAGCAACAGCTGAATATCAACTGCCTTAGAACATATGAAGGATTTCGAGATGAAAACACAGACAACTGCCCTCTGGAGAGCCAAATAACTCCACAACAGGGTCCTCTAATCACCAATATTAGCCTACAAGGACCCAGTGATAAGCTAAATCCTCTAACTCTGATGCACGCTCAAAATGGGGACATTACATTAGGGAACTCCAGAGTTCATTTGGTTGGTTTCTGACAGTTTGGCTGGAACTTACTATTTTTAGTAAGTTAGGGCTTCACATCGATTGAAGCGGTTCATGATTGGAGACAGAGCATTACGCCAAGACCTTTCCAACGGTCTATAACTCATAGGATTCTGTGACCGTTTGGGCTTTCATATTAAAGTTCGTAAGTTATAATTTATTATTATATTTGGACTTCAATTTATTAATGTCGGTGACTTTGGAGAAGTAAGGAAAAAATGTAAAAGTGAGTCACTAGTAAGTGGACGCCTCCCTTGAGGGATAAAGTGAAAATTAAAATATTCTAGTTCCCTTCTTCATGGGTCGACCCTCTTGTGTGAGTTATAAAAAGGGCAAAAGAGGGAAAAAACATTCATTCTTGATATTTACATTTTTATGAGACCTTGCTCTGCAAATGAGAGTTTGGGGGATTTCTTCCAGCCAGGGCTTTTGGTGACAAAAACCACCATTGGTATCTATCTTCCGTAGGTGTGAAAGATCACCCAAGGGGACTTTGGGTAGCTACACACAGTGG
The DNA here is from genome assembly GCA_027924645.1 of Cunninghamia lanceolata. Taxonomy (NCBI): domain Eukaryota; kingdom Viridiplantae; phylum Streptophyta; class Pinopsida; order Cupressales; family Cupressaceae; genus Cunninghamia; species Cunninghamia lanceolata. Next base: position 21,820,929 of record BSBN01000547.1, on the reverse strand, counting down.
CTGCAATTGTGTTTCAGTTGGATACACCTTGATGGGGTCTTGGAGGCAATTTGTGTTGCATCTTCATAGTTTTTGGTACAGCTGAGAGAACAAAGAATGGATTGATTTTATCTGCAGATTTGAGGAGGTTTTGGACTGTTATTCCTCTTCTTCATGCTGGCCATACATTTCAGACTTGGCCGTACTTCCTTGGTGGCTTGGTTTGTGGTTTGCTTTGCAGTTTCCTTCTGGTATTGGATTCGATTTGGCCTATGAGGCTATTGTGTTGTTTGTAGATGAGTTTCCTCCCATTGCTGATGAATGTAATGCAAAACTCCATGTCCATGTTGCTGGTCTGTCAACAGCAGAAATTTGAAGATGCTTATTTTGAAATGGGTATGTGTTGAATATTCATTTTATGCCTTTCTATTAACTGGGTCTTGATTAGTTAGTTCATATCTATCAGAGATTTTCTGGGTTTTAGTTGCATGTTATCTTTCCTTGTATTCTGGCATACACATCTCAAGAAAACGAAAACCCCCTTCTGCATCTTCTATCTAGTTCTGAAAGATCACAGAAAAAAAAAATTATATAACATTAAATAAAGATAAATCAAAAGAACAACAGGTGCAGGTTATTACAGTGGTATCAGAGCTGGTGCATCTTGCTAGCCTGTGTTGATCAGTTTATATGAGTGACGGAAGAAGGGTTTACACTAGACCTACACCACATTGGCATCCACCTGAGGTTCCAGAATGTGAAACAGTTTCCGGTATACTGGGCATGCACAGAAACTCTTCCAGTGGCAGTGAGAGCATAGCAGGTAGTATGGGGGACAGAGGATTTGACTAGCCAGAGAGTCCTAACACAAGGACAGAAAGAAAATTTGATATTATGCTGGATATGATGTCCGAACTTCTCGGAAAGTTCAACTGGGGAATCCCAGTTGTTTACAACCATGCAACACCCGAGGGTGAGTTCAGTGGGTCAAATCATGACCATCGCAGACATGCAGGACAAGGTATTGGACATGCAGGTCAGGGTAGTGGACATGCAGGACAAGGTAATGGACATGTAGGTCAGGGTAGCGGACATGCAGGACAGGGCAGCTATCATGCAGGATAGAGTGGTGTACACAACACCAGGACTACCCTAGGATCAATCACTAGACCTCTACAGCCGACCTTTCCACATAGAGAGGAGGCATTGGTTCAGTAGGAACCAGAGGTTCAGCGTCCCATGATAGATGATGTTCAGAGATAGCATGCGGAGTACATAACATTGGCTCCAGATATCAAAGAAATATTGACATTCGACCAGTATATGAACCAAAAAAGACAAAGGGGAGCTATGATGGGTCGAGGAGATTACAGAGCTAACCGGGACTACCAGCATGCATTGAGCAAAGTCCCTATGGACTGGTTTGACAGAAGTGGCAAGATTTCAGCCAGAGCTTGGGTGCAGAAGTTGGATAACTACCTGACACTTAAGCCGATGCTGGAGGATGAGGCACTTAACTTTGCCACTATTCATTTGGATGGGTTAGCACATGAGTGGTGGTACCCTGGGTTGGTCACTCTAGGCCACAGCCTTATCACCACATACGATGAGTTCACTTACAGACTCATCGAGAGGTTTGATACCAAGGACCCAGTGTTGCAGTTCAGAGAGCTGGCACAGTTGAAGCAGTACGGGTCGCTTCAGGGATATATTTTGGAGTTCCAGAGAATCAGTGTGATGGTTCCCAGCATATTTGAGAGGAGACTTGTAGTCCTATTCATGGAAGGACTAATGGAACCACTTCAGGGTTGGGTTAAGGCATTTGACCCACCTTCACTTTAGGAGACTATTAAGGCAAGGAGTATGGAGTTTGCAGTGCCTAGGAAACAGTTCGTCTCCAAACCATTTCCTCCACGAAGAGATAAGATGCCCGTTCAACAACGAGACAGTTTCCCACAGAGGAAACCAGTACCTCGGTTAGATGATGATGCATTGAACGAGTACAGGAGGAGGAGACTATGCTTCAAATGCAAAGAGCCATGGGATCCTAACCACAGGTGCCCAATGAAGGGGCAAGCAAAACAATTGGAGTATTATTCTGCTGAGGAGGCAACTTCAGAGCAATCAGGGCAGCAAAGTGATAGGGAGGACAGCGATGTAGAGAATGTAGTAGAGGAGGTGCAGGATGCACAGGATATGCATGATGAGGATATTCCGACATCACATATCTCTGCTATTCAGAAAGAAGGTTCCTTCAGAATACGAGGAGTATTGGAGGGACAGCAAGTGACCACTTTGTTAGACACAGGTGCCACCCACAACTTCATTGATGAGGGGCTTGTGGCACGAAGGGCACTCAAAACAGAAGAGTTCGAGGGATTCAAAGTCAGAGTTGCGGATGGGTTTGTCATTACCTGCAAACGAAGGATCCCCAATTTAACCATCAGGTTAAGTAATTACGAGTTCCAGGCCGAATATTATGTGGTCGGTATGGGTGACATGGATGTAGTCCTCGGAATGAAGTGGCTACACATGATAGGTGAATTTTCCCTCAACTTGAAAACCATGGAGATGAAGTTCGAAGTAGATGGTCGGAAACATATTCTGAGGGGAATGTCCGATGGGAGTTTAAGAGCGGTATCCATTTGGAGAATGGAGAGGATACTGCGACATGATCAAGTACAGTGGGCAGCGGAGATACTTGTGATGCCAGAGGTACCGAAACAATAGAAACAGGATTACCCAGTGGAGATTCAGTCGATACTAACTAAACACTTCAAAGTGTTTAGTGATATACTACCAGGTAGACCTCGAGATAGGGGTTTCGAGCATGTTATAGAGATGGAGCAGGGGGCCAAATCAGTTATCACCGTTCCCTACAGACATCCTAAGAGATACAAGGATGAGATTGGGAAGGCCATTCAGGAGCTTCTCAAGATGGGTCACATCAGGCCTAGTAAGAGTCCTTTTGCTTCTTCTGTCGTACTGGTCAAGAAGAAGGATGGCACACTCAGGATGTGCATTGATTACAGGGAACTGAACAAGAAGACTATTAAGAACAGGTACCCCATCCCTAGGATTGATGAGCTTATTGACGAGCTGCATGGTGCATGTTTCTTCTCCAAGATAGACTTGAGGTCAGGGTACCATCAGATTCAAGTACGTGAGGATGTGGAGAAGATAGAGTTCAGGTGCCACTATGGGCACTTTGAGTTCCTCGTTATGCCTTTCAGCTTAACCAACGCACCTGCCACTTTTCAGTCTTGTATGAATAAGGTCTTCAGAGAGCAGTTGCGGAAGTTTGTACTCATATTCTTTGATGACATACTCATATTCAACAAGACTTGGGAGGATCATCTGAGACACCTAGATATTGTGTTGGGTATACTTGAGCAGGAGTCCCTATATGCAAAAATGTCAAAATGCGAGTTTGGCATGACAGAGCTGTTGTACTTGGGACACATCATCAGTGCAGAGGGAGTCTGTGTGGATCCAGAGAAGATCCGAGCTATAGTTGACTGGCCACCACCCAAGAATCTCTCTCAACACAAGGGATCCTTTGGCCTTTGTGGATTCTACCGCAGATTTGTGAAGGGTTTTTCTCAGAAGGCTGCCCCACTTACAGATTTGACATGGAAGGGAGCTTTCGATTGGTCCGATGGTGCTTAGCAGTGTTTCAACAAGTTTAAGGAGGTGATGAGCACTTGTCCAGTTTTGGCCATTCTCGATTTTTTGAAGCCATTTGAGCTTCATTATGATGCCTCAGGGGAAGGCATAGGTGCGGTGCTAATGCAGGATAAGCACCTGATTGCTTTTGAGAGTCGAAAGTTAAGAGGTCCTGAGAGGGGCTATACTATCTACGATAAGGAGATGTTAGCCATCATGCATGCATTGGCTAAATTCAGGCAGTATCTGGTTGGAGGGAAATTCATTGTCAAATCTGATCACAATAGCCTGAAGCATTTCCTTAGTCAAAAGGACCTAAATGACCAGCAGCAAAAGTGGGTCAGCAAGCTACAGGCATATGATTTCGACATTGTTTTAGTCAAGGGGAAGAAGAATATAGTTGCCGACGCTTTATCCAGGAGACCACACTTGTGTGCCTTAGGAGAGATTGCAGAGGACTGGAGAGATATGAGCACTGTAGAGTATGCAAAGGATAAGTGGGCTTCTGGGATTATGGATGGCATTATCCGTGATGACAGGTACACTATTGTAAATGACTTGATCATTTACAAGGGGAGGATCTTTCTGGTGCCAACTTCTGCTATGAAGCAGAAGATCTTGAGAGCTTTCCATGACTTGCCTATGGCAGGGCATTCAAGGTACTACAAGACATACAGGCAGGTTAGAGAGAGGTTTACTTGGAAAGGCCTCAAGATAGAAGTACAGAAGTATGTGAGGGAGTGTCCAGTATGCCAACAGAACAAACATGAGCACTCCTACCCAGGTGGATTATTGCAGCCCTTACCCATTCCCAAGAGGAAGCGGGATTGTCTATTGACGGACTTCATTACTGGCTTGCCGAAAGCCCAAGGCAAGGACCGCATCTTTATGGTGGTTTATAGGTTGACGAAATTTGCCCATTTCTTTGCCATTTCAGCCACTTATACAGCAGCTCAGGTTGCTGATTTATTCTTCAGAGAGGTATTCCGACTCCACGGGTTGTCTAGGAGTATTGTGAGCGACAGGGATAGTAAGTTCCTTAGCAATTTTTGGCAGGAGCTCTTCAGATTGACAGAGACAGAGCTTACCCCTAGCACTAGCTACCACCCCCAGACTGATGGACAGACTGAGATAGTTAATAAGTGGGTGGAAGGATAGCTCAGGAATTACATAGTCGGGCAGCAGAAGGCATGGGTCAAGTGGCTTCATTTGGGAGAATATTTTTATAACACCACTTACCACATGTCCATCCAGATGACACCATTTATGACACTATATGGGTACAAGGCTCCCAATTTCTTGGATTTATTGTTTGGGGACAGCAGAGTACCTAAGGCTAAAGACCTCTTGTAGGAAAGTCAGGACATCATGAGGTCTTTGAAAGAAAATATTCAGAAGGCGCAGAAGCAGTATGCAGATCAACACAGGGTTGAGCGTTCTTTTGAGGTGGGTGATATGGTGTACCTTATGCTGCAGCCATATAGACAGTCCACTCTTAAGAGGAGTGGTGCAGAGAAGCTGAAGCCATGATACTATGGTCCATTCAGGATCTCCAGGAGGGTTGGAGAGGTGGCTTATGAGTTAGAGTTGCCGATAGAAAGCAGGGTGCATAATGTTTTCCATGTGTCACGCCTCAAAAAGGCACTGGGACACAATGTGGTACGTTCTACAGAGTTGCCTCCTCTTGATGAAGAGGGGAAGTTGGTTTTGATACCTGAGGCCATCATTGACACCAGGGAACATACACTGAGGAAGAGGGTCATCAAGGAGTATTTGTTGAAGTGGAAGAACCTGCCGGTGGAGGATGCTATATGGGAGAATGAACAAATCTTGTTGCATCCAGATCTGAGATTGCTTGAGGCAAGCAATCTTGGGGAGGGCGGACTGTAATGTCCCCTTTTCCTAGTAGGGTTGGTCTATACTCAATTCCCGTAGACTGACCGAAGTGATTAGGGAACTCTGGAGTGCATTTGGTTTGTTTTTGACAGTTTGGTTGGAACTTACTATTTTTAGTAAGTTAGGGTTTTGCACCGGTTGAAGCAGTTCATGATTGGAGATGAAGCGTTACGCCGAGACCTTTCCAACGGTCTATAACTCATAGGATTCTGTGACCGTTTGGGCTTTCATATTAAAGTCCGTAAGTTATAATTTATTATTATATTTGGACTTTAATTTATTAATGTCGGTGACTTTGGAGAAATAAGAAAAAGATGTAAAAGTGAGTCACTAGTAAGTGGACACCTCCCTCGAGGGATAAAGTGAAAATTAAAATATTCTATTTCCCTCCTTCATGGGTCGACCCTCTTGTGTGAGTTATAAAAAGGGCAAAAGAGGGAAAAAACATTCATTCTTGATATTTACATTTTTATGAGACCTTGCTCTGCAAATGACGGTTTGGGGGATTTCTTCCAGCCAGGGCTTTTGCTGACGAAAACCACCATTGGTATCAGTCTTCTGCAGGTGTGAAAGATCACCCAAGGGGACTTTGGGCAGCTACACATAGTGGCTGCAATTGTGCTTCAGTTGGATACACCTTGATGGGGTTTCGGAGGGAATTTGTGTTGCATCTTCATAGTTTTTGGTGCAGTTGAAAGAACAAAGAATGGACTGATTTTATCTGCAGATTTGAGGTTTTGGACTGTTATTCCTCTTCTTCATGCTAGTCGTACATTCCCTTATGCTGGCCGTACATTTCAGACTTGGCCGTACTTCCTTGGAGGCTTGGTTTGTGGTTTGCTTTGCAATTTCCTTCTGGTATTGGAGTCGATTTGGCCTATGAGGCTATTGTGTTGATTGTAGATTAGTTTCCTCCCATTGCTGATGAATGTAATGCAAAACTCCATGTCCATGTCGCTGGTCCGTCAACAACAGAAATTTGAAGATGCTTATTTTGAAATGGGTATGTGTTGAATATTCATTTTATGACATTCTATGAACTCGGTCTTGATTAGTTAGTTCATATCTATCATAGATTTTCTGGGTTTCAGTTGCATGTTATCTTTCCTTGTATTCTGGCATACACATCTCAAGAAAATGAAAACCCCCTTCTGCATCTTCTATCTAGTTTTGAAAGATCACAGAAAAAGAAAAAAAAATATAACATTAAATAAAGATAAATCAAAAGAACAACAGGTGCAGGTTATTACACCACTTGGCTCAAGGGCTTCATTGCACACCTGGCAATACTTCACCACTTGAGAGTCACCTATTGTGTAAGACTTAATAATAATAATAAATCGCCCTTCCTTAACGACCCAAACGTCCTCATAGGCATTAGACAAGATTAATGACGCAGCAAGACATGCATTATCCCTTGTATATCATGGGCAAGAGTGGTTTTTAGTATATGTAAGTTAGAAATGTCATACCGATTTGACGGTGTGCTCTCCTCAAGGAAATGTAATCATCTTATAGATCACAATGATGTTGTTTTGCCTTCACGAGGCTATCACAATATTAGAAATCCTTAAGCAAGGATCTATATCTGTTTTGATAGGATTTCCACCTCTTATGGATGGATCCTTATATGGCAATTTCTACCCAAATGTATTAGATCCAGAAATATCTACTATTTTGCCTTGCTAATATAAAGGCTGTTATAATCCTTGACTTGGATTTATATATGAAATGCTTTCTTTTCTATGCTGTTCTCCTTGGTTGATATGATGTATCTATTGATTCAATGGAGATATGGTATTGGTGGTTCGATAGCTAGTAAGATGATTCCATTGATTTGTATTGTTTACTTGATGGGGGGATCACTGCTGAATGAGTAATGTGAATTGATGGATCCGATTCCCTTGATGAACTCCACTGATTCCCTTTATATCCTTCAAAGGCTGCCTTTTCCCATCGGGTGTCTCCTTTGAAGGGAGTCGCCCATCTATGAGGAGACGTCACCTTATTACTCAACCTCTTAATATATTATCGCTGCTGTTTATATTAACAACTCACTACATAGTAATCGCTGCACTTCATATTAATGACTCTTCATTATAATTGTTGTTTCCTTTAGACTATCAATTGCTATTTACATTAATATTTACTTTTACGTAGTCATCGCTGACTAATCGCTGTCTCACTTCCTTAGCCTTTACAATATGAATCACATTAAGAAATAAAAGTTTAGTAGAGAAGTTTATAATTAATTAATAAGAGGTAGTGATAATCGTTGCTGTCTTATTGTTTGGTCTTTATTTGTAAGCTGCCCTTTATTTGATCGCCTCCTCTTAACTTTCTTTTAAAGTATATTATTTATATTCATATAATATATAAATATCTTTATTTATATATTTAATTATAATGATAATAATAATAATATTTAATTATTTAAATATGTTTAATTTATATTATTCAATGTAATTATCTTCGATTTATAATATTTAAAATGTCATTCATATTTTAATTTGAATGAATAATACATAATCAATTCAATTATAAATCGCTGATATAGGGAAATGACACATAGGCCATGAGCCTCTTCAAATTTACTTGCAAAGATTTAAGTAATTTCTTTTGGCAAATGCAAAATTAGACATTTAGAAAATAAAAAACACTTTAAATGTTCTAAGAAATGGAGGAATGGTAGACATGCTATTTTCTATGCAAAATATGAGGGTAGAAATAATAAGGAGATATAAAAATGTAACCATAAAAATAGGTACATCGGATACCTAGATAAAATAGTGAGGTATTTCAATTATAATAGTTATGCAGAGGGTGTGTAATGTCCCCTTTTTGAGCAAGGTTGGAAAAACGAATGTTGTTAATGCTTGGAGAATGGAATATTGAAATTTATGGCTTCAACTATTTTTCTTTGATGAAATGAAGTTATATTTTGGCTTTTGGTATTTTTATTATTTTTAGAAAAAACAAAAATATTAAAATATTATACCAAGAGGAAAAATGACCTAGGTGGGAAAATGGAAAAATAAAGAAAAAGATGGAAAAATGAAATATTGTTAGTGAAGTTAAATTATATTATTTTATTATTAAATATTATAATATTTCTCACAAAATTGGTGCTCATGTGGAAAAAGAAAAAAAATAAGGAAAAAATAAAAAGGATGGCAAAAGACAATAAATAATATTTTATTATTTAAAATATTATTTTATTAAGCCAAGAGTGGCCGCTCAAGGGAGAAAAAGAAAAAATAATAATATAATATTATTTATGCGGGACGTACAAATTGGAGAAAAAGAAAATTAAATTAAAAGAAAATTAATAAATAATATTTTCTTTTGGCGGTGGACTTGAAAAAAAATTATATTTCATTGAAATTGGGCGCCCAAGGTGAAGAGGTTAAAAGGAGGTCATTTGGAGTGTTTTTCATATCATTCTATCATTTGGCATTTTTCACTATTTGGAGAGCTTCTCTTGGCTGTAACAGAGTTTCAGCATTATCTAAGGACGAAAACCCTTGGATTAGAGTGGTTTGGACGAAAACCTATCCCACTATGAGAGGTGGATTCACCTAGAATCCATTATTGAGCATATTGCAGGTTTTTTAGGAGACAAGGACTTCAAATCAGCTAGGGTTTCAATGGAGTTTATTGGTTCAGCTAGGGTTTGAAGACATCAAGCATATTGGAGGCTTTATTATTCAGATTTGAAGGAAATTAGAGGCTGATTTCACTATTTGGTTTCATGGCTATGTTGTATTGATGATATTTCATGTTGTAGTGGCTTCATTGGAGGTGGACACATATCTTGTAATCTGAATTTCATATCAGACCGTTGTAACTTCATATCAGACCTCAGATTGGTGCATTTCCAGCCATGTTTTGATGTGGGTTCATCATATTTTCATCATAGGAGTGCAGCGCTTCAATTTGGCATCATTGGGCTAGGATTTGGTGGAGTTTCCAACATAATTTTGTGAGGAATTGTGCTTCAAATTCATATCAGCACCTACAGTTTGCAAATCAGTCGTTGCATTTTGGTTTTGGCTTCATTTCATCATCCGGATTGAACATTTCTAAGGCAGCCAGCATTGGAGGACATCATTGCTTCATTGCTTTATCATTGTTGGATGTTTTGGTTCATGATTTGATCACTTATGCATGCTTATGTAAATCTGATATAAAAATCAGACCTTCATCATTTCCAATAAAGAGGCCAAACTTTCATCCAGGTATGTTCTATTGTGTTTTTGTATATGTGTGTGAGCTAGTTTAATTAATTTCAGTCATCATTGCATGTTATTTGAATGTCATATTGCAACCTTTCCATCTACATAACATACCAAACACATTGGTGAAAACAAAACATCAAAACCCTAAGTGAAACTTCAGAAAAACAAATCAGAAATTTAAGGACAGTAGGGTTATTTTCAGTTTAGATCTAGACAGGGTTTTTACAGGGGGTATCAAAAACATATTTTTTAAAGGTAGAAATGAAATTAGAGGTGTTTTATAGTGCCCTATGAATGCATGTGTTATTTCATTGTTTTATTAAGCGAAACCCCTGAGCCTTCTAATTGCTTCTACATTGATCTCTAATTTCGTTGCCATGGAGATAGCATCTTCAAGAGTTCTATTATTAGAAATCCTTTCCTTCGATTAAATGTTTTACCAAGTTGCAAATGTAGATATCAAGCACCATATCTTCTGGGAGTTTAGCCTTTGATTCCAAAACTTGAAATTTCTACTTATATCCATCCATGATCATCTAATTGAAAAAATGCATGAGTTGGGTACAGTATGGCTCACCCAGTTTTGATCTGTTCTTTGAATCAAAGCCTCACTAAACTGGCCAAATCTTCATCAAGGGTTTCATAATGGTCATTCATGTCAACTTGTATGAACTTCCCATCCAAATACTGTGAAGCAACATTTAATTTATCTTCAACGTCATAAATTAAATTCCAACTTTGGATCAATTAGTTTTTTTTCCGAAAGAGATCAACTCCTTGATATTTGTTGTGAATTTTGTAAGGAATCCCATCAACACTTCCTTTGTCATAAACTTTTAAGTATCCTTGAATAAACCTCCTTAGCATTCTTGCAGCAGCAACAAGAACTGAATTCACAAAAAAAAATGCATAGTGGAATAAATATGCAGAGAAATGGGGAAATGTGCTCACATGAGAAAGATTGCACCTGTAAATCGATTGTAAAGACAAGATTACTCACGTAATGGAAGCTCTCTATATTGCATTAACAAAATAAAATTGAAGGAGATACATATTTTAGGGTTTTCTCACTACATACTCAGTGGAAAGGAAACCATACTTAACCCTTCATTAATCCTAGGTATATGAAACGTGACTTATTAATAACACTACAGCTAAGGACTTAAACAAAATCTAGTAAGATGTTTTGCCTAGGTACAAAACATTGCAACGTAGTGATTTGAACTTGGGTCACTCTTTTTACAAATGCAGCTTTTTAATCATTACACCATAACCTTTTGGATGAAACATGCTAGTAAATTAGTGAAAAAGCATTTTCCAATTTTTGTTTAAAAACTATACAACATAACTCCAAGTATTTTAGCAGAAAAAAATGGCAATTCTCAGAATGCAAATTTTTATCAGCAAATATAGTAGACATTATGGACAGATAGATAAAAGTAGCCAAAATAAAAAGAATAGTTCTAAGTTAACTATTACATATATAGTTTTAATCATCCATATTCTAGAATCATAAGAATCCTGTCATGTCCCCAATTTTGGAGTAACTTAAAATTGTTTTAATTATAAATTAATTTTGTAAAGTATTTTATTTACTTTATAAAATTAATATTTTATTTAAGTTACTAAGTTAGTAGTACTACACTTTATTAAAAAGTGTTGTGAACAAGCATTTAAAAAGTACAAATGCAAGCATTTAATAAAGTTCATGTTGTTGTGAACAAGCATTTAAAAAAGTACAAATGCAAGCATTTAATAAAGTTCATGTAAAAGCATTTAAAATGCTTTGGTCTGATGTGTACATGTAAACTCTCATTTAATAAAATTAGGCTGGGCCTAATTAATGTAATGGCTTTAAAAGCAAGCCTGAGAGTCATTTGAAGTCATGTCTAAATGTCTAAATGTTTTTCAGATACTTGGTTTTGGGTTTTTGTCTTTTGACAAATTGTATTCAGCTGATTGACAAGGTGATGTTCCCTTGCATTTGCTGAGCCGAGGAGATGTTCCCTTGGTGAATTGTAGAGGTGAAATCATCTCAGATTTCACAACTGAGCTTCAAGTGCTTTTGGTTCGATTGTTGGGTTTTCGTCATTTGGTCAAAGACCTTTTTTGTAAACTTCATTGAAGATCTATGTTGCAGACATTATTGAATAAACTGAAGATATTTTATGCAGATTTGATTGTTTTATCCATATCATTGTTCATCTCTGCATTCCCTTTACAATGCTATCATTGAAAATATGTTTATTGTGCAGATATTTATGATAAATATCGAATAGTTTTAGAGTTTTCTTGACTGTGTATTGTTTCAAATGAGGAGACAATCTTTGACAAGTATTGCTCAGTCAGATTTAAATATAGTTTTCAAAGACAGACTTGTTTTCAGATTGGAATTCTCAACATATTCATCGTGGGCCCCATATTGCATAAAGGCTGTGAATGTCTTAAGGAAGGCAGATATAATATAGTTCGTGGGTTTTTAAACAAGCAATCTGCGATTTCTGAAGATTATATTGTTGCTGGCATATTGAAGACAAATTCTGAGTCTGCAGGCCCCTCTTAATTCAGATATAATATATATTAGAGCTTGATTCTTATGTGGTCTATGTTGGTAAAGGATTGTGGGTTTTTATTTGGAACTTCATAGAAGTAGTGGATTGCGGGCCCCAGTAGTAGTGTATGCCACTTTTGTCTGAGATAATATTTATTGATTATATCTTTGAGGTTCACTAAGGACTTCGTTGCCTTGAGATACTGATATCATAGAGGTTCGTGCCACAAGCAATCAGGCAGTGTAGCTACAACAGCGATCATCTGTATGAGGATTAGTGCTGTAATAGGAATGATGGTAACTGTTTGATACTCCAACTTCTGTCCAGGCAGCATATAAATATCTGAATTTTGCATAACAGTTCTATGACAGCAGTCACACTAAATTGGACAATTGATAAAGACTCAGGATTATAGCAGGATTTGGAAACTGTCAACATTCAAACATCTCAATCAATATTCAATCAATGATTTCAAGAGGACTGAAAACATATTCAGAGTTTACCAATCAGCAAGCAGTAGTTCAGGGACAATTCAGTATAGTGCAGCAGCAGATAATGATCATATTGTCAATGTGTTTAAATTGTATAAGCTTGTAGAGTGTGTAGAAGCATATAACAAGCATAGAAGAATTGTAATTTGTGTCTTGAGATGACTGTTTTGTAACAGCAATAAATTGGGTTTATCTTAGCCATGTTTGAGTCAATGTTTTGATGTGATTGAAGCTGTAAAAAGTCTGATATGTAACAGCTAGGCTGAGTATCTACTGTTAGTTTGAATTTTGCATTCTATGACTTTCAATCTATAACAAGTGTTTTAGCAAATATCCTAGCAGGGATATTCTTCAGAGCTTGAAAATTCAATAATCTCAAATATATTAAACCTTGCCATCAAGGGCTGGACATATGGGGTTCTCATAATTCTCTTCTACATCATCACATCTGCAGCATCGTGTCTTCCAAAGGGATCCATGAAGCTCCACAATATCCTTACTTCCGGCTTTCCAATGGAGCCCATCAATATTCTGCAGCCAAACTTTAGCACTTAAATTAAAACTAGCACTTGTGTTTTACAAGAGAGAATTTAGAGACAAATCTCCTGATTTCAATTTTGCTTAATAGGAACCATTTTTGAACAAGGTAATATTCAGTAAAGCATGATTAATATTTATATCAGACCAATATGGTATCTGCTTCTGCAGAATGACTTGTATCATTTTGATCTTTTCATATTATAAATGCAGTAAAATGAAAATAAACAAATCATAAAAATGTTAATATTGGGGATGCATTATGCACAACATGATGAAATTTACAGTTGTCTTCGTATTTCTTGCTTGTGTCATAATCCACATCTCTAAAAATGCTTTGTTCTTTAAACTTATTTGTGCATACTGTTTTCATCCAGATTGAAAATGTACTGTCATAGACTGTCTAAGCCTCAAATCATAAAGCAATTATGCTATACTGGTATTCTGATCAGATAGAGCATTTTTCATGTCTATGAATTTTTAGTGTAGACCAGCAGAGTATGAAGCCTTCTACCTTGTTCAGATCAATGACTTGATGAATTTCTTATAACATCACACAATCTGAACTAAAGTTGATGAACCTCATTCTAATATTGTTCCCTATGAAGGGTTATCCCACATCTGTGCATTCATTCATTTATTGTGATTTAGCAACTCCCCACACTTTTATAGGAGTACTTGAGTTTATTAGTGCTGTTTAGAGTCTTAGACCAATATTCATAATTCTTGCCTGTAGATGGATAGTCTTTGCCATTAACTCAATGAAGCTGATTATGAGAATTAAAGAATGAAATTGATACCGATGTACACAAATTACCAAAGTCAGTAAATGGAACTCAAAGTACAACCAATTAAGCTACTACCAGCAAGGTGCCTAAGACTCTAATGAACACCCCTGATAAAAAAAAAGGAGATGGCTGTAATATATAATAAAAAGTAACAAACAGAAAGTTTATTAGAAAAGGATAAACCAAAAACTTAAAGAACTAAGAAATTTGTCATAATATGAGACACTTATGTGAGGCTCGTTTCTCTCAAATAAACAATTATAAATCACTATTGGCAAAGTGCCCAAAGGCACACATCTGCTCTTTACTCTATCAGTCTCAACCCATATTGTAGTGATGTGAAGATGTGTCGAGATAAATAGTTATGGATGTGGGGATATTCACCCCTGTGTGGAGAAAGAAAGAAAGAAAGAAATTATATTAATGTCCACGGGTGACCAAAAGTAGGTCAAAGGGACTCGAGAAAAATAGTATACAATAGAAAGATCTAGGAAGAGAAACCTAGAAAGGTCCCTGTAATGTCCCCTTTTGGGTATTCTTATTTTTCACCTAGCACACAAATATAACCTCTTAAAAGGAACATTAGTAAATTAATAATAAAATCAAGACACTAATTTGGATTAGTAATAACATGATCATTAATGACAATTATATAATTCAAACTCATTCATAGTGTACTTCGGGATGATAGTGCCTGGTCACTAATCTAATCTAGCCCTAATGGAGGATAGGCGTATGTTTATTAAGGTGCAGGATAATAATACCCAAGGGCTTTATGGCATGCCTGGCCATACCTCACGTCTTGGCTCAAGAGCTTCATTGCATGCCCGACAATACCTCGCTACTTGAGGATCGTGCTCCACTGTCATAGGCCCAAGTGCTTCATTGCACGCCTGGCAATACCTCACTACTTGGCTCAAGGGACTTCATTACACGCCCGGTAATACCTCATCCACTTGAGAGTCACCTACTGTGTAAGTCATCTCCATAGGTATAGGCCTAAGTGCTTCATTGCACGTCTGGCAATACTTCACTACTTGGCTCAAGGGACTTCATTACACGCCCGGTACTACTTCATCCACTTGAGAGACACCTACCCTATGCGAGATTGATCATAATAATCTGCACTTTCTTACTTAACCGTCCTCCTAGGGAAATAGATAAGATTAAGGACGTGGCAAGACTTGTTTGTCCCTAGTACAATATGAGTAAGGTTAGAGAATGCATACCAATAAGGAGCTTGTCCTCTCGATCTAGTGATCTATGGATCACGGAGTTAATTCCTTCTTAAGAATATTGTTCCTCTATGGGAACTAGATATTGTACCATCACTTATAGATGGATGAGTGTGAGGCATTCGTTTGCCCATTATATATCATATTTATCATTATGTGACTGCACCATTCTCTTGATTGGAGAGCTGAAAATAATGAGAGAATATCTTATTGGCTGGTTGAATGCTGATATGCTGATGTTAGCTTGATGACCCCTTGCTGATGCAAGATAGTAATTCTCCTTAGTCGCTGCTGTTCTGAATTGCAAGGCAGATATATGAATTATAATCGATTTATGGTGAAGATTGAATGTATATATGGGATGCTTCTTCTTATGCTTTGATGCTGGCTCAATGTCTTCTACTGACGCCGATAATTGAGGGTGTTTTATAATTGTAAGTTTAGTCGTTGATTGATAGATTGTATTGCTGATGCCATGAGATGATCGCTGATCAGATCTCCTACTGTTTGGACTGCTGTGTTTGATTTAGTATTGAATATTCGATGGTTCTTTAATGAGATGATATTCTTGATCAATTGATTCCATGCTGCAATAATCTGGATTGATGAGATCAGATATATATAATTGCTTTTATGCTGCTGACTCAAAGATTTGCATTGCTGTTTGTATTGTGCTTAGCGATGAAGATGCTGTTGTCTGAGATATTGTTTGGATTGATTTATATTAAAATTGCCTTCAAATGTATTTGTTTCTGCCTTGAATTCGTTCCTTGATTGATGTTCTTCCCCATGCCCTTTCACTGGTCTGAACCGATTCCTATTTATATCTTTGAACTTGCCCATCGATTCTACCTTCCATGGAGATGTGACTTCTCATGGTGTCTGCTTCTTTAAATATCATAATCACATCTCACGTAATGATCATTGTTTGTTGTTTGGTTTTATTCCTTAGGTCGTGGGATATTGGATCTCTGCTTTAAGACTCTTTCTTTTTGACCAGCGACTACCTTTATTAATATTTGTTGTCTTGTATACTACTCTTTTATATGATAATTGCTGACCATATATGTTTATATTTATAATAATATTTAATATTTATTGATAATTATATTTAATATTATTATATAATAATAATGTTTACTATTTATAATTATTTATATATATTTATATTCATAATAATATTTCATTATTAATATTTATATTTATAATATGTCATTTATATATATTTAAATTTATGATATTGAATGTAAATACATTCAATTTATAATATTTAATAAATGTATTTAATTTATGATTTATATATTCGAATAATACATAATTGATTCAATTAATAGAGGGACATGACAGCCCTCCCCACTCAAGCTTGCTTGTCCTCAAGCAATTTTGGGTTTGGATCTCAAGAAGACTATAATTATTAAGTAAGTTGTAGATGTGTAAACTAATCACTGAATGATGATAAGATAACATGGAGAATGATCCTGGAATTTGTGGGTTATGGGCCTCCAACATAATTTAGCATAGGTTTTTGTCTAAGTTACTTTATGGTTGTCTTGAGGATCATTTAGCTTTGCCTCATATGATTTGATGTAATCTTTGCTCTTTGTTGTGACTGAACTATCTTGAGACCCTATCTCAATTCCATGGTAGTGTGACGGATCTGTAGTATTTAACTTGGTATTGTCATCTATGGGAATGGAGACATTTTATATACTAGGTTTGTATGATGTAATGTCCCCTTTCTAGCCATAGTGTTAATCTATCATTGGGTTCCCGTAGACTAGCAGTTTGGTTAGGGAACCATGGTGAGTTGGCCTTGGATGGGCCATTTCGTAGTGTGGTTGTGGTTCGGATCCAGTTGGCAGTTGTCAGTGATAGTTTGGGTGCTTGGTGGCATATATACTATTTTTAGTAAGTTTGGGGTTGGTGCCGGATCGGGTTTTTCAGAGTAGGGTTGGATTCGTCTCGTTGAGACCTTTCCGACGAGCTATAGATCATTGCATTCTGACACCGTCTTGGCATTTATTTTAAAGTCCATAAGTTCAAGTGAAATATTAAAAAGGACTTCAATGTTAAGTTATAAAGTGACTCATAAAATGAAATATTAAAAGGTCACTTATGTCTTATGTTTGGGTGCCCCTCCCTAGGGGGTTAAAGTGATTTTAAATTATAATATTTCCCCCCAATAATCCCAATGCCCAACTTGAGGAAACAAAAAGGTGGAAAGTGGAGTTCATTGTTATGCTTATGTTTATGATATTCTCTTATGCTTGGCTCTGCTAGGGTTTGTGTTGTGAGGGTTTGAGGATTCGAACCGGAGGCTCTTGGAGATGAAAACCTCCCTGAGTAACGGCATTCTACAGGTGTGCAAGATCACCCAAAGGTGCCATTAGAGGTGGATATACTCGGTGTTCACAACTGTGCTTCAATGGAGTTAATACTTGTGGTTTGAGGCTTCGAGGGTTATATCATTCTGAGACATTGTTTTGAGCAGCTGATATCATTGTCAAGAGCAGATTTAGAGGCGTTTCGTGGAGGTTTCATGACTGTTGTATATTTCCTATGCTGGCCGTACATATCAGCAGCAGACCGTACTTCATTGAGGGCTGTGTGGGGCAGTTATGATGCATACACTTCACCATATCTTGGTCGTCTAGCCTCCTTCGTGACTGCAGATTGATTTCAGAGTTAATACAGCAGGATTTAGTGCAGATTTCAGTTGGTATTCTCACCAGCCATAGCCGTACATATGCTAGAGAGGACGTGGGTCTTGTAGAGGCTCATTCAACTCCAGTTGCAGCTTCATATCTTGTCTATCTGGGGTGTCTAGGGCCTATAATATTGCTGTTATCATTGTATGTATAAACTTTACTATTTCATGGAGATTTGAGGCGATTCCAGCCATACCTAGTTGCTGGTTCAGACTTAGCATATGTATCAAATTGCAAAACAAATGATGGGTATGTGATAGTAATTGTTATTTGGCCATTTTACCATCTGGGTATTAGTTATTTTCTTCATATCTATTGTATATTTTTTGGGTTTGCATTATATGCTATATATTGTATGCTCTGGCAACACACATCTGCAGGAAAACTAAAACCCCTTCTGCATCTTCTCTCTAGTTTGAAAGAACACCTTAAAAATTAAAAATAACACATAAAAAGATCTTAAAAAATACAAACAGGTATGGCACATTACAGTGGTATCAGAGCAGTGTATCCTGCCATCCTGTGAGGTTAGATTCAGACATGCAGAAGTGAAAATGAGACATGCAGTCGGGCACTAGTAGATACTATCTCAGAAGGAATAAGTCAAGGCCCGATTTACAGGTTCCACAGACATATCCCTTTGATTTAGATACAGAGGTTGTAGTTGCAGAGGATCAACCAGTGGTCATTTACAACAAGGAAGACATTGAAGTACCGAGGACAGATCCCTTTTCAAGTGTGGTTCCAACACAGATTGAGGAGATGGGTGATCGAGATGTTGATGAACCTAGCTTGCGGGATATTCTAAACTCATTGGCGAGGGGACAACAAAATATAGAGAGAGGACTCTTGCAGATAGATGAGACTTTCAGAGAGTCACATGCAAAACTAAACCGTACCCTTGGCCGATTGGTACTTCCAGAAAATAGAAATAACAGGAACAACAATAATAATGGAGGAAACAGGAATAACTGTGGGGAAAGAAACAGAGCAGATAATGGTGGTGATAGGCGTATGGGTGATAGGAACAATGGAGACATGCAAAATGGTGATAGGCACCATGCAGATAGACACAGAGATAGAGAGGATGAAGGTGAAGCCTCAGTCACGAATAGGAGAGCTACCTAGTTGACAGCTGGGGATAGACCTGGTATTCCTACATTTGCACCCAGGAACAATGTTCCTGAATAGGATGCCACACAGGTTGAGTTCCACGACGAGATCCTGAGAGATTGGAAAGCATCCAGTGCAGAGTTTAGGGCCGAGATGACATTTGGCGAGTACTTTGACATCAGGATGAGAAAGACTCCACAGGGGAAACAGACCACAAAACCAGGAGTTACAGAAAAAGGTTAGCAAGATGACACTCCCATATTTTGATGGTTCTGGTAAAACCACCGCCAGAGCATGGGTCCAGAAATTGGACAGTTACCTACAGATCAGCCCCATGCCAGAAGAAGATGCAATAAATTATGCCGCTTTATATTTGGAGGGTAGTGCGCATAAGTGGTGGAGCAACGACAAGGTCACTCTGGGACATGACCAGATTACTTCTTATGTGGAGTTCACAGCCAGACTCATAGACAGATTTGACAAGGACCCTAAAATTGAATTCAAAGAGTTGGCTCAGTTGAAACAGGTGGGCTCTGTAGATTCCTACATATCAGAGTTCTAGGACCTTTCAGTGATGGTTTCTGACATTTCCGAGCGTAGATTGACTATGCTTTTCATTGACAGGTTGTCAGATCCTTGTAGACAACAAATTAGTTAAGTGAATAAATAACGTAATAAGATGTAATTAGTTGTCGGTACCAACCGACAGGTCGGGTAGTTTGGAGTCGGTACCAACGGTTGGCATCACAACCAACCTTGGTGATGAGTATTTAGAGTGTCAATACATCGTAGTTGGGACATCGGTGATTAGACAATAGTTGATATGCAGACATTGGAGTCATAATGAAATATGTACGTTGCTGTCATGAACATTGTAATGTTTCCTGTGAATCAATGATGAATACAATGGTTCGTTCTGAGTAATTCTGTTATGTTCGTATGATGCACTATACTACTTATTTCTATTTACTTCATATTCTGCGAAACACACCATATTGCGATAAACATTTGGCGCCATTGCCAGTTCGAAAACGGGTCGAGGGTGACAAGTCGATGACAAGTTGAGTCGTCCGAGGCCATCGGGTGACAAGTCGATGACAAGTTGAGTCGTCCGAGGCCATTGGGTGACAAGTCAATGACAAGTTGAGTCGTCCGAGGCCATCGGGTGACAAGTCGATGACAAGTTGAGTCGTCCGAGGCCATCGGATGACAAGTTGAGTCATCGGAAACCATCGGACAAGTGGAATCGTCAGAAACAAGCAAACCGTCGGGTGTAACCAGGGTCGAAAAAAAACACAATGAAGATGGCGTCGTGATGGGGCAACCGACCGAAGAGCCAGTATAGGCAAACGAGGATCGTGAAGACGCTCTGACAGAAGACCTTGCAATTTGTGGGAAAACTCGTTGAAGGACCACGTACAGAGGGAGGCTCTCAGGCGAAAGATCCCTCAGTCGGTCATCTGGGATCAAGTGCACGTCAACCAAGAGGTCGACCATCTCCTCACCCGAGTAGCAATTAATGCCCATACAACTCAATAAGGATAAGAACCAAGTACCAAGTGGGCATGAAACACCAGAGGAAAGAACACGAAGATCATTGAGATTAAAGGAACAAAAAGAACGAAGGAAAACACTGAGACAAATTGTCAATGAACATCATCATGCCAACGAAGGAATTTTCAAGACACCGCTGACAAATAAAGAAAAAGGGAATAAAAATGAATTGACGGGAATGAAAATGAATTGATAGAAGAAATTGAAAACAGCATACGCCGCATCGGAGAGATATCCATATCGGATGATGAAGGGCCGAGAGTTGGAAGATCTGAGCCTAAGACCCCAGGGCAGAGGGAGTATCAGAACGAACCCGAGGAGACTCTGTAGAGGACGCTGACAGAGGACGCGGGGAAGACTCGAACGTGGCCGAAAGTGCAAGTGACGCACCAGGACGTTGCGAGAGAACCAGTCCAGTCAGGTCCAACGCACAAGGAGGGCATCGGGGAAGGATGGTGACTCTGCCAGCCGAGAGGCAGAAGTTGCCAAAATTTACGGGGGATGGGTCAGAAGATCTAGTACAACACTATAAGACGTGCGAGATGATTTGGATAGCCAATGGGCAAGATGATGTGGACTACTGGCTGAAAGCATTTCCAGCGACACTGAGAGATAGTGCCATCGACTGGTACACAGAGTTGGCCCAAGCACACAGGGCATCATGGAGATTACTTAAGAAGGCATTCCAAGACGAATTCAAACTTCTAAGGGATGACAGTGAAATTGTAGCAGAGATCTACAGTACGAAACAAGGGAAGCACGAGAACGTGCGAACCTACAACCGGAGATTGAAAGAATTGTTGGGAAAACTAGAGACTCAGCCAGCCGACGGGCTGAAGAAGCGATGGTTTATCGAAGGGTTGCGTCCATCGCTGAGAAAGAAAATGAAAGTCGTGCCTCCGTCATCATACGATGAAGCGTACAATCGAGCGATGGATATAGAGAGTGAAAATAAAATATCCTTCCGAAGGAAAAGGAAGATGGACGACGAGGATAGTACGGATGACAACAGCGACAGTGAGTCCAAGACCGTGCAAGCACTCAGGAAGGACATGATGAGAATGATGAAAGAACTGAAGGTCGACAAGGAGAGTACGAGGGAAGCCAAAGAACTGTGGTGTACAGATTGCAAAGGGGAAGGTCATACAAAGGCAAATTGTCCGAAAAAATTGTTTTGTGATATCTGCCAAGTGATGGGACATTCCATCAAGGAATGCCCATACAATCTGAAAGCAAGGGGTACGCAAGTACTCTTCACTCAAGGAGAACCGTCAACACCGCCGAACACACCACCAAAGCCCCAGTACAATAGCCATGCATCCCCTGGAGGTTACCAAAGCAATAGAAGTCTGAGAAACAAATTGCAGTATGACAACAAGGGGCAACCGATGATACAGTTCCGGCAATGCAACGAGTGGGGGCACATTGCAAGAGAATGCCCGAACAACAATCAGAACACAATAAATGCATTATGCAAGTGGTGTGGGCCTGGAGATCACGAAGAAAAAGATTGCTCGAAGCAAAAAGGGGTGAACCTAATCAGTTTCAAGGAGAATGATGAAGAGATCCTGGCGGTCACCCGAGCACAATGGAAAAAGGCGACGTATTCAGATCCCCGAACCAAGAAGGAGAGACTTCGGGAGGCTAGGAAAGAAGTAGAGATGGCAATGGAAACGGAAGGAAAGAACAGAAGAACAACTACCGTATGACCAGAGTTGGACAAAAGTATCGTGAATCAGGTGCTGCAAACCATTGTATCGGTCAAGATAGCGGATCTTCTACAGAGCATGCCGCAACTGAGGGTGGCGATCTCAAAGGCAATGGAAGGGAACTCAAAAGGGCAAACAAAGGATGAAGATGTCATAGTGGAGCCACCGCTGGAAGGAGAACAAGTCGTCGATCTAAGACTGTTGGTCATTAACAATGGCAAGAATCCAGCCGTCGTACACATGGAAATCGGTGGATGTCACCAGACGAACACAATAATCAACGGTGGATCGGGAGTGAATGTGCTGACAGAAGATACGTGGAAGTGCTTGGGGAAACCTACACTATGGCCACAAAATTTCCAGTTATTGGGAGCAGACCAGCATGGAATTAAAGCGCTGGGAGTGCTAATGGCTCAGAAAGTAAGGATTGGCACCCAACTCTTTCGATTAAACTTTGTAGTCATAACAGCACAAAATGCGTCTTACGATGCATTACTCGGCCGAGGGTGGCTGATAGCCGCCAAGGCCAACCATAACTGGAAAAAGAACACATTGTCAATAGAAAACAAAGGTAAGAAGATTGTCATAGATCTAAGAACACAGGCTATAAGTGAGGAACTAGCATCGGATTCCAATTCAGACGTAGGGGAGTCAGTTGGCAGATGGCCAATGGAACCTGATGAGGAAGGAGTATTAAAATTGAAAGAATGTTTTGAGGATGAAAATAATTCCTTTAGTGGGCTCTTCCACTGGCAGATGGAAGATTACGAGTTCTTTCAATCGGAATGTAATATGATTTCAATAAAAGAAGTCGGCGAGAGCTCTCCGATGAACAATGCAAGTCCTCGTAGTGCAAGTCCTAGCAATGCAACTCATGGCAGTGCAATTCTTGGCAAAACTCGGTCGAAGAGTGAAACACTCGGCAACGGTGAAACTCTCGGCAACTCTCGGCCGACGAATGAAAGTCTGGGCAACTCTAGGCCGACAAGTGAAAGTCTGGGCAACTCTAGGCCGATGAGTGAAATATTGTTCACGAATGAAGCACTTGATGGATTGACAAACACTCGACCACTTGGCAAGAGGGAACCAATAATGAGTGACAAAGGGGAGGAAGGTAATAATCAACCAGAAGTAACAAAGCAAATAGTGGACCAAGAATAGACAAGTCGACCAAGAGAGGCAAAGAAAGAATATACAGAGGATGATGCTAAGATAGATGATGCACTTGCACATAAAGTTGAACCAGACAAGGTGATCAGGTATGAAGAGCCATTGGCAAGCAAGGTGAATCAGAGTGATGGAACTAACGGCGGAAACCCAGTATTGGAAGCACCAGCCAGAATGAGACCATACAGAAGGAATAAAGACTATAGAGTATTTCTGTCGACTTGCAATGTTTTGGCAATCAATGACAATCAACAAAAAAAAAATAATGTTCAAAATTCAGATAGTTTATTTTTTTCGAAGACAACAATTCCAGTTGGAGTTGCAGATCAAACGTGGACCCCGTCAGGAAAAAATAGACAAATTAGATTCAGTTTGACATGGAAAAGACGAAAAAAATAAAATGTCGGGAGTACAACAAAAAAAAGTTCAAAAAAAAAATTGAAGGCAGTTCGTATGACGTACAACCTGGGCCATACGACGTACGGCGTGGGCAAAAAAATTTTTTGAAAAAATCCATACGACGTACGGGCGACATACAACCTGGGCCGTACGATGTATGTACCCACCACTTCAGCCTCATAAAAGGCCATCCCGGACTCCGAGCACTCAGTTACAGTGTTGGACAGAAATTTTTTATTTTTTCCTCTTGGAGTGCAAAGGGTAAGCATCCAGTTAGGAAAACATGGACAGAGGAAAGAAGATTGCATCCTACAGGCCGAAGATTGCATCGGAGAAGGAAAAAACCAAGTGCCGATACAGGAATGGAAGCCATTACCTGGGAAAGTCTGACGGAAAATGAGTGCAAGCAAGGGTGAAGACAGCAAGAGAGTGAGAGCTAGTGGCCCAACACCAGCTGTGGCAAAGGACCGAGGAAACAAGGAAGCTACAGGCACAGTAGCGATCAGCCACCCCAACCTTCTCAGTACATCCAGGGATGTCCTTCCAATCTCCCCACTCTCAGTAGGATGTTTTTGAGTTTCTGACATAATTTAGTTGTTTTGATGTAAATGTCGTCTGGAAGAAGACCAATTTTGAGGGGGGGATAGATGTAGATAGCAAATTAGTTAAGCGAATAAATAACGTAATAAGATGTAATTAGTTGTCGGTACCAACCAACGGGTTGGGTAGTTTGGAGTCGGTACCAACGGTTGGCATCACAACCAACCTTTGCGATGAGTATTTAGAGCGCCAATACATCGTAGTCAGGACATCGGTGATTAGACAATAGTTGATATGCAAACATTGGAGTCATAATGAAATATGTACGTTGCTGTCATGAACATTGTAATGTTTCCTGTGAATCAATGATGAATACAATGGTCCATTCTGAGTAATTCTGTTATGTTCGTATGATGCACTATACTACTTATTTCTATTTACTTCATATTCTGTGAAACACACCATATTGCGGTAAACAATCCTCTCCGAGGGTGGATAAAGGGTTTAGACCCTGCGTCATTACAGGAGGCCATGAAGAAGGCCCGTGACATGGAGTCTTTTGTGTGGAGAAATAAGTTTCAGTCTAAAGGATTTCAGCATAGGAGAGATAAGGAGAAGGATAGAAGACATTTTCATAGAGATTCCGGATAGCAGCACAAGAGTTCTTCTAGGTTGGATAATGACCAGTTGAATGACCTCAGGAGGAAGAAGCTCTGTTTTCACTGCAGAGAGCCTTGGGATCTGAAGCACAAGTGTGCTGCCCAAGGAAAGGCAAAACAGTTAGAATACTTCTCAGTAGACGAGTTCGTAGAGTCAGAGACACATTCAGAGCAGCAATCAAAAGATAATGATTAAGTTACAGATGTTGCTTCTGAAGCTTTGGATAAGGAGGAGGAGACCACCCTACCTACAGCACATATCTCGAGTATTCAGAGAGAAGGATCATTCAGGATAAGAGGAGTACTGGGTGGACAGCGTGTGATCACTTTACTGGATACTAGTGCTACTCATAATTTCATAGATGAGGGCTTGGCTGCGAAGAGAGGGCTGAAAACTGAAGAATTTGAGGGGTTTATGGTGAGAGTGGCAGACAGGTTTGTTCTCACCTATACTAGGAGGATACCCAACTTGTCTATCCTGCTGAACAATTATACTTGCCAGTCAGAATTTTATGTAGTCAGCGTGGGTGATATAGATGTTGTCTTGGGTATGAAATGGTTGCATGATATTGGAGAGTTCACACTCAACTTGAAGACGATGGAGATGAAGTTTGAGGTGAACAGAGTACGACATGTACTCAGGGGTATTTTAGATGGTGGGTTGAGAGTGGTTTCACTCAAGCGGATGGAGAGATTGATTCGACATGATCAGGTACAGTGGGCAGCAGAGGTGATGGTGATGCCTGTAGTTTCAGAACAGCAGAAGCGGGAGTATCCACCTAACATACAGGCTCTCTTGACTAAACACACCAAAGTGTTTAGTGACATACCACTAGGTAAACCCCCTGATAGGGGTATTGAGCATGTGATTGAATTGGAGGAGGGTGCTAAGCTAGTGATAACTACATCTTACAGGCACCCGAAGAGATACAAGGATGAAATCGAGAAGGCTATCAAAGAGCATCTCGAGATGGGTCACATAAGGCCTAGCAAAAGCCCATTCACATCATCAGTGGTCTTAGTGAAGAAAAAGGATGGGACTCTCAGAATGTGTATTGACTACAGGGAGCTCAATAAGAAGACTATTAAAAACAGGTACCCTATACCCCGCATCGATGAGCTGATTGATGAGCTACATGGGGCCTGTTACTTCTCCAAGATATATTTGAGATCCAGTTACCCCCAGATTCGGGTCAGGGATGAGGATGTGGAGAAGACAACATTCAGGTGCCACTATGGGCACTTTGAGTTCCTGGTCATGCCATTCAGATTGACCAATGCACCAGCCACCTTCCAATCCTGTATGAACAGGGTGTTTAGAGAGCAGTTGAGGAGATTTGTGTTGATATTCTTTGATGACATATTGATTTACAACAGGACTTGGGAGGAGAATCTCAAACACATTGACATTGTCTTGAGTATTTTAGAGCGAGAGTCGTTGTATGCAAAAATGTCAAAGTGTGAGTTTGGGATGACCGAGTTGTTATACTTGGGTCATATCATCAGTGCTGGTAGTGTGAAGGTAGACCTGGAAAAGATTTGGGCAATTGTGGACTGGCCACCACCAAAGAATCTCTCTCAGCTGAAGGGATTCCTTGGTCTTTGCGGGTATTACCACAGATTTGTGAAGGGGTTTTCACAGTCAACTGCCCCCCTCACAGACTTGACTCGAAGGGATGCATTCAGTTGAACAGGAGGTACACAGGAGTGTTTTGATAAGTTTAAGGCGATTATGAGCACTTGCCCTGTGTTGGCGATTCCAGATTTTAGCAAACCTTTTGAGTTGCAGTGTGATGCCTCGGGAGAGGGCATTGGTGCGGTGATTATGCAGGATAAACACCCCATAGCATATGAGAGCAGGAAATTGAAGGGTGTAGAGCGGAGCTACAGTCTATATGATAAGGAGATGTTAGCCATCATGCATGCATTGGATAAATTTAGACAGTATCTAGTGGGCAGCAAGTTTGTGGTGAAGACAGATCATAACAGTTTGAAACATTTCCTTGGTCAGAAGGCCCTGAATGAGAGGCAGCAGAAGTGGGTCAGCAAACTCCAGGCCTACGACTTTGACATTGTTTATGTCAAAGGCAAGAAGAATATAGTTGCTGACGCTTTGTTTAGGAGACCCCAATTGTGTGCACTCGATGCTATTTCAGATGATTGGAGAGATATGATATCAACAGAATATGCTAAGGACAAATGGGCTACTGGGATAATAGATGGCACTATCCGAGACGACAAGTACACTGTGGTAAATGATCTAATCATTTACAAGGACAAGATCTTCTTAGTGCCAAGATCAGAGATGAAGCAGAAGGTTTTGAGGGCATTCCATGACTTGCCCATGGCAAGGCATCCAGGGTACTTCAAAACATACAGGCAGGTCAGAGAGAGGTTCACTTGGAAGGGCCTCAAAACAGAAATTATGCAGTATGTGAGAGAGTGTCCAATATGCCAGCAAAACAAACAAAAGCACTCTTTCCCAGGAGGATTATTGCAGCCCCTGCCCATTCCTGAGAGGAAGTGGGATAGCATTTCTATGGACTTTATCACAGGCTTACCTAAAATCCAAGGCAAAGATTGTATCTATGTGGTAGTGGACAGATTGACGAAGTATGCACACTTCTTTGCCATCCCTACCACCTACACTACAGCTCAGGTTGCGGAGTTGTTTCTTAGAGAGGTATTCCATCTTCATGGGTTGCCATGGAGCATTGTCAGTGATAGGGATAGCAGGTTGCTTAGTACTTTTTGGCAGAAGCTCTTCAGGTTGACAGGGACAGAAGTCACCCCCAGCACGAGCTACCACCCACAGATAGATGGCCAGATAGAGATTGTCAATAAATGGGTGGAAGGATACCTCCGGAATTATGTAGCAGGGCAGCAAAAGGCATGGATTAAGTGGCTTCACATGGGCGAGTATTGTTATAATTCCACTTATCAGATGTCAATTCATATGTCACCCTTCATGGCTTTATACGGGTATGAGGCACCGAGCTTTGTTGATCTACTATTTGGTGATAGCAGAGTGCCTAAGGCCAAAGACCTTCTACAGGAGAGTCAGGATATCATGAGGTCTTTGAAGGAGAACATACAGAAGGCTCAGAATCAGCAGAAGCAGTGTGCAGATCACCATAGGACTGAGCGAATGCTGCAGCCCTATAGGTAGTCCACTCTCAAGAAGAGTGGAGCAGATAAGCTTAAGCCACGGTACTATGGACCTTTCAGGATCTCCAAGAAAATTGGAGAAGTGGCTTATGAGTTAGAATTGCCAGCAGGTAGTAAGGTACACAATGTGTTTCATGTATCTCGCCTCAAGAAGGCATTGGGGCATAGTGTGACACCATCAGCAGAGTTACCTCCTCTCGATGAAAAGGGGAAATTGATTTTGGTACCTGAGGCAATAATTGATACCAGGGAACACACATTGAGGAGGACTATCAGAGAATCCCTAGTAAAATGGAAGAACTTGCCAGTGGAGGATGCTACTTGGGAAAATGAGCAGATATTGGACCATCCTGATCTGAGATTGCTTGAGGCAAGCAATCTTAGGGAGGGCGGACTGTAATGCCCCCTTTCTAGCTACAGTGTTAGTCTATCATTGGGTTCTTGTAGACTAGCAGTTTGGTTAGGGAACCATGGTAAGTTGGCCTTGGATGGGCCATTTGGTAGTGTGGTTGTGGTTCAGATCCAGTTGTCAGTGACAATTTGGGTGCTTGATGGCATACTTACTATTTTTAGTAAGTTCGGGGTCGGTGCCGGATCGGGTTTTTCAGAGGGGGGTTGGATTCGTCTCGTCGAGACCTTTCCGATGAGCTATAGATCATTGCATTCCGACACCGTCTTGGCATTTATTTTAAAGTCCGTAAGTTCAAGTGAAATATTAAAAGGGACTTTAATGTTAAGTTATAAAGTGACTCATAAAATGAAATATTAAAAGGTCACTTATGTCTTATGTTTGGGCGCCCATCCCTAGGGGGTTAAAGTGATTTGAAATTATAATATTTCCCCCCAATAATCCCAACGCCCAACTTGAGGAAACAAAAAGGTGGAAAGTGGAGTTCATTGTTATGCTTATGTTTATGATATTCTCTTATGCTTGGCTTTGTTAGGCTTTGTATTGTGAGGGTTTGAGGATTCGAACCAGAGGCTCTTGGAGATGAAAACCTCCCTGAGTAACGACATTCTACAGGTGTGCAAGATCACCCAAAGGTGCCATTAGAGGTGGATACACTCAGTGTTCACAACTATGCTTCAATGGAGTTAGTACTTGTGGTTTGAGGCTTCAAGGTTATATCATTATGAGACATTGTTTT
Source organism: Cunninghamia lanceolata (assembly GCA_027924645.1). NCBI lineage: Eukaryota > Viridiplantae > Streptophyta > Pinopsida > Cupressales > Cupressaceae > Cunninghamia > Cunninghamia lanceolata. The sequence goes on along the minus strand of BSBN01000547.1, from coordinate 21,791,382 downwards.
GAGCAGCTGATATCATTGTCAATAGTAGATTTGGAGGAGTTTCGTGACTATTATATATTTCCTATGCTGGTCGTACATATTAGCGGCAGGTCGTACTTCATTGAGGGCTGTGTGGGACAGTTTTGATGCATACACTTCACCATATCTTGGTCGTCCAGCCTCCTTCATGACTGCAGATTGATTTCAGAGTTAATACAGCGGGATTTAGTGCAGATTTCACTTGATATTCTCACCAGCCATAGCTGTACATATGCCAGAGAGGACATGGGTCTTGTAGAGGCTCATTCAACTCTAGTTGCAGCTTAATATCTTGTCTATTTGGGGCGTCTAGGGCCTATAATATTGTTGTTATCATTGTATGCACAATCTTTACTATTTCATGGAGATTTGAGGCGATTCCAACCATACCTAGTTGTTGGTTCAGACTCAGCATATGTATCAAATTGCAAAACAAATGATGGGTATGTGATAGTAATTGCTATTTGGCCATTTTACCATCTAGGTATCAGTTATTTTCTTCATATCTATTGTATATTTTCTGGGTTTGCATTATATGCTATATATTGTATGGTTCGACAACACACATCTACAAGAAAACTAAAACCCCTTCTGCATCTTCTCTCTAGTCTGAAAGAACACCTCAAAAATTAAAAATAACATATAAAAAGATCTTAAAAAATACAAACAGGTGTGGCACATTACATATCAACTATTGACATGAAAAATAAAGTAGCATAGCATAGATCATGATTGGATTAAGTCTATTGGGATTTACTTGTATGATCTTGGCACTTATTCATTTGTATTGTAACTTGTTATGACAAGATAATAGTATTTCACTATACTTAAGGGATTGTACATTTATATGTTGTAATGTCCCCATTTTGCAAGTAACTTAAAAAGGTTCTAATTGTAAATTAATTTTATAAAGTATTTTTAATTGCTTTATAAAATTAATATGTTATTAAGTTACTTGAGTTAATTTAAAACACTTTATAAAATAAAGTGTTATTGTGTACACATAAACAATCATTTAATAAAGTTGTGTACACATAAACAATCATTTAATAAAGTTAAGTGATTGTGTACACAAAAACAGTCATTTAATAAAGTTAAGTGATTGTGTACATAAAAACTGTCATTTAATAAGTGATTGTGTACACAAACTTTCATTTAATAAAATCAGGCCAGACCTATTTGGAGTGAGGGCTTTATAAGGAGCAACTGGGAGTCATTTGAAATCATGTTTTTGACTTGGTTTTTGCATATTGAGTTTATTTCTTGGCTGAAGACAAATTTTAGTCCAATCAAGGTGATAATCCCTTGATAACTAGGGTTTGGTGATGGCCCCATTCCCATTTTGAGAGGTGGATGCAATCAGTATTCACCATTAGAGCTTTATTTTCAGGGTTTTATGAAGATTCAGGCATTGGTAATGATTATACAAAGCAATATCCTTCACTAGAAGACTCTTGCTTACTTGGAGAGGAGCTATATTGTCATTTGCATGCAATCTGGGTATATTTCAATCACTTACAAGTCTGCTACAGTCAGCATCAGCATTGGAAGATCATTTTGAAGGCATTTAATATGTTGAAGACTTTGGATGTCATAACAGCTTCCTAAGAGCCTACTGATTTGCATTTAGAGCAATTTGAAAGTGTTTTTTGGCCTATATTCATCTATATCCTATTGGCTGGGCAATAACAGTGATATCAATGTTTTCATCAGTCATATACTCAGTCATATCAGTCACAAATACAGTGATATATGGTGGTGATTCAAGGTTCAACTTGAGCTAAGATCATTTGTCAATCATCCTTCATTGATTAGACATTTTGTATAGGGTTTGGATGCCATTTTGCCTACTTTTCAAGCATGTATCTAAGTCTGATATAAAACAGTACTTGACTGTCATAAAGGACAGCGAATAATCATTTGTGTTTGTCATCATTGAAGAAGTTAATAAAACATTGGAAGTTTGGGTTTCATTGTCTATATGTTTCATGTGTTATCTTTCATTTGAAGTTGACTATTTGGTGCAAGAATTCTTATCTAATTTGGCAAATATTTTGTCATATTATAAGGGTTCTTTACAATGGTATCAGAGCATTCAAAATTTCAGTCCAATATCCATTAGGGATATTACAGTGGTATCAAAGCCATGATCTTGCCAACCTGAGGGGAAAATCAGAATTGGTTTCAGTCATCGAACAGGGTACTTCAATGGCTAGAGTTAAAAATGGTAGCATGAAAGAGTTGGAGAGGCTTTTTGCTGAGCACAAACGGAAATCACAACAGTTGTCAGATTATATGGAAAAAAGTTGGGTGATGATGGAAAAAATATTTACAAGTGTAGGTTTTATAAGTCGTCTATACGGTAAGCTTGATAAACATGCAGGTGATTCAAATGATTTACAGCCTATAAGTGATCAAGAAAGTCACCTATTGAAGGCAAAAATGAAGAGCTGACACTTCATGATGATTGCAAGTTTGATGAAGAAGATGTACAAGACAAATCAGCTGTGGTAGATGAAGGTATGGCTTCTCATGTTGAGAATAACTATGTTGTTTCATCTCTTCTTCATGTTGATAAGGAGACAAGTGATGTGAATGATAATGTTCATACATATGATAGCAAATCAGAGATTTCAGTTTGTTATGAAGAGTATATCATTGATAAACAATCATACATGAAAGAGGTTAGCTATGAGGTATGTAATTCACATGAAGAAGAAGACATAGGTGATGCATAGGAAGTTCCTTGCTTTGGATCAACATTTGATGAAGAAAAATGGCATGATGTCATTGCTGATCATTCTAATGAGATGACAGATTTTGATCATAAAATTGAATGGCATGATATAATCCCTGATTTGTTTGAGGGCAGCAGTACTATTCCTTTGCAATCAGCTCTACTTGATATCTTTGGGGCAGCCAATGATGATGTGCATGAATATCACAATGGTGATGAAGAGGATTCAGTTTGTTTGATGCATTAGTTCCATTTGGTGAACTAAATCAGTCCTTCATAAAAGCTATTCCTATACAAGATGACAAGGCAAATGGTGTAGAAGTTGAACAAGTTGAGGAAAGGATTGAAGAATCATACAATAAGGAACCCTACAGCCTTGTGACATTTAGTAATGAAGACTTCTTTGAGCCACTTCCATCCCTAATCACTTGGGAAGAAAAGGAGACAAATCAAGACTTGATGGTGTTTGATGACACCCATAGTGGACCAGCCACTCAAGATTTGTCTTTCATGGGTGTTGAAGGCATCCATAACTCATCTTTGGTTATGTCACCAATTGATTATGATATGGCAGCTTTTTATTTGTTGATTGGTGACTTCATCTTCATTGATTCGTCATGAGTTAGAAGCTGTCCTACTTGGAATTCCATTGCACTTTCTGATTTTTCATGGTCTACATCAGCTATTCAGTTGCTTGGGAGTGTGTGGAGACATGTTTATTTGCTAGACATTGAAGCATATGATTTCAGTTGTGATTTGCATGATACATTGATGAGTAGTGCAGTATGTGATTTCAGTTTTAGCACAACAGGATTAAATACCATTGTGTTTAGCATCCTTCATCTATTCATGTTACTATTCAATGGTAGAAGGATTTTCAACTTCATTGGTTCATTGTTTGGCATCTACACCTTCATGATTGGTATCTATATTGGTTTGGATGTGTTTGAGTCATTGTGCGACAGTGGAAGCGGTCCCAGGATCTTCTACACCAGCAGGCTTGAGGTGACGTGTTTGAGCATGATTGAGGAGCCTCGATTGATTTGGGATCCAGGGATTGTTTGAGTGCACATTTTCTTCCCATTGCTTGGGAATAAGCAATGTCGGGAAGGGAGGGCTTTAATGTCCCCATTTTGCAAGTAACTTAAAAAGGTTCTAATTGTAAATTAATTTTATAAAGTATTTTTAATTGCTTTATAAAATTAATATTTTATTAAGTTACTTGAGTTAATTTAAAACACTTTATAAAATAAAGTGCTATTGTGTACACAAAAACAATCATTTAATAAAGTTAAGTGATTGTGTACACAAAAACAATCATTTAATAAAGTTAAGTGATTGTGTACATAAAAAACGTCCTTTAATAAGTGATTATGTACACAAACTTTCATTTAATAAAGTTAGGCCAGACCTATTTGGAGTGAGGGCTTTATAAGGAGCAACTGAGAGTCATTTGAAATAATGTTTTTGACTTGGTTTTTGCATATTGAGTTTATCTCTTGGCTGAAGACAAATTTCAGTCCAATCAAGGTGATGATCCCTTGATAACTAGAGTTTGGTGATGGCCCCATTCCCATTTTGAGAGGTGGATGCAATCAGTATTTGTTAGTGTAGGTTTTTTATTCCTTATTATAAGGTTTTCCCTACACATTTATTTAAGCTTGCTCAGGTTAATAAAGCATGTCTTATTATGTGAGTGGTTGCGAGGTGTCACCTTCCTACATGTGAGCATCCATTAGCTATCTTGGAAAGATACTTTGCTATCTTTAGTTCGATAGATGGTTGCTCCTCATTGGTCAGTGTTGCCACTTCCTCCCTCTCTCTGGTCTATATAAGCATGTTACCTAGCTTGTATTTTCATTCGATATTGGAGATAGTTATCTGATGCTATTTTGCTATTCGAGCATTTCATATCAATCTCATGGTATCGTTGTTATTGTTTTTTTGCATTTACAGTTTATGTTTCTAATTTTTTCAATTGATTCTGGGTTATAATCTGTTTTACGGATTTTAACGTAGTATCAGAGCAAGTTTTGTAAGGTTAGATTCTTTGTAGAGATCTTGTAAAATCTCATGTGCTCTTCTCTTGCGTTTTTCGAACGATCTGGAGAATCAAAAAGGATTTATGAAGATCCGGTAAATCTTGATTTGCTCAAATCTGTCAATCGGCTTGCATATTTGGTGTTTTAATTAGTATTGCAGGTTGCAACATGCCTTTGCTTGTCCTAGGTAGCTGATTCTACTTTTGCATACTGTTTTTTGGTTGCTGGGGTCATTTTTTGTTGCAAAAGGCATCTGATTTACACAAGATCTACATCTTTTGTACATCTACAAGAAAAACGCCTTCTGGGTTTTGTTCGCAGCGCAGAAAAACCATCTGGGTATCTTTTAGTTTTTGCATGCAAACTGTATATTTTGCAGAAACAAACTCGAAAAGCTACAGTAGACCCCCTCTCCATTGGCAGTTGCAGATTTGAATGCAGTTTTCAAATGCTCCGTTCTTGCTCATACGGACTCCGTTTCTCACGAAATTTTTTTTTATCTTGGCTATTTTTTCGTGCTCTATGCACTAGTGCAGTCGTTTTTTTATTTTAGTGCAGAGATTTTTCAGAAATTGCAGATTCTCAGTCGTGACACTGCGCAGTCCTCGTTTTGGGAACTCCGAAGAGGCATAACTTTTACATAAAACCTCAGATCGAGGCGATTCTTTTTTTGAAAGTGGATGTTTTTTCGTGTACTTTGCAGTGGTGCTGTTTATTTTACTAGGGATTGGCCCTAAATATTATTTTCAGTATATGCTCTTTTTGAGGATCTGTAATAGCATTGAGATCAAGTCCACTCAGTATTTCTTGCTGGTGGAAATTGTAAACACACTAAATATAAAGTGCCAAATCAAATTTTCTTGGGGGGGTTCTTTGATTGAGTGGAAAGGGGGGGTGTCTTGTGTGTTCTTGCATCTTTTCTTTCCTCACAACTACAACAACAACAATCTAATTCTGCATTAAGATGGATCAATTAACAGTGTCTGTTCTAACACCCTACAACTACTATGAGTGGAAGTCCAAGATGACTATCCAACTTAAGAAGTTAGGACTATATAGAGTAACAATGGGTCTAGAAACTGAACCAACCTTAATTGCAAAAAGGCCTAAATTTCATAATAGGCTAGATGAAGCTTTTGGAACTCTATGCATGTTTGTATCTCCTGATCTTCTTTTTCATGTTGAATCTACTACAACACCAAAAGATGTATGGACTACTTTAGAAAATCTCTTTGGTAAACAAGATGAATTAAAGGGACATCAATTGGAGAATAAGCTAATAGGGTTAAATCCATGTAATTTTGATACAATACAAGACTTCTTCACAAAGCTAAAGGCCATTAGATTACAGTTGAAGCAATGCGGGATTGAAAAGAAAGACCCACAATTGATTTTAAGTATTCTTTCTAAAATTGGTCCTAACTACTCAGTGTTTGTTTCTACATTTTATGCCACCAAAAGTGCTCTTGGGACTACCTACAAAATGCCTTCTTTAGATGAATTTGCTACTGAACTCACTAAAGAATAGGATAAATTAGTTCACATGGGCACTATTAAGCCTTCTAAGTCTCATGCCTTGGCTGCAAATCAGGGCACTAAAGATCAGAAAGGCAATGGAAAGCAAAATAAGAAACAAAAGGATCAAGGAGAGAAGAAACAAGGTCCAAAACAAGCTCCAAACAATGCAGCTCCCGAGTCTTCCTCTAAAGACAACATGTCTAAAAAGGAGAAGACAAAGTGTGCCTTTTGTAAGAAATCTGGTCACGATGAGCATAAGTGTTTGAAAAAGCAAATAGCTCATCTCACTTATCTTCTTGAGAAGAATAATATTAAAGTGCCAGATTCAACTAAGGAAGATTCTTCACAATCTTCAAAGGACACGAAAAACAGTAAGGGGAAGGGCAAGGCCCTTGTTGCACTTGCTACAATACCAGATAGTTGGGTAATTGACTCAGGTGCTTCTCACCACATGTCCAATACAAAGGAAAGTTTCTCATCCTTAGAGTCATGTTCTGTGCTTGATATTCTTATGGGTAATGATACACCAGAGGAAATTCTTGGGAGAGGGTTTGTTGACGTTGGTGATGGGACATTCCATGATGTTCTTTGTGTGCCTTCTTTGTCAACTAATCTCCTATCTGTCTACCAGATCACCCATACAGGTTCCGGCAAGACAGTTGAATTTACACCTGACTCAGTGGTTATCAGTGATCTGGACAGTGGGTCTACAGTTGTTGTAGGAAAAGTTGATAACCATTCTCAGCTCTATCACCTTTCTCATTTTGTTCCTGATTCTCCTTCACTTGCATTGCTCACTCACTCAGATGAGGTGAGCCGTTTGTGGCATCAGCGGTTTGGCCACTTGAACTATCGCTACTTGCAGCAGCTCAGTCAGCATGACATGGTTACAGGGTTGCCTTCTATTCGATTCTCTGATGGAGTTTGTCAAGGTTGCATTCTTGGCAAGCATCCTAAAGAAAAATTTGACAAAGGCAAAACACGGAGAGCCACATAGCTCTTGGAGTTAGTACACAATGATTTGGCTGGTCCATTTCAACATCCTTCATTTAGCGGAGCTAGATATGTATTGACCTTCATTGATGATCTTTCCCGATACACCTTTGTATACTTTCTCAAACAAAAGTCTGAAGTCTTTGAGTCTTTTCAGGACTTTAAAGCTTTTGTAGAGAAACAATCTGGGAAGGTTGTCAAGATTCTGCGCACCGATAATGGCGGGGAATATGTCAACCAAAGGTTTGAGCAATTTTGTGCCTCAGAGGGCATTGATCTTCAGCACATAGTTCCCTACAATCCACAGCAAAACGGAGTTGCAGAACGAAAGAATCGGTCATTGAAGGAAATGGCCAATTGCATGATTCACTCCAAATCATTGGCACCTCAGTATTGGGCAGAGGCCATCAACTGTGCGTGTTATATCCAGAACTGGGTTCCTCACCGAGCTGTGAAGGGGGTAACTCCTTTTCAAGCTTGGACCGGTCGGAAACCCACAGTCAAGCACTTCCGAGTATTTGGGTCTCCTCCATGGGCCCACATTCCAACAGAGAAACGCAAGGCTATGGATCCGCAGAGTAGACCTTGCATATTTGTTGGCTATCCAGGTGGTGTCAAAGGCTATAAGCTACTCCAACCTACCACACATGAGCTCTTTATTGAGAGGAGTGTTCGGTTTGAGGAGGATACTTCTTCTACCAGTTCTCCATCTTTCATTCCCATGGAGACACTACGACTTCATGATGATAGTTCTTTTGAGGACTTTAATCCTCCTGAGGAGTCTTCTTCCTCCACTTCAGATGGCAATGATGAGGGTTCATCTTCCTCCTCTCTTAGTCATCATTCAGAGGATATTGATTCTCCTCCAGATTCTCCTGCCACTGGGCCTCTTTGGGCTCGTCAGACTTTGGAGTCAGCAAGTGATTGGCTTGGTGATCCTTCAGATGCGAGAAGAACAAGGTCACAGTTTGAGCAAGCTCCTCATCTCTTCTTTGCTTCAGCTTCTGATCCACAGTCCTTCAGGGAAGCTTCTGGTGTCCCCGAGTGGGATGCTGCTATGCAGGAAGAGTTTAGTTCCTTGGAAAGGAACCATACATGGGATTTAGTCCCACTTCCTAAGGGAAGAAAACTTGTTCGATGCAAGTGGGTCTATCGAACAAAATTTGCTGCAAATGGGTCAGTCGATAAACATAAGGCTCGCTTGGTCGCAAAAGGACTCTCCCAAGTTCCGGGGATTGACTACTCTGAGACTTTTGAGCCGGTTGCCAAGATGAATTCAATCCGACTTGTCCTTGCTATTGCTGCAGCCCATCGCTGGGAAGTTCATCAGATGGATGTGAAGAGTGCTTTTCTTCACGGTGACCTTCAGGAGGAGATATATATGGAGCAGCCACAGGGGTTCGTCCAGGATCCTTCACTTGTCTGCCGACTTCGGAAGTCTCTCTATGGCCTTAAACAGGCCCCTCGAGCCTGGTATGCCAAGATGGACTCCTTTCTTCTATCAGTTGGGTTCACTCGGTGCCATTCTGATCCGAACGTCTACATTTTGCAGCAGAATGATACTCTCACTTTCCTTGTTCTCTATGTTGATGACTTGTTGATTACAGGGAGTTCCTCATCCACCATCAAGGCAGTGAAAACTGCCCTTCATGATCGTTTTCTGATATCTGACTTGGGTCTTCTTCACTATTTCTTGGGCATTGAGATTACACAGTCTTCGGCTGGTATCTTTCTTTCTCAGCCCAAGTATGCTCTTGATATGCTCTCCAGATCTTGCATGGCTGACTGTAAGCCTGCGCCGACTCCCTTTCTGTCAGGAGTCAAACTTGAGGCTTCTTGTTCTTCACCTTTGGTAGATGCTACCTTGTATCACCAATTGGTTGGGAGTCTCATATACTTGACTCACACGAGGCCTGATATTTCATATGCCGTGGGCTTGGGCTCCAGGTTCATGCAGGAGCCACATGAGCTGCATTGGAAAGCAGCTAAGCGGATTCTTCACTATGTACAGGGCACTCACAGTTATGGGATTCATTATGCAGTAGGCGTGGATATTGACTTAGTGGGATACACAGATTTAGATTGGGCAGGCGATTCTCAGGATCGCAAGTCTACTTCAGGGTATTGCTTCTCTCTTGGTTCTGGTCCGATTTCTTGGTCGAGCAAGAAGCAGTCTGCTATTGCTCTTTCATCTACAGAGGCTGAGTATCGAGGAGCAGTTAATGCTACTACTGAAGCCATTTGGCTTCAACACATTCTCACTGAGTTTGGTATTTCCTTCAGGAAGCCTACGGTCATCTTTTGTGACAACCAGAGTGCTATTCAGATCTCTCGCAATCCGGTCCATCATCAATGGACCAAACACATTGAGATTCACATGCACTACATTCGGGAGCTGATTCATGAGCAGGTTCTAGATCTTCAGTATTGTTTGACATCAGATCAGACAGCTGACATCTTCACCAAACCCTTCACTGAGAGCAAGTTCATTCATTTGCGAGCTTTGCTTGGGGTGTGGCAGGTGTCCTCCTTTTAGGGGGCTTCTTAGCTCCTTCTTTCTCTCTCTATTCAGGGGGGTGTACTCTCTTTTGGGGGGGGGGGGCTACTTCTCTTTTGGGGGGAATTCATTGTACATGGGTACCTCATCAGGCTTGATTTGTCGGGACCCATCTCTTTACCCACCTAAGCTACGCTTAAGGGGGCTATTAGTGTAGGTTTTTTATTCCTTATTATAAGGTTTTTCCTACACATTTATTTAAGCTTGCTTAGGTTAATAAAGCATGTCTTATTATGTGAGTGGTTGCGAGGTGTCACCTTCCTACATGTGAGCATCCATTAGCTATCTTGGGAAGATACTTTGTTATCTTTAGTTCGATAGATGGTTGCTCCTCATTGGTCGGTGTTGCCACCTCCTCCCTCTCTCTGGTCTATATAAGCATGCTACCTAGCTTGTATTTTCATTCAATATTGGAGATAGTTATCTGATGCTATTTTGCCATTCAAGCATTTCACATTAATCTCATGGTATCGTTGTTATTGTTTTTTTGCATTTACAGTTTATGTTTCTAACTCTTTCAATTGATTCTGGGTTATAATCTATTTTACGGATTTTAACAGTATTCACCATTAGAGCTTTATTTTCAGGGTTTTATGAAGATTCACGCATTGGTGATGATTATACAAAGCAATATCCTTCACTAGAAGACTCTTGCTTGCTTGGAGAGGAGTTGTATTGTCATTTGCATGCAATCTGGGTATATTTCAATCACTTACAAGTCTGCTACAGTCAACATCAACATTGGAAGAAGATCATTTTGAAGGCATTTAATATGTTGAAGACTTTGGATGTCATATCAGCTTCCTAAGAGCCTACTGATTTGCATTTAGAGCAATTTGAAAGTGTTTTTTGGCCTATATTCATCTATATCCTATTGGCTGGGCAATAACAGTGATGTCAGCATTTTCATCGGTCATATACTCAGTCATATCAGTCACAAATACAGTGATATTTGGTGGTGATTCAGGGTTCAACTTGAGCTAAGATCATTTGTCAATCATCCTTCATTGATTAGACATATTTTGTATAGGGTTTGGATGCCATTTTGCCTACTTTTCAAGCATGTATCTAAGTCTGATATAAAACAGTACTTGACTGTCATAAAGGACAGCAAATAATCATTTGTGTTTGTCATCATTGAAGAAGTTAATAAAGCATTGGAAGTTTGGGTTTCATTGTCTATATGTTTCATGTGTTATCTTTCATTTGAAGTTGACTATTTGGTGCAAGAATTCTTATCTAATTTGACAAATATTTTCAGTCATATTATAAGGGTTCTTTACAGTGGTATCAGAGCATTCCAAATTTCAGTCCAATATCCATTAGGGATATTACATATGTTGTAAGGAATTAAATTTCACATCACAGCTTGTTAAGGTTTATATTATTCATTATTGCACATTGTGAGGACTCCATGAAATTTGTTGTTAGACTGGTTTGTTTAAAATGGTACAGTATGTTATTGATCCATACTTATCAAAGAGCCCAAGTGTAAGGTGACAAGTTTACGTTGCCAAGGATTATTGTGCATGAGAAGTCCATCAAAGCCTATTCAAAGGCAGTAACCATTGTGAGAGTTAGTGGGTTGAGGAGAAGTCCCGACACTTTCTTGAATTATTATCTATTTTTGGGTTCCTCCCAGTTCTATTGCTGCTGTTTTTCATTTGTATTGTTGTTTTTATACTCTTTATGTGTGGATACATGTTTCTTTTCATTGTTCATTTCTTTTATCAAATCTAGACTGCATATATATGGACTTAACAATGATTGTTTCACTTTGAGATATCCTTTATTGACCATGGATGCTATCGTGGTAAGACAAAATTTGCATGGAAAGATTGGTGGTGATTTTGTATAGTGAACTTTGAATATGAGTGTGAAAAGAAACATAGTGACATGAAGATTTGAATGTAGAATGCTAGAGTAATATTTGGAAATCAAGGTTAAGACTAAAAGTACATCGCTATCACAGGCTAATTGTATTTTGCCTTAGATACTTTTGGGTAACTACATTACCATGAACTGATTGAACATAGTCTATTTATAAAGACATGGCATAGTTCTAGATCTCTACATAATAGTTAGGTTGAGTTCACTATATTGGATCAATCCAATGAAAAAATGGAAGTAATAGAAGGCAAAGTTGTATGGCAACTCTAGTCAAGAGTGAACCTAGCACTTACATTTCAAGTCAAGGCATAATGTTTTGATCATTAGCAAGTGATAATGGTGAAACTATCTTAGCTATTATAGTGTAACTATATACAGTGTTGTAAACTCTTAGCATTGATAACAAATGACATGATAGAACGTGAACATGATTGTCAAAATTACATTTGTCTATATCATGATGAAAGAGGCTCTTTGGTTTGACCCTCCAAATAGAGAACACCATCGGAGAGAAGATCCATGTTGAAGTATATGCACACAATTATATATGAAACACAAAGCATAAATACACGTAATACATGAAGCATACACAAAACTTATACAATTAATACATGATACACAAAAGTATACGAAGTATGAAGCATGAACATAGTATGTAATACACGAGTATACGTGCACGTAATATATGAAACACATAGTATACACTTGATGCACAAAGCATGAAGCATACAAAGTATATGCACGCAATATATAAGGCATGAAGCATACATGTAACACGCAAGTATAGTACGAATATGAAGTATATGAATAAGTCATGAAGTGTGCATTTGGACATACATAAGTCATGGAGTACACACATAAATCATGTAGTATAGATTTGAACACACAAAGTCATGGAGTACACACTCGAATATACGAAGTCATAGAGTATACACTCAAACACAAGTCATAGAGTATACACTCAAATACAATCATAGAATATACATTCAAATACAAATACAAAGTCATAGAGTATACACTCAATTATAAATACAAGGTCATAGATTATACACTCAAATACAATCACAAGTCATAGAGTATACACTCAAATACAAATACAGTAATAGGGTATACACTCAAATACAAATACAAAGTCAGAGTATAAACTCAATTATAAATATAAGGTCATAGAGTATACACTCAAATACAAACACAAGTCATAGAGTATACACTCAAATATAAATACAAGTCATAGAGTATACACTCAAATACAAATACAATTCATAGAGTATTCACTCAAATACAAATACAAGCATAGAGTATAAATTCAAATACAAATACAAATCATAGAGTATACACTCGAATACAAATGCAAAGTCATAGAGTATACACTCGAATACATAGTCAAGTCATAGAGTATACACTTGAATACAAATAGAGTACACACTCGAATACAAGTACACTCAAATACATAGTCATGAAGTATATTGTCGAACAATTTGGAAGAGGATTCAGTGCATCCCATACTACACCGTGGACCCGTCCACCATCCCAAGGTCACCAAGTATACACATGAGTATGAAGCATACATAATACACAAAGTAGTCACATGAACATATGTTACAAAGCATACACATGGATCACAAAGTAAACCTTTGAATACACTTGAATACACATAAATCACAAAGTATACACTTGAATACACATAAGGCACACGTAGTATACACAAGATGGCAGGATGACTACTCTGATACCACTTGTAATGTCCCCTTTTGGGTATTCTTATTTTTCACCTAGCACACAAATATAACCTCTTAAAAGGAACATTAGTAAATTAATAATAAAATCAAAACATTAATTTGGATTAGTAATAACATGATCATTAATGACAATTATATAATTCATACTCATTTTTCTTACTTATTCATATGGAACCTTCTAGTGTACTTCGAGATGATAGTGCCTAGTCACTAATCTAATCTAGCCCTAATGGAGGATAGGTGTATGTTTATTAAGGTGCAGGATAATAATACCCAAGGGCTTCATGGCACGCCCGGCCATACCTCACCTCTTGGCTCAAAAGCTTCATTGCACGCCAGGCAATACCTCACTACTTGAGGATCGTGCTCCACTGTCATAGGCCCAAGTGCTTCATTGCACGCCCGGCTATACCTCACTACTTGGCTCAAGGGACTTCATTACACGCCCGGTAATACCTCATCCACTTGAGAGTCACCTACCGTGTAAGTCATCTCCATAGGTATAGGCCCAAGTGCTTCATTGCACGTCCGGTAATACTTCACTACTTGGCTCAAGGGACTTCATTACACGTCCGGTAATACTTCATCCACTTGAGAGACACCTACCCTATGCGTGATTGATCATAATAATCCGCACTTTCTTACTTAACCGTCCTCCTAGGGAAATAGATAAGATTAAGGACGTGGCAAGACTTGTTTGTCCCTAGTACAATATGAGTAAGATTAGAGAATGCATACCAATAAGAAGCTTGTCCTCTCGATCTAGTGATCTATGGATCACGAAGTTCATTCCTTCTTAAGAATATTGTTCCTCTATGGGAACTAGATATTGTACCATCACTTATAGATGGATGAGTGTGAGGCATTCGTTTGCCCATTATATATCATATTTATCATTATGTGACTATGCACCATTCTCTTGATTGGAGAGCTGAAAATAATGAGAGAATATCTTATTGGCTGGTTGAATGCTGATATGCTGATGTTAGCTTGATGACCCCTTGCTGATGCAAGATAGTAATTCTCCTTAGTCGCTGCTGTTCTGAATTGCAAGGCAGATATATGAATTATAATCGATTTATGGTGAAGATTGAATGTATATATGGGATGCTTCTTCTTATGCTTTGATGCTGGCTCAATGTCTTCTACTGATCGCTGATAATTGAGGGTGTTTTATAATTGTAAGTTTAGTCATTGATTGATAGATTGTATTGTTGATGCCATGAGATGATCGCTGATCAGATCTCCTACTGTTTGGACTGCTGTGTTTGATTTAGTATTGAATATTCGATGGTTCTTTAATGAGATGATATTCTTAATCGATTGATTCCATGCTGCAATAATCTAGATTGATGAGATCAGATATATATAATTACTTTTATGCTGCTGACTCGAAGATTTACATTGCTGTTTGTATTGTGCTTAGCGATGAAGATGCTGTTGTCTGAGATATTGTTTGGATTGATTTATATTAAAATTGCCTTCAAATGTATTTGTTTTTGCCTTGAATCCGTTCCTTGATTGATGTTCTTCCCCATGCCCTTTCGCTGGTCTAAACCGATTCCTATTTATATCTTTGAACTTGCCCATCGATTCTACCTTCCATGGAGACGTGACTTCTCATGGTGTCCGCTTCTTTAAATATCATAATCACATCTCACGTAATGATCATTGTTTGTTGTTTGGTTTTATTCCTTAGGTCGTGGGATATTGGATCACTGCTTTAAGACTCTTTCTTTTTGACCAGCGACTACCTTTATTAATATTTGTTGTCTTGTATACTACTATTTTATATGATAATCACTCACCATATATGTTTATAATAATATTTAATATTTATTGATAATTATATTTAATATTATTATATAATAATAATGTTTACTATTTATATTTGTTTATATATATTTATAATTATAATAATATTTAATTATTAATATTTATAATATTTCATTTATATATATTTAAATTTATGATATTGAATGTAAATACATTCAATTTATAATATTTAATAAATGTATTTAATTTGTGATTTATATCTTCGAATAATACATAATTGACTCAATTAATAGAGGGACATGACAGTCCCACCAAGGGGAAGAAAAAAAGTAGAAAATATGTCATGTCCCCTTTTTTAGATTAAAATAATTAATAATATTACTTAAGTTGGGCCCGATAATTTCTAATTTTAAGGGCAACTTAATAATATTATTATAATTAAAATAAAAAGTGTTTTTAAACTCTATTATTAAAATAAAAGTATTTTAAATACTTAAAATAAAATAAAATAAATCAAATAAAAGTATTTTTAAATACCTAGTGGGAAATTAGGACCCAAGGGCCCGAATTGAAAGGGTATATCAATAAGACTCAAATCTTCATTTCAATCATGGAGTTATCATTTGGCATTTCATTGTGAGCTTTGGCATTTGAGTTTTGGCATCCAAGGACGAATACCCTTGGCTGTTTTTGTAATGTCCCATTTCCGGCATGATCACCTAGCATCGATTGAGTTAACCTATTTATCATTCTCGTAGGCTAATTCATTTGGAAAGGGAACATTTTGGTTGAGCTATGGGTTTTGAAGGTCATAGATATTTGGAAAGTTGGTCTGGCATAGATATTTGGAATATTGTGTTTTTCATGGCTCAACTATTTTTCCTAGACATGGCGAACTTGGGACATGATTTGATATATTTTTATATGATTTTTGAGTGAGTCGAAATTATTTAATTAGTTTTCCTTCAAGAGGAGCAACCCATTTGGAGGATTTAAAGATGGGCAAAAATGAATAAAATAATAATATTTTATTATTTGAATTGGTCGCCCAAATGGAGAATAAAATATTAATTTAAATCCTAGTTCCAAGAGGACACGTCCCCCCCAAAAATCCTGACGTTTAGGGGACAGGGACGTCCCCGGGACGTGGGGACGTTAGGGGGACGTCCCCCCACATCCCGCCACCTCAGCCCGGGCACCCCTACCGTCCCCAAGAAGTTTCCCTCTGAGAGGGGGCGTCTCTGGGTCTTTTGAAGAAATTGGGGACATTGGAGGGCCTTTGGGACGTCCTCAGGACATCCATGGGACGCCCAGAAGTCCCTCGACACCCCAAGAAACGCCCAGGCGTCCCCTGCGCTGATGGACGTCAAAAGCAAAGTTTTTTTTTAATTCTTAAAAGATTTTGATTTTAGAGCCCTCTACCCTAACCCTAAATGGTAATGGGCCCCACCCCCACCCCCAAGGCCTCCCAAAAGCTAATAAAAAACCCTCTCCCTCTCATTTCAAAGCACACAAAAACTTCTTTGAGTGAACTAGAGAGTTGAAAGTAGAGGGCAGCAAGCTAAGACGGAGAAGTTTGCAAGAGTGAGAGCATTAGGAGAGGGAAAGTGAGATCAAGAAGTGGATATAGAAGCCAAGAAGATTCAAGAGTCCTCAAGTTCATCATTTGAGCCACAAGGTAGGCCCTATCACTATGCATTTTGATTTGATTATTTGAATTTCTCATTTTCATTTGTATAATTATTAATTAATAATTGTATTGTTCTTTGATTCTCATTCATGTCATCATGAATCATGATTCATTTCTAGAATGATGGAATCAAATGCTTAAATTTCAAATTTATAATTTTTTAATTTATTTTGCTATCAAGTTTCTAGGTTGTAGCTTTATAAGTTTTTTTTCAATTTCAAATTTAGAATTTAGAAGTGTAATGTGTCGTACCTGTTGGTTCTTTTTAAAATCTTTTAAGTGTTATTTTATTATTTTAATGTGTTCTTTCAGATTAGACGGAAGATGCAGAAGGGGTTTCAGTTTTCTTGAGATGTGTTTGCAGAATCAATACAATATAGAGCATATATGAAAAACCCAGAAAAGATACAATAGATATGAGCAATCTAAAAGTGACCCAGATCATAAAATCACGAAATATTAATTACTATCACATACCCATATCAAGATTTGCAACTTCATACATATGCTGTAGCTGGACCAGCAACTGGGTAGTGAAGATCATCACCAAATCACCATGAAATGAGTTTATTGTGCATTAAGAAGGTTACAGAAGACTTAGAGGCCCTAGGCGCCCCAAAATAGAGTAGTAGAGTGGTTGGAAACAAGGGAAAATGGATGCCAGAAGACACAACGCTCCTCCAAGAACGCTGGTACGGCTAGGTATGAAGCATACAGCAGATAAAGCTCCCAAAACAGGTCTGCAACCCTCAATAAACCTCTGCACAATCCCTATACATCTCAATGCCAAGATGAGGTGAAAGAAACAGAGGAAAATCCACCACAAATGCACCCACAAGAAGGTATGGCTGGGCCTGGATGGTGTAATGTCCCCTTTTAGGATATTCTTGATTTTTTTTAACCTGCACACAAGAATAACTACTAGAAAGGAAC
This sequence comes from Cunninghamia lanceolata, assembly GCA_027924645.1. Lineage (NCBI taxonomy): Eukaryota > Viridiplantae > Streptophyta > Pinopsida > Cupressales > Cupressaceae > Cunninghamia > Cunninghamia lanceolata. The sequence goes on along the minus strand of BSBN01000547.1, from coordinate 21,773,489 downwards.
ATTAGCAATATTAGAGATCAATAAATTAGAATATAGTAATGAAATCAATACATTATAACATAATTAATGATATAGCATAAACAATATTTAATTCAACATATAGTTACCCAATCCTCAAATCGATCCCATGATAGGTCCCATAGGAATACTCGCAAGTTAGAGCGTGATGGAGGGCACACTTCCTACCTATCACCTCTTATGTACATCTTCAAGGCTCAAAAATGTGATGGAGGGCACTCTTCCTACCTATCACATCTTGACAAGAGCATGATGGAGGGCACACTTCCTACCTATCATCTCTTGATGAGGGTATGATGGAGGGCATGCTTCCTACCTATCATCCCTTTAATATAACATGATGAGAGCATGATGGAGGGCATTCTTCCTACCTATCATCTCTTTAACAATAAATTAATGAGAGCATGATGGAGGGCATTCTTCCTACCTATCACTCTTCAACATAAATTAATGAGAGCATGATGGAGGGCATTCTTCCTACCTATCATCTCTTCAACATAAATTGATGAGAGCATGATAGAGGGCATTCTTCCTACCTATCATCTCTTCATCAATATATATAGGAGGACAATGTATCCTCTTGCTATGGCACAATCGTTTATATGACTTGCTTGATTGCTGATTCCAATCTGCTGCTAATTTATAATTCTGTATGATCCTTTCCTATATCTCTTGCTGTCATGTCCCCGTTTCCGGCCTAATCATCAAATGAAGAATGAATTAGCCTATTCCTCATTCCCGGAGGCTAATTCTAAATAATGAGGGAATGAACTGGTTTTTGACTAACTTAACTTTATTGTTTTGCAGGAACAAGTCAGAAACGTGAAATTTGGCTAAGTCTGGAAGCCAAGTCATAAGGAAGTTGACTCTTGGAGTCTAGGCGCAAATTCCTCATCAAACTGATCAAATGAGTGCCTAAGGATTTGGAGTCTTCGAACAAGCTTTGGAAGTGCAAGATGATAAGAAGGATTTGTCTTGAAGCATTTCAAATAGGGCGCTTGATAGGAGAAGTTGATAAGTTTAAAGAATGAAGTTTGATGAATGGATTGGATAGGGAAGAAGGCTTATTCACCTTAGGTGCCAGTTTCATGTTGCACCATCCAAAATGAGCACCCAGGGCAACAAGGCGCCAATACATCATTTCCGGGATTCCCCATTTGAGCGCTTGTCATAGATGGATGTAGATTGGAAGTTTTGAAGTTAAGAAATGTCTTTGGGTGAACTCTTAGCACTAGGCGCATGTGTTGGTTGAAGCTCTTTGACTTTGGCGCCTGGGATTGAAAGTATTATGAGGTGCACCTTTTGGTATAACACTTCCATTTTGGCGCCTAGGGTGGGAACCCTCTCAATTGGTTTACAATGTTGAAGTTTGTTTTGGCGCACTAAACTATCTTTCTCATCCTCAAAATTGCGCCTAAGGCGCTATATCACTTTTGGACAACCCTAAATGCACCATAAAAGGGTCAAGGCGCCATTTCCTGTTCAAATAATCCTCTGAGGGCGCCTAGGCATTAGGTCAAGTCTCTGGCACCCTAGAAATGTGCCTAAGTAGGAATATGATCTCCAGACTCCTCAAGAGGGCAGGGCGCTTGGTAAGGCAAATATTTTGTTTAATTTCAAGACTCCAGAAGTGAGCATTTGCACAAAAGATAAGCCTTTCAAGGTAAGGCGCCAATCTAGTTTCTTACCTACCAATAAGTGTGCCTAGGTGAAGTTGAAGACTTAGACAAGATGTTAATGCTCTGTATGAGGGCGCTAGATTAAAAGGAGCTTCAAAAGGTTTGAGAGTTTGAATAGTGTAGAACATCTTCATGAAGGTGCTAGGCGCAGATACCAGTCAAAATTACCTCTAAGGTGCGCCTAAGATGGATGCAAGTCCCCAAGACCAGTTTAAAAGCAAGGCGCTCCATCAAGGAGGCAAGATCATTACAATTGAAGTCAAGTTGCTTTCAATCTACTTTGAAAAGATGTTCAGTTGGAGCCTAAGCGCAACTTCCTAGCCAAACTGATGATAAGTGCGCCAAGTTGGGTAAGAAGCATCTTCAAAGGAGGTAAGTCTTGGGCGCTCATTTCATAGAAGTTAATCTAACTCTTGGGAGCTCCAGATTGTGATCCAAACTTGTGGATATATGTCAAACTATTCATTGGCGCCAAAACTACTACAAATCCTCCATGTAAGCGCCTAAGTTGGAAAGAAGTTTCCAATCACTCCAAATAGTCAAGGTGCTTGGTGAGTAAGTCTCTCACTTCACCACATGATCTTCAAATACAAACCACTACATGCATAAAGATGAATCCAACATGAGGTGCTAGTATCCTCCTACACTCTCTCAGAAGAGCGCCTCAAGCAGGTTGACTTGGCGTGGAGTTGGTAGAGTTCCCTGGAATGTGAAGGCAATAATACAAGGAAACATTTCCAAGCTGCATCATCCCTTGTTATCACTAAGTCACAATCATCAGTTCAAAACAATCAAGATGTGCGCCTAAGACCCATAGGGCGCCATTTCATGAACAAATCCTCCAAAGCTAGCGCCCTGTCTGAAAAACACTAGAACTGCGCCTAAGTTGAGGTGGTTGAGGTAGTTACACAACTTGGATTCTCATTGGTCGAAAGAATGGCATTTGGATCCGTGTTAAGGCTTTTGGATAAGATTGCCAACTCAGGATGAGTTGGAGAGAGGAATATTCCCTTGGATATGCTTCTTGGGAAACGTGCCTTGGTTCCTCTTTGTGCATTGAAAAACGTGCCTTCATTGCCTTTGGAAGGCCTATAAAAGGAGGAGCTCTCTCATTCATTTGGTATCTATTCATTTTGACAAAATTCTCTCTGCAAAGCTATTGAGCTTGTAAATCTTGAGGCCTGCGAGTTTCAAGTGTTGGGGTGATGCTCCCTCAACAAGCAAGGTGATGCTCCCTTGTTGTAATGTGAGGTGTTGACATTCAGTTGACATCATTGAGTTTGATTGAGTTGATCAAGTATAGAAGTCATTGTAAACATCAAGGCTTCAAGGCCTTCTTTTGTAATTCTATTTGAATAAAGTTGTAAATTCATGCTATTAAAAGCATTATCTATGTAATCGACATTTGCAAGATGATTGAATCAAGCAATTCAACAAGTACCCAGCTTTCAGGTTGATTCATTCTTTGATGTTTGTCATTAAGTGTTAAGTAGTAGATAAGCTAAGTACAAGTAACTTTATCTAAGTTAAGGAAAAATTTTAGTAGAACTAGTTGGGTATCTTACAGGTTAACTTGGGTATCTTACAGGTTATCTAAGTTAAGGAAAAATTTTAGTAACTTGCTTGCAGATCTCTATATCCACTTTCTCTTTATTGAATATTTATTCTTCAATTCCCAATGTGTATATGTTTTCCTCTTCATCTTCTTGATGTTGTTATACCTTGACCATATATATTGTTTCTTTCTTCTTTCCCACGAAATTAATATTCAAGCTGCTGTATGATCTGATATGTCTGTATATATTTCAGACTCAGAATTTATTTTATTTATCTCTGCTTGCTTCCCTTTGTTTTTTTTTCCTCTTCACATTTCTCATAACATTTTATATCTCCATAATTCTATGAAGAGAGACACTTCATATTAGATACATCTTTTCAAAGGTGGTGTCCTCCCTTAATAATATACCCTTTTGTTGCTATTTTGTGCATCTATTAATAGATGCCTTAATGAATGATCGCTGCCTTCCTACTAAGAACCGCTGCACTTGATACCCTTGTTGTTCTTATCTAATACTATCGCTGCCCTTGAAAATTAATTTCTTTTATTAAAACTGCTCTTAATAACTTGCATCAATCGCAGCCTTTACAAAACTGTTTCCTTAATCAATTCGTATCATGTTATATATTAAATGCTTCTACTTAGGATAAGACAATGAAGTAGTTATTATATGAATCGCTTCATATGGGTTTATCTTTAACAATCCCTGCATTTGATATTATTCGTATCTCTAATATACTAATAGTTGCCTCAATAGTCATGACCGCTGCAGCCCTTTTTGAATTAGTTTGCAAGCTTAATAATAATATATAATGATCATTTCTTATGTGAATCGCTGCCATATAAGACCCTTGTCTTATATGAGATTTATTACATATGTTTATATTAGTATAATTATAATTATAATATTATTATATTTATATATTAATATTTATATTTATATTTAATATATTTTATTCAATAATATATTATATTATAATTATTATAATTATAATAATATTTATATTAATAATAATATTTAAATTAATAATATTTATATTTGTATTTATATTTATTATTTATAAATACAATATTTATAAAATAATATTTTTTTAATATTATTATTTATTAATAATTAAATATTATTATATACATGATTATCATCCAAATTGATGATAACAAACACCATATTTGAGGAAAGCAACTTTTCTGTCTTTATCATGAAGTTTAAATCTTTAATTTAAACAATGCCTTAATATCGGGACATTGCAGATGGTACGACCAGCAAGGAATAGAACAAACAGTCCAAAACCCCACTCAAATCGCTGCTCCAAAATCTGAATATGAAGAATACCGAAGTCTGCAAGAATGTAGCATCAAAGTCCACAACCCCTCTCCATCATGGACTCCATTAGAGTACCAATGCAAATACTGTATGTACCTGCCCTTAGTAGCACCTTTGGACGATCTCTCATGCCAGTAGAATGCTGTTAGCGAAGGGAGTTTTCGTTCCCAATAGCCTTATGGGTTCAATCCTTCAAACCCTCACAAAAACCCTAGCAAAGCAAATAAGCAATTTTCAATATCCAAGCATAATACAAATGAGAGCTCATTTCACTTTTTATTTCCTCCATTAGGGTTGTTGCACTTTTGGGAGGAAAATTAATATTTTAAAGTTACTTTATTTCCCCCAAGGATGGGTGCCCAAGCTCATATAAGTGACATTTAAATATTTCCTTCTTTAATGTCACTTTGTTTTATTATTTCCAAAGTCCAAATAAAATAATTAAATTAACCTTCAGACTTTAAAATGAAAGCCAAGGTGACCTTGGAATTCCGTGATCTATAGCTCGCCGGAAAGGTCTTGACGAGATGCACCATCTCCAACACTGAGAATTCCATAACGACACCAAAACCCTAATTTGCTAAAAATAGCAAATCCGACACAAGGCACCCAAACCACTACTGAAAGTGTCAAGTATAACAACTGAACCCAACCCAACATCCCACAACTGATTAACTCATTCAAATTTCTGCCAACCATGGTTCCCTAACCAGGATATTCAGTCTACGGGAACCCAATGATAGACTAACTCTGTATAGAGAAAGGGGAAATTACAGTCTGCCCTTCCTAAGATTGCTTGCCTCAAGCAATCTCAGATTAGGATGCAATAGAATCTACTCGCTCTCCCAAGTAGCATCCTCAATTGGCAGGTTTTCCCATTTGACCAGATACTCCCTGATGATCCTCCTCTGCAAGGTACGTCCTCTAGTATCAATAATAGCCTCGGGTACAAAGATCAACTTCCCCTCTTCATCAAGAGGAGGCAACTCTGCAAAAGGTGTTACATTGTGCCCCAACGCCTTCTTGAGGCGAGATACATGAAACGCATTATGTACCTTGCTACCTGTCGGCAATTCCAACTCATAAGCCATTTCTCCAACTTTCTTGGAGATCCTGAAAGGTCCATATTAACGTGGCTTAAGCTTCTCTGCTCCACTCTTCTTGAGAGTGGACTGTCTGTAGTGCTGCAGCATCAAATACACCATGTCACCAACTTCAAATGAGCGCTCAGTCCTATGCTGATCTGCATACTGCTTCTGTTGATTCTGAGCCTTCTGAATTTTTTCCTTCAAAGACCTCATAATATCCTGACTCTCCTACAGAAGGTCTTTGGCCTTAGGTACTCTGCTATCACCAAACAACAAATCCACAAAGCTCGATGCATCGTACCCATATAGTGGCATAAACGGTGACATCTGAATGGACATGTGATAAGTGGTGTTATAACAATATTCACCTATATGAAGCCACTTTACCCATGCCTTATGCTACCCTAAAACATAATTCCGGAGGTATCCTTCCACCCATTTATTAACTATCTATGTCTGGCCATCTGTCTATGGGTGGTAGCTAGTGCTAGGGGTGAGCTCTGTCCCTATCAAATCGCTACCAATTACTTTAGCATCTGCTCCAGATCTGCATCTGTAAATACCCATCCCAATCGGAAAACTGAAAGCCGCCTTGCGCCTGCTATGTAGAAATGAATGAACTTCATAGACTTGCCTCAGAAATTCCATGAACGCTACCTCATCCGTAGGATATCTTGGTAGCATGGCTGGCTCTCCTAAGAAGCCATATACTCTGATGTAAGAGAAAGTGGGAAACTGGATAAACCAATTAGCCCATTCCGCCATTGCCAATCAGGCATCAGCTAAAAATCGTATATCAACTCATTATCCATCTCTCACACCGCATGCATAAGAAATGCATCATTTACCCGCCTATAATGTCGTTCAGCCTGAGAAAACTCTAACTGCGGGTAATGGTGATATACATGTTGAATGCCCAGAGTTCCAACAACATTCAAACCCCTAAACTGACCCTGAAAAGCCATTAAATATACGAGGTATGACATCATGTGGAATTCATGGGCCCTTTGAAAATCAATTATTTGATGGTGGAGACTATCACTGATTAGTGCTGACCAATCATAGTATTCTGTTCTGTCAACAATCTGGGACATGATGTAAAACATCCAAGGCTGAAATTTGTTAGCTTCTGCTTGACCTGTGATTCGGCTCAGCAGAGTAATGATTATTACATGTTCTTCCTTGAACTCTCCACGTCCAACATTCTTTGGCAAAACATTTTGCTTTTCTTTCAACCACTTTTGAGCAATCTTTTTCTGATATTTTTCTTTATCATTGTGCCACACCCTCTTGCATTCTTCAATAGAAATGACTAAGTTCTCCTCCCATATTGGTATTGAAAAACATTTCTCAATGTCATTTGGCCTAAGGCTGCAGAGCACACATCCATCTGCTGATTGGATTTCTCTTGTAACTGAATTGTAATGCTTAATACAAGCAATTACGAATTCAATGATTTGTACTGTGACGAGGAATGAAATTGCTGCAAGCAACCCAAAGTGACTCAGATTCCTGATAGCGATATTTCCTGCATCTTTTAAAGCATGCAAATTGAACACTGGAAGCACCTTATGCAAATCTGTCTCGGCGGTTCTCAGATAATCATGAACCAACGTTGTTTTAGGTTTGATTTCTATTGGAGAGTACTACATACTGAAAAACTTGAAGAATGACTGTGAACACGCCTATGATTGGAGATATTTTGGACAAAAGGCTGAAAATTGTTTGCTGATTTCTTCTAAAACGCAGATTTCGAGAGAAAAAGCTAGCACATGGGTTTTGTAGACAATCTCGTTTCGAAACAACCCAGATCGTTGGATTTTGAAAAAGCGGAGGATTTCCCAAAAAAACAGATTTCGGAAAAACTAAAATTTTCCAATCTTCAAGAGGACAAAATTCCAGATGAACCCATTTCGATGAAAACTGAAAAAGCTCCAGCCCTATTTCTGAAAAATGATGCCCTAGAAAAATGGACCTTGAAAAAGCGTGCCTCTGTGCTTCCCAATCCTGAAACTATGAAGAACACTGAAAAAACACTCCATTTGGGTTCTGAAATCTTCGTGAGAAGAAAACAATAATCTTCTTCCTCTGAATGCATCCTGCAAAAATAACGAATAAAGGAGGCCAAAGATTTGTCTTTATAGAACTTTAGGGCAAAAAAGTAGCTTTCTTTGTGAAAGCACAAAGCTTGAATCTTATCCATGAAGAAAGCAACTTTTAAAGCACAAATCTAAATAGATATACTGGAATAGGAAGAATCCCTATTTTATAGCTGCCTATGGCTTCATGTGTGAGATGATTAAAAAAAAAGAAAATCTTCTTTGATGATGTCATAAAAAACGCGAAGTTGCAAAAGTGTTAGCCAATTTTTCCTTCATTTTGAAACTTTTTGCACTCATTCTGACTCCAGCGTGGCCTGCCTCTAACTTCAACAAGACGGCAAACTGTCACCGTTGACTGAAAAAACTGACTGATCATGGCATCTTGAAGTTTCATCAATTCTGATTTAATCCCCAGCCTTGAACTGGCGATCTGACGATGTTTGACTATAAATTTGGCTTCTGGAAACTGTCGCCGGACAAAGATTGGGAAGCGTCTGGCGGATGACATCAGCAAAACATGAAAAAAAAACTAACTCTGGAGACTCCAGGCACCCCTAGCCTCTAGAGGCACTTGGGTTTTAATGCCTTAGCCAAATTTTAGAATTTTTCAACTTTTTCATTTTTCTGTTTTCCGCGTGCGTTCCTGCGACTATGGGACCCAGTTAGGCTATCAAATCTCGCCTGCTGGAGCAAAACTGAGACTGACGGTTTAGGCAGTCAGGCAAGCCTCATGAAAACTGAGTTGATTGTACCTTCTGCCTGCCTCGAAAATTGAGCCAAACTGATTTTCTGTGAATCTGACCGGGTTGACAGAGGAAGATTTGCACATTCTTTGGAAAAACACAAAAATAAACTAAGTCTGGTGCTCATGGGCACCCCTAGCCTCCTAGGACGCCCAGGATTTTGTGCCTTTGAAAATTTTTGGAATTTTTCAATTTTTATCTTTTCTCCGTTTTGCATGCCACAGGTTCTGTTTGATCTTTGTTTTTGGTCGTTTGGCTGACTGCTGAAGCAGGATGAGAGGTGATCTGAGTAGCCTGAACATATATGAGATGAATTTCCATCGTTTATGGGCATTTTGACTAAGTTTGACTGATTTTGACCTCCTGGAAGCAGGCTGATGAAGCCTTTTTGACGTTTTTTCGAAAAACGTGAAAAATATTCTAACACTGAGGATGATGAGTGCCCCCAGCCTCTAAGGGCGCTTGAATCTCAATACCTTAGTAAATTTTGATGTTTTCCATTCTTCTGCAGTTTACCTCGTTTTGCGTGCCGACAGCTGCTTTCTGTCATTGATTTTGATGATCTGTCGGACAACTGCCACTAGATGAAGGATGGACTGGGTAGCCTGGGTATATCTGCAGGTGAATCCCAGCTTTTGAGGACTTAGCCATTTTTTTATGTTTACCATCTTTTCTTCACTTTCCGGATTCATCATGCTTAGTTCTCCGTTCTTCGTCAGTCGGTGATTGCTCGACAGTTCTACGTCTTCTGAACAGCCCTGAAAACTTGAAACTAACCCCTGGCAAATGAAACTCTTCCATTAATGGCCTCAAAGATCGTGCTTCACCATCTGAAAAAGTAGAATTGACCTAGTAGAGAAAACACGACCTTTTGTTGACTCCGTCTGGACCACCTTGATCGTGAAGCAAAATCAACCAATCAGAATTAGGCATGACTCCTGAATCAGAAATTCTATTTTTAGAAAATTTTGTTAGCATCCGTATCTCAAGAAACAAGAAAACCTAAATTTGACGTCTATTTTTAGAAACTTTCTAAAAATAGAAAATTTGTATTTTTCGAAATTTTGACTTTTTGACTTTTTTCACGACAAACTTTCTAGACTCTTACAAAATGCCTTAATGAAGCAAAAAATCTGATTGGGTACAATAGGCTGCTAGGATTTGAAAGGTGTAATCAGATTTGGTACAGCAGCAGATCGGTCATCCTCCGGCATTGTTGATTGGTGTTTTGATGAATTTTGCTAGGGTTTCATCATTCTATTGGAGCGCCCACTTGTGGAAGAAGTTTTGGTGATTTCGTTGCATCATTTGGCAATTTTGACAATGGAGCAGCAATTTTTTGCAGACCTGAGCGCCCACTTTGGATCAGCCATTGGTGTGTTAGAGTTGCATTGCATTAGGGTTTCAAACCCTAAATCTGAGTGCCACACTTTGGAGGTTTGATTTCATCATTCGAAGGTTGAATTTGCATGTGATTGGTATGTATAAACCCTAGGGTTTATAGCAATTGATAGCTGGGCATTGTTTGGCATGTTTGCCCATTGCAATTGATGTACTTGAAGACTTCATATCTCTTATTTTTATGACAGAAAACTTCAGATCTGATTTTCCAATCATTTTGCTATCATTTTGGTGTTGGATCCATGTGTATTTCATTGTGTAATTCATCTAGGGTTCTAGCTCATATTTTTTGGCAAGATAATTATGATGTTTTTGATGTGATAAGTAGCTGTCATAAGTATCTATTTAAGTCTGAAACAGAAAAATCAGAATTGCAGAATTAGGGTTTTTGATCAGATTTAAACATCAGAAATGTAATGTCCCCTTCTTGATACATGGTTTGTCCATCATTGGGTTCCCATGGACTAGCAGTTTGGTTAGGGAACTGCGGTTAGTTTGGCCGTGGAGGTGTTTGTCGTTGAAGGAGTTGTGGTTCGTGGTCAGTGGATCCAGTTGGCACCCTCAAAGTTGGCTCTAATTGCTCTTGGCCGTTACTATTTTTAGTAAGTTTGGGGTCGGTACCGGATAGAGTTTTTCGGAGTGGGGTTGGATTCGTCTCGTCGAGGGTTTTCCGACGAACTATAGATCATGGCATTCCAGTATCATCTTCATATTTATTTTAAAGTCCAAAGTTTAATATATTTATTTATTGGGACTTTATGAATAAATGTTATATTGTCACTTTATAAAATAAGTTACAACTTGAAAAGTGACCCCCCTAGGTGTTGGGCGCCCATGGGAGACATAAGGGGATGAAACTAAATATTAAACCAATTGAAATTCCCTCCATTTGGGGCATTGGGCTTGGAGAGGGAAATAAAAGGTGAAAACAAAGCTCATTTGCATATGCTATGTTTATGATATTTCTCTTTGTGAGCTCTGCTAGGGTTTTGAGGGTTTGACAATTCGAACCAGGCTCTTGAAGATGAAAACCTCCCTGAGTAACGACATTCTACAAGTGTGGAAGATCACCCAAAGGTGCCATTTGAGGTGAATGCATCTAGTGTTCACATATGTGCTTCATGGAGATTGAATGAGTTGTTTCACAGAGATTATTTGATATATCTTTCGGAGGTTGTTTATGTTCAGCTGATATCATTTGAGGACTGCATATTTTGAATGGATTGGTAGAGGTTTTGGTGACGGTTGTTCTTTACCTTGCTGGTCGTACATTGCAGCAGCAGGTCGTACCCTTATTGGAGGTCATTTGATGAAGTTTCTTGCATATCTCTTCCTCTCACTTGGTCGCCCTACCTTGGAGATAGTTGTTGATCAATAATAGAGCAGATTCATATCCATTTTCAGTAGTGTTTGATGGAGTTTGTACTTGTAGCCAGCCGTACAAGTGCTTAGGGGACGTGGGTCTTGGAGACTTCACAATATTTGCCTGTAACTTCATTTTCCTTGCTGGTTTGGGGGCGTCTAGGGCTCCTTATTGGCTGTGATCAGTTTGTATGCACCTTCTCTACTATTCCTCGAAGATTTGGATGATTCTGTATGTACCCATTGGCTAGTCCAGCAACAACATTAAACTGAAGTTGTATTTCTGCACATGGGTATCTGTTAGTAATTGATATTTGGCCATTTTTCTATCTGGGTCATTATTATTTTCTTCATATCTATTATATATTTTCTGGGTTTCCATTCTATGTTGTATATTGTATGCTCCGACAACACATCTGCAGGAAAACTGAAAACCCCTTCTGCATTCTTCTCTCTAATCTGAAAGATCACATAAAAAGATCTTTAAAAAAAATACAAACAGGTACGGCACATTACAGTGGTATCAGAGCACAGCTCTTCCTGCCACCCTGTGAGGTTATATTCAGACATGTAGAAGCGAGAATGAGAAATGCGGCCTACAGATAGATATTATTTTAGACAGAGACAAGGAACACGGAATCCATAGAGTACAGGAAGGAGAAATACAACAGATTTGATTCATTTGAGTCAGAGACAGTGTAAGATACCCAACCAGTTCTACTAAAATTTTTTCTTATCTTAGATAAATTTACTTGCTATCAATTCATCAACTACTTCAACAATACAAAGATATACATCAAAGACAATTACTTGAATGAGAGTTGGGTACTTGTCTAGTTACTTGATTCAATCAACTCGCAATGTCTTATTACATGGATAATGCTTTCAATAGCATGAAGTACAACTTATTCAATGGAATTACAAAAGGAAAGGCCTTGAAGCCTTGATGTTTACAATAGCGCCTACACTTGATCAACTTAGTCAAACTCAATGATGTCAACTGAACGTCAACATCTCACAATATCACAAGGGAACATCACCTTGCTTGTTGAGGGAGCATCACCTCAACACTTGAAACTCGCAGGCCTCAAGATTACAAGCTCAACAGCTTTGCAGAGAGAATTTAGTCAAATGAACCGATACCAAATGAATGAGAGCTCCTCCTTTTATAGGCCTTCCAAAGGCAATGAAGGCACGTTTTACAATGCACAAAGAGGAACCAAGGCACGTTTCCCAAGAAGCATATCCAAGGGAATATCCCATCTGATGACTCATTCTGAGTTGGCAAGCTTATCTAGAGACCTTGACATGGATCCCGAAGACATTCTGTGGACCAATGAGAGCTCAGGTAGTTACAACTACCTTATCTCCTGCCTAGGCGCTATAATTGCAAAGTCCTCAATGCTAGGCGCCAACTGAAGGTTGAAAGGAGGAGAATTCGAGATCCAACTTACTAGGGCGCAATTCCAGTGATCTCTTGACTTGGGCGCTAGATTTAGGTTTCTGCAAAGGTTTTGGCGCCTGGGGAAAGATGTGACATCTCCTTGCAAACATTTTCACCTCAAGCCATATCTAAGTTAAAAATACCAACTTCTGCCAAGCGCCCTCCACATTGAGTGAATTGAAAGGTCTTTTCATGCTTAGGCGCATCATGGTATCTGAGGAAAGGTGAATTGGCGCCCCCCTCCTCTTGAGTGGTTCATCTCCATGCAAGTGTTCAAAAACATCATTCTCTTCATGAGGTGCATTTTGAGATGAAATGACATGAGTTTGGCGCCCAGTCTAGAATTAATAAAACACTTGTCTTATCAATGATTATCTTCTTATCCTCTGATGGAGCGCCTTGTTCCAACCTTGGTCTTGGGGACTGACAACTCCCTTAGGCGCACCTTTGAGGTCATTTTGACTGGTATCTGCGCCTAGCAGGATGAAGTCCTTTGAAGTCTTCAAACAAACCAAAATACTTGCCTGGTATCAGGATAACCTTAGGCGCTTCAAGAAGGAGGTTGGAACATGAATAGGCGCCAACTTGTCTAGGCGCAAACCAAAGCTTGTGGAGGATATTCAAGGCGCCCAAGATTCCTTGAAGACATCACAGAGTTCCAATGCTCATAACGTCTTCTGGTTCACTCTGAAGCTAGGCGCTATAACTTGATCTAGGCGCACTTACTGGTAGAAAGGGTTCTAGATAGGCGCCTTTAGATAGGAGAGGTCTTTCCTTGCAAGAAACTTCAACTCAAGCATCATTTGATTCAAAAATATCTTCTTCTTTCTAGTGCCTACTCATTTGGAGGACTTGGAATCCATTTCATCAAGGAGGCGCATTTCCTATGTCATGGAATCTTGCTTTGGCGCCTTGGTGAGTTTAGGTGTTCATTCCATAACATTTGATCACCCTTTGGTGCCTACGGTGAGAACTTATCCTTGTCTGCCTTAGTCAACATTTCACATTTTAGGGTTTGCAAACTCAAGCTGTGGCGCCTTGATGCAGTTGATAGATCCTTGGGCGCCATTTGAGAGGATTCAAAACCTAGGCGCTAAAATGGAAGTATCTCACCAGAAAGTACAACTTCATAGCTTTCAATCCATCAATTACTCATGCTAGGCGCTCAAAATGGAGAGTTTAAACCTTGTGAAGGTTAGGCGCATTCTGAGGTTGAGTAAGAATAAGAAAGTGCGCCTAACTCAATTAGGCTCTTCCAATGACTACAAACATATATTAGGTGAATGAGCAATTGCCAGTGATGTTCAATTAGTTCATAGATGACTTCATCTTCCTGCTTGTTGCCTTCAGAACCCAAGGCGCTCATTCAGGTGAGCTCAGTCTGCTATTGGCGCCTAAGCTTGAAACTTCATTTCTAACATCTTCGCTTATCTCAGAACTAGGCACTGAGTCGGGTAAAGTAAACCACAAGGAGCACCTCCAGTTGAATGCGATACTGAGAGCTAAAATGAGCTTTGGAAGTTGGGCGCCAAAGTGAACCTGATTTGTCAAGGAGTGCGCCTGACAATGGTGATCACTGGGGTTGCAGAAACTCCTCCCAGACTTAGTCAATTTACAAGTTTCTGACTTTGACCCTGCAAAACAAAAAAGTTAAGTTAGTCAAAAACCAGTTCATTCCCTCATTACTTAGAATTAGCCTCCGGGAATGAGGATTAGGCTAATCCATTATACACTTGATGATCAAGCCGGAAACGGGGACATGACAGACAGAGGTTGCAGCTACTGAGGAGCAACCAGTAGTTTTGTATAGTGAGGAAGATCTTGAAGTTCCACGAACAGATCCCTTTTCCGATGAGATTCTAGTACAGCCTAAAGAAATGGGAGACAGAGAAATCGGAGAACCTAGCACGCGGGATATTTTAAATGACTTGGCCAGAGGCCAGCAGCAGTTGATTGATAGGTTGGACAGGTCACAAACAGCACTAACACGGCTTTTCACCCGCTTGTTTCCTGATTTGGATGAGGATAGGAATAACGGAGATAGGAACAGAGATCGGAATGATAGAGATAGACACCGAGACCGAGGTAATGGAGAACAGGTTGGAGATAGGAATAATGGGGACAGGAACAGACACAAGGATCCTGATGGAGAGGCTTCGGTGAATAACCGAGGTGCTACACAGCTCATAGCTGCAAATAGACTAGGCATTCCTATCTTTGTACCGAGGTATGAGATTCCTGAACGGGATGCTACATAGGTGGAGTTTTAGGATGAGATTTGGAGAGATTGGCAGGCTTCGAGTGCAGAGTTTCGGGCTGAGATGACTTTCAAGGATTACTCTGATCTCAGGATGAGACATAGACCAAGAGGGGGTAATAGGCAACAGAATCATGAGCTTCAAAAGAAAGTCAGTAAAATGACTTTGCCGTACTTCAATCGTTCAGGTAAAACCTCTGTGAGAACCTGGGTCCAAAAGTTGGACAGTTATCTCCAGATTAGCCCTATGCCAGAGGCCGATGCCATCACTTATGCAGCTTTACACCTGGAGGGCAGCGCACACAAGTGGTGGAGCAATGGAAAGGTAACCTTGGGACATGATCAGATTACATCTTATGTGGAGTTCACAGCCAGACTCATAGATAGGTTCGACAAGGACCCTGAGTTGCAGTTCAAGGAGCTGGCACAGTTGAGACAGAGTGGATTAGTGGACTCATACATTTCAGAGTTCCAGGACCTTTCAGTTATGGTTTCAGATATCTCGGAGCGTAGGTTGATCATGCTTTTTGTTGATGGGTTGTCTGATCCTCTTCGAGGTTGGATTAAGGGCTTGGACCCTTTGACATTGCAGGAGGCCATGAAGAAGGCTCGTGATATGGAGTCTTCTACGTGGAGTAAATTTCAGACTAAGAGTTTCCAGCATAGGAGGGATAAGGAGAGAGACAAGAGACATTTCCATAAGGACTCATGACATCAGCCACACAAGAGTTCTTCCCGATTAAACAATGATCAGTTGAATGACCTTAGGAGGAAGAAGCTCTGTTTTCACTGCAAAGAGCCCTGGGATCCTAAGCACAAGTGTGCTGCCCAAGGCAAAACAATTGGAGTACTTTTCAGCTGATGAGTCCGTTGAATCAGAGTCATATTCAGAGCAGCATTCGAATGATAATGATTCGGTTACAGATATTGCATTTGAGGCATCAGATAAGGAGACCTCCCTACCTACAGCCCATATTTCGAGCATTCAGAGAGAAGGATCATTCAGGATCCGAGGAGTATTGGGTGGACAACGATGCATTACACTACTCAACATAGGTGCCACTCATAACTTCATAGATGAGGGCTTGGTGGCAAAGAGGGGGTTGAAAACTGAAGATCTTGAGGGATTTAAGGTGAAGGTAGCTGATGGATTTGTACTCACCTATACTAGGAGAATCCCCAACTTAACCATCCAGCTGAATAACTACACATGTCAGTCAGAATTTTATGTAGTCAGCATGGGTGATATGGATGTTGTATTGGGTATGAAGTGGTTGCATGATATAGGAGAGTTCACACTCAACTTGAGGACCATGGAGATGAAGTTTGAGGTAAACGGAGTTCGGCATGTGCTCAAGGGCATTTCAGATGGTGGGTTGAGAGTGGTTTCTCTCAAGCGGATGGAGAGATTGATTCGCCATGATTAGGTGCAGTGGGTAGTAGAGGTGATGGTGATGCCTGCAGTTTCAGAGCAACGGAAATGGGAGTATCCACCTGACATACAAGCTCTCTTGACTAAGCACACTAAAGTGTTTAGTGACATTTCACCAAGTAAACCCCCTGACAGGGGTATTGAGCACGTGATTGAGTTGGAGGGTGCAAAACCAGTGATCACTACACCATACAGGCACCTGAAAAGATACAAAGATGAAATCGAGAAGGCAATCAAAGAACTTCTCGAGATGGGGCACATAAGGCCTAGAAATAGCCCCTTTGCATCATCAATGGTCCTAGTAAAGAAGGATGGGACCCTCAGAATGTGTATTGACTACAGGGAACTCAAGAAGAAGACAATCAAGAACAGGTACCCTATACCCAGGATTGATGAGCTGATTGATGAGTTGCACGGGGCCTGTTAATTCTCCAAGATAGATTTGAGATCCGGTTATCACCAGATTCAGGTGAGCTACGAGGATGTGGAGAAGACAGCTTTCGGGTGTCACTATGGACACTTTGAGTTCCTGGTCATGTCATTCGAATTGACCAATGCACCAGCCACCTTCCAATCTTGCATGAACAAAGTATTTCATGAGCAGTTGAGGAGGTTTGTTTTGATATTCTTTGATGACATATTGATTTACAGCAAGACTTGGGAGGAACATTTGAAACACATTGACATTGCCCTGAGCATCTTAGAGAGGGAGTCATTGTATGCGAAGATGTCAAAGTGTGAGTTTGGGATGACCGAGTTGTTGTATTTGGTCATATTATCAGTGCTGGTAGCGTGAAAGTGGACCGGAAAAAGATTCGGGCAATAGTGGATTGGCCGCCACCAAAGAATCTCACTCAATTGAAGGGATTCCTTGGTCTTTGTGGATATTACCGCAGGTTCGTGAAGGGGTTTTCTCAGTCAACTGCACCCCTCACAGATTTGACTCGTAAGGATGCATTTAGTTGGATAGGAGGTACACAGGAGTGCTTTGACAAGTTCAAGGAGATTATGAGTACATGTCCTATGTTGGCAATACCAAATTTTAGCAAACCTTTTGAGTTGCAGTGTAATGCCTCAGGAGAAGGCATTGGTGGGGTAATCATGCAGGATAAGCACCCCATAGCATTTGAGAGCAGGAAGTTGAGGGGTGTGGAACGGAGTTATAGCATATATGACAAGAAGATGTTAGCCATCATGCATGCGTTGGCTAAATTCAGACAGTATCTTGTGGGCAGCAAATTTGTGGTAAAGACAGATCATAACAGTCTAAAACATTTCCTTGGATAGAAGGATTTAAATGAGAGGCAACAGAAGTGGGTCAGCAAGCTTCAGGCCTACGACTTTGACATTGTTTATGTGAAAGGTAAGAAGAACATTGTTGCCAATGCATTATTCAGGAGGCCCCATTTGTGTGCATTAGGTACCATTTCAGATGATTGGAGATAGGTGATATCAGCAGAATATGCTAAGGATTCATGGGCTACTAGAATAATAGATGGCACTATCAAAGATGACAGGTACACAATGGTAAATGATTTAATCATTTACAAGGATAGGATCTTCTTGGTGCTAGGTTCAGAAATGAAGTAGAAGGTTTTGAGGGCATTCCATGACTAGCCTATGGCAAGGCATCCCGGGTACTTCAAAACTTACAGACAAGTCAGAGAAAGGTTCACTTGGAAGGGCCTCAAGACAGAAGTGATGCAGTATGTGAGAGAGTGTCCGATATGTCAGCAACACAAATAGGAGCACTCTTTCCCAGGAGGATTACTGCAGCCCCTGCCCATTCCTGAGAGGAAGTGGGATAGCATTTCTATGGACTTTATCACAGGCTTACCTAAAGTCCAAGGCAGGGATTGGATTTACGTGGTAGTGGACAGATTGACAAAGTATGTACACTTCTTTGCCATCCCTACCATCTACACTACAGCTCAAGTTGCATAATTATTTTTTCATGAGGTATTCCGTCTACATGGGTTGCCACAGAACATTGTCAGTGATAGGGACAGTAGGTTCCTCAATAATTTTTGGCAAGAGCTCTTCAGGTTGACAGGGACTGAGCTCACCCCCAGCACGAGCTACCACCCACAGACAAACGGTCAGACAGAGATAGTCAATAAATGGGTGGAAGGATACCTCCGGAATTGTGTTAGGGCAGCAAAAGGCATGGATTAAGTGGCTTCACTTGGGGGAGTACTGTTATAATTCCACTTATCAAATGTCCATTCAGATGTCACCCTTCATGGCTTTGTATGGGTATGAGGCACCGAGCTTTGTTGATTTATTGTTTGGAGATAGCAGAGTGCCTAAGTTCAAAGATCTTCTTCAGGAAAGTCAGGACATCATGAGGTCTTTGAAGGAGAACATACAGAAGGCTCAGAATCAGCAGAAGCAGTATGCAAATCAGCAGAGGACTGAACGATCATTTGAGGTTGGTGACATGGTATATTTAATGCTGCAGCCTTATAGGCAGTCCACTCTCAAGAAGAGTGGGGCAGAAAAGCTTAAGCCACGGTACTATGGGCTTTTCAGGATCTCCCAGAAAATTGGAGAAGTGGCTTATGAGTTAGAACTTCCAACAGGTAGCAGGGTACACAATGTGTTTGTCATGTCCCCATATTTACAATTGGAATGATTATATGAAAAAATCAAAGGTGTTCATAAATTAACCTCATATATAAATAAATCATAATATATATTTGATATATGTTATTATATTAAATAAACATAAATAAATATTAATTTAAAAATATCTAAAGATATTATATTATTTATATGTATATTAATAAAATAAAGGTATTATTATTATTAATGTAATATAAGATATTATAAGTATTATTAAAATAGATATAAATATTGATATCCAATAATATAAATATAATTATAATATTAATAATTAAATGTTATCATACTATTGTAATAGACCTAAGTTATATTATAAATCAAAGAGGATATCCTCTTAACTCACGGGACCAAAAGAAAGCCCAAAAAGGGGCACTCATATTAATATTATAGGAAGATACTCAATATATAGGGAAGACCATAAGACACAAAGCTATCCTTCACAAACCAACGGCTGCCAATAACAAAGTCAACAATGATAAAGAATTATTATTGCAAGAGGATCGATCAAAGCAAACAAAGAATCGAGAATCTAATGATTGAAGTCAGCGATTAAAATATGAATGCATAACAAACAAACGATTAGCATAAAGAAAGGGTAAACAAACGATCACCATAGAAGGTGACGATTCCTTGGAAGAGGGGTGTCTGTTCAAGGATTTAAATGATAGATCGAACAAACTGATTAGTGGAGAGACTTCACTACTCATCCTTAGGAGCTAAGAAATAATGATAATCAAACGTTCTCTGAAAATATAACATCAAAAAATCATCAATCGAACCATCATTTTCCAATCGTCCAAATAAGAACATTCTTGTCACAGCAGATATAAAACATACAAAGCATAGCATTTATGTTTATCAGTTTGACAATATAAAGGATTACATCTGTTCAAGAATTCTGCAGAAATCACAGTCCAGAAGCAGCAACAGCAAGTAAGCATTTTGACATTATTATCCTTTTTATAGTTCTGATCAAGCTGTCATAATCAGGTATGAAAGTTTATTTATATTTCTTGCTTGTCACTCATAAATATATTAATTATGATAGCACTGATTTATAGACAGTCATCACTAACAATGTAATGTGTAGATAGTTATATTCAATTATTCATAATGAGGTATCTTATAGCAATTGTCCAAATATGATTTATTAACCTCATATGGGAGAAGAAAAAAAGTACCAAGAGGCCACTCATGCGTATTATAGAGGCCTTTGTCACATGAGGTATAAGGTACCCATAGTGCAAAGGATGTGTATCACATAAAGGCCTTGTCACATGAGGTATAAGGTACCCATAGTGCAAGGATAGTGATGTATAAGGCCTTGGTTACTTGATGTAAGGCATCATAAGAGTATCAAGGAGTCTCATAGAGGCCTTGACTCTAAGGTATTAAGGATACCGCATTGAGTCTAAGGATAGAGACATTAGAGCCCCATGGTGGATAACGGTAACTCTCCCCTAATCTCTCATAGGTTGTTAACAAATGACATATGAATAGATAAATAGATTGCAATGTATATTGATGAAAATCATAGATCATGTGAAATGTCATGATAAGAATATGCAAGGCATATGAATAGTGATCATAAGATTAACTTGTGAAATGAGAATGAAAGATAATGTGCATTAAAAGCAATCATAAGATTAGCAATGATGATATGCATTGAAAGTAGCTATGAATTCATAATAGTGATATGCATAGAAAATGATCATAGATGAATAATAGTAATTGGCATAGTAATGTATATTGATAGAAATCAATGATGAACTGACAATTAATCATAGAAATGATAAAGCAATGTTCTATGTGTGAATTATATATATTGGCTTTAAATAAAAATGTACTAATGTTCTCTTGTTGCAAGTTGAAATTTGTGAACAAGGTAAAAGGAATCTTGACTTGTAAGAAGGGGACATTACAGTGTTTCATGTATCTCGCCTCAAGAAGGCATTGGGGCATAATGTGACACCATCAGCAGAGTTACCTCCTCTTGATGAAGAGGGGAAATTGATTTTGGTACCCAAGGCAATAATTAACACCAGGGAAGGTACGTTGAGGAGGACTATACAACCCTTCCTTTTTGCTTGAGTTGGGCTAGTTCGCGATAGTACACTTCAGTATCTTTTCTATCAAACCTTTGAATCAACTTGGTTACAAACTCATCATAGGAATCTATCCTATCATGATGTTGAGAGACTAGGCTATGATGCCACCATTCATAAGCCAACCCTTCAAGGTGCATTGTAGCAAAATGAATCACCTTCTTTTCTGTTAAAGGCTTAAGAGAAAGGTATGTATCCAACTTGTTCACCCAAGCTCTAGCACTGAGCTTACCACTTCCATCAAAGGTAGGAACGGGAACTCGATTCAAGGCTTCTTTATACTCCTTTGTAACATCATCCCTTCTAGGACGAAAGCCTCTAGCTCTACCACGCCTGTCCCTATCTTCCCTCTTCTGTCGGCAATATTCATTGAAAGACATCCTTTCCCGAACACGATCTGGTAATCTATCGTAGAGGTCTACAAAGAGTGCTACATCTTCTTCAAAGTTATTCTGCTCACCCTCATCAAACTCTTCATCAGCTTCATTGCCTTGTTCAGGTGGTGGTGGAAGGAAGGTAGGTCTTATAGGCCTATCAACAGTAGGAGTCTGTGTGCAAACTCTTCTGCCTGTTGCACTAGCAGCATCATCATCATGACGCTCTTGTCTAGCTTCATCTCTACGACCTTGTCTAGCTACTTCACCTTGATTCATGTTTTGAAGGGATTGTAGGACTTGTTGCAATATTTGAGCTATTTGTTGTTGTCCACTAGCAATGTTCCTGAATATCTCCCTTGCTTCACGTTCATTATCACCAGGTGGACTTCTACTTCTTCTTTCACCCATGTCAGCCTGTCTAGCTACAATTGCTCCTGAAAGAGTATCCTGTTGTGGGTAAGGATGAGTCCACTGAAACTGCCTTCTTTGATCACGCGCAATGTATCTCCTTGTTCTATCACTTTGTTGATCACCTTCTTGCATTACGCAAAGGCTGGCAGGATCCAAGCTCTGATACCACTGTAAGATACCCAACTAGTACTAACTAAAATTTTTCTTACTTAGACAAATTTACTTGCACTTAACTCTTCAACTACTTAGTCTACTTAACATCACATATGAAAAGATAACAAAGGCAACTTGCATGAATCAACTTGAAGTTGGGCACTTGTATTATTACTTGATTCAATTCAATGCAAATGTCTTATTACAATGATGATTGCCCACAATGGCATGAATATACAATCTCATTCAAATGATTACAGAAAAGGCCTTGAAGCCTAGATGTATACAATACTTTCAACTTCTTCACAACTAGCTCTATCTCACTAGTTGATGTAGATCACTTCAATTGAACCCAATGACGTCAACTGGATGTCAACACCTCACAATGCAACAAGGGAGCATCACCTTGTCAGTTGAAGGAGCATCACCCCAACTCTTGAAACTCGCAGGCCTCAAGATCACAAGCATAAAGCTTTGCAGAGAGAAAATTTGCCAAAAGATAAGATGTTCAAATGAATGAGAGAGCTCCTCCTTTTATAGGCCTTCCAAAGGCAATGAAGGCACGTTTTCCAAGAAGCATATTTAGGAGAATATTCCACTTGACAGCTCATCCTGAGTTGGCAACCTTACCCAAAGACCCTAACACGGATCCCAATGTTATCCCTCTGACCAATGAGAATTCAAGTAGTGTAACTACCTTATCCTCTTCTAGAAACACTTAGGCGCAGTTTTAAGGTTCTTCTGACTTGGGCGCCAGATTTGGAGGATCTCATTAGGAAGTGTGCCTAAGTCATGAATCCTCATCCTTTGATGATACCACCTTATGAATTGAACTCCTCTGGATCCATTCTCTATCATTTGATGATTTGGGATGCTCAGCTTATCACCTTGCATGGTAGGCGCACATTTGGAGGGTTTGCAGTGGATTTGGCGCCTAGAGATGGATTTGACACTTTTCCACAAACTTATGTAACAGATGAAACTTCTAAGTGTTGGATCGACTCCTTTGGAGAGAGCGCCCAACAATTGCACCCCTTGAAGATGTCTCCTCTCTAGCTAGGCGCGCTTTCTGTCAGTTTGTCTGGGAATTTGCGCCTTGAATCCAATTCATCATCATTCCAAAGTCATTTGTCAGCAACTTGGCTTCTAGGAGATATAATCTTGTTCCCTGATGAAGCGCCTTGCATTCCAACTATTCTTGAGACCTTATTTCCTCCTTAGGTGCATATTTTGGTAGTTTCAACTTGGAATCTGCGCCGAGTCTTGAGTTGTCCAATCTTCCTTAAGGGCACTCACACTTGGAGTCTTTGTGATCAAACAAAACACTTATCTTACCAAGCGCCCTGGCTTTTTGAGGAGTTTGGAGATCATTTACCCTCTTAGGCGCATCTTCAAGGTCATGGAGTCTTGTTTTGGCACCTTGATGTTCTTGGGCGCACTTGGAGTGTTGCAGAGTGTCATATTGGCGCCTAGGGTCATATCTTCGTGACAAGGCAATATACTTTGATGAGTACTCCAATTAAAAACCTTCAACTCAATATCTATCATCATCCATGATAGACGCTCAAAAGGATGTTTCTTGACTCAATGTGCGCCTAACAACCAAGACATGATCATTTCATCTTTCTACTTGATCTTCATTGAGGATGAGACTCACTTGATCTACTTGGAGGAGCCCTGTGCTTGTTTGGAATGCAATCTTGATGCTCAGAGTCTAGGCGCACTTTTGGGAATTCTGATGTAGAATGTGCGCCTAGGCTATACTTAGCCATTTTCCCTCGACACTTGCAATGCATTATAGTTCTAGAAGTTGATATCTCCTTCTCCAAAGGTTGCACCACCCTTCTGGAGACATTGAAACCCTTGTTCCAAGCTAGCCGCACATCTAGACTAGTCCGAGTGACATTTGCGCCTAGGCATGAAAACCTCATTATACTTTACTCAAGTTCATCTCTGATCTAGGCGCTTGGTTGGAAGAACCCATTCAGGTGGAGCGTCTCCTATTGAAACCTCAACTTCAATGCCAGAAGTGACTCTAGAAGCTAGGTGCCAGAATGGGTGTGTTCTGCCAAAATGGGCACCTTGCTCATGACTTAGTGAATTATGACTTCAAAACTCCTTGATTGTACCTGCAAGATAACACCCAGAGTTAGTCAAAACCCAATTCATTCCCTTATCATTCAGAATTAGCCTCCGGGAATGAGGAATAGGCTAATCCATTCTTCACTTGGTGTTCAAGCCGGAAATGGGGACATGACAGGGTTGGATTCGTCTCGTCGAGGGCTTTCCGAGGAGCTATAGATCATGGCATTCTGGTATCATCTTGATATTTATTTTAAAGTCCGAAGTTTAATATATTTATTTATTGGGACTTTATGAATAAATGTTATATTGTCACTTTATAAAATAAGTTACAACTTGAAAGGTGACACCCCTAGGTGTTGGGCGCCCATGGGGCACATAGGGAATGAAATTAAATATTAAAACAATTGAAATTCCCTCCATTTGGGGCGTTGGGCTTGTAGAGGGAAATAAAAGGTGAAAACAAAGCTCATTTGCATATGCTATGTTTATGATATTTCTCTTTGTGAGCTCTGCTAGGGTTTTGAGGGTTTGAGGATTCGAACCAGGCTCTTGGAGACGAAAATCTCCCTGAGTAATGGTATTCTATAGGTGTGGAAGATCACCCAAAGGTGCCATTTGAGGTGAATGCATCCAGTGTTCACATATGTGCTTCATGGAGATTGAATGAGTTGTTACACAGAGATTATTTGATATATCTTTCGGAGGTTGTTTATATTCAGCTGATATCATTTGAGGACTGCATATTTTGAATGGATTGGTAGAGGTTTTGGTGACACTTGTTCTTTACCTTGCTGGCCGTACATTGCAGCAGTAGGCCGTACCCTTATTGGAGGTCATTTGATGAAGTTTCTTGCATATCTCTTCCTCTCACTTGGTCGCCCTATCTTGGAGATAGTTGCTGATCAATAACAGAGCAGATTCATATGCATTTTCAGTAGTGTTTGATGGAGTTTATACTTGCAGCCAGCCGTACAAGTGCTTAGGGGGGACATGGGTCTTGGAGACTTCAAAATATTTGCTTGTAACTTCGTTTTCCTTGCTGGTTTGGGGGCAGCTAGGGCTCCTTATTGGCTGTGATCAGTTTGTATGCACCTTCTCTCCTATTCCTCGAATATTTGGATGATTCTATATGTACCATTTGGCTGGTCCGGCAACAGCATTAAACTGAAGTTGTATTTCTGCACATGGGTATGTTTTAGTAATTGATATTTGGTCATTCTTCTATCTGGGTCATTATTATTTTCTTCATATCTGCTATATATTTTCTGGGTTTCCATTCTATGTTGTATATTGTATGCTCCGGCAACACATCTGCAGAAAAACTGAAAACCCCTTCAGCATTCTTCTCTCTAGTATGAAAGATCACATAAAAATAATAAAATAAACAAAAAAATCTTTTAAAAAAAAAAAAGTATGGCACATTACAAGAAAATTAGGGCACAAATCAGAACCCTAAAATCAGAAATTTTAGCAAATATCCTATGTGGGATATTTCAGTTTTCAATGATCCAGAAAAACGGAAACTGTAATATGCACCCTGTTCATGTCCCCATTTCCGGAGTGACTTCATTATGGAGTTGACGATTAGCCTATCATCCATTCCCGTAGGCTAATGTATTGGTAAGGGAATGATTTTCTAGTTTGAGCTTGTTTCACTTTCAATACATGGAGAATCGGAACGTTGGTTTATGTCTACACATGGAGAACCGAAATGTTGGCTCAACTAGTATGTTATTGGGTTGTTTGGAAAATGCAATATTGAAATTGTTTTTTCAATCATTTAATTTGATTTTATAGATTATGGAATAAAAGGGAAAATGAAATCTTTAATTACATTTTCCTCTAATCTATTTTTGTGGAGTTTTGCATTGAGGTTAAGGCTAATCGATGGAATAAGGTGATGCATTCGCCCATGAAGAAAGATAGATCCAAGGTAATTCCAATAGCTATCAAGCATGATCGACTAGCATGAGGTGGCGATTCATTGTGTGAAGTGCAAATACATTGGATCATGGTCCCATTTGATTCCAACGGCCAAGAAGGAGTGTCATTCGCCCAAGTCAAAAGCATTCAAAAACAATTGTTTGGGATTTTAAATGCCAACGGCCAAGTAGAGAATCGGAGGCCAAGAAGAGGTTTTTGAATGCAAAATTCATGAATTCAATGCCAAACATCTAGAAGATGCGATCGCCTAGAAGATGCTATGGATCGACTATGCCACATATGCATTCGTCCAGCCATAGAAGATGATTTTAAATGCAAAAGAAGGATTTTAAATGATTATTTCCAGCCGCCTAAGGATTTTCAATGATCAACAAAGAAATTGAATGCAAAATCCAATCGCCATTATGAGGAGATGATCGATTTGCTTAGAGGGACGATTTGGCAAGATGAAGACATTTAATTTCGTTCAAGAGGATTTTGAATGTGTGCATAATCAGCTACAATCATTTAAAATTGTTCAAGACTCTTGTCCTTCATTGGTGGAATCCAAACTTCATTCCAAAATGTCAAAGAGGAGGAATGCCTATCCTTGGAAAGGATAAATAGAGCTCTTGAACTTCAATTTGTAACTATTGATGATTTGGTATGTTTTCTATTACTTTTGTTTTAGCTGAGAATTCTAATTTTCAGTTTATTTGCAAGGAGATGACCCCTTGTTTGATATGGTGATGACCCCATATCCTTGTGTGTCATGTACCTCGATTTCAGCCATCATACTTAGTATAGTTCCAATGAAAAAAGAAGACACTAAGACAAGCATGAAGAGCGCTAGTATAAGAAAAGGATTAAATAAAGACAAGAGAAGTAAATGTGTGACTAATTGTTAAGCCACCGATCATAAGACAAGGCAGTAAATAATTAACAACCATGCCTATTATCTAAGCGCCGATCCTAATAAGACAAATGAAAGCTAGCAAACAAAACAAATCAAGATTATGCCTAACCCAAGGGCAGCGATGGGTGGTGAAAAGATACAACCATTCATGAGAATCGGAGTATATATGATCATTCCTCCAACCACTCAAAGGCATCGAACCAAGTCTCCTCTTCTACTCAGCCATAAGAAACAGTCTCTAAAATCAAAAGCAATCATTAATATATTTGCCAATCCATTGGCATCGATTAGGTCGCCTTCTCTATTCAGCGATCAAAGATAAAGCAAACAGCGAATTCTCTTCCTCTCTGTTCAGCGATTAACAACAGTCCCTATATCATCCGTTCGGCATTACAACCAATCCATACAGTCGTCATACAAGCCATATATCAGCGAATCACACAAGTAATCGATCATAACACAACCATCTCTGCAGATCAAACATCAGTTAAGCAGCGAGTGGGCATTGATGTATATTACATAAATAGAAGTATTTGAGCAGATCATTTCCACAAACATTGCCAGCCGTCATTTGTTTGAATCTGCAGATATAAAGGTATGCACTATGCCTCAATTCTGTGTTTGGTTTACATATGTGAATAATGATTACACTTCGAATTACATACTCAATGCTTGATAAATGATATGAATGCTGCCAGACCTATATCTGATTTATATAACTAAGATATGCTCAGATTTCCTTATTCGATGCATAAGCAAATAGTATATGATGATTACATGTTTGTTAATAAGAATTATAATACTAGAACAAATCTAATTGTGGTATGAACAAATGAATCATGATTAGGAAATGAAAACAAGTCATTAGTTAATTATCTTATGATTGAAATTAAATATAAATGATATAAAGCTATACGACAATGATGTATGAATTGAATTAGCAATGAAGCCTAGTATAAGGCTATGAATAAATGAGGAAATGAGGTTCCATGAAGGAACAAGGATAGAGATATAAAGATATCCAAATGATGAATAATGAATTGTGGCTCACGAACTTGTGATGTAATCAAAAGGATGTTCAAGCCTCGTCCTTAATCACTTCTATTAACCTATGTGTATGGGGTTAAGTTAAGGGCAAAAATTGGACCCAGGTGACCCTCAAGTGGATGAAGAACACCGCATGTTGTGTGAAGTCCCTTGAGCCAAGAAGCGAGGAACACCATGTGTAGTGTGAAGCTCTTGGGCCTAGGGTAATATGAGCTCATAATTAATGTGCCCTACGGATGGTGACTCTCAAGTAAGTGAGGAATGCCGCGTGTAGCATGAAGCTTCTTGAGCCAAATGGTGAGGAACACCGCGTGTAGTGTGAAACCTTTGGGCCTCCGTATGGGATGGATATATCAAGCGCCTTAACAAACCATGCTCATACGGGAAATAGGGTTGATTAATGATAGGGCTACTCAAGAACTTCCTTGAGATGAATCGTGAGAATGATGAGAGAAAGAATATGGATATGAAATGTATGAACTTGATATGAATCATGACTATAAGTATAAATATGAAATGTATGTAATTATGATTATAAGGTTACAAGCTTTAAGTACAAATGTGGAAAATATATGAGTTTGATACTTAATCATTAATCGTAGTTATGAAATGAAAAGAAGAATTGAATACTAATGAACTCTTTTACTAAGTTGAATTGTGCAAGGTTGTGAAAAATTTGACTTACTAGAAGGGGACATTACATTGTGTGAGGTGTTATCATTCAGATTTCATCATTAGTGCTTGAATTTACAGGTTTTTGAGAAGCATTTGGAGTGAGTTTGATATCTTTGAAACCCTTGGTCATTGTGGAGCTAAGCCAAGGGTTTATGTGCATGATTTGATTGAAGATCTTGATAGTTGAAGACTTTTGGAACATCATTAAGGCTGAATCTTGCATCTAGGAGCCAATCGATTGGCTTGGAAGGAGTGTTTTGACATAGTTTTGGCTTCTTCAACATTTTTGGGCAATTGTATATCATATATCAGTCATAGCAGCAGCAGATATATTGTTATCAGTCCATTGTTTATTCTCATATAAGGCTGCAACAGTGACATATGGCCTCATTGATCATTTTCCATTGATAGTACTTTGATATTTTAGGGTTTGGAAGACATTTGGTTGGCTTTTTCATGATGTTATCAAGTCTGATTTGACTGATACAGTGACTGTAATTTCATGACAACAGTATGTTATGTGATGTTATTTCATCTCTAATCAATGGAAATGCAAGGAGTTTGATGATTTTCATATATGTTGATGTGTATTACTCAAGGAAGTGATGAGTACTACTCCAGTGTTAGCACTACTAGATTTTACATAGTCCTTTGTACTTGAGTGTGATGCATCAGGAGAGGGTATTGGAGCTGTGTTGATGTAGAATAGGCATCCCATCACATTTGAGAGCAAGAAATTGAGGGATGTGGAGCGCTTATATTCCACCTATGACAAGGAGATGCTTGCCATTATGCATGCTTTGGAAAAGTTTCGTCAGTACTTGGTAGGTGCAAAATTTGTGGTGAGGACTAACCACAATAGCTTGAAATACTTCTTGGAACAAAAGGATTTGAATGAGCGACAACAGAAATGGGTCTCTAAGATACAGGCATATGATTTTGATATTGTGTAATATCCCCCTCCTAGGATATTCGCTAAAACTGATTTTTCTGATATTCAAGCAAGTTGTAGATATAGAATCAAATTAAAGAATCCAATCAATATGGAACTAATTCAGGCTCTTCAAATACAAACCTTTCAATGATCTTTATTTGTTGATGACAGGATGAATGCATACAAACTCAGAAGTGAATGACTTGTAAAACACCAAGTGACCAACTACAGTTTTCAAACAATAGTGCCATCCTCTTTTTGACAGTTTGCTGCCTCTGTTGCAGATTGAACCAATATCAAATCTCAAACTACCAAAGTCTAGCCAAGATAGATAATGATAATCAAATTAAAGATTTGATTATCTTTTATTCTACCGATGCTCTCTATATCTTAGATGAAGTTCCCTGTAATCTGTATGCACTCCTCATACAAAGACTTAAATTACATCAGATGCATATAACCTGGATCGATATCATTCATCTTTTCCACAGTATAGTGCAACCTCTACATACACGATTTCCTTTAATGATAGATCGTTGGAATTAAAACTGACAGCTTGATTACCCACGCAGCTTCCTCCTGATCAGGACTATACTGGATATATATTTATACGATCTCATCCTCCAATGTATGTGGAATCCTCAAAGCTTCAATCTTCGATGATAAACTTCCACGCTAACTGCAATCCCGTCCACAAATGAATTCCACTCCTACTCGATGCTCAAACTCCAAGCAATGATCTTTAAACCATAACGGATCTCCAGTTGGAAACGATGGCTCTGTGCAAGGTGGGATCTTCACAGATATGTTGGCGCTTCATCAACGATGAGCACTCTTATCCTTCTAAACTCCACAATCTGAGACATATCTGACGAGCCATATCAAACACAATCAATGTCGAAATGCTATCGGCTTCCACAAATGATAATCGATGCTCCCTCTTTGCAAACCCACGATTAGAATGAGTTACAATCAGATTATATGTTGTTCTGAGGGGCCCGTGATCCGCTATGCTGGATTTCCTGATTAAAATAATCTCAAAAACTTGTCAGATGTCTAACAATATCAAAACTTCATCTCAAACACAACTATGAACTACGAACTTGTCAGATTTCCTTAAACTCTTCATAATAGATGAGCTGAGTGGAATGAGGGACCCACGCTGTCAGGCTTTGTTCCCTGCTGCAACAACAACCTGAGATATATATATATATAGAACTTACAAATATATATTTATATTTCAAATCAAAGAATTTGCAATTTAACCTCTGTGTTACAATATCATAAAATCTGCAAGTAATATATATATCTGGTATTTTTGTGAGGATGTTTTGATAGCCTTAAGTTTTATTCATATTAGGCGTCGATTTGCTCAGAGATAATCAGCTTTAATTAGACGCTTGCTTGAAGTTGTGGTATGAAAATTTGATGATAATTTCTTAGTTCATTTATATTCTCATGTCCATCAATTAAGGAACAACTTCTGACAGGGGTTCTGTAGTTTTTAAAGAACATTTGAGACTTGTTTCTACAAGGAATTGCCAGCGCTTCAATCCAAGAGATAGAAATTCATGATCGCTGCTTTCATCGTGGGTTATAGGTTGAAGACTTGGCATCCTGGAATTAACAGAAATCAAGAATAGCATGATACATATATCATCTGGCAATATAATAGATTCGGCAAAGTGAAATCATACATACAATTAGCACTGAACTGAAGGCATTTTGAATAATGTTGGATATTATATAATACTTGAGTGCCAATTGATATCCTCAATTGCTTGAGGCAGGAGTGTCATCGCGTCTACCTTCATTCACCTAGTGCGGCGTTGGAAGTCAGAGAAGAATTCCATTTTGTTGGTGATTGGTCATTTTCTACAAGGTGATAGATTGTAGTAGACGGAAATCTGATAATAGCTCCATCATTTGAAGATACTTAGGAACAGATTGGAATTATAATTCATGTGTGGACGCTGAGAATCATAACTGGTTCGATGCAGATTTCATAATTTGTTCTGAGAATGGTTTTGGCACTCTAAGAGAATTCATTCTATCAGTGGCAGCATCAAGTTTAAGGTATCTATGCAAAGAGGAATCGTATTATTTGTCTAGCGACTCTTTGTTAGAGGAAAGACTTAGTTCATCATAATATCTGATTGTAAGCCTTTGAAGGTAGTGTGGATGGATGGATGAAAGCCAACGCAGCCTATACATATATTTGATTGCAGTTTCTTTCATGAATAAGCGCTCAAGCTTTGGAAAACTGTGAGCTCATCTAAAACTACAATGTGAGGAATTGGGAGCAACAAGAGTCAGCATGGAGTCTTGCAAGATAAATAAAATAGTTTCAGATTGATAAAGTTCCAGTGTTGCAGATGAATATGAAATTGAGACAATCAACTATTCAAATCTTTAATTTGAATAGATAAACCAAACTATACATTTGTAGTTTTATTTGCTATCTGTCATAGGATTTGTTTGCATACACAAAATATCAAAGTTGATCAGAGTTTCAGAATAATATCCATCAGGGATATTACATATTGAGTTTGTGAAGGGAAAGAAGAATATTGTTGCGGATGCACTTTCCAGGAGACCTACTATTTGTTCCTTGAGTGAGATTTCCGCTGATTGGAAATCTCAACTTTTAGTTGAGTATTCCAAGTCTACATTTGCATGCGAGATCATGGATGGCATAATACAGGACGACATGTATAAGGTGGTGGATGATGTGATATATTATAAGGACAGAATTTTCTTGGTACCTGAGTCAAAACTTAAGCAACAGATTTTGAGAGCCATTCATGACACACCTCTAGCAAGGCATCCAGGGTTTTTCAAAACCTATAGGCAGATTCGTGAGAGATTCTCTTGGAAGGGTCTCAAGGATGATGTCTTACAACATGTTAGAGAGTGTTTGACTTGTTAGCAAAACAAGTTCGAGCATACTTTTCCCGCTGGTCTACTTCAGCCATTGCCTATTCCTGAGCAGAAGTAGGAGAGTATCTCAATGGATTTCATCACAGGTCTTCCGAAGGTACATGGTAAGAATTGCATATATGTAGTTGTTGATAGACTAACAAAATATGCACATTTCTATCCTATTATAGCGGATTATTCAGCTTCACAGGTTGCAAAGTTGTTCTCTAGAGAGACATTCCATTTGCATGGCCTTCCAAAGATCATTGTGAGTGATCGGGATAGTAGATTCATTGGTATGTTTTGGAGAGAGCTATTCCGACTTGCAAGTACTGAGTTCACACCTACACTAGCTATCATCCTCAGACAGATGGACAGACAGAGATTGTTAATAAGTGGGTTGAGGGATATCTTTGCAATTATGTTGCGGGACATCAACGTGCTTGGGTGAGATGGTTGTACCTTGGTGTGTATTGTTATAATACCACCTATCACATGTCAATTGGCATGACTCTATTCAAGGCACTATATGGATATGATGCACTCTCTTTTGTTGACTTGGCTTTTGATGATAGTAGAGCTCCTACAGCTAAGGAGTTAATGCAGGACACACAGGATATCCTTAGAGTTCTTAAAGATAATATTCAGCATGCACAGAATTAGCAGAAGATTTATGCAGACAGGCATAGAGTTGAGAGATCATTTGAGGTAGATGACTTGGTTTTTTTGCGCCTACAGCCTTATAGACAAAGTTCATTAAAGAAAAGTGGTGCGGAAAAACTCAAGCCAAGATTTTATGGGCCATACAAGATTGTCAGGAGAGTTAGCAAGGTAGCATATGAATTGAATTTGCCAGCAGGGAGCCGCATACATAACGTATTTCATGTATCATGCCTCAAAAAGGCATTGGGTCAGCATGTGGTTTCTTCTACAGATCTTCCACCTCTTGATGAAGAGGGTATATTGATATTGGAGCCTGATGGTATTGTTGATATGAGGGAGAGCAAGTTGCGTAGCCGAGTTATCAGGGAGTATTTGGTGAGATGGAGAGGTTTGCCATTGGAGGATGCTACATGGGAAGGTGAGAATATTTTAGAGCATCCCAATCTTCGATTGCTTGAGGACAAGCAATCCCGGGAAGGGAGGACTGTCATGTCCCCATTTCCGGAGTGACTTCACATGGAGTTGACGATTAGCCTATCATCCATTCCCATAGGCTAATGTATTGGTAAGGGAATGATTTTCTAGTTTGAGCTTCTTTCTATACATGGAGAATCAGAATGTTGGTTTATGTCTACACATGGAGAACCGAAATGTTGGCTCAACTAGTATGTTATGGGGTTGTTTGGAAAATGCAATATTGAAATTGTATTTTCAATCATTTGATTTGATTTGATAGATTATAGAATAAAAGGGAAAATGAAATCTTTAATTACATTTTCCTCTAATCTATTTTTGTGGAGTTTTGCATTGAGGTTGAGGGTAATCGATGGAATAAGGTGATGCATTTCCACATGAAGAAAGATAGGTCCAAGCTAATTCCAACGGCTATCAAGCACGATCGACTAGCATGAGGTGCCGATTCATTGTGTGAAGTGCAAATACATTGGATCATGGTCCCATTTGATTCCAACGGCCAAGAAGGAGTGTCATTCGCCCAAGTCAAAAGCATTCAAAAACAATTGTTTGGGATTTTAAATGCCAATGGCCAAGAAGAGGATCGGCAGCCAAGAAGAGAAGAGGTTTTTAAATGCAAAATTCATGAATTCAATGCCAAACGTCTCGAAGATGCAATCGCCTAGAAGATGCTATGGATCGACTATGCCACATATGCATTCGTCCAGCCATAGAAGATGATTTTAAATGCAAAAGAAGGATTTTAAATGATTATTTCCAGCCGCCTAAAGATTTTCAATGATCAACAAAGAAATTGAATGCAAAATCCAATCGCCATTATGAGGAGATGATCGATTTGCTTAGAGGGACGATTTGGCAAGATGAAGACATTTAATTTCATTCAAGAGGATTTTGAATGTGTGCATGATCAGCTACAATCATTTAAAATTGTTCAAGACTCTTGTCCTTCATTGGTGGAATCCAAACTTCATTCCAAAATGTCAAAGAGGAGGAACGCCTATCCTTGGAAAGGATAAATAGAGCTCTTGAACTTCAATTTGTAACTATTGATGATTTGGTATGTTTTTTATTACTTTTGTTTTAGCTGAGAATTCCGATTTTCAGTTTATTTGCAAGGAGATGACCCCTTGTTTGATATGGTGATGACCCCATTGTTTGATATCCTTGTGTAAGGTGTTATCATTCAGATTTCACCATTAGTGCTTGAATTTGCAGGTTTTTGAGAAGCATTTGGAGTGAGTTTGATATCTTTGAAACCCTTGGTCATTGTGGAGCTAAGCCAAGGGTTTATGTGCATGATTTGATTGAAGATCTTGATAGTTGAAGACTTTTGGAACATCATTAAGGCTGAATCTTGCATCTAGGAGCCAATCGCTTGGCTTGGAAGGAGTGTTTTGACATAGTTTTGGCTTCTTCAACATTTCTAGGCAATTGTATATCATATATCAGTCATAGCAGTAGCAGATATATTGTTATCAGTCCATTGTTTGTTCTCATATAAGGCTGCAACAGTGACATATGGCCTCATTGATCATTTTCCATTGATAGTACTTTGATATTCTAGGATTTGGAAGACATTCAGTTGGCTTTTTCATGATGTTATCAAGTCTGATTTGACTGATACAGTGACTGTAATTTCGTAACAACAGTATGTTATGTGATGTTATTTCATTTCTAATCAATGGAAATGCAAGGAGTTTGATGGTTTTCATTTATGTTGCTGTGTATTAATGTTTTACATTGATTTGTGCAAGAAATCTTATCTAAAATTAGAGAAAACATTTCAGTCATTTGTAGTAGGGTCTTTACACCCTATTTTGTAGGTTTCCGGTGACCAATTTTTTTGCCTATTTGGTTTTTTGCTCACTGTTGTGCGTTTTATTTGTTTTTTTGTTTTTCACATATAATACTTGAAAACAGTAATGAAATACATGACATGCAAAGACACCCACATGGAAATATAGCATAAACACTCGAAAATATGAATACCTAGATAATAAAATGGCTCAAATATTAATATAGTGGCATACCCATTTTCATTTCTCTAAGTTTGTAAATCAAACATACAAAAACCAGCAAGGTAATGGCTGTAAAAATGCTCACAACAGCCCAGCAATGAAGTTCTCCCTTCGGCAAATGATTGTGATGAAATCTGCAACCCTAGGTGCCCATGATGCAAGGAAGAAATCGCCCCAAAGGGAGGCATTTGATGTTGAAGTGTGACAATGCCCTCCTAGTGACTATACGGCCCTGCTGTAGGTGATTTCAACAACTAAACTCGTTTAAATCCCCCTTCAAAATGCTATCTCTGCCATGTCTATTTTATTGCTCAATGTTGAAGATGATCCCACACCAAATACCAAGGAGAAAGGGCTCTAAAAACCATCAAAATCAACTCACAACATGGTACAACCTGCATTGGGAGTGGTACGGCCTGCCATGTATGCCAAGAACAATTTCAAACACCTTAGAATTTATCCTCAATTTGCACTTTCAAGTCATCAATGGCTACTCAAGAAATCTGCAATAAAAACTTGTATAAATCCCTCCAAAGTTATCCAATGAAATGGAAGCGTAATCCCTGAATGAGACTACCAGCAAACCCTCCAGATGATATCTTTCAATCATGTAGAGTGTGATTTACAGAGGATTCCGTCCCTGCAAACCCTTGTATTTTCCAGCTCAAAGCCAAAGCTCCAAAACTATGCATGACAAAATGAGTGATTGAATGAAATGAATTCTTTTTCCTTCACTTTTAATCTTCCATTCCCCAAGGCCTCAAAGAGTCTTTTTTTGATTTTATATTTTAATATTAATTAACTCCTCATGTCTCCATGGGTTGGGCGCGCCAACCCAAACACCTAACATATTCACTTTAAAACACAACCTATAACTCCCATTTTATAAGTCACTTCATAACATAAAGTAACTTATACTTATATAAAGATATTATAGATTAAATATTTAATTTAACTTAAATATCAACATTAAAAAATATTATTCCTTGGTCGTTTTGAATGCCATGTAGCAAGTGCTAGATACTCCAACCGATGATACTAAAAATGGAAATATCGAAACCAACTCCACCAGTGACCCCTACCTAATTTACTATAAATAGTAAGTCCTAGAAAATGTGTCCAAGACACTCTCGGAAATGAAAGGTGAACTCAACCCATCATCCAATTGTGCCGGAGCTGCAAGAAATTCCCCACAGAAGTTCCCTAATCAAGCACCATTAGCCTACGGTAACCCTAGAATAGGCTAATTGCTCCCACCTGTCAAACTGGCTAAGAAGGGGACATTACAGTCCGCCCTCCCCAAAATTGCTTGCCCTCAAGCAATCTCAACTCAGGATGCTATAATATCTGCTCACTCTCCCATGTTGCATTCTCTACTGGCAAGTTTTTCCATTTGACCTGAGATTCCTCTCCCGAGTGTCAATGATAGCCTCTGGAATCAGGATTAGCTTCCTTCCTCATCCAATGGTGGCAACTCAGATGAGGGAACAACATTGTTTCCAAGTTCCTTCTTGAGCTTGGATACATGAAAACATTGTGTACTTTGTTGTTGGTTGGTAGCTCAAGCTCATATGCAACTTCTCCCACTCTCCTAGACACTTTGAATGGACCATAAAACTTGGGTTTTTCTCTGCTCCACTCATTTTGAGAGTAGACTACCTGTATGGTTGGAGCCTTAAGTAGACCATGTCCCCTACCTCAAAATTGTGCTTTACTCGGTGCTAATCTGCATACAACTTCTGTTGATTTTGTGCTTGTTGCAGATTCTCCTTAAGCTCTTTCATAATATTTTGGCTTTCTTGCAACAAGTCCTTGGCCTTTGGTACTCTACTGTCACCAAGTAGCAAATCCATAAAAACTAGGGTGAAATATCCCCTAACAAGATTTTGCTCAAAACACCAAAAGATTTCTGATTTTTAACTATGCTCTGATACCACTGTAATATCCCTTCTAGGATATTTGCTAAAACTCTGATTTATAAATGTGCTCTGATATGAATTTCTGAATCTTGCAATTTGAAATTCGAACCCTAGGACTGCAATTTGATTCCTTCTTGTACTATTGTGTTACAAGTTGCCAATCATGTAAAATGAACAACAAAATACAACAATAGATGATGGCAGCCTTTGAATTTTGAATAATAGCCAAGGAATACAGATTACAATGGTGAACAATGAATGAGGAGTTAACTCAAATCTGGGTGTTACAATTCAGACTTGTTTATGTTCAGAATACTCAGAAAATTAGATTACAATCAAATGAAACGTTACATACCAAGATGGACAGCATATAAATTAGCAATTTTGCTGTAGTAAATTCTGAGCAGCACTTTGTGAATGCAGATTTCTGATCTCTGATATACCTTTCCAAGTCTTCCACATACTATATTTATTCTCCAAAGTATTCCTTCAAACCTTACGTATCATGTAATATCCTAAATATATATTTTCTGATTTTATATTTCAATGAATCCTGTCACTGTTTGGGGCCCACTCACAGAGATAATTCTTTGTCTCTCATAAACAACATTATCTTATTGCAGAAAATCTGGAAAATATATTAATATTAATACCAGCAGACCAAAGACAATCTTAGCAGAGGAAGGGGCCCACCTTTCACTCACAATAATTCAGTTTACTACCAAGTAGTCACAACTGCGATTAGGATATAAATATTGGCTTGAATTTAATTAACAAAGGAAGAGACACTGTTGTGCACTGGGTCCCACTCTGCAGACTTTGTCCCCTTGACTCTTTATTTTAAATCCTCTCAAAAAGGCTTTTATTTTCTGTATACTTGAGCTTTTCCTTATACCCATGATTTTTCCTTTTATAACACCTTAAGAGCTCACGGTTTCACTTTCGATAATACGCTACAACAAAGGATTAAGATATGCGATGACTCTTTGAGAAGCTACGCTCAGACATAAGGAAAATGGACCCACGATTCCAAACCTACAGACGAGTTGAAGGGTATATGATTATTTTATAAGCATATAACAAAATCCTTCAATTTGGCACGCTATGGAAAAAGCCACGATTCTCCTTTTTTGTGTCCACGGCTCTAATAAGACTTCTGTTTGATTCCAAACTCCTCCAAATTCATATGAATATTAGTCTTTCCTTTTCAGCAGACATGTCAGAACCCTTGTCAAAAGTTGTCCTTTTTTTGTACGGCAGAACCTTATGCAGCTATTCCTTCAATATTAGATTATTTTTAATTCTCAAAGATGCCAAACTCCATTCAAATGCTATTTCAAAATTCAATCAGACCATTCAACTAATACATATAAAATTACCAAATTTATATTTGCTTGCAAATTCATAAATTTGGAAGTCTTCAAAAAACTCAGATCTTCAATGAAACTAAAACAAATGGTCTCTGAACCAATATCTAACATTAATCAATAAACTCAAACCCAAAGAAAAGTGGAACAATGCTTTGAAGCTCAGTAGTGAAATCTGAAGTAATTTCACCTCATGAATGGTAAGGGATCATCTCCAAACCATTAATTTTGATACCATGAATGCAAGGGAACATCTCCTTGAACTCAAGCTGAAACCAGGAACTTGTCTTCAATTCAAAAACATACAAACTCAATTATGATTCCAAATGAATCCCAGGTATCCTTTTAAAAGCCTTAACAAATTAGGACGGACCTAATTTTATTAAATGAAAGTTTTTGTGTACACGATCACACTTGATCTTTTTAAATGTTTGTTTTTGTGTACACAATAACACTTTATACTATAAAGTGTCTTAAAATTGACTTAAGTAACTTAATAGAAATATAATTTTATAAAGTAATTAAAATACTTTATAAAATTAAATTACAATTTTAACCTTTTAAGTTACTTTAAAAAAAATGGGACATCACATAGGGGCATCATATCCATATAAGGCCCTGAATGGAGTCATCCTGATAGACATATGATATGTCGTGTTGCAACAATACTCCCCAAGATGCAGCCATTTAATCCATGCTCTCTACTGCCCCGAAACATAGTTCCTGAGATACCCTTCCACCCATTTGTTTATTATTTCAGTTTGCCCATCTGTCTATGGGTGGTAAATGCTATTAGGAGTAAGCTCGGTGCCACACAACTTGAACAACTCTTGCCAAAAAAGACTTAGGAACTTGTTGTCCCTATCACTCACAATCCCCTTGGGTATCCCATGTAACCTGAAGATCTCACTGAAAAATAAATCAGCCACCTGTACTGCCGTGTATGTCACTGATATAGCGAATAAGTGTGCGAACTTAGTTAGTCTGTCGACTACCACAAATATGCAATCCTTCCCCTGTACCTTAGGTAGCCCAGTGATGAAGTCTATGGAGATGTATTCCCATTTCTGATTTGGAATGGGCAAGCACTGAAATAGTTCAGCTAAATAAGTGTGCTCATTCTTATTCTGCTAGCAAATAGGGCAACCCCTAACATACTTAAGGACTTCATTCTTAAGTCCCTTCCATGTGAAATGCTCCCGAACCTGCCTGTATATCTTGAAGAATCTAGGATGACCAGCCAAAGGTGTGTCATGGAAAGTCCTCAAAATCTTGCCCTTAAAATGTGAGTTAGGAACTAGGAAAATCCTCTCCTTATAAATAATCAAGTCATTGACCACGGAGTACCTGTGATCATGCACTGTGCCTTCTATGATTCCTGCTGCCCAAGAATCCTTAGCATACTCTGCTGAAATTGACTCTCTCCAATCAACAGAGATCTCTCCTAACATACACAAGTGGGGTCTCCTGGATAATGCATCTATTACTATGTTCTTCCCTTTGACATAATCTATGTCAAAGTCATATGCCTGTAGTCTGCTCACCCACTTCTGTTGGCGATCATTATTGTCCTTCTGGTTCATGAAGTACTTAATGTCGTTATGATCTTTCTTGATGATGAACTTGCCCCCAACCAAGTAAGGTTTGAATTTGGCCAATGCATGCATTATGGCCGACATCTCCATGTCATACACTGAATAACTCCTCTCCACACCCCTGAGCTTCCTGCTCTCAAACACATGGGGTGTTTCTCCTACATCAACACTGCCCCAATGCCCTCCCCAGAAGCGTCACACTCCAACTCAAAGGGCTTGGAGAAATCTGGGATTGCCAACACAGGGCAAGTGGACATCAACTGCTTGAAGTTTTCAAAACATTTCTGTGCTGAATTCGGCCATATAAGGCTCCCTTCTTGGTCAAGTATGTGAATGGAGCTGCAATCTGTGAAAAGCCCTTAACAAACCTCTTGTACAACACAAACCTCAACTGCTTCCTGAATATCTGATTCATACAACTCTAGAAAGTAGCTGATGCATTAGTCAATCCAAACGGCATCACCAAAAACTCAAGATGACCGTAATGGCACCTGAAGGCAGTCTTCTCTATGTCCTCCCTCATCCTGATCTGATGATATCCTGATCTCAAGTTGATTTTTGAGAAGTAGCAAGCTCCGTGAAGCTCATCAATCAGCGTATCAATCAACTCATCAATGCGAGGAATAGGATATCTGTTCTTAATGGTCTTCTTATTTAGTGCATGGTAGTCAATGCACATGCATATGGTCCCATCCTTCTTTCTGACAAGTACAACTGCAGAAGCGAATGGACTCTTACTGGGTCTAATGTGCCCCATCTCTAACAAATCCTTGATGGTTTCCTCTATCTCATCCTTAAGCCTCTTAGGATGCCGATAGCATGTAGTAATCACCGGTTTTGATCCATTCTCCAACTCTATAACATGCTCTACCCCTCTGTCAGGTGGCACTCCTGGTGGTATACTCCCAAACACCTTACTATGCTTGGTCAACAACTTCTGAATGTCAGGATGGTTGTTGTTTTTCTGCTGTTGTGAAACCTCTGACATGATTAGACACTCAGCTGCCTATTCCACCTGGTCATGTCTAAGCATTCTCACCATTCTCTTGAGAGAAACTACTCGAGGCCCTCCATCTGATAATGCCCTAAGCACAATCTTTTTCCCACTGGATTCAAATTTCATTTCCATATTGCGCAAGTTCATAGTGAACTCTCCAATAGTCATCATCCAGTGCATGCCTAAGACCACATCAGTGTCACCAATGCCAACTACATAAAAATCATCCTTGAGCTCATACTCACCAAGTCGAATACTCGAACCAAAAATCTTCTTAGTGCATGTGAGTTTGAAGCCATCTGCTACCATCACCTTAAAACCCTCAAACTCCTCAGTCTTCAGTTCTCGTTTTGCAACCAACCCCTCATCAATAAAGTTATGAGTTGCACCTGTGTCAATGAGAGTAATTATGCGTTGCCCACCAAAAACTCTAACTTTGAAAGAACCAACTTTCTGAAAGCTGGAGAGTTGTACCATCACCCCATCACCATCACTCCCCTCTTGAGATGAGTTTTCATCATTGCTGTCCTCCTTATCAAATTGCTGATCTGATTTTTCAGAATTAGTCTCTTCGGCAAAAAAGTATTCAATTTGCTTGGCCTTTGCCTTATTAAGGCATCTATGAGATGGGTCCTGTTGATGATTGTTTTTAGACAGGTCAACAATAGAGTATCCCACTCTCTCTTGAATAAAGCTCTTCAAACGCTGAACTATGTGATCCAGTGAAGTAATTCCAAGGTTCCTTTTCTTATGATTTGTGATGGGTTAACTCAGTGATTACATGTGATCTTGCTGATAATCACAAAGGGACTTACATTAGACTTCTTCATACTTCATTTAGCTTATCTCTCCTTTTCAGTGCGGATGATATATATACAAGGTCTCAATGATAAAGAAATGGAAAAAAAAAGGTAGGGTTTAGGAAGTTAATCTAAGGTCGATGAAGCAATGATGATGCATGAATAGACAAACTCCTGAATTAACCTAACTCCACTTCGACAAGGATGCCTACAACTACATGAAGTTGGTGCAATCTCCTAAGGTACGCGAATGGTTTTCAAATCATGAAGGCTTATACAAGCACCCATTAAACGGCGCAGCTCAAACAAGCATCCACAATCGAACTTAAGCAAATGATAAGGCTCAGACTAGCTTTATACAACACTTCACCAGCAATGAATGTTAAAAGCATGAGCTAAGAGTTGATCAAATATTCAGTACAACATACATTACATCAAAGAGCTGCTAATCTACTTCTAATCTACTTGAAACATCTCTCAACCTCATCAAAGTACAAGAAACCATGTAATTCCACAAGACAAGACTTAAACACCAAGCGAACTCCAATGTCCTTGCATTAATCTTGAGAAATATGTACAACTTCAAGTCCTCTCAGAGAATTTTGAGTCTCTTCTATTCTACTCTACTACACTACAAACTGAACTACTACTTTACAAATGAGGCAACAAGGCCTTTATATAGTGGTCCAGAAATACAATGAATGGCTAAGATCATTTCATGTAGCCAAGGGCTCAGATCATGCCACCTCAGTAGGTAGTTACAACAACTTGCTATTTTTAGTACATGAGAGAGGCAATGAAGGCACGCTTTCCAAGAAAATAAGGATAAGATGGAATCTTTGGAGCATCTTCCACATGGACGTCCTCTTTGTCTTCTTGCTTGTCGAATGATGTGGCGACTTGTGATTGGATTGATGATGAGTGTCTGCCATGTAGGTGTCACCTTAGCATATTCCCAAATTGTATCATCTTATGATGTCTTCAATGTGATTGCTTTTGATAATGAACACTTGAGATGTATCTTGTTGATCTTGCCTTGTTCATCTTCCTGTAAACTGGATGTATGATAGATGTTGCTCATTTGGTTTAACTTTTGTAATGCTTCTTCTCCTTTTGCAGGTAAGATACATGATGATCTTCTTTGATGCATCTTGGAGAGTAGATGAGGATAATGATGCTCCTTCATGATATAGAAT
This sequence comes from Cunninghamia lanceolata, assembly GCA_027924645.1. NCBI lineage: Eukaryota > Viridiplantae > Streptophyta > Pinopsida > Cupressales > Cupressaceae > Cunninghamia > Cunninghamia lanceolata. The sequence goes on along the minus strand of BSBN01000547.1, from coordinate 21,729,882 downwards.
AGGTGATGAAGCTAATGATGTTTCCTTCATGACTCAAAGTAGATGATGAAGCTTCATTGATCACATGGACTAGAAGACTCTTCTCAAAGACTTGAAGATTGGGAGAACTTGAAGTTGAATGGATGAATGCCTTGGAATGTTTGATGATGGAGTGTTCCAACTTGATAATCTTAACATGATGTCATTGATACTAGTGTACTTGCCATGTATCCTTGAACTTAATGTAGATGATGAAATGCTTCCTTGTTGATGATCTTGAAGTGACCCTTCAGAATGTATAAATTGATGATATCTTCCTTATATGTGGAGTAGCCAACTTCTCAAAGAGACTTGAATGCACCAAAGGTACTTGAAACTTTGGAGATGTCTTTAATGATGAAGAGAAGTTCCTCTAGAGCAGCTACATGCTAATCTTGAAGGTTGAAAGAACTTGAAGTAGAGTGTGGATGAAAGCCTTGTCTTGTGATCATGATGCAATTGAAGATGAAGTACGTTGATCTTAAACTTGAAGTGATCACTTCGAGCAACTTATGATGTTTTCTCCACATGGCAACTTGTTGACTTCACTCTTAGCATGAAGATGACTCCGGATATTAGCTCCTTTGCTGATTCCTTAGCTCCATTCACACTCCTGCAACACACAAGGAAGGAGACAACATCAATCCTTTTAACTGATTTCATAATACATAGGGATCATTCAACATTCTTATCATCAAATTGACTTCACTTTGGATATCTCAACGGCTTCAAACATAAAATGATGATACTTCTCAAAGAATCTACTTAAAAGACTAACTTAAACCACTTTAACATCAGGCGCAGCAGATAGGGATGTTGAATCCTCATTAAAATTGCCTAAAACTTCAATCAACACCTCTTGTTATTAGCTTTCAAAGTGGCGCAGCAGTTGAGGATTTTGGGTTTTGGTCAAGATTTGTCTTAAGACTTAACTAAATTTCCTCTACAATGGCGCATTAGATGAGAACTTTGAATCCTGATTAGAAATTTATCTAAGTGGCGCATTGGATAGTAGTTTTGAGTCCTCCTTGAAAATAGATCAAGAAACTTGCAAGAGTTAAGGATTTTCACTTCTTCTTGAAACTCATTATAAACTCATCCCCTCCTAATGGCGTATTAGATCAAGAATCTGAATCCTCTTCATTCTCAACATGTTGACAACTTCCTCTTCACCAATTTTAATCTTTCCTTATGGCGCATTGGATAAGGTTTTCATGCTCTTCATGACTTTGGCGCATTAGATGAAAGGCTTGATGTCTCCTTGAAACTAGTAGTTTGGGCACACTAGATCAAGAATCCGGATCTTCTTTAAAGCTTGCCTTAAAGATGTCAAAAATTAGCGCTTTGGATCAGAGTCTTGGATCCTTCTTTAATAACTTTAAAACTAAACTTCCCCTTTACCCTTGGCGCATTGCTTCTTGGTTTTGAACTCCCATAGAATGTTCATCATAGGGTGCTGTGGTTGATGGTTTTGAATCCTCATTTCATCCCTTACAAACTTTACCTTTTCAAATCACTCTTGGCGCATTGGATCAGACCTTTGGGATCTCCTTGATATTACCTTGAAGAGGTCAAAGTTGGCGCCTTGGTTTAGAGTTTTGGATCCTTCTAAAATAACCAAAGCCATCCTTCAAAACTTATCTCTAAGTACTAGCGCATTGGTTGGGGTTTCTAGATCTTCCTCTCATCACTTACAAACCTGAATTCTTCTCCTTGTATTAGATCTTCTTTTAGGCGCAATGGATGAAGGTTTGAGTTTCTTCTTAACACTTATTGAAATCTTCATTTCTCCCTTATAAACATGGCGCATTAGATGGAGTTTTTTCAATCTTCTTGATCAAAAGATGCCTTACTCAAACAAACTCCTCTATAAGGCTGGCGCAACAGATAGGAGATTTGGATCCTTATCAAAATCACACTTGAAACTTGAAATTCTCCTCATACAATATGGGCGCATTGGATTAAGATCATGAGTCCTTCTGATGTATCACTCAAAAGCTTACCTTATCCTCCCCTATCCCAATCACAAACCTTAATATCTGTTTGAAGAATGTATTCTGACCTTTAGCGCAGCAGATCAAAGATTTGAATCCTCTGTAAACCTCACATTTTACAAACAAGATCAGCCTTCTCCACCTTCATCAAAAGTGCATTAGCTGAAAGTTTTGAGTCTTGATAAAATACCTTAAAAAAACATCATTATCTCCTTGTCAAGGAGCATCAGATAGAAACTTCTTAATCCTCTTGAATGATGACCAGAAAAATAGAACTAGACTCCTTTAGCAATGGGGCATTGAGTGTTTAAGATCCTTTATTGGAAATCACCAAGGTGACGCATTGGATGACAGGTTTTGACCCCTTTTAATGCTGGCGCAGCACTTGAGGTATTTGGATCTGCATTGAATTGTCTCATAAAACTTGAAATCAACTTACCTCCTCAAGCACCTTACTTCAAACGCACAAGGTCTTCATGATAGTCTTTCCCAACAATGTCCCCAAAACTTGATATTACCTTCTTTCATGAGGTGGCGCATTAGATAAGATTTTGATTGTTCACTTGGAAGATGTCCTAAAAAACTTGATTTGGTCCTTGTCTTATGATGGCGCATGAGATGAGGCGCATTAGATCCACATTTTGAATGCTTCTTGTTCAAAGTTAACGCCAAACTATCCATTCTCCCTTAGGCGCATTGGTTGGAGTTTTTAGATCCTCTATTGAATGCTTTCAAAACCTTGATCTTATCATCTTTTATAAGGGCGCATTAGTTGAGTCGCATGGGATCCAGTTTTTGATCTCCAATTAGAAGACTCTCATTTCATCAAGATTTTGCGCCATCCTCCTGACTTGGCGCATTGGATGGGAATTTTGCGCTCTGGAGCACTTAGCCATTTTTTCAATGTCTTGGAGGGTAAGGTATATTGAATTTCTTATACTTTAAATATTTTTCAATATACCTTTCAGGATGTTTGAGATAGGTCTCGAACCCACCAGATTTAACATGCAAAATCTAGAATTTGGAGGATCCACCAAATTTCAGACTTAGTCAATTTTTCAGGATTTCAGGATTTTAGGCTACCAGACTTGGTCATTTTCAGGATCTCAAACATACATCAGGAGTGGTCTCAGTGTTCATTATTTGGATTTGCTCAAGACTCTTCATTACTGCAAGTTCATGTTCCAGATGAGACCTCCAGTTATAAAGCAAAACCTTCTAGGAGAGAGACTTATTGTTGGATTGGCAGAGCAAACGAACCTAAGACATCATCCAAAACTAATGCAAAGCATCAGAGCTCAAAAAAAGGGGGTCCCCATTTGCAATGGGGCGATGTGTGATTTGGTCACAACAGGTCCCATGGTTCCCTACAATGGAAACAGAGTTTCTTCCTCCGATACTCATTCAACTACTCATTACTCAGTTGATTTGTTTTTTCTCTTGGCTGGTTCACATCACGCTGAAATGGCTTCTTGTCCTTGTCCTTTTTATATGGAAACCCCTTGGTCTGAAATTTACTTTTTGAAGTGGAAGTCTCCATGTCCCTAGCCTTTTTCATGGCTTCATGTAGAGAGAGTGGATTAAGGCCCTTGATCCAACCCCTCAATGGATTTGTGAGTCCATCTATAAAGAGGACTATCATTCTACACTCTGAGATATCAATGACCATCACTGACAACTTCTGGAATTCGGATATGTAGTTGTCCACTAACCCCCATTGCTTCAATTGTGCCAGTTCCTTGAACTCTGCATATGAAGTGATTTGATCATGTCCAAGAGTGATTTTCCCATGGTGCCACCACTCATGAGCATTACCATCAAGATGTAGGGCAGCATAGGTGATTGCCTCCTCTTCTGGCATAGGACTGAGCTAAAGGAAGCTATCTAGCTTCTGCACCCACACACTTGCTGTTGTCTTTCCCGACCCATCAAAATATGGAATATTCAACTTGTTTACCTTTTTCTGTAACTCATAGTTCTGTTGTCTACCACCCCTGTTGGGTCTATATTTCATCCTCAAATCTGAATACTCTCGAAAAGATATCTCAGCCCGAAACTCCTCGCCAGAACCCCGCCAATCCCTAATAATCACATCCTGAAACTCAAGCTGGGTAGGCTCGGGATCTAGTGTATTGTGTCATGGGGTGAAGCTAGGTATGCCCATAGTTGAAAAACTCGCCAAGCCCAAAAAACTCAACTCGGCAAAAACTCAGCAAAAAACTCGGCAACTTCAAAAATTGTTTAAATTTCATTAAAAATGCATTTTTTTTGCAAAATTCAATGATAAGATGCATCCAATGAGTCAATAAAAGAAACAAATTGAGTCTAGTTGTATTTGATTGATTTCAAAGCAAATTGGGTACAAAATGGCATCCTCATGTGGAATGCGCTGATATTGATAGTCTGAAACAAAATGAAAATAGCAAATTGTTTTTGTAAAACTGAAAGTAAATACTAATTACTACATCTTCCTCTTCCCAAGTCTAGTGAAAACTAGGGGAGTGGTAGAACTAGAGGGTCTAGTCCTAGGAATCTGTTGTGGCTCCTCCATCCTCGACATGACAGACTATGGCTCAACCTCCATCCTGGATGTAGATGTTGGTGGCTATGTCTCCTCCTCATCCTCAATGTCATCCAATGAGAATCCCAATCCACTGATTCCACCCCCCTCGTCCGTTGCCCGTCTCTCCAAATCATAGATATCATCTTCGGAAAACAATGAAGGCTGCTCATCTTGCCCTGTCCAATCATTGTAAGGATCTATCTCATCCAAATCAATTGGATCATCTGATATTTCCTCTACCTTTCTTGTGCGCAGCTGAAGATTATATTGCACATAGACAAGGTCATTGAGGCGTTTCTGAGCTAGTTTGTTCCTCTTCTTCGTGTGGATGGCCTAAAATAAGCTCCAATTACCCTCATAGTTAGAATCCAAGTTATATCGATCATTCCATAGACAATAAGAAATATATGAAATGATCTAAAAAGAACAGAAATACACTTGAATACAGGCAAATACAGTTTAAATAATATCAATTGCAATCAAGAATCTCATAACATTATCGAATCATCATCCATCTATCAGCAATCTCATCTAAGATACGCAGCAGAAGAAAAGGGAATAGAGTTCTGTTAAACAGAAAAGCAAGATATTTTCTAAATAATATTGAAGACAATTCTGATATATAATTATAACAGCAGTCAACCATATAAGGTATGATCTATATCTCATGTCCATTAATTTGATAAGAATAGTATATGGGTGCAAAGATATAATTAAAATGATGATAAATAGAATAAATATAAATGATAACTGTTACATATCGAATAAGCTTAGAATGTAATACTAATGAACATTATGAATGTTAAGGTAATGAAACATAGAATGATTGATAACAGTTATATATCATAGAATGAAAAGTTAGAATGTTAGAAAAGATTATCATAGAAAAGATAAGCTAAAAATGCTATTATAAGTATATAGAATAGTCTGAAATATAGAATGAGAATTGCATAATCCTAGTGATATAAAAATGCTCATAATAATGAATGAATAGCCTAAGAATATTAAGGCATAAGATGTTTGAATGTTATTCCTATAAGGAAGCATATTGAATGAATTGCCAAGTAATGTAAATGGCAATCAACAAAATCGTAATAATAAGTTGATAAGGTATGATTTATAGATACATGATATACTCGGAGTAGAGCACCTAGCCTCATCCTTTAACCTCTCTATCACCCTACAAGTATGGTGGTGAGTTAAGGAAGGGCGGTATAATGGGCCTAGGTGACCCTCAAGTGGATGAGATATGCCGCATGTAGCATGAAGTTCCTTGAGCCAAGAGACAAGGTACACCACGTGTAGTGTAAAGCTCCTGGACCTAAGGTTATAAAATGCATAGTTATTATAAATGTGCCCAACGATAGGTGACTCTCAAGTGGATGAGGTATGCCGCGTGTAGCATGAAGTCCCTTGAACCAAATGGTGAGGTACACCGCGTGTAGTGTGAAGCCTTTGGGCCTCCGGATGGGATGGTTACACCAGCGCCTTAACATAACTTTACTCATATGGGGTGGGTGACTAGGTTAACAATTAGTCTAAGTGATGTCTCTCCTGAGGTATATCATGGGAAACTGTATGTGAAAGAAATGTGATTGTGAAAAGCATTTATGTAATGAATTTAATGTGGATTATGATTATAAGGATACTAACCTTAACTACAAATGTGGAAAGTATATGAACTTTAATATTGATATTAATAAGTGGTATGTTGATATTATAAGTTGGATTGATTACTAATGTTCTCTTTTACAAGTTGAAATTTTGTGCAAGTTTAAGAAAATTGACTCGCTAGAAGGGGACGTTGCATTTTGTGGTTCACTTTTGAATGTTATTTACTCTCAAGAAAGCAAAATATATCTATTCTATAATAACAAGAAATGGAATCTAGAACTAGCAAAGCAATGAAATCTAATCTAACCAAGAGAAAAATAAGAATTTTACTTCCTCAAGCGTAAGAGAATTTACTAATTACTACTCTAAACTACCCTTTTAAAGCATAAAGAACCTGTAAATAAATGATGGGCGCCGGTGCCAGGGTTTTGTCCTCGGGGATCTATTATCATCTATCTCCTTCTCTACAGCAATTGGGTCCTCCACTTGATGACAAAAAAAGACAAGGACATGAGGGAATGGGGATTAATTGAAGCTTTGAAGCTTGATAACAAAAAGGGAACTCACAAGGTCCTGCATGAGCATAAAAATGCTATTGGGGCAATAATGCAATTAAAAAAATTAGCCTCCTCTAAAACAAGAGTGGGGTATTTATAGGTTGAGCAGCAACACCAATGGCGGGGTTGATTGTGAGTGAATTGCAGAGCTGATTGAGAGATCACAGAGGCTAATGGAGAGAAGACGAGATTTATTGGGAGATCACTGGGGATTGATTGAGAGTGAACTAGAGACTAATTGAGAGAAGAGTAACAGTTAGGGGAAGTGGTGGTTTTGTTAGACAAGAGAAAACTCTCAATTAGAAACAAAAATGGGAGTAAACTAGGTGGTACTAAAAGAAATCACACATGCCAAAAGATGACAAGGTTGCCCCTTTAGCCAGGGCAAGTCACCCGGTTGTAATGTCCCCTTCTAGACTCATGGTTAGTCCATCATAGAGTTCCCGTGGACTAGCAGTTTGGTTAGGAAACTAGGGTTAGTTGTCATTGGAGGTTGTGTCGGTGGAGGGAAAGATGGTTCGAGTTCAGAGGATCCAGTTGGCACCTTCAGAGTTGGCCCAGTTGATCTTGAGCGTTACTATTTTTAGTAAGTCCAAGTTCAGTGTCGGTTCGGGATTTTCAGAGTGGGGTTAGAAGCGTTTCGTCGAAACCTTTCCGACAAGCTAAAGAACGTGGCATTCCGACACCGTCTTCATATTTATTTTAAAGTCCGAAGTTCTATATAATAATTTATTGGGACTTTACAAATAAATATTAAATGGTCACTTTATAAAAATAAGTTATAACTTAAAAGTGACCCTCTAGGAGGTGGGAGCCCATGGGAGTCATAAGGGGATGAAAATTAAATAATAAAACAAATGCAAATTCCCTCCAAAAAGGGGCGTTGGGTTTGGAGAGTTTATAAAAAGGTGTTGAAGGGCTCATTTAGGTTCATGATTGCTTTATGATATTTTCTTCTTGTGAGCTTTGCTAGAGTTTGTTATTGTGAGGGTTTGAGGATTCGACCCAAAGGCTTGTGGAGACGGAAACCTCCATAGGTAACGGCATTCTACAGGTATGAGAGACCACCCAATGGTGCCATTGGCGGTGGATGTATTCAGCATTCACATTGTGCTTGCAATGAAGTCATTCGGAGGAGTTTTTGAGCTGATTTGATATATAGCATTTCTCTATTATTGTTGAGTGCAGATTTCAGAGGGTTTGAAGGCAGTTTTTTGTGTGGGCAATTGTTCATAGCTACTGTTTGCATTTTTAGCCATGGTCATACTACTCAATGAGTAGCGTGGGAGTCTTACAGTATCATTTCCTTTGTGAGTGTCACATATTTTACATTGTGTGAGGTGTTTAGAGCCCATTTATATTGTTGATATCATTTGTAAGCTCAATCTCATATTTTCTTGAGTTTGGAGTGATTTCGGCTATACCCAATTGCTAGTGCGCTCTCAGCACATGTACCAAGTTGCATTTCAGGATATAGGTATGTCACAGTAATTCATATTTGGCTATTCTGCTATCTGGGTCTTTGTTATTTTCTTTATATCTGTTGTACTTTTTCTGGGTTTTCTTTCTATGCTCTATATTGTATGCTTCGGCAACACATCTGCAGGAAAACTTAAAACCCCTTCTGCATTCTTCTGTCTAGTCTGAAAGATCACATAATAAAATAATAAAAATCATACATAAAAAGATTTTAAAAAAATACAAACAGGTACGGCACATTACAGTGGTATCAGAGCTATGATCTTGCCATCCTGTGAGGTTGAAACAGACATGCAGAAGTGAAAATGAGATATGCAATTGGCAGATAGATATCCTTTCAGGAATACCAGAGCAAGGCAAGGAACACAGTTTCCGCAAAGGAATCCAATACCACAGAGTGATTCATTTGAATCAAATCCAAAGATAGTGGTAGCAGCTACAGAGGACGATTCCCTAGTGTCATGGACAGACCCCTTTTCAGGTGAGATACCTCCATTTTCAGAGCATACAGGGGAGATGGGTGACAGGGAGATTGAAGAACCAAGCACACGAGATATCCTCAATGACTTGGCTAGAGGTCAGCAACAGATCGTGGCTAGCTTGGACAGGTCTCAGCAGGCACTCGGAAGGCTTCTTGGCCGATTATTTCCTGAGCTGGATGAAGATGAGGAGAATATAGATCAAAACAGATACAGGAATGACCGGAACAGAGGCAGGAATGACAGAAATAGAGACCGGGATGATGGTGATAGACACAGGGACCGAGGTCATGGAGACCGAGGTAATGGAGATAGGAATGGTGACAGAAACATTGGTGATAGGAACGGACATCAGTATCATGATGGAGAGGCTTCGGTCAATAACCGAGGTGCTACACAGCTCACAGTTGCAGATAGACCAGGCATTCTGACTTTCAGGCCAAGGGACGAGATACCCGACAGGGATGCTACACAGTTGGAGTTTCAGGAGATCTTTAGGGATTGGCAGGGTTCCAGCGAAGGGTTTAGAGCTGAAATGACTTTCAGAGACTACTCAGATCTCCGGATGAGACACAGACCCAGAGGGGGTAATAGACAACAGAACAATGAGCTGCAGAAGAAGGTCAGCAAGATGACCTTACCATATTTTGATGGTTCGGGAAAAAATTCAGCAAGAGCATGGGTACAAAAGCTGAACAGTTACCTTCAGATCAGCCCCATGCCAGAGACAGATGCCATCACATACGTAGCCTTACATTTGGAGGGCAGTGCGCATAAGTGGTGGAGCAATGGAAAGGTGACTCTGGGACATGACCAGATCACATCTTATGTTGAGTTCACAGCCAGACTCATTGCTAGGTTCGACAAGAAGGACCCGAAGTTGCAGTTTAAGGAGCTGGCACAATTGCGACAAAGTGGTTTAGTGGACTCGTACATTTCAGAGTTTCAGGATCTTTCGGTCATGGTTTCAGACATATCCGAGAGGAGGTTGATTGTGCTCTTTGTTGATGGGTTGTTTGATCCTCTACGTGGATGGGTGAAGGGTTTAGACCCTATGTCGTTGCGAGAGGCCATGAAAAAGGCTTGGGATATGGAGTCTTCAGCATGGAGAAGCAAATTTCAGAACAAAAACTTTCAACATAGGAGAGAAAAGGAGAGAGATAGGAGGCACGGGTACAAGGACTCAGGACATCAGCCACACAAGAGTTCTTCCCGACTAGATGAGGATCAGCTGAATGATCTTAGGAGGAAGAAACTCTGCTTTCACTGCAAAGAGCCTTGGGATCCTAAGCACAAGTGTGCTGCCCAAGGGAAGGCAAAACAGGTTGAGTACTTCTCAGCAGATGAGTCTGTGGAGTCGGACACACATTCAGAGCAGCATACAGAGGATGATGATTCAGGGATAGATGTTGCATTTGAAGTACCAAATAAGGATGAGGATATCTCCCTACCCACAGCCCACATTTATAGCATTTAGAGATAAGGGTCATTCAGGATCCGAGGAGTATTGGTGGACAGAGGTGCATTACCTTGTTAGACACAGGTGCCACTCATAACTTCATAGATGAGGGCTTGGTTGCTAAGAGGGGGTTGCAGACAGAGGAGTTTGTGGGATTTAAGGTAAAGGTAGGCGATGGGTTTGTACTTACTTGCACTAGGAGAATTCCCAACTTGACAATCCAACTCAACCATTATACGTGTCAGTCAGAGTTTTATGTGGTTAGCATGGGTGACATGGATGTTGTGCTGGGAATGAAATGGCTACATGAGATAGGGGAGTTCACTATCAATTTGAGGACAATGGAAATGAAGTTTGAAGTGAACGGAGTTAAGCATGTGCTCAGGGGCATTTCAGATGGTGGATTGAGAGTTGTTTCTCTCAAGTGAATGGAGAGGTTGATTCGCCATGATCAGGTACAATGGGCAGCAGAGATATTGGTGATGCCTGAAGTTGTGAAGCAGCAGAAACGTGAGTATCCCCCTGACATACAGGCTCTTCTAACTAAACACACCAAAGTGTTTAGTGATATTCCACCAGGTAGACCACCCGACAGGGGTATCGAGCATGTGATTGAGTTGGAGGAGGGTGCAAAACCGGTGATCACCACACCATACCGGCACCCGAAGAGATACAAAGATGAGATCGAGAAATCTATCAAAGAGCTTCTCGCCATGGGACACATAAGGCCGAGTAAGAGCCCGTTTGCATCATCCGTTGTGTTAGTAAAGAAAAAAGATGGGACTCTTAGGATGTGCATTGATTACAAGGAACTCAGTAAGAAAACAATCAAGAACAGGTATCCCATACCTAGGATAGATGAGCTAATTGATGAGCTACACGAGGCCTATTATTTCTCCAAGATAGACTTGAGATCTGGGTACCATCAGATTCAGGTCAGAGATGAGGATGTGGAGAAGACAGCATTTAGGTGTCACTATGGGCACTTTGAGTTCTTAGTCATACCATTCGGCTTGACTAATGCACCAGCTACTTTCCAGTCTTGCATGAACAGAATCTTCAGAGAGCAGTTGGGGAGGTTTGTTCTGATATTTTTTTATGATATCGTGATTACAGCAAGACATGGGAAGAGCACTTGAAACACATTGACATTGTGTTGAGTATTCTGGAGAGGGAATCTTTATATGCTAAGATGTCAAAGTGTGAGTTTGGGATGACTGAGTTGCTATACTTGGGTCACATCATCAATGCTGGTAGCATGAAGGTAGACCCGGAGAATACTCGGGCAATAATAGACTGGCCACCACCAAAGAATCTCACTCAACTGAAGGGATTCTTAGGTTTATGTGGATATTACCGCAGGTTTGTGAAGGGGTTTTCTCAGTCAGCGGCTCCCCTCACAGATTTGACTCGCAAGGATGCATTTAGTTGGATAGGGGGTACACAGGAGTGCTTTGACAGATTCAAACAGATTATGAGTACATGCCCTGTATTGGCCATACCAGATTTCAGCAAGCCCTTCGAGTTGCAATGTGATGCTTTAGGAGAAGGCATTGGTGCAGTAATTATGCAGGATAAACACCCCATAGCATTTGAGAGCAAGAAGTTGAGGGGTGTGGAACGCAGCTATAGCATTTACGACAAGAAGATATTAGCCATAATGCATGCATTGGCTAAGTTCAGACAGTACCTTGTGGGCAGCAAGTTCGTAGTCACAATAGATCACAACAGTCTGAAGCATTTCCTTGGCCAGAAACACTTAAATGAGAGGCAACAGAAGTGGGTCAGCAAGTTACAGGCCTACGACTTTGACATTGTGTATGTCAAAGGAAAGAAAAATGTTGTTGCTGATGCTCTATCCAAGAGGCCCCATTTATGTGCACTTGGAGACATTGCATATGATTGGAGGGAGATGATATCAACTGAGTATGCAAAGGATGCATGGGCTACTGAGATAATTGATGGCACCATCAAGGATAACAGGTATACAGTGGTAAATGATTTAATCATTTACAAGAACAGGATCTTCTTGGTGTCAAGCTCTCAGATGAAACAGAAGGTTTTGAGGGCATTCCATGACTTGCCGATGGCAGGACACCCGAGGTTCTTCAAAACTTATAAGCAGGTTAGAGAGAGGTTCACCTGGAAGGGCCTCAAGACAGAGGTAATGCAGTATGTGAGAGAGTGCCCGATATGTCAGCAGAACAAACAGGAGCACTCATTTCCAAGAGGTTTATTGCAACCCCTACCCATTCCTGATAGGAAGTGGGATAGCATTTCTATGGACTTTATCACAAGTTTACCAAAAGTCCAAGGTAGGGATTACATTGTCATGGTAGTGGACAGGTTGACAAAGTATGCACACTTCTTTGCCATCCCTACCACTTTCACTGCAGCACAAGTTGCAGATTTGTTCTTCCGCGAGGTATTTCGACTCCATGGGTTGCCTCAAAACATTGTCAGTGATAGGGACAACAGATTCCTTAGTAATTTTTGGCAAGAACTTTTCAGGTTGACAGGGACAAAGCTCACCCCCAATACGAGTTACCACCCCCAAATAGATGGTCAGACGGAAATAGTTAACAAATGGGTGGAAGGATACCTCCAAAATTATGTTCCAGGGCAACAAAAGGCATGGGTTAAGTGGCTTCACATGGGAGAGTACTGTTACAATTCAACATACCACATGTCTATTTAGATGTCACCATTTATGGCTCTGTATGGGTATGAGGCACCGAGCTTTGTTGATTTGTTGTTTGGTCATAGCAGAGTGCCAAAGGCCAAAGACCTTCTCCAGGAGAGTCAGGACATCATGAGGTCTTTGAAGGAGAACATACAGAAGGCTCAGAATCAGCAAAAGCAGTATGCAGATCAGCAAAGGACTAAGCGATCTTTTGCGGTTGGTGACATGGTGTATCTCATGTTGCAGCCCTATAGACAGTCCACTCTCAAGAAGAGTGGGGCAGAGAAGTTGAAGCCACAGTATTATGGACCTTTCAGGATCTCCAAGAGGATTGGAGAAGTGGCTTATGAGTTGGAGCTTCCAACAAGTAGTAGGGTACATAATGTGTTTCATGTATCTCGCCTCAATAATCCGTTGGGGCATAATGTGACACCATCAGCGGAGTTGCCTCCTCTTGATGAAGAGGGGAAGTTGATACTGGTACCCGAGGCTATAATTGATACCAGGGAACGTAATTTGAGGAGGATCATCAGAGAGTACTTGGTTAAATGGAAGAACTTGTCAGTGGAGGATGCTACTTGGGAGAATAAGCAGATATTAGAGCATCCTAACTTGAGATTGCTTCAAGCAAGCAATATTAGGGAGGGCAGACTGTAATGTCCCCTTCTAGACTCATGGTTAGTCCATCATAGAGTTCCCGTCGACTAGCAATTTGGTTAGGGAATTGGGTTAGTTGTCATTGGAGGTTGTGTCGGTGGAGGGAAAGATGGTTCGAGTTCAGAGGATCCAGTTGGCACCTTCAGAGTTGGCCCAATTGATCTTAAGCGTTACTATTTTTAGTAAGTCCAGGTTCAGTGTCGATTCGGGATTTTCAGAGTGGGGTCAGAAGCGTTTCGTCGAAACCTTTCCGACAAGCTAAAGAACTTGGCATTCCGACACCGTCTTCCTATTTATTTTAAAGTCCGAAGTTCTATATAATAATTTATTGGGACTTTACAAATAAATATTAAATGGTCACTTTATAAAAATAGTTATAACTTAAAAGTGACCCTCTAGGAGGTGGGAGCCCATGGGAGTCATAAGGGGATGAAAATTAAATAATAAAACAAATGCAAATTCCCTCCAAAAAGGGGCGTTGAGTTTGGAGAGTTTATAAAAAAGTGCTGAAGGGCTCATTTGGGTTCATGCTTGCCTTATGATATTTTCTTCTTGTGAGCTCTGCTAGAGTTTGCTATTGTGAGGGTTTGAGGATTCGAACCAGAGGCTTGTGGAGACGGAAACCTCCATAGGTAACGGCATTCTACAGCTGTGAGAGACCACCCAACGGTGCCATTTACAGTGGATGTATTCAGCATTCACATTGTGCTTGCAATGAAGTCATTTGGAGGAATTTTTGAGCTGATTTGATATATAGCATTTCTCTATTATTGTTGAGTGCAAATTTCACAGGGTTTGAAGGCAGCTTTTTGTGTGGGCATTGTTCATAGCTACTGTTTGCATTTTCAGCCATGGCCGTACTGCTCAATGAGTAGCGTGAGTCGTAGAGTATCATTTCCTTTGTGGGTGTCACATATTTTACATTGTGTGAAGTGTTTAGAGCCCATTTGTGTGAAGTGTGGGCACCTTTCCTTTGTTGGTGCGTTCTCAGCACATGTACCAAGTTGCATTTCAGGATATGGGTATATCATAGTAATTCATATTTGGCTATTCTACTATCTGGGTCTTTGTTATTTTGTTATATCTATTGTACTCTTTCTAGGTTTTCTCTCTATGCTCTATATTGTATGCTTCGGCAACACATCTGCAGGAAAACTTAAAACCCCTTCTGCATTCTTCTGTCTAGTATGAAAGATCACACAATAAAATAATAAAAATCACATAAAAAGATTTTAAAAAAATACAAACAGATACGGCACATTACACCGGTGACCCTGCAACTTAAGTACAGGTTGCCTGAGCGACCCTAGGGTCTCTCAGGGACCCTTCAGTTGAGGATCTACAAAAGGTTAACTGACAAGCACGAAGTCCTAGAACTCAATTCAGAGGTTGGAAAAGATGGTAAAGGGGCTAAATAGGCTAGTGGACATGTTATCAAATGTGAAAATTGTAATGTTCCCATTTTTGGAATGGTCGCCACTAGAGAACAAAGGAGTTGGTTTTCACTCTCCGAGATGTTTGGATGCTACACTACAAGTTGGAAATGTCTTGGTATATTTTTCTAATGGTGTGGATGTGTTCCTTTCATTGAGTATGTTTCTGTCACTATGGGAACGGATCATATTGAGGTATTCTCCTAATGTTGATAATATGACTCTTTCATTTACTATCATAGTTCTACCTTGGAGCCAACCACTTGGAGGAGTCACAAATATGGAGAATTGCTATTGAGTGTGGAGAGAGGTAATATTGTTTTGTGTGGATGCCATTTTGACATAAGGGATGCTCTCATTCTTGCCAAGAAAAGTATAAGGGAGCATTCTATATGCCTTCACTATGAGGGTCTATTTGAGGATTGAGCGCCTAAAACAATTAATAATATTCCTCACCCTTGGCACTTGGAGATAGCATGAGACAATAAGAAAGAGGACAATAAATCAATCTTTAATTTGATTTCATGGGCGCCTAGAGACTTGATGCTGGTTGGCCCTCTTAGAGGGAAAAGGAATATCAAGTAAAAAAGATTTTCTCTCTCTAGGTCGGCCTAGAGAGAAGGTGATAAATCATGTATAAATACAAGATGGTTTTTGGCATTTGAGGACATCATTCACTCATTCATTCAATCAGCTTTTGGGAGTTTATCTCATAAGGAGGCTTGAGGCGAAAATCTTAAGCCTTAGGAGGAGTTGGAAGAAACTTAGCTTCTTCTATTAGAGGATTCCATAACAGGAGTTCACTTGCACTTCATGGATTGTGGAGCAGAATTTTATATCTGATTTGAAGATCATTTTCTGGCTCTTCTTGGGAGTGGATTGATGCACATTTGACTAGGGTTGCCCTAGACTTGGAGCGCCACCCATTGGAGGGAGGTTCTTGGCAATTTTGAAGATCTATCTGCTGATTAGGGTTAGAGAAGAGAAGAATTATTTGCAGCAGACCAGCACCTGTGTGTCACATTCTTGAGTGATTGGAGACTCATTTTTGATAGAAGGTTAGAAGAACTTGTTAATTTGTTTCTGATTATAGGGCAGATTGGTGCTGGGCAATTTCTCGTGTGTTAGCCCATAGTTTGATGTATTGGAAGACATTTTATATTCAGTTTATAGCAGCAGAATTCTACTTTCATTTTTAGTTATTTGTGTTGGTTGAATAAAGTAAATTTGTGGATCATATGATGGTGAAATGCAAGTACATATTTGTGATCATGTTTATGGCGAAGTTATGATGTTTTGAGATGTTTTATGGGCTGTCCTAGTTGTTATTTCAAGTCTGATTTTACTTCAGAAGTTAGGGTTTGAGCAGAAAACTAAAGTGCAGAAATTAGGGCAGAATTCAAATTAGGGCAAATCAGAAAATTCTAAGCTAGTTTCATTTGGAAAGCCCGTAAATCTAAAATAGGTGAAAATATCCCCATTTGGGACATTACAAAAATACTAAGAGAAGTGCAATTCATGCCTTCAAGGGTCATGAGCTGGACTGCCAAATCATCATCGGACTGCCATGTAGGCCCGTGCGCTTTTTTAGTGCTTGTAGTGTCAATTATATTGGTTAAAGAGATTGGGAGGAATGCAGCCTTGTACAATTTTTTCACTAGGATTCCAAGTGTTTGTGCTAACAACAATACATGCAAACTCATGGATTGTTCTTATTCTAAATAATCAAAAGCTTGTGTTTATGAGTGTTGTGAGAGGTAACCCAAAAATTCTATGACTAAATCATTGGCTTTTGGATTCCAATACTATAAAGGACAATAATCATTCATTTGATATACCAATGTAAATAATATTTACTTGTTACAATATTTGAATTTTTTTTAACAAAAATGATTTGCAAAGTTATTTAATAAAAATATTGTTAATAGAGCTAAGCTTTGTAGCTTTTCCCCACAGACAAAGGTGTTGTTTGTAACAAGCGTGGGAAGTAAACACATTTTAAAAAATAGTGCCAGGCTGACAATAATACAATGCAAGCTCATGAACCATTATCATTCTAAACAATGGAAAGCTTGTGCTCATTCGGTGCCATGAGAGTTAAGGAAACAATTGTATTACTAAATATCTGGATTTTGGCTTCCAATAACTATATAGAACAACAATCACTTGTTTGATATATCAATGTAATAACATTATCTTGTTATAATATTTGACTATTTTTTAACACAACTGATCTGCAAAATTAATTAGTAAGCATTTGAGATTGTTTATAGATCTATGCTTTGTAGTTTTCCACCAAAGATAAAGGTGCAGCTTGTAACTAGTGTGGAAAGGAAACACTATTAAAAAAGAAGTGTCAGACAGAGCAGATGTGTGCAAGAATGACATAGAAAATGGATTTACCTGGGTTATGAGAGTGAAATTCTTGCCTTCATTTTCACATCGCTTTTGCAATATAGACAGAGCATAGTGACCCCTATTCGGTGCAGCATTGGCAACAACACACCTGTATCATGAAAATGTCATAAACAGAAGCTCCTTGAAAAGGTCAATAAAAGGGTTGTTAAAAAAAAGGACTTAATCTTTTTATCCTTCCTATGACGTCAAAGGTCAATAAGAACTCTATAAATTCAAAGCCTAAAACTCTGTAGACAGTACTTAAGCTTATTTCATTCATGCAGCATAACCATTTAAGTTTATCATGAATTATTTGTTGTTATCTTAAGATGTTATATTTATTTGATCAATTGAAACCATCATAGTTTATAGAGATTTCGTTGCATATAAATACATGATTGGATTGCAGTTGTAAGCAATGTGGGAAATTTATCTAGATTAAAGAATCATGTTGCTTCTTTTAGTGCCCTCCTTCAATAGCTACATCTTTACTTCCTTCCAACTGATAGCATTACGTAATTCTTGATTCAAACCTTCAAGTACAATTAATGCTGGGGAAAGTACATTTGAAGAGAAAAAAGGTTTATTCTTAATTTATGAGGGGCAAAATTTAGACACAACAAAATATTCAAACAAAAAGATGGAAGTGATTTCAGTCATCAATAACATAAAACAAACTAATAAAGCAAATAAATGAACAAATTATTCTAATGAATGATCAAACATTTCCTAAACATGATTGTAGCTCAAAAGTTCTAATACCTATTTTCTTTCAAATAGGGCAAAATATTATAATAAAATAAGAATAGGGTTATAACAATGAACAAAATTTTCTTAATTTTTTGTCCTTTTATATCACACTTTTTGTGATATTTCTGATTTTAGCCGACCCATCTTTTTGGGTTATAACCTTTCATAGGGACTTAAGTGAAACCTATATATAGGGGTTTCACTCTCTCATTTGTAATCATTCACTCACTTTGCTGATGAGGGCCTAAAGTCCAAAACACATTCAAAGTTTACTGTTACAAATTTTTTCTTTTGCCAATAACTAAGTCTCCTCTTTTTTATTTGTGCAATATATTTTTATCTGTGTATTATTATCCTTTGTACTACTATGGCTAAACTTTCGAACTAGCAATAAAATTCCTAACCATCATTGATCCATATCACCAACCAAGAAACCATTGAATGACTGCATATGATAAGTTGTCTCGGTCAAACCCTGGTGCCAAACCCTCAGAAAAGCTGCAAATCTGCCCTTATTTACATCAGAAAACCCTAATCAACATGCTTTACACCCACTTTGCTTTATTGTTCAAAGGGTGTGATGTTTCTGAGGACAAAAACTCAAAAGCTTGGACTGTCTAGCTGCTGATGCATACGTGAAGTTAGAGATATTGCGAAGTGTCTAAGCTGCCACCATATTTACATGAAGATCTGCTGGTATGGATGACTGAAACATTGTTTTTTTGGATGCTGGAGGAGGTTTAAAATCTGCTGAACATGTCCTACCATAATATATGTCACTGAAAACTCTGCTCATGACTGCTGGATGCCTCCAAGTCATCACCACTCAAAGGGTTGCTGATATCGGTGACTGTACTCACTGTTTATACCACTTTCAGAGGCTAGAAACCCTTGTCATAGCAGGCCCAGTCGTTTGTTCTAGTCATATTTGTCCCTCAAGTGCCGATATATAGTTGAAAACAAGGGTATGAATTTCTTTTGAGGCTGCCACTTGATGCAATCTAGGAAAGGGGGTCCAATGAAGGACTACCCTACCTACCAACCTATAGTCTTACCCACAATAACATGTGCCATGAGAAAGCCAAAAACACAACTATTTAATTAATTCAAAACAACTCTGCCCTTATAGGCTACAATTGGCTGAAAAGAAAACCTAACTTCTACACACAATCTCACATGCTCTACCAACTATAGCTCACAATAGGCTTACTAGTTTCACAATACAGTTAAGTTGTCGAATCAGTAGGATTTCATGCCGATACTGAGTATGAAACTGTTGGACATGTCATTGATGTCAAGAAGGTAGTCATGATTGTTATCACTAATGAACAGACGAGAGTATAGGAAATGGTTGTCATTGATGTCAACATAGCAATATGATTGAATGAAAGGCACGGAGCTATTAACGAATTCATTGATGTCAAAGCCAAATAAGAATTGTCCGTTATACATTCCGGTTGAGGAGATAGTGAATTTGAAGGCCGACTTAGAGATATATATTTATGTTTAAATTAAAGATTTAAACATAATGGGAAAGACTTTGGAAGAATAATTAGCCACCGTTGAAGATGTGAAAAGAACAATAGAAGACCCATATACCTTGGTGCCATTGGAGGATATAGAACTTCAAAATTAATCAATGAAATTTACTTGAAGAAGGCCGACTATACTAAGATAGCCGACCTCCCTTGATTGAAGAAAATTTAAATTAAAGATTTAAATTTTCAGGTGTCCGACCACCTTTTCAAATGTAGCGCTCTTCATATTTATAAGAAAGAGACTTAGTTATTAAATTATGATGGTGTAGAGAAGCAGCGATTAGAAAATGAGAAGGCAGCAAATTTAATAAGGGAAGACAGCGATTATGTTATGAGGAGCAGATATAGTTATAGGTGGAGCGATTAATGTAAATGAATGTCATGTCCCTATATCGAATCGATTATTAAATAATACAAATCGAATATAATATATTTATTTAAATTATATTATTAAATATAAGTAAATATAATTATTAATACAAATATGAATATTAATGAATCAAATATCATTATAATATATATAATAATATTATATAAATATAAATATATATATATATATATATATATATATATATATATATATATATATATATATATATATATATTATTACATATATATAACAAATATAATTATTATTATAAATATAAATATAAGTATCGAAATATATAATAACAATACATGGTTATAAATATCAATAATTAAGTATTATCATAATATATATATGAATTAAATATTATAAGAACAAGAGGATCGATATCCTCTAACTCATAATTGACTCCCTCCTTAATTAGAAACCGATCATATTCAAATACATTACAAGGTGATATCATATAGAAAAGACAATAATGAAAAAAAAGCATCGCTTGGAAAAGGATCCGCTCCCACAAGAGAAATCGATGATCAATGGAACTTAAAAAAATTGGAAATAGAATAAACAAGAGACCGATGTATTAAGAGTTTGTGGATGACGTCCCTATAGGAACAGCAATCCCATAATCAGCGATCAATTTATGGGAATGATGTTATAAGGCAGAGGATATATATTAATAATTATTAAGTCTCAAAGCAGTCCCTAACAACGATTATACAAGGTGCGATTATGATGAGGAGCAATTGCCATGGGAAGTCAGGATCGATGGGTATGTTAAAGGATATAAATAAGAACCAGCAATCATCCATCAGGAATATCTCATCCAATCAGCAATGCATCAGAACACACACAATCTCATCTTCAATTACATATCATGCAGTCATCTCAGCAGTATTCAATCATAAAATACCTTTCAAGCATCATTCATACAATCTGTTATCAAGCATTCTAATAGCCTTATAACAGCAAGGTAAATCTGGAATACACCGAACCTTTTGCAGATCCACCCCTTATCAGGTATGAACTCCCTTTATAGTATGGATTTGTATTACATCGATTCTGACATACATTATATTAGAAGTATGATACATCACAATACATAGATCTTGGTTAACATAGTATGCTTATGATGATTATATTTGTTCATAGTTAGACAGATATGTATTTCATGTTATTAGCATTCATATGTATATCATGTTATTAGTATCATACTATTAGTTTTCATAGATCCATCTCATATGAGTGTTTATAGATTAAATGAGATGTCATACCTACTTGAATTCATAATTGAACCATACAATTAGTAATTGATACTAATCATAAGTGTAGACCCAAAATCTGCCCCATAACAATAATGATCAATTATATAAGAACAAGAATACCATACGACGGCATTCCGATTTGAGACATCAATGACTATTTATGCACTATGATGATAAATGGTATAATAGAATTCCATCTATAGTAAAAGGGGATATTGAATAAAAGATCATATTTCCGATAGCCCCTATTACTTCATCCAAAAAGGAATGGTGGGTATTGTAGGGAGAGGCGGAGTAATTCCATCCCGTGTATAGACCCCAATGGATGGGAACATAGTTTCCCCAAGGCCGGGTTGGAGATGGTTGTTAATTCCTTGATGAAGAATAGGAGGGGATGATATGAATCTTGAATTATGTTTAATATCCGCCCTAATGTACTTATGGAATATATTATAGAATAGTCATCAATAGTGAATGACAAGAAGGAAATGAATAATCCTTTAACAAAGAATGAAATATTTATATTATTATTGATCTTATTGAATATTATTATTGAAATTTATTGATCTCTAATATTTCTAATGTCTCTTTGAGAATCACTTTGAATGCAGATTCAAGTTTAAGTGTTTCCACTAGAAAGGGGACATTACAACTGGTATCAGTGCTGACATCCTGCCATCCTGTGAATGATAGTTGACTTACAAGACTCATGTACTCCGTATATTATAGCTTACACATATACTTTGTGCCTCACGTATACTTCAACATGAATCTTCTCTATCATTGATTGTTTCCACGCTAACATATCATCATCTATTATACACTTCTACGATTGAATTTACCTTCTCTACAAATTTATCTCTCTGAATTTTCAAGATGATTACATCATTCATATCCTTCATCAACTATAACTTAGCATTGTCTTTTGCAGATAATATTTTCTATTTGAAGTGTCTATAAAATACCCTTCTAGAAATGACTGAAATTTTTTGCCAATTTAGATAAGATTTCTTGCACACTTCAATTAAGTAACATCACCAAATGAACAAGGAATTGTAGCATATCAAACCCACATCAACTTTGCATATATGAAACCAACAAATAAATGAAACATGAAAAGTCAAGTTGCTGGAATTTATTTCAGTCCATGTCTAATTTTATATTAGACTAATTACAAATCAATATGAAGCCCAAATACATCAAACTTTGCATACAAATATAGCCCAAAGCCTCTAGAATGATGATGGCTATCAAATGAACACAAAACAGTCTTGAAAAAGCTTCAATAAATTTCTGATATAAACTTTTTGTATGCTGATATGACTGCTAAAAATGAACTTTTAACCCAGCCAAGGGTTTACAATGAAATATCATGAAATATCTCCTCCAAATGCATTCTATGGATGCATAGGAAGGTCTTCTATCAAGCACAACTCTTCAACCTTCAAACCCACCTAAAAAACCCTGAAATTCCAATATAAAGTCGCTGTTATAAAAATCAGACCCTACTGTTGCAAAATCAGACCCTGCAAAATATGAAAATACCATCCAAAATGTACTCCAAATTCACTAAACTACCTTGGTAGTCAATCCTCTACACTAAGAGCTTCAAATAGATATCAATATCACTTCCAAACTCTTCAAATAACCTGCAAATTTAATCCAATGATGAAATATGTATGACATCTCACAAATTGTTATGGGATCATCACCACAACATTCAAGGGATCATCTCCTTGAAGAAAATAACTAGAAAATGCAATTTCCAGCTAAAATAGATAAAATGCAAAAGCTTACCATAAGATCAAAAGTTGCAAAATGAAGCTCAAGTCATCTATTTAAACTCCTCAAAGCTTGGACATCCATCCTCTTGGCAATTTTGGAATGCATTTTGAAATCCATCAATGAAAATCAAGGAATTGGAACAATATTGAATGATCTTCACCAAATATGCTTTCATTTAAAACAATCTTCAATTATTTACTCCTCCTCTATGGATCGATCCTCTTGGGCAAGGCGTTTGAACTCAAGCATTGAATTTTTTTGATTTGCAATCATTTAAAATCCTCTTCATTGCTTAAGCGATCAGCTACATGCATTTAATTTTGTATTTGAAATGCATTTAAAAACCTTCTAATCTCTAACGAATCCTTTCCATGCTTGGGCGATTGCATTTGATATTAACATTTGCATTTAAAAACTTCCCGCCGCCACTTCATACATGGATGTTTGCATTTAAAATATCAAACAAAGCAATTTTAAATGTTTTTACCTCATAGCCGCCGCCGCTCCTTACAAGAGTGTAATGCATTTAAAATGTTCACTAAACATTTTAAATGATGTTTGTTGTTTGAACGCCTTCCTCAAGGCCGTGGGCACTTCCCTCGATGATGTCTTTGCAATATTCAATATCTTCAAACTTTGGCGAATGGGATTTGGGCATTCCTCTATGCAAATCGACCTCCTCAAACCTTCCCAAAACAAGGCTCAAAACAAATAATATTAAATATCCTTCATGCATCGATCCATATACCTTGGTCTTTGAACTTGAATTGGGCCCATCTTTGACTTGTCAATATTCCTTCACCAATAGGTCCTACCTGGAGCTATCCATATTTACATCATCTCCATACAAAATAGATTAGAGAAAATGTAATTAAAGATTTCATTTTCCCTCCTTATTTATCAAATTCAAATGAATGAAAATACAATCTTAATATTGCATTTTCCATATAGCTCAAAATACACTAGTTAAGCTAACTTTCCAAATCTCCATGTGTAGAAGCCAACTCAACTAGCCAATTATTCCCTTACCAATGCATTAGCCTACGGGAATAGATGATAGGCTAACCAAATATCTCCATGTAACATCACTCCGGGATTGGGGACATGACAGTCCTCCCTTCCCGGAATTGCTTGTCCTCAAGCAATCGAAGATTGAGATGCTCTAAAATCTTCTTACCTTCCCATGTAGCATCCTCTAATGGCAAACCTCTCCAACGCACCAAATATTCCCTGATGATTCGGCTCCTCAATCTCCTCTCTCATGTCCACAATGCTATCTGGCTCAAGTATCAACATACCCTCTTCATCAAGAGGTGGAAGATCAATGGAAGAAACCACATGCTGACCCAATGCCTTTTTGAGGCATGAAACATGAAAAACATTATGAATGCGGCTTCCTGATGGTAGCTCCAATTCATATGCTACTTCTCCGACTCCTCTGATGATCCTGTAAGGCCCATAGAATCTTGGCTTGAGTTTTTCTGCACCACTTTTCTTCAATGAGCTCTATCTGTATAGCTGTAAGCGCAAGAAAACCAAGTCATCTATCTCAAATGATCTCTCCACTCTATGCTTGTCTGCATACATTTTCTGCTGATTTTGAGCATGTTGAATATTATCCTTAAGAACTCTAAGGATATCCTATGTGTCCTACATCATCTCCTTAGCTCTAGGAGCTCTACTATCATCAAAAGCCAAATCAACAAAAGATAATGCATCATATCCATATAGTGCCCGAAATGGAGTCATGCCAATGGACATATGATAGGTGGTATTGTAACAATACTCACCAAGGTACAACCATCTCACCCAAGCACGCTAATGACTCGCAACATAATTGCGAAGATAACCCTCAACCCACTTATTCACAATCTCTGTTTGACCATCTGTTTGAGGATGATAACTAGTGCTCGATGTCAACTTTGTACCTGTAAGTTGGAATAGATCTCTCCAAAACATACCAATGAATCTACTATCCTGATCACTCACAATAGTCTTCGGTAGGCCATGCAAACAGAACACTTCTCTAAAGAATAACTCTGCAACCTGTAAAGCTGAATAATCCGATGCAATAGAATAGAAGTGTGCATATTTTGTTAATCTATCAACAACTACATATATGCAATCTCTACCATGTACCTTTGGAAGACCTGTGATAAAATCCATAGAGATACTCTCCCACTTCTTCTCAAGAATAGGCAATGGCTGAAGTAGACCGGCGGAAAAAGTATGCTTAGACTTGTTCTGCTGACAAGTCAAACACTCCCTAACATGTTGTAGAACATCACCCTTGAGACCCTTCCAAAAGAATCTCTCACGAATCTATCTATAGGTTTTGAAAAACCCTGGATGTCCTGCTAGAGGTGTGTCATGAACGGCTCTCAAAATCTGTTGTTTGAGCTTTGACTCAGATACCAAAAATATCCTGTCCTTATAATATATCACATCATCAATCACCTTGTACCTGTCATCCTCTATAATACCATCTATGATCTCCCGTGCAAAAGTAGATTTGGAATACTCAACTAAAAGTTGGGATTTCCAATCAGCGAAAATCTCACTCAAGGAACAAATAGTAGGCCTCTTGGAAAGTGCATCAGCAACAATGTTTTTCTTTCCCTTCACAAACTCAATATCAAAGTCATATGCCTGTACCTTAGAGACCCATTTTTGTTGTCTCTCATTCAAATCCTTTTGTTCCAAGAAGTATTTCAGACTATTGTGGTCGGTCCTCACCACAAATTTAGCACCTACCAAGTACTAATGAAACTTAGCCAATGCATGCATAATGGCTAGCATCTCCTTGTCATAGGTGGAATATAGGCGTTCCACATCTCTCAACTTCCTGCTCTCATATGCAATGGGATGCTTATTCTACATCAACACAGCCCCAATACCATCCCCTGATGCATCACACTCTTAAACAAAAGACTGTGTAAATTTTGGTAGTGCCAATACTGGAGTAGTACTCATAATCTCCTTGAGATGATCAAATGCTACCTGTGCTGCCTCTGACCATAAAAAAGCTCCCTTCTTAGTGAGATTTGTCAATGGTGCTGCCAACTGTGAAAAAACTCTAACAAACCTCCTGTAGTAGCTGCAAAGACCCAAGAAACCTCTCAACTCTGAAATGTTCCTTGGAATAGGCCACTCCTGAATAGCCTTGATCTTCTCATCCTGAACTCTCACTCCATCAGCACTAATCATATGCCCTAGATAAAGAATCTCCTTCATCCCAAAATCACACTTGGACATCTTGGCATACAATGACTATAACTCCATGACACCAAGTACCTCCTCAAGATGTTGGAGATGCTCCTCCCATGTCTTACTATAAATCAAAATATCATCAAAGAAAACCAACAAAAATTTACGCAACTGCTTGTTGAAAACATGATTCATACAAGACTGAAATGTAGCAAGAGCATTAGTAAGACCAAAGGGCATCACAAGGAACTCATAGTGTCCATAATGACATCTGAAAGTTGTCTTTGGAATGTCCTCACGAACACGAATCTGATGATAGCCTGAATGAAGATCAATCTTAGAAAAGTACACTGCCCCATATAACTCATCGATCCTGGGTATAGGATACTTGTTTTTATTGTCCTCTTGTTCAAAGCTCTATAATCAATACACATCCGCATAGTCCCATCCTTCTTTTTTACTAACACAACTAAAGAAGCAAAAGGACTAGATGATGGCCGAATGTGTCCCATATCTATCAACTCCTTAATAGTCTTCTCAATCTCAACCTTGAAGTGCCTAGGATGACAATATGGTGCAATGTTGATGGGCTTGGTTCCATCCTCTAACTCAATCACATGCTCAAATCCACGGTCTGGTGGTCTACCTAGAGGAATGTCACCAAATACCTTACTGTACTTATCCAATACTGATTGGATATCCACATGATACTCACCATTGGAAGAAGGCTTAGAAGTTATTTCAACTTGGGCTGCCCATGAAATATCATTGTGTCCAAACAAAGTCTCCATACGCCTAGCTGAAATGACCCTAGAATTACCATCTGATATGGCTCTCAAAATTACCTTCTTTCCATTATGCATAAATTCTATCTCCATCTTCCTCAAATCCTGAATGTACCTGCCAATAGAATGCAACCATTGCATCCCTAGTACCACATCAATCCCTGAAAGTCCAACCATATAGAAATCATCTGTCAAAGTGTAATCACACATCTGTATACTCAATCGTGGCACCCTCTTTTGACAATTCATGGTGAAACCATCAACTACCACAACTGTGAATCCCTCAGTCTTCTGCTTGTAATCCACGTCTCAAGACCAAACTCTCATCAATGAAATTATGTGTAGCACCACTATCCACTAAACATGTAACCCTTTGTCCATTAATAACTCCTTTGATCCTGAATGCATGGTATTTAGGAACTCCTGAAATAGTAGCAATAGTGATGGGATTACTAATATCATGACTCTGGCTCCAAAATAAGCTGATCATCCTCATGGCATGAACCTATATCATCCTGTGAATTACTATCATCATCTGATAATACCTCAATGAGATGAGCTTTGCGTTTTCCAAGGCATCTATGTCCTAGCTCCCATGGTTGCTTGCAAGAAAAGCATAGCTTCTTCCTTCTCAATTCATCTCTCTCTATTGCTGAAGGATTAGGCTTAGGCTGAAATGGTTTCCTCTGATTAAAACTTGTGCCTTTGTAGAAGCTTTTCTTTGGAGTGAATGTAGGAGTAGTATCCAAATCAAGTGCTAAATCAATGGCCTCCTCAAGAGTAGTTGGCTTGTGTACCTTAACCAAACCCTTAATCCTATCATTCAACCCTTCCACAAACAACATTGTGATCCTCCTATCTGACATATCAGGAACCATAACCGCAATCTTTTGAAATTCATTCACATAGGCCTCAACTCTACCTGTTTGTTTCAACTGTGCAAGCTCACGGTAGTGGACCTCTATATCCTTGCGATCAAACCTATTAATGAGTTTTTGAACAAACTCATCATATAAAGTAAACCTATTGTGATGTTGTGAAACCAAACCATGATGCCACCACTCATATGCAAGACCCTCCAAATGCATAGTAGCAAAATGTATAGCCTTTTCTTCACTCATGGGTTTGAGTGTAAGAAAGGTATCTAACTTATTCACCCATGCCCTAGCACTTAGTTTGCCACTACCATCAAAACTAGGAAGAGGAATTTTGTTCAATGCATCCTTGTATTCTTTTGGTTGTGTAGGTTGAGCCCTCCTTTGTCTAGGCCGATTCACTCTACCCTTTTGATCTTCTCTTTTTTGACTCATGTAGTTATTGAAATTGATTCTATTCCTTACATGCTCAGGAAGTGAATCATTCTCATCAACCAAAGATATAACATTCTCCCCAAATGGAACCTCTTCTTCTTCAACCTGTGGCTACTCTTCTTCTTCTTCATCTTCCCTAGGAAGGAAAATGGGTTGCATAGGTCTCTCAACTGTCGGTGTTCTTACCCTTCTAGCATGTGTTGGTGATCTTCCAACTACACTAACTACATCTTGATTGTTTTCATTACCTGCATTGTTATTTCTGTTACCCATCATAGCTTGAAACATTCTTTCAATATTTGCACTTGTTTGTCGTTGTTGTTCAATTGCCTCACATTGTTGAGTTGCCATCTCACGCTGATTATTGACCATATCTCTTAACATGTTATCAATTTCATCTTGTGGAATACCTTGCCTTCGATCACCCATTGTATCTGTTTTTCTTCTCCTATAATGATGAGGCAAAGGATCAATGTTGAAGCTCATAACCCATAGGCTGGCAGAATCCAAGCTCTGATACCACTGTGAAATACCCTTCTAGAAATGATTGAAATTTTTTGCCAATTAGGATAAGATTTCTTGCACACTTCAATTAAGTAACATCACCAAATGAACAAGGAATTGTAGCATATCAAACCCACATCAACTTTGCATATATGAAACCAACAAATAAATGAAACATGAAAAGTCAAGTGGCTGGAATTTATTTCAGTCCATGTCTGATTTTATATCAGACTTAATTACAAATCAATATGAAGCCCAAATACATCAAACTTTGCATACAAATATAGCCCAAAGCCTCTAGAATGATAATGGCTATCAAATGGACACAAAACAGTCTTGAAAAAGCTTCAATAAATTTCTGATATAAACTTTTTGTATGCTAATATGACTGCTAAAAATGAACTTTTAACCCAGCCAAGGGTTTACAATGAAATATCATGAAATATCTCCTCCAAATGCATTCTATGGATGCATAGGAAGGTCTTCTATCAAGCACAACTCTTCAACCTTCAAACCCACCTAAAAAACCCTGAAATTCCAATGTAAAGTCGCTGTTATAAAAATCAGACCCTGCTGTTGCAAAATCAGACCCTGCAAAATATGAAAATACCATCCAAAATGTACTCCAAATTCACTAAACTACTTTGGCAATCAATCCTCTACACCAAGAGCTTCAAATAGATATCAATATCACTTCCAAACTCTTCAAATAACCTGCAAATTTAATCCAATGATGAAATTTGTATGACAACATCTCACAAATTGTTATGGGATCATCACCACAACATTCAAGGGATCATCTCCTTGAAGAAAATAACTAGAAAATGCAATTTCTAGCTAAAATAGATAAAATACAAAAGCTTACCATAAGATCAAAAGTTGCAAAATGAAGCTCAAGTCATATATTTAAACTCCTCAAGCTTGGACGTCCATCCTCTTGGCAATTTTGGAATGCATTTTGAAATCCATCAATGAAAATCAAGGAATTGGAACAATATTGAATGATCTTCACCAAATATGTTTTCATTTAAAACAATCTTCAATTATTTTAAATGAATTTACTCCTCCTCTATGGATCGATCCTCTTGGGCAAGGCGTTTGAACTCAAGCATTAAATTTTTTGATTTGCAATCATTTAAAATCCTCTTCATTGCTTAGGAGATCAGCTACATGCATTTAATTTTGTTTTTGAAATGCATTTAAAAACCTTCTAATCTCTAACGAATCCTTTCCATGCTTGGGCGATTGCATTTGATATTAACATTTGCATTTAAAAACTTCTTTTCCTTAGCCGCCGCCACTTCATACATGGATGTTTGCATTTAAAATATCAAACAAAGCAATTTTAAATGCTTTTACCTCATAGCCGCCGCCGCTCCTTGCAAGAGTGTAATGCATTTAAAATGCTCACTAAACATTTTAAATGATGTTTGTTATTTGAACGCCTTCCTCAAGGCCGTGGGCACTTCCCTCAATGATGTCTTTGCAATATTCAATGTCTTCAAACTTTGGCGAATGGGATTTGGGCGTTCCTCTATGCAAATCGACCTCCTCAAACCTTCCAAAAGCAAGGCTCAAAACAAATAATATTAAATATCCTTCATGCATCGATCCATATACCTTGGTCTTTGAACTTGAATTGGGCCCATCTTTGACTTGTCAATATTCCTTCACTAATAGGTCCTACCTAGAGCTATCCATATTTACATCATCTCCATACAAAATAGATTAGAGAAAATGTAATTAAAGATTTCATTTTCCCTCCTTATTTATCAAATTCAAATGAATGAAAATACAATCTTAATATTGCATTTTCCATATAGCTCAAAATACACTAGTTAAGCTAACTTTCCAAATCTCCATGTGTAGAAGCCAACTCAACTAGCCAATTATTCCCTTACCAATGCATTAGCCTACAGGAATAGATAATAGGCTAACCAAATATCTCCATGTCACATCACTCCGGGATTGGGGACATGACAGTGTCAAACCAAAGAGCCTCACCCATCATGATATAGACAAATGTAAACACAATCATGGTTCACATTCTCAAGACTGTTATGTCCTTGTTATCAATGTTAAGAGTCTACAACACTATATATAGTTATACTATAAAAGCTGCGATAGTTTAACCATTATCACCCACAAATTTAGTTCATGCAAATCCTAGTCTAGATATAATGATCAAAATATTATGCCTTGACTTCGAAATGAAAATGCTAGGTTCACTTTTCACTAGGGTTTGTCATACAACTCTGCCTTACTACTATTACTTCCATCTTTTCATTAGACTGCTACAATGTAGTGACCTCAACCTAACTATTATGTAGAGATCTAGCACTATGCTATAATAAACTATGTTCAATCAGTTCATGGTAGTGTATTTACCCCAAAGTATCTAAGGTAAAATACAATTAACCTTTGATAGCAAGGTACTCTTCTACTACCCTTAGTCTTATTAGGCATAATCTTGATTTACAAAGGTTAAGCAATATCAATTACTCTAGCATTCCACATTCAAATATTCATGTCACAATTCATAATGTCACTATGTTTCTATTTCACACTCATATTCAGAATTCACTATATAGGTATACAAAATCACCACCAACTTTCCATGCAAATTCTGTCTTACCACGATGGTATGCATGGACAATGAAAGATATCTCAAAAATAAACATTAATTTAAGTAAACACAATCACCCTATCATCGTTAATGTTTAGAATGAGATTCAACCTAAAGAACCTCATGTAAAATTCCATCCGGTGTTTCCTTAAAACCTACATAGATAGCCTTTATGTTACCAAGGATTTTATTGACTCCTATAAAAAATATGTAGCACCATGAAAGATTATAGGCTCACCTTATGGATTCTTGAGTAATAAAATCTAGAGATAGCCTTAAGTTAAATCTCTAGATTTTATTACTCAAGAATCCATAAGGTGAGCCTATAATCTTTCATGGTGCTACATATTTTTTATAGGAGTCAATAAAATCCTTGGTAACATAAACTTGTCATCTTGCACGTGGGCTCTTTGACAAGTATGGATCAATAACTTTATCGTCTTAGCAAACTAATCTAACAACAAATTTCATTAAGTGCAATAATGAATAATACAGACCTTAACATACTGTGATGTCAAATTATACAAGAATAATTCCTTACCACATATAAATGTACAATCCCTTAGGCATAATGAAATACTATTATCTTATCATAACAAGTTACAATACAAATGAATAGTTGCCAAGATCATACAAGTAAATCCCAATCTGAGATTGCTTGAGGACAAGCAATCTTGAGTGGGGAGGATTGTCATGTGCCTATATCGAATCGATTATTAAATATTACAAATCGAATATAATATATTTATTTAAATTATATTATTAAATATAATTATTAATACAAATATGAATATTAATGAATTAAATATTATTATAATATATATAAGTATATTATATAAATATAAATATAATATATAATATATATTATTACATATATATAACAAATATAATTATTATTATAAATATAAATATAAGTATCGAAATATATAATAACAATACATGGTTATAAATATCAATAATTAAGTATTATCATAATATATATATGAATTAAATATTATAAGAACAAGAGGATCGATATCCTCTAACTCATAATCGACTCCCTCCTTAATTAGAAACCGATCATATTCAAATACATTACAAGGTGATATCATATAGAAAAGACAATAATGAAAAACAAGCATCGCTTGGAAAAGGAGCTGCTCCCACAAAAGAAATCGATGATCAATGGAACTTAACAAAATTGGAAATAGAATAATCAAGAGACCGATGTATTAAGAGTTTGTGGATGACGTCCCTATAGGAACATTGATCCCATAATCAGCGATCAATTAATGGGAACGATGTTATAAGGCGGGGGATATATATTAATAATTATTAAGTCTCAAAGCAGTCCCTAACAACGATTATACAAGGTGCGATTGTGATGAGAAGCGATTGCCATGGGAAGTCACGACTCTTTGGGAAGTCGGGATCGATGGGCATGTTAAAGGATATAAATAAGAACCAGCAATTATCCATCAGGAATATCTCATCAAATCAGCAATGCATTAGGGCACACACAATCTCATCTTCAATTACATATCATCCAGTCATCTCAGCAGTATTCAATCATAAAATACCTTTCAAGCATCATTTATACAATCTGTTATCAAGCATTCTAATAGCCTTATAACAGCAAGGTAAATCTAGAATACACCGAACCTTCAGCAGATCCACCCCTTATCAGGTATGAACTCCCTTATAGTATGGATTTGTATTACATCAATTCTGACATACATTATATTAGAAGTATGATACATCACAATACTTAGATCTCGGTTAACATAGTATGCTTATGATGATTATATTTGTTCATAGTTAGACAAATATGTATTTCATGTTATGAGCATTCATACGTATATCATGTTATTAGTATCATACTATTAGTTTTCGTAGATCCATCTCATATGAGTGTCTATAGATTAAATGAGATGTCATACCTACTTGAATTCATAATTGAACCATACAATTAGTAATTGATATTAATCATAAGTGCAGACCCAAAATCTGCCCCATAACAATAATGATCAATTATATAAGAACAAGAATACCATATGACGGCATTCCAATTTGAGACATGAATGATTCTATTTATGCACTATGATGATAAATGGTATAATAGAATTCCATCTATAGTACAAGGGGATATTGAATAAAAGATCATATTTCTGATAGCTCCTATTACTTCATCCAAAAAGGAATGGTGGGTATTGTAGGGAGAGGGGGAGTAATTCCATCCCGTGTATAGACCCCAATGGCTAGGAACATAGTTTCCCCAAGGCCAGGTCGGAGATGATTTCAGCGCGCCCTAGTCATGTAAAGCCTAATTCCTTGATGAAGAATAGGAGGGGAAGATATGGATCTTGAATTATATTTAATATCCGCCCTAATGTACTTATGGAATATATTATAGAATAGTCATCAATAGTGAATGACAAGAAGGAAATGAATAATCCTTTAACAAAGAATGAAATATTTATATTATCATTGATCTTATTGAATATTATCATTGAAATTTATTGATCTCTAATATTTCTAATGTCTCTATGAGAATCACTTTGAATGCAGATTCAAGTTTAAGTGTTTCCACTAGAAAGGGGACATTGCAATGAAGTGCAGATTACATAGAGCAGCGACTACATTTGTGAGAAGGCAACGCTCCACATAATAAGAACACAGTTCCCACTAAAAGACAAAAAGTTTGTCTTCTATGAAATGAATAAAAGAGTTACGATTTGTTTGAGTTAATAAAGAGAGGCGATTAGCAAAGGATCAGCGCTCCCACACTAGAGGACAAAACATCCCACAAGAAGACAAACTTTGTCTTATATGAAGTGTGTTTTGAAGAGTTGCATTTATGAAAAGATGCATTCTTTCATGAGAGGTGTTGCTGTTCAAGTATGTATAAAGTGCCATTTGTGAAGTGAGAAAGACGTGTAGAGTGAAGTGTGAAATAGATATATCCATAAGACACCTACAGATCTGCAAATAGAGAATTGAAGGAAGATTTTTATAAGAGAATAGAATGCAGATATAAAAAAACTAAAGGCAGAAATACTAAAGAAGGCTAAGCAGACATAAAAAGAATAGAGGCAGAAATATAGAAGGAGATCTATGCAGAGATAGAGGACGAGTTTGGGCAGATCTTAAGGCAGAGGTTTATGAGAATATAGTGCTATGATTAAGATCAGTTTTATGAAAAGAGTTTGTGCATAATTGTGATCTGATTTGAGAAAAGAGTTTGTGCATCTTTTGGATCAGATTTGGAAAGGAATAATATTGTGTGATTTGGATCAGATTTGTGAAGATAGAACATTGTGTGAGTTGTGATCAGTTTTGTAAGAAGTTTATCGACATTAAGAATGTAATGTCCCCTTTCCATCAGTAAGTCATGGTGAACGTTAGCCTTAAATATTTTATTTCCCAAAGGCTAACTTGGTTTAATTAAGGGAAATGACTTCTAAAATGTTTTATAAAGATAGCTTGTTTTATTTACATATTATTAAGTCAGCCACTTTATAATATTTTAAAAGTGAATATTATTAAGTTAGCCACTTTATAATATTTTAAAAGTGAGTTTATGTGGGTTGAGTGTTGGGAAGATAAATAATATTTATTACTTTTTGGAGCGCTCACTTAGTGGTTAAAGTGCATTAAAATGCCCACTATATGAAATAATATATTTTATTAATTGGGGCAACTTATTTATGGTTGAGTTGAACGCTCATGGAAGGAAGGCAGTGGAAAATATTTTTATTTCTTCTGAAAAACTTGTGCTGCTGAGCAAAGTTTCTTCTTGGGGTTGTTTAGCCTCAACTTCTCATCTGGTTTCGGTTGTGGAAAATCAACCCTAGCTGGATATCTGGTGATTTACTCAGAAATCACAAGGAGTTTCAATGGAGTCAGGTTGCAGTGAATCAGATTGGAATATATTTGATGTATTTTGATGATGATTAGTGAGTTGTTGATTTAATATTATTTTTGGTGTGAAGATTCGAGTCCTTATGCATATTTCTAGTGATTGTTCATCAAGAGACCCAGCCGTACCATCCACTAGTTGAAGTCGTACATCTGGAAGCCGTACATCTCCACATGAGGAATTTCAAGGGCTAACTTGGTTGAAGATTTCACTCTTATCTTCATTGCAGTATTGGCATAGCAGTTTGATAGGAATTATGAAGGCATTTAAATGGTCATTTGTGCTAGGAAGAAGGCATTGAGGAGGTCGTACCTTTCTGGCTGTACAACATCACACGTGAGAATGGAGGCACTAATATTTGTAATCTTTTATTAACATTCCTTCATTTTCATCTAAGCGCAGGAGTAAAGGAAACAATTTGCAATAGTATTGATTGATTTTGAGGAAGAAAGGCAGAAATTGGAAGAGCCGTACCATTGAATGGTCCATACATTGCTAAGGGAGGACGTGAGGTACTGTGCACAAATCGCCTCAGCTTTGTTCTGTCAAGGCATTGCAATATGGACGTCTAGAGTCATAAAATCCATTGTGAGTGTCTATGGTGTGGGACTCTCTTGGTGGGAGCAGTTGTGGGCAATTTTATAGGGTTTTCTGTGCATACCAGTATTCTGATTTTTACAGTAGACCCCAGTTTCAGTCATCTCTAAGACAACATTAAGGGTTCTTCATTGTTTGAAAATCCATTCCATCATCTGCAACATCATAGCATCAGTGATCATGAATTTTTAAAGGTATTGTTTGATTTCCCAACCTCCCTATATTCAGTTTTAAAGCTACAAAAGTGATAGTTTGTAAAATCAGACTTTAGTGTTGCTATTACAGCAGTATTAATGTACTGAAAACAGACTTATCAAGTTATTACAGCAGTCATGAAAGAATTTTCTTATCAAGTTTTTTAAGTTATAAACTAGGGTGGCCATTACAAAGAAGACATAATAAGAATATGAACGTGCAGATTAGAAAAAAGTAAATGCAGAGTTATGAAGGGAATGAATGAAGATTTGAAGAGAAGAATAATGCAGAGTTACAAAGGGAATGAATGAAGATTTGAAGAGAAGAATATATGCAAGAAAATATATGCAGATTTGGTGAAGAAGATATCAGCGTGGAGCAATGAGCATGAGATATATAAAAGAGATCGAAATGTCCATCACCCGTTGAAGAAGCAACATTTAGAAGGTGGAACTTTGATTTGGAAGTTGGAGCTTCCTAAAGGAGAGATTGGTATCTCTTGCTAAGTTGGTGCTTAGCAGTGGGAGTTGGTGCCTCCAGTGGGTTGGTGCTCACAAATTGTAAAAGAGGGGATTGGTGTCTCCTGTAGGTTGGTGCCTACAAAGCTTGTAAAGAAGCATTTTATATAAAGCAATATTTTGCCATGGTTTTCTTCCGTAAGGGTTTCCACGTAAATCATGTGTTCATCCTATGTTGCATAATTGTTAGATCTTAAATGAATGATGTTGTGTAATTGATATGGTTATGGTTGTTTGTTTGAAAAAGTAAAAGATTAGCTTATATTGATTCACCCCCCTCAGTATAAGCGTGTGCTCATCAGAAACGTTCCAGAATCAGATTCGCGCCGAAATCTCCTTCCGACCAAAAAGCTCCCAAACCTGCACGACTCTAACTATGACGTGGCGCTTCCATAGCAATTCCACAACGATCCCAGGCATAAAGTGGATTTTTTGTTGACTTTTCGCCCACAGAAAACCCTAAATGATGACATCTCCATCATTTCATTGCTTTTATACACCGATTTAACTTGGTTTAGGTGACACTACAATAGGAAAAGGCACATGAACACAACATGATAGACATGACTTCATATTGTTTGTTTGTTGCTCAAACAACGAATGCCCTATTTGTTTGTTGGCCGCGTGTAATGTCCCCTTTTTGAGCAAGGATTGGAAAAGAGAATGTTGTTGAGGCTTGGAGAATGGAATGTTGGATTTTATGGCTTCAACTATTTTTCTTTGATGAAATGAGGTTATATTTTGGCTTTTGGTATTTTTATATTATTTTTAGCAGTGTTTCTTAGGTTTCCGGGACGGCGGGATGGGGGGACAGGGGGACGGGTTTCCGGGGACGGCAAAAAATTTCCAAAATTTTGGGGACAGCGAGGGGACGGCTATTATAATATATTTTAATAAAAATATATATAAGTTAAAAAGTTAAAATCTAAAAGGAGATACATGTTGAGGTAACTTAAACTTATAGTAAACACTAACAATAAACTTTAAACATTGAATAATTGAACAAATATTATATCAATGATCATTCAACAATCAAATTCATAGTCATACTCATAGTAGGCAGTTGCCAATAGCTGAAAATCGTGATCCATTTCAAACTTCAAATTGAAATGTACTAATATTCAAGTAAGTTATAAACTTTAAAACTTATAATAAGTTTGAACTTTGAAAGTTCAAAGTACAAAGTAGCTACTAGAGTCTCATAATCTCATTACACAAGTGAAAAAATGAAACATCAAAATGACAAAATTAAATTGCCAAAAACGATATCTATAGACTATAACTGAACAATGAAAACTCAATAATCATAATCATCATCATCAGTGGCAGCATATGTAGGAAACTCCTCAGAACTGGAACTGCCTGAAGGAAGTGCATCCTCTAATGCCACCTGCACACTGTGGTCATCATCAAGTTGTTCTGGGTCCTCGGGCTCTA
Organism: Cunninghamia lanceolata; assembly: GCA_027924645.1. Taxonomy (NCBI): domain Eukaryota; kingdom Viridiplantae; phylum Streptophyta; class Pinopsida; order Cupressales; family Cupressaceae; genus Cunninghamia; species Cunninghamia lanceolata. Next base: position 21,691,766 of record BSBN01000547.1, on the reverse strand, counting down.
CATCCCACCTCTGCGCTGGGCTCTGCCTATACTGAGGTGGCTTGCAACCAACCAAACACAAGGCACTATGCACTGCAACAAGCTTTTCCGCTCTCGTAGAGGTAAGTCTATTCCTCTTTAGAGAGTGGATAAAGCTATATGTGGACCAGTTCCTCTCAGCAGCTGAGGAACTAGAAACCTGTGAAAGAAGACGAATGGCAAGTGTGCGCAATAGTCCTGGAGGTCCATAGAGTGTCCACCAACTAACTGGCTTATCCTGTGCTAGGGTGAGCCTATCAATCCTTGCCGAACTCTTGTAGCCATCTAGTTCTGTAAACTTAATCCACTCAACTCTGATCAATGAAGCTTCCTCAAGACTATACATTCTTTTGAAGGCTTTCATGATGCCATTCTTCACCTCATCATCATTAATAGGAAGAATTCTACCAACTCTTTCCACATACCACTTTGGATTCAAAGCATACGCAGCCATGTGTAGAGGGGTGTTCAACTTACTCCACCTTTTTTGGATGATGGGGTGAATATGCTTATTGTACAACTCTAGGGTGGGGTCTTTCTCACAAATGGCTGCCTTCATTTGGCCAAGCATGCTATCAATGCACTCATACATCTCCCCAAGGCTAGGACTATCAGAATCCCCAAATTTGATAACAGTGAAAACAGGTTGTACAAAAGATGTGATGTATCTCACATTTGACCAAAAAGTATCAGTAACCACAATCTCCTTCACCCTCTTCCCCTACTCAGTCTTTGACTCCATCCACCTGTTCCAATCCTGTGTCATAACCATAAGTTGCAATGGCTCTTGCAACTCAAGCATCCTCTCTAGTAGAATGAAATAGGAAGCAAATCGAGTCTCAACTGGTTTGAGGAATTCTTTCTTTGCAAAGGTCCGAAACAATGCCAATGACATGTGGTGGTTGCAAATAAACATTTGCACCTCCCTTGCATCTGCCACCACCTGTTTCACCCACTCTATCTTTCCAATGTCTTTAAGTGCATTGTTCATAGCATGCACACAATAGGGGGTCCAATAGATGTGCCTATATGTAGATTGAACCAACATACCTGCTGCCCTACAAACATTTGCTGCATCAGTAATCACTTGCACCACATTTTGAGGACCAACCTCCTCAATGGCATCTCTCAAGATCTGAAACTGAAACTCGGCATCTTTGCGTTTTCCTGAGCAATCAATTGCTCGCAAGAAGTAAGGTCCATCAATGCATGAAACTATAACATTGACGAGTGGACGGTGTCTAATATCCGTCCACCCATCCATGATTATGCTACAACCATATCTCACCCATTTGGCCTTCATCTCCTCCATCAACAAGTTAACCTTGGAATAACTTTTATCCAAGAGTGTGGTTCTCAATTTAGTCTCACCAGGACCCACGTAACCAGGACCGGCTTGCCTTACCTTCTCAAGCATTTCCCTGTACAAAGGAGATCAAGCAACATGGAAAGGAATGCCGTTGCCAAAGTAGAAATTGGCAATGGCCTCATCTGCAGCCTCCCTTGCTTGCACATTAAACATATCTGTGATTGGGTTTGGTGAGGATGATTCTGTAGCTTTCTGTTTCCCCCTTGACTCCACTACACTCACCCCAAATGACGGACTAGGATATGAAGGTGGTAAACTTGAACCTCTTCGTGACGGTGTAGTAGAAGCTGATGGTGAAGTGATTTCCCCTGAATATAATTTGATTATTTCAGCCTTCATTTGAAGATTGAGAGCCTTACAACCCCCAACTCCTTTATTAGGGATATGCAAAAAGTGTGCATTGGTCCTTGTTATGCTGCCATACCACTTACCCTCTGGACAAATGTTGCATTTCCATAATCGACTTCCCCCTGAATGAGGTGTTTTATTTCTGTCCTATATTGTTGCAAACTGCTGTAAGGGATTTTTCTTGCTAAAAGGCCCTTTAGCATATCGTGACAACAACTTTGAAGGGCAATCAGATTTTAATACACTTGCAGCTGTACCTGAACTGCCTGTGCTTGGAGTTTCTGTTAGGCTAACGAATTCTTCATCCTCATCAATTGGTATTTCTATTTCATTCTCCATATCTAAATCAGCGATCACATTGAAAGGATTCATCTTGATTAATGATTTGGATTCCTCACTGAACAAATATCAATATGAACTTTGAGGAGTACCTACATTCAGCCATACAGAGGTTTAGTTACTGTTATACATATCTATTCAACAAGACATATCAGATATCTGATATCTCCTCTCCAATACATACATACACATTGATAAAAAACAATAAAATATCTATTCATTTAACTTTCTTGTTAAAAATAAAAACTATATATTAGATATCTGAGTTTTCCTGTTTCCAATGCATGAACACTGAATGTTTTTGCTTCTTCTCTGTTTTGGTTTTGGGAAACACTTACATTATCCAGTTACATTATCCTGAAACTTCTTCTACCCAATTCTTGATAACTATAATAAGCTGAAAACTCACCATGGCAGCCGGCACTTCCCAAGAAGATTACATTTGCATCTGGATGCCTTGTTTTGGGAAATCGTTTGTTAAGAGTGATTTCATTCAGTGGTCAACAAGATGACCAGCAAACTCTTAACATGCCATACTTTTGACAATGGAACTAATATTAATTATTAAATCTCTCACAAGAGAGATTTAAATGTTTTGCAATCCGTTTGAAAAATGTTTTCTAATGTGTCCAGATAGTGAATATATGGCAGATCACCAATTCAAGTAATTAGAAATTCAATATTTGTAGGTCAACCGGTTCAGTTTACTGGACAGATTTTAGCACTGGAAGGACTGCAATAAAATGTTTTTCTATTTTTCTGATTTTGGTTCTCATCTGTACCTTTGTGAGTCTATTTTAAGATATTTGGGTTTTGTTTTAATTTAAATATTCATATTTATTATTAATATTATATAATATAAATATATTCATTAATATTAAAATTTAATAATTTATAAATTATAATACACTTCAATTGTTCAATCACAAATATAATAATATTAATTGTTAAATAATTTAATAATATAATATTAAATATATTAATATGTTATAATTTTAAATTTATAATACAGTATAACTATTATACTATATTATAATTATATATTAATATACTATATGGTATATACTATTAGTATACAGTCATAAATTAATAAATTAAAATCTTAAATAAAATTATATATTATCATAATAATTTATAAATATTAAATATTAAATACTAAATAAATACTAAATGAAAATCGAATGGTCCTCAATTATAAATTACTAAATATTAAATACTAAAACTAAATTAAAAAATAAAATACCTCTGGAGTCTGGTGAATTGTAATTTGAAATTTCTCAATTCTCAGCATCAATGAAAGGAAATCGAAAATAGTCTCCGTGAATCCAAATTGGATTAAGCGTCAATGAGAAATCTGAAATGTTGAAGCCTTGCAAATTGAAGGTAATGTTGCAGGTAATGACACCAATGCTCAAGGTCGGTGCCGGGTGTGAAGACGATAGCTCAAAGTTCGCCAATGCTCAAACCGAAGACGTCGCCGATGAAAGACCTTTGCAAATGAAAAGACGTCGCCGCAAAAGAACTCAACGCGTTTTAGGGTTTTAAAAAATTCAACGCGTTTTAGGTTTCAAAAAATTCAACGCGTTTTAGGTATTTGTTAAACACTTTTTAGGGGTCGATTTAAAAAAAATGAAGGTCTTCCACGTAACCTTGGAGCACTGCAGAGTCCCGAACCTGTAGGACGTTTGCAGGGAACGTTCCTAAAAACACGAAATTTTGGGGACGTCGGGGGGGCATTCTATGCCCGTCCCCGAGTCCCCGAAACATCCAAGACGTTTGGAACGGCAGAAAACCCCCAGGGATGCGTCCTCGGGGTACACTGATTTTGAGAAAAGCCAAAACTATTAAAATATTAAGCCAAGAGGAAAAACGACCTAGGTGGGAGAAATAAAAATAACTTAAAGATGGAAAAAGAAACGTTGGAGGAAGAATAAATTATAATATTTTATTATTATAATATTTTATTATTATTATAATATTATAATTAAAATCCCACTAGAAAATTGGCGCTCAAGGGAGAAAAAAGAAAGAAATAATAAAATAATATTATTTTATTATTATTTATGTGGGACGTCCAAGTTGGAGGAAAATAAAATAAAATAAAAAGAAAATAATTAAATATTATTTTCTTTTGGCGGTGGGCTTCAAAAATAATAAAATAATGCTTTATTTGGGCGCCCATGAAATAACCCACCCCCTTATATATTTTATTGTTTGCTGATCTGGGTTAAGTTTCATTCACCGTTTAGTAGAGTTTTATGTGGTTAAGTTGATCCCTACTTGCGTTTTGGTGTTGGGTCCATAACATAACATAACATGCATGCATATATTTTGCAAATACAAGGAAATAGAAAATACCCAAATGCTCTATTGCAATGGAAACGTGCTAAATGTTCATAACATCAAATACCTGTTAGATCTAGGGCACACAACTGAGAGGGGGGGGTGAATCAGTTGTACAAAAACTTGCTTCTACTTCAAACACTTGATTCTACTTCAAACACTTGATTCTTCTTTGTTAGTTAATAGCATATCAGTTAACCATTCATGAAAGCATAATGCATAAACACAGGAGCAGATAAACATCAACACATTGGACACCAAGATTTTGATGTGGAAAACCTGGTTAAGGGAAAAACCACGGGGTGATTAACCCAAGGATTATTCTCTATTAGAAGAATAAGAAAAATGAATGGCACATGCCAATTAGGGCTCACTGCTCGAGCACACTGCTCACAAAGAGGCACACTGCCTACAAGAGACACACTGTCTACAAAGTGATAAGAATCACAAACTTGAACTGGAGATTGACATCTTTACCATGTCTGGATCAGTTCCATTTAAGCCCGAGATACTTCTGCTCTGCCCTTCGCTCTTTCACTATATCACACTCATCCGCTCCATGACACCCTTTGAAATGAACTTACAAACCTTTATTTATACAAGGCATCGACTTAGGAACAATCATCTAAGTCGGCAATCATCCATAAGAGCATTCACAAGTCGGCAATCATCCACAAGAACATTCGCAAGATGAATAACTCATCCGGTCAGCCAGTCTGAATAAGAATATCTTCATCCGGAAGAATATCTTCAATTCCGGGCTTTAACACTAATGCGGACCGACAACACAACCTCAACATGATCCAAGAACCTTCACAAGCTTGCCTGAATGACCAAGTACATCCGCACTTCCTCTACTCACAGGAATCTCTTCTCCTCTTCATCCGGAACTTCAAGAACACAGTCTGTCGCGACTGTCAAACTAAAAAAGGTTCGTCCGGACCTCCAAACTTTGTACAAACCGAGATGACACATCACAAGGACATCCCAAACACTCTTTCCAATCCGCAGAGTCTGATAAAGCACCTCCGGATCTCACCGGACCTTTTTGTAACACTCTGTCCTTCCAGAGCATCTCCTGGAACCGGTTCTGCTTGACCGATCACAACTTTATCATATCTTCATGCGGACCTCTGAAATCTTAACTGGATCATCTCAAGACTCATATCTACAAACCCTTTAATCCGCATCCTCTGATCCTCAACCTATTGAGTACATTTGCCTTCTTATCACTGTTCTTCACTGTTCTTGATTGAGACTAATTTTCTCAATATCCTCAACACACAGCTCATCCAAACCTTCTTACCAATGCAATATGAGTATGTTGACATCAATGACAACACTGGTTAACCTCATACTTGCAACAATCTCCCCCTTTGTCATTGATGGCAACATATGATGTGAAAAACCATCAAGACAAGAACTTCTCTTTTCTGTCACAGCTCCCCCATCAGCAACAACTCTTCACATGTCTTCTCTTCCTTTATTGCTCCCCCTTTGATCATCAACCACTTGTTTTTCACATGTCTTCTCTCCCCCTTTGACATCAATGGCAAAGGGCTCATAGTTGCACTTGTAACATATCAGAATCATACCAGCTGCTCCCCCTTAGTAGCAGCTCCCCATCATCAATCCGGATCACAAGATATGACTGTGATATCCACCGGACTCATGCACATCAGTGCATCCTAGTTCATCACCGGAGGCGCCATGACCCCTAACTTCTCCCTGAGATACTCAAAAGAGTCTTTGGGAAGAGGTTTAGTAAAAATATCTGCAAGCTGATCCTTGGAGGGTACATACTCCAATCTGACTTCACCCTTGTTCACTTGTTCTCTCAAAAAGTGAAATTTGATAGATATATGCTTGGTCTTAGAATGCAATACCGGATTCTTGGAAATATTTATTGCACTTGAATTATCACAGAAAATTGTGATAGGCTCCTCATATTCTACTTTCATGTCTCTTAACATCTGCTTCATCCATAAGATTTGAGTGCAACTGCCTGCTGCTGCAATATATTCTGCTTCAGTTGTAGACAGAGATATTGCCTCTTGTTTCTTGCTTAGCCAAGAAACCAATCTCTTTCCCAAGAAGAATGCTCCGCCACTGGTGCTCTTCCGGTCATCCACATTTCCTGCCCAATCTGCATCTGTATATGCATGAAGAGAGAAATCCTGATCTCTAGGATACCATAGGCCATACTCAACTGTCCCCTTTAGATATCTAAAAATCCTCTTGATTGCCATAACATGAGATTCTCTAAGGTCAGCCTGAAATCTTGCCACAAGACCAACAGCCTGCATTATATCTGGTCTAGTCTAAGTGAGATACAATAATCCTCCAATCATTGATCTGTACTTGGTCTAATCTGTCTTAGGAGAGTCATCATCTTTGCTCAACTTACATCCGGTTGCCATAGGAGTGTTCATTGGCTTTGAATCTTCCATTCCAAATTTCCTCAACAATTTTTTCACATATTTGGTCTGAGAGATAAAGATACCTTTCTTTGTCTGAGTAATTTGCAGACCCAAGAAGAAATTCATTTCACCAAGCATTGACATTTCAAACTCACTTTTCATTTGATTTGCAAAGGTTTTACACAAACTATCTCTTCCTCCAAAAATGATATCATCAACAAATACTTCAACAATCAAGATGTTTTCATTATCTATTTGGAAATATAGATTACTGTCAGCAGTACCTTTGTTAAAACCAATCTGCACAAGATGCTTATCCAACCTTTCATACCATGCTCTTGGGGCTTGCTTCAATCCATACAGTGCTTTCTTCAACTTGCAGACCATATCATCATGATCAAACGATTGAAATCCATCCGGTTGTTCAATGTATACTTCTTCTTCCAAATCACCATTTAGGAAGGCAGACTTGACATCCATCTGATATACCTTGAAGTCTTTGAAGGCAGCATATGCAAGAAATAATCTGACTGCTTCAATTCTTGTACCGGAGCAAAGGTTTCTTCAAAATCAATTCCTTCTATTTGAGAGTAGCCTTTACAGACCAATCTGGCTTTGTTTTTGATTACTTCACCAACCTCATTTAGTTTGTTCCGGAAGACCCATTTGGTTCCAATCACATTCTTGTTTCTAGGTCTGGGAACAAGATCCCAAGTGTGATTTTTTTCAATTTGCATCAACTCTTCCTCCATTGCTTTGGTCCAGTTTTCATCATTGCAAGCTTCATTTATTGTCTTAGGTTCAATCTTTGAAATCAGACAGTATTCATTTGAATTTTGAGCAATTCTCTTCCTTGTTTGTACCCCTTTGCTTTTGTCACCTATGATCTGATCTTCAGAGTGATTTAAAGTTACATACCTTGGAACTTTGGGAGACTCTTGCACTGCTGTTTCTTGATCAGGTTCATTCAGACAAACCTCTTCTTCCTGATTTACCGGATCAGTCTGAATCTGACTTTCAGGAAGGGATTGAATTCCTTGAATCAAAGCACCATCCTGATCATCTTCATCATATTCATAAAACCTTGAGGGCTTCTCAATTCCTTCATCAACCTTCACATTTGTACTTTCTATCATCTTTTTCAGTCTCTTATTGTAACACCGGTATGCTTTGCTTTGAGTGGAGTAACCCAAATAAATTCCTTCATCACTTCTAGCATCAAACTTTCCTAGATCTTCATCTCTTTTGATGTAACACTTGCTACCAAATACTCTGAAATATCTCACAGTAGGAGTTATACCAAACCAAAGTTCATAAGGAGTCTTACCAGTATTGTTTCTGATTTGAACTCGGTTAAGAGTGTAGACTACAGTGCTGACAGCTTCTCTCCAAAACATCTGAGGAACATTTGCTTCCATCATCATTGTCCTAGAAGCTTCCTGGATGGTCTGGTTCTTTCTCTCAACTACTCCATTCTACTGTGGAGTCCTAGGAGCAGACAATTGTCTCTTTATGCCATGGTTCTCACAAAAGTCTATGAATTCACCGGATGTGAATTCACCACCTCTATCAAACCTTAGACACTTCAGTTTTTATCCGGTTTGATTCTCTACCATAGCCTTAAAAATTTTGAACTTCTCAAAGGCTTCTGATTTCTCTTTCAGAAAGGTAACCCACATCATCCGGGAATGATCATCAATCAGTAACATGAAATATCTATCACCTTGCATACTCTTGATTCTTGTCAGACCACATAGATCAGTATGAACTAATTCCAATAATCCGGTAGAGGACTGATCTTTGCTTTTGAAAGAGACTCTGCTCTGTTTACCTTGCTGACATTCTTTGCACAAACTATTTGTAGGTTTCACCAATTTTGGAAGATCTCTTACAGCCTAAATATTGCTTATCTTGATGATGTTATCAAAATTTACATGAGACATCCTTCTATGCCATAACCAACTCTAATCAACTTGAACAAACAGACAACTTTTATTTGAACCAACCAGATGGAAGATATTACCTTTTGTTTGAGTACCGGATGCAATCTCAGTTCCGGAGCTTTCAAAGATCCTGCATCTTCCATTTTTGAACCGGAGATCATAACCTTTGTCTACTAACTGTCCAACATTGAGAAGATTGTGCTTCAATCCTTCAACATATAGTACATTACCAGTTTTGCTCTTTCCATCAAAAGAAATAGTTCCCCTACCTCTGATTCTACCTGCAGAATTGCCACCAAACTTTACCATTCCTCCTTCATACCTTTCTAAATCTAAGAACTTGTTCTTGTCACCTATCATGTGGTGAGAGCATCCACTGTCAATAACCCAATCATCCTTTTCTTCAACTTGGGCAGCCAAAGCTCTTTCTACAACCTTATGATTGACAAATTCAGAGGATATTGGTTCTTCTTCCTTGATGGCAATAAACACCCATTCATTTCCGGATTTGTCTCCTATCTCTGATTCATCATCTGTTACTCCTTCATTATTAGCTTCTTCATGAACATAATAACAGTTCTTTTGGAACCTTTGTCTGTTGGAGTTTGACCTTGCAGATCTTTCCGGACATCTTGAAGCAAAATGACCAATCTTATTGCAGTTGAAGCACTTAAAAGGTAACTTTCCTTCATACTTACCAGATCCTCTTGGCAATCTCTTTGCAATGAGGGCTTCAAGATGAGCTGTTTCTACTTCTTCCTCTTCCATGTCTTTCCTTGCTTGATCATACCATGACAACTTCCTTGAAGAGTTTTCTCCCAGATCAAATCTTTGTTTGCCTTTCACATAGGCACTGGCTTTGAATGCAGAATCAGTCTTGGTGGGATCATCTCCAAACTCTGTCATTTCAAATGCAGCCAGTTTGCCAGCCAATTGCTCTCTTGTGACAGTTGCATGGGCTCTGAATTCATTAATGGCAGCAACCTTGATCTTGTAGGCAGCAGGAAGGGATCTGAGAATCTTGCAAACAATTTCATTTTCATCCAGAATTCCACCAGCATTCCTGATTCCACACACCAGCTCATTCACTCTTGGCATAAAAGTAGTGATATTTTCATCATCTCTCATTTTCAATCTTTCAAATTTCCCTTTCAGACTTTGCAACCTTGCACTCTTAACAAACTCATCTCCTTCATGCAGAAGTTCCAGTTTAACCCAGATTTTATATGCAGTTGGTAGGTCAATGACATTTGAGAGTTCTGAATCATTCAATGCGCTTAGAAGAGCTTCTTTGGTCCGCAAATTGTTTTCAGCATCTGTGATTTCATTCAGAGTTGTCGGACCACCCTGTGGAGGTACAAATGGTTTTGAGACCATGGCCAAATATGTTTTTCCCATACACTCCAAGTGACATTTCATGCGACCTTTCCAAAGAGTGAAGTTGGTTCCATCGAACTTCGGACTATCCTTCTTGTATGATGACATCCTGGATCTCCTCAAGCGGTTAAGCTCCTTTTAGAGGAACTTGGCTCTGATACCAATTGTTAGATCTAGGGCACACAACTGAGACGGGGGGGGTGAATCAGTTGTACAAAAACTTGCTTCTACTTCAAACACTTGATTCTTCTTTGTTAGTTAATAGCATATCAGTTAACCATTCATGAAAGCATAATGCATAAACACAGGAGCAGATAAACATCAACACATTGGACACCAAGATTTTGACGTGGAAAACCCGGTTAAGGGAAAAACCACGGGGTGATTAACCCAAGGATTATTCTCTATGAGAAGAATAAGAAAAATGAATGGCACATGCCAATTAGGGCTCACTGCCCAAGCACACTGCTCACAAAGAGGCACACTGCCTACAAGAGACACACTGTCTACAAAGTGATAAGAATCACAAACTTGAACTGGAGATTGACGTCTTTACCATGTCTGGATCAGTTCCATTTAAGTCCGAGATACTTCTGCTCTGCCCTTCGCTCTTTCGCTATATCACACTCATCCGCTCCATGACACCCTTTGAAATGAACTCACAAACCTTTATTTATACAAGGCATCGACTTAGGAATAATCATCTAAGTCGGCAATCATCCATAAGAGCATTCGCAAGTCGGCAATCATCCATAAGAGCATTCGCAAGATGAATAACTCATCCGGTCGGCCAGTCTGAATAAGAATATCTTCATCCGGAAGAATATCTTCAATTCCGGGCTTTAACACTAATGCGAACTGACAACACAACCTCAACATGATCCAAGAACCTTCACAAGCTTGCCTGAATGACCAGGTACATCCGCACTTCCTCTACTCACAGGAATCTCTTCTCCTCTTCATCCGGAACTTCAAGAACACAATCTGTCGCGACTGTCAAACTAAAAAAGGTTCTTCCGGACCTCCAAACTTTGTACAAACCGAGATGACACATCACAAGGACATCCCGAACACTCCTTCCAATCCGCAGAGTCTGATAAAGCACCTCCGGATCTCACCGAACCTTTTTGTAACACTCTGTCCTTCCGGAGCATCTCCCGGAACCGGTTCTACTTGACCGATCACAACTTTATCATATCTTCATGCGGACCTCTGAAATCTTAACTGGATCATCTCAAGACTCATATCTACAAACCCTTTAATCCGCATCCTCTGATCCTCAACCTATTGAGTACATTTGCCTTCTTCTTATCACTGTCCTTCACTATTCCTGATTGAGACTAATTTTCTCAATATCCTCAACACACAGCTCATCCAAACCTTCTTACCAGTGCAATATGAGTATGTTGACATCAATGACAACACTAGTTAACCTCATACTTGCAACAATACCCTCATAAAGATTTGATCAATACATCAAGAAATTAACATACCCTTATTGCTGCTCGAGAAAATAGTCATATAAATCGCTATATCAGCAACATTGGCTTTCGATCCTCCTTTATTTTGACAAGAAGTTCATATTCATGAAAGTACATATCAGCATATATGCAAAGAGTTACATCTCATACAAGGCCCTAGAGAGTAAGGAATGGACTGTGATAATGTGACTGAGTGATGGTGTCTCAAATGCCCCTGCTAGTACGACCTGTAGCTATTGTTTAACATTGTTTTCTACATCTTTCCATCACCAAACAGGTTACAAATTGCTCAAAACTCATGGTCATAGCTCTTCCCTGAAATACCAAACCTCTCTTGCAACAAACGACCCCCAAATGAAGCCTTCAATGCTGGTACGACCTGCAACTAAGTACGCCCTGTAACTAGGTACGGCCTACATACGATGTGTACAGCTTGCGGTTTGGGCTGCAAACTCACTCAAAACTCCTTACAAAACCTGCAATGAATCCTTCCATATGCCTCCATAATTATGATGAAAAATAACTAAAGATATAGCAATGTAATATCCTCCGTGACAAAGCCTGAAACCCTCTAAACTGAACAATGTGAAGTGCATACGTAACCACAAATGTTTGGCTACCTCCAAGCTCCCTTGGGTGATCTTCCAAATTGTGAAGAGCTGCTACAGATGGTGGTTTTCATCACCAAATGCCAAAGGCTTCTTCAAACCCTAAAACTTGCAGAGCAAATGCATAAAAAAATAATGTCGTGAATGAATGAAATAAGCTTTCATTTTGCCTTTTATATTTCCTCATGGAATCAACCTTAGGATAAAAAGAAAATATTTCATTTCATAAACTTTTATTCCTCTTCCCTTATGTTGTGATGTCCCTTACTCGGTTTGCCCTAGAATTCGCTTGTGGATTAGGTTTAGGGTTTCTTCTCTTTAAATGTTCTCTTGAACTAGTCCCTGTATCACCAAATATATACAAGTCGTTATTGCTATATGTCAGTTTTAATATCTATTGTCCAGCAATCCAACATAATCATACTTACAGATGGAAATACATAAGTAAGAAGAATCACTCAGCATGCCATGGGAGGGGAATCATACAAGCTTAAGTAGCCTAAGGTCTGCCACTATCCTATTGCCCAATCCCTTGTCTTGGGCCTATGGGGCATAATCCTATGTGGGAACCCTCACCCCTCCTTGACCCAACCCTTGCCTCGAGCCTGTGGTGCAGAATGCCCAACCCTTGGTTTGGGGCCTATGGGGTAGAAACCTGGGTGGGGTTATCAGACAATCTACTTAAGTTATGATTCACCCCTCCTGACAGGATCACATTCAGAATGCAAGTAGTTTCTAGACAATTTCCAAATATGCAGTCATTATTGATCTATTTATATTTTGCTTCCATTATTCTATAAAAGATTCAAACAAGAGTATATAATCCAGCAAGAGATATATCAGAGTGCAGGAATAAAAATACCAGACTTTTATGTCTGTAGTTCATGCATCATATCTTACCAAATTAATGCAGTCTATGATTCAGTTGTAATACATATATATATCCAGTTCCATATGAGGGTATATCAGGCACCAATTACACATGAAAACAGATTGACATTAGTTAAAGAAAATAAGCCATAATCTACAGTCGTTGCCATATATACTATTCAATAGCCATGTCCAAATTTTATTTCCAGATTTGATTCTATCACACCGGAATGGCTTCAAACACGTCAGAGAGGATTTATGCATTTCAATGAAATAAGACAACATATATGCAGCAACATTATGTGTGATTGAGGAAACTAAATATTAAAACTGAGTGAATGATCTCACCTGAGCCTCGAATCTGTAAGTTCTTCTCCAATCTGTTGTTCTGTTATATAATCAGAAATATATATTCTTAAATTCCCCCAATAATATGTTCCCTCTCTTCACACCAATCTAAATTTATACCTCTATGTCCCTTATGAAGGGAGGCATCCCTTTGAAGGGTGATGCCCCTTCATAAAAATCATTGCTTTTAATACACTAATACAAGTGCTGCCTTGAAGATATTAATTGCAGCCTCTTTTTATAAATACTAATATCTATCGTAAGGATCGTGGCATGCTTAGTAGTCTTCTTTTCCTTAGCAGATCGTACCTTTTGCAATTAATTAACAACCAAATATAAATAGCTGCCTTCCAAAACATTGCACACTTCTTTGTAATGTGATCGTTGCTTTTACAAGATCGAAATGCAGTTTTCCGCTAACAAATCATATATTTTGCCTTATGTCAGTGATCCATTAAATTCCGATTACTACATTAATCGTTGCCTATTTGATATCTGCAATTTGTCCTATTATTACAGATTGTTGCTTGTTTATTTTAACACTAAGCTTAACTCCTATATCATCCGATGCCTTTATAAACTTTATTTATATTAAAACAAAACTCCAATCGCTTGGCACTTTTGTCTTATTAAGGGTTTGTATATTAAAATGTTTCATATTATTTGCTGTAGTTATGGGGCCCGATCTTGCTGATCGTGGTTCCTCCATAACCATATGTTATTTATTAATAATCATTTATTATTATAATATTATTTATTATTAGTATTTATTTATATAATATATATTTATTAATATATTATATAATATTATTTTAGTTGATAATATTCATAATTGCATTTATATATATGTATCTATTCATATTTAGAATTATGATGATATTTAATTTTATATTTATATTCATAAAATATTATTTATAATATTTTTAAATCTATATCATCATTCATATCCTTAATTTGAATGATGGTACGTAATTGATTAACTTGGGGATATGACATATGCCCCAAACTCCAAGTGACTTTATTTTACATTTATTTCACTTTTCCAAAGTCACCACTATAATATAATAAAGTCCAATTATTTAATATTAAATTAAACTTACGGACTTTAATATGAGAGCCCAAACGGTCTCGAAATCTTACGAATTATAGACCATTGGAAAGGTCTTGACAAAATGCTCTGCCTCCAATCATGAACTGCCTCATCCGAGTGAAAACCTGACTTACTAAAAATATTAAGTTTCCACACAAGAGCCCGAAATCCACCAAACAACTGCTAAAGTTCCCTAACCACCATGGTTAGCCTACGGGAACCAAGTATAGGCTAACACCCTCTCGGAAAGAGGACATTACAGCCCAAGTTCAAAAGTATAAAAGGTCATTTGGAGCATTTTTCATATATATTGGTTATTTGGCTTTTTGCATTTTGAGAGTTTTCTCTTGACTGTAACAGCGTTTCAACTTGATTCAAGGATGAAAACCCTTGAATTTTAGTGGTTTGGACAAAAACCCATTCCACCATGAGAGATGAATTCACTTAGAGTTCATCATTGAGCATATTTGTAGGTTTTTTGAAGGAGAGTTGGCTTCATTCCAACTAGGGTTTGGACTGAATTTCATATCAGCAACTAGGGTTTGAAGTTGAGAGCATTTTGAAGACATTTATTTTCATATTTGAAGGCATTTTGGCATTCTAATATCATATTTGGCAAGCTAGGCAAAATCGCTTCACATTTGGGCATAGGCGATTTGAATTGGAGGTTGAATTTGAGTGTTATTTGAGCCTAGGGTTTGCTGATTGTGTTTCAGACTTCTGAATTTCATTGGACAGCTACAGATGGGAGGGTTTCATCGCATGAATTTGTAACTCAAGGACAAATAATGCATCTAGGATGCTAGCGCTACCTTCCTACAGCTAGGCGATCTCATTATTTGGCACTTTTTGGCATTGCATGGCTTCATACGTCAAATTTGGGTTGTAATCAGCATTATCAGCAGTTGTATCAGTTATATCAGACCATATTTGCTCATCTACAGGCGTTGTTTCAGTCATCCATCATTGAGTTTGGCATTGTACTTTGGCAAGGCAACATCTAATACCAAGCGGCTAGGGTTTGATACAACAATTGAGCTTATTTGCACACTTTTAGAGGTCTGATTTTATAATCAGATTGGTCTGATGTAACAGCTGGGATCATCTTTTGTAATCATCATTATCTATTGCAATAAAGAAGCCAATCTTGCCATCCATGTATGTTCCTATATGTTTTGCATTGTTTTTTGATGTATGTGTGAGTTGGTATAATTACATTTCAATTATCTTTAGGAGTATTTATCTATGATATTGCAACCTTTCCATCTTTACTATATTGCAAACATACTTGTGAAAATGAAATATCAAAATTCCAAAACAAATCCTCCAAAAACAAATCAAAAAATTCAGGGCAGCGAATAAAAAATTTCAGTCAAGACTAGTCAGAGTTCTTACAGTGGTATTAGAGCTTGGATCCTGCCAACCTATTGGGTAATGCATGAAATAGATCCACTACAGTTTTATTATAGAAGAAGAACAAGTGCAAATCAAGGCAATATGGGAGATAGAAGAGCAGGGAGTTTGCCAACGGATAACATTTGTGACATGATGAGATATATGATTGCTAGTTAAAGAATGATGGTAGAGGAACAACACACTACAAATGAAAATATCACACAAATGATGGCAACATAAAATTAGATGTTACAAGTTTTCACACAATCATTGACTAATGTGAGAGTCAATCAAGCTAATCCAGCTAATACAGGTGTTGGTAGTGTTGTTGGATCACCTCGTGCAAGGAGGACATGTACAGTTACTATGGATAGGCCTATGCAGCCCAGTTTTCTTCCTAGGTAAGAAGAGGTTGATGATGAGATACAAGTTGAGGAGGAGCAACCGCCATTTGATGAGGATTTGATATCCATGGCAGATAATTATGATGCACTTCCTGAGCATGTCAAGGATCGTCTAAACTTCAACAACTACATGAACCAAAGGAAGGATAGTAATGTCCCTTATAAGAACAATACTAATTTTACCCTAAATTATCAATTTCCAAGCAAACAAGTGGGTTAGAAGATGTCCCGTAAAACAAATTAGAAAATACTTACAATAATATTTCTCACAATCAAGTTAACATGATTAACAAACTCATAATGGCATTATTAATCCAACTAAACCATAAGAGAGTTGAGGAACATGATTTTGATGCAGAGTCTCGAATCCTCTACGCTAGGCCCAAGAGCAGATATACCATCCCCCTTGGCCTCATGTGGCCCATGCCATCCATATGAGGTGGTCTACCTAATGAGGTATTCGTTATCATGTTCCCCCTCATCTTGTCATTTCCTTTCCCTTTCTCTATGATTGGTTCCTTTGAATTTTCATGTCTATGATAGGAGAATGAGATCACAAAAGGGTGCCTCGGAAGCCATCTCTTCTAAGCCCAAGGGCGTTACCCTTTGTACCCCCTTGACCCCAATGGGATTATCCAATCCCCCCTATAGGGGTGGCATACCTAGAAGAGTGCCCCATCGCCGTATCCCTCTTGCACCACATTTCCTCCATCATAGTAACCATAACATTCATACAAATTTTCATATTAACACATTAATTCAAACATACATAAAATTATGATATATCTTATATCAATTTACATGCACATTGGTTAATTAAACAATAATACATAAGCCTCATTATTATACATATACAACTCCTACCAAGATTGTTGCTATTTACTAAAGTATACATACAATTATTCCATAGGGCAGATTAACTTCCAGTTCTGCTGTCACCTCTATGATTGTATATATCACAACTGATAGATGTACCTGGTTGTTTGTATTTCTTGGTCCTACTCTGTATTTCTTTATATGCTCAGTGTTGCCTGCTTGATTGCAGATCTGTGTATATGTTTCCTCTTCTTCGTTGTTATGCTCAGCACCTATAATCAATCATATGTATCTTTCTTCCTATATCAGAGATATATATCCTTCTTTATGTCTCTTCTTTATGCACTTCAAGTGCAGATCGGTATATCAGAAATATATATATTCAGCTCAAAGATATAATCTTACTTCTTATTATTCTTATCTTGTTCCTATATCAAAGTATCTATATATTGTTACTCCTTGCTATTTACTAAGATATACCCTTTGACCGATCACTGGCCCTCATGTTTTACTGCTGCAGATTTGAAAGACTCAAAACTGATGTAGATTCCTTGGGTTCGATGCCTTCCTTCTCCTCATCATACTTACCTTTATAACCCTTAACGGTGATGTCTTTTGATGAGTAGTTGTGTCTACTCCACAGATCACACCCTTTCTTATTTGGTCCGCTGCCTTTTCTTTATTAATGATTCTCTTTTAAGAATCGCTGAACCTTCCTATTCATCGCTACTTTGTGGATCAGCCATGCTTAGGATATTTATATTATATTAATAATTATAATAGCATTTATTTTAATACTTATATTTACATATTAATATTATATTATTTACTTCCTGTGAATATTTAAATTAATAATATCACTATTCTTAATTTATAATTATACTATTATCTGTGATAATTATAATTATAATAAAATTGCAATTATTTATTTTTGTCCTTTTGATATTTATTTTAATTTCTTATTTGTATTTCGATACTTCATAATTTGTATTACAATTACGGGGGCATGACAGTCCTCCCCACTCAAAATTTCTTGTCCTCAAGCAATAACAAAAATCTTTAAGATTCCAATTCAATTCCCTTGAGGGATTGTTGTTAGTATACTTACCTTAGTTCTACTGTCCTCATTGTTCTTTAAGATCATAAGGCTGATGATGTTCCCTAAATGACAAATATTCTTTTGGTTCATGTGTTTGTATTTTTCAATATCTCTCAATAACAAGCGTTGGTAACTAATGATGTCTGTAACTTAAGATAAGTTTGGTAACTAATGATGTCTGTAACTTAAGAGAAGTTTTCTCTTGTTCTTAGAGAGAAGACCCAAAAGACATCTTGATCTTTGATCCCGAAATTCAATCTTGTACTTGTCATCTTGTAGTTTTACCCTTTGATAAGTTATTGACCCCAAAGAAAAGTTATGTTCAAATCCAATGATGATAGGAAAAGATAACCATGTTTTGAGGAATAATTGATTATATGATGGCATAGAGAGAAAATTTGTGTAAGTATTCAAACAAGGTTTGCGATAAGCTGATTTCTTATGACGAGTTTATAGGGTTTTGAATCACTTATCCTAGCCAAATATCTATTATACCTATATGTACAATTTGCTAAATAAAAGATGTACAATAGTTAGTCATTCCTTAATAAGTAATAGAACTTACCTCTATAGGTTTATGCTAATATTCAATTTTGTCCTATCTTTCAATTCCATTGGGGTTTTATCCTCCTCTTTTCATACCTTTATGTTTTGGTACTAAATTTGTTTTCTCATATTTTGGGAAAGTATTTGTTTTAATTGGACAATATCAATTAATTTAGGGTTTGGTAAATGAGAATGATCCTTACGTAACAAATTTGGTATGACTTGATGTGTATTAATTTTATTGAATGTACTTATGAACCTAATACTGATATCCTTGATCTTTAATCATGAATGAAGGATTACTCTAAAGAGCTTAAGAGAAGAAGACCCTTGGATGAAATGATCTACCCTAGATATCACATGTAGAAAAAATAAGACAAAGTTCACTAGATCAATGTTATAAGTTACAAGGTAGATCATATGATATGAACTGGATTGTCACTGTTTAAATGAGTGAGGGATAGATCGCTTGTTTGTACATTCGATCTCATTCTAAATGGATAGAACAATTGAGTTTGATGAATATATCTTATTATAAATGTCCACATTTCTTTTAAGATCTTTCTCCCCATTTGTGGGTTCCTAAAGAGTTGAGTTGTCTTTATTATGTCCTCTCAAAATTGTTGTTTTGGCTTTTAAGAGAGTGACCCTCCTAGGTCGATATGATACCTTAGTGGATCTAAATCTCAATTGAATTCTTTAATGATGTTTTAGATGTCTTCCTTAGATGAAATGCTCTCACTTTTTTCACCTCAAGTTTGAGGGAGTCTCATTAGTTACAACCCAAGAAGGGTTTGACAGATGGTTTTGGCATTTTCATAAATAAAGTAATCTTAATACACACATGGAGTAAGCTTTTTGAGGAAACACATAGATATACATAATATATGACACATATGCGATACGTAAGACATGAAGCATACCCCTAAATACATGTGAGGCATGAATCATACACAAAGTATACACGTATGAAGCATATACATAGATACACAAAATATGCGAAGTATACACACACAAATATATGTGAAGCATGAATCGTACATGTGATATATGAAGTATACACATAAAACACAAAGCATAAATACACGTAATACATGAAACATACACGAAGCTTATATGGAGTATGGAACATACACATAATACACAAAAGTATATGAAGCATGAAGCATGAACATACTATGTAATACACAAGTATACGCACATAATACATGAATATGAAGTATACACATGAATACAAGTCATGAAGTGTGCACTTGAACATACATAAGTCATGGAGTATGCATTTGAACACACATAAGTCCTGTAGTATACACTTGAACATACAAAGTCGTGGAGTATACACTCGAATACACAAAGTCAAAGTATACAATTGAATACACAAAGTCATGGAGTATACACTCGAATACATAGCCATGAAGTATACACTTGAGTACAAAGTCATAGAGTATACACTCAAATACATGGTCATGAAGTATACACTTGAATACAAAGTCATAGAGTATACACTCGAATACATAGTCATGAAGTATACACTTGAGTACAAAGTCATAGAGTATACTGTAAGATACTCCACTATACTTAACCAAATTTTTGCTAACTTTTTCTTACTTCTTACTTCAATTAATCAACATCTAACATAAATGAAATCAACATGAATTGAACAAACAATGAAGTTGAGATATCTTATTGCAATTGTCAATACAACTTCTTATTACATTCAATAGATGCTTAATAGCATCAATGTTCAGCTTATTACAATGATTACAAAAGATAGGCCTTAGCGCCTAGATTGAACAATGATTGCTTTCAAACCATAAGTATCTTGTCTTCAAGTTGCTAGTGTCTTCAAGATGTAAGTAACTTCAAGTTGCAAGTAACAACTTCAATCCTGCACAATGATGATAACTGAATGTTAACACCTCTCAAAGGATAAGGGAGCATCACCTTATCAAGGTTGAGGGAGCATCACCCCAACAAGCATGAAATACGCAAATTTCATGAAAAGAGCATAAAGCTTACCAAGAAATATCAAATAGCCAAAGATACCAAATGAAGTCACTCTCCTCCTTTTATAGTGCTCCTCCATAAGAGGCAAAGAGGCAACCAAGGCATGTTTTCCAATGAGCATATCCTAGAGGAATATTCCATTGGGTGACTCACTCCTGAGTTGGAAGCCTTATCCGGTACACCTCCCAAAGTCATTCTGGGACCCACTGCTCACATGCTTACTCCTCCAGTCTAGGCGCTAGAATGATGCTCTACAGGTGAAGAAGTGCGCCCAACATCATAGTTGATCCCTTCATGGTTAGGCGCCCAAACAAGATCATGGAGATGTGAAACTGCGCCTTAGGAAGGTGTCTGAACCTTAGGCGCCAATCTGAGGTTGTAGAAGCATGGATATGCGCCTAGTTCACTTGGTGAGGTTTTGATGACTCTTGTCAACATTCAGTGAAGACTCTTAGTTTTGATTGAAGACTTATCAAGGTTAGGCGCCACAATGAGTTTGTAGAGACAGGGAATGGTGCCTTGCTCTAGGGAGAGATATCTTCAAGCTCCATCATTTCCAGTTGTTATATCTCTGCTCCGGGAGAAGAATCTACTGTCCAAACACCATTTCAACTTGAGGAATGAAGCTCTTCACCATTACGCGCACAAATGAGGTCTCTGAAGTCTAGGCGCAATTTGGAGGTTGGAGAGATGAAGATTTGCGCATAGCTTGCTTAGGCGCACTTTTGAGATTGTAGAGAGCAAGAAGTGCGCCTTCATCATCTTGGCCTACTTTTTTACACTTTAATGATCTTAGATCATTGGGCAATAACTGAGAATGATCCCCTTCTTCAAGATGATTGATGATCACTTAATAATGCAAGTTGATATATCCTCCTTAAAGCGCAAATTTGGATTTCTAGGGAAGGCGCATATTCATGGTTGAACAAGAGGAAAAGTGCGCCTAGCATACTTAGGCGCATATTTGATGTGGTAAGAGTGCAAACTGGCGCCTAGGTTTACTTAGGCAATTTTATGATTCCAAACTCAAGTTGAGACTCTCGGATGCTCAATTTGAGATCCAACACTCTTGATATCATTGATCTCTACCTTCACAAGTTAGGCGCACTTTTGAGGTTGCACAGAGGCCAAAGTGCGCCCAAGACAATGGATCATGATTGCTCCATTCTAAGGCACTAGTTTGAGGTCGTGCAGATGAGGACAACTCCTTGACTTCCTTGGGACATTTTTAAACCTTGACGAAGACCTTGTTGTGATGAACTCTTCATTTTGACCCTAGGCGCACATTTTGGAGTGATGAAGTGCACCTAAGTCATTCGGATGCCTTCTCTAACTTGTCTGAGCCAAGAACTCTTCCTGTTGATCCCAAACTCCAATCTAGACCCTGAATGATGTTTCCCTCACTTAGGCACACTTTTGTGCTTCTGGGGACTGGAAAGTGCGCCCTAACTAGGAAATGCACTTTGCCAAATTTCATTGTTCCAAGCCTCTCGTTCGTCCTTATGAACTTCAACATCCAGACTTAGTCCATCGTACATGATCTCATCACAGAAATACTTGATAAAGGTCTTGACCTGCAAAACTACAAGAATCAATTAGCCAAAACCAAATTCATTCCCTCATCATACATATTAGCCCACGGGAATGATGAATAGGCTAATCCGTGTTCATTGTTGACTAGGCCAGAAACGGGGACATGACAGAGAGTATACACTCGAATACAAATACAAAGTCATAGAGTATACACTCGAATACATAGTCATGAAGTATACACTTGAGTACAAAGTCATAGAGTATACACTCAAATACAAATACAAAGTCATAGTGCATATACTCAAATACAAATACAAAGTCAAGAAGTATACATTCGAATACACATAAGCCACAAGGTATACACTTGAATACACGTAAGTCACAAGGTATACACTTGCATACACATAAGCACAAAGTATACACTTGAATACATTTGAATACACATAAGCCACAAAGTATACACTTGAATACATTTGAATACACATAAGCCACAAAGTATACACTTGAATACACATAAGCCACAAAGTATACACTTGAATACACTTGGATACACATAAGTCACAAGGTGTACACTTGAATATAGTTGAATACACATAAGTCACAAAGTATACACTTGAATACACATAAGGCACAAGGTATACATCAATACATGTAATACTTAAAGCATACACAGGATCGCAAGAAAGATGCTTTGATACCACTTGTAATGTCCCTTATAGGAACAATACTAATTTTACCCTAAATTATCAATTTCCAAGAAAACAAGTGGGTTAGAAGATGCCCTGTAAAACAAATTAGAAAATACTTACAATAATATTTCTCACAATCAAGTTAACATGATTAACAAACTCATAATGGCATTATTAATCCAACTAAACCTAACTATCTAGGAGACTCAACCATAAGAGAGTTGAGGAACATGATTTCGATGGGGTGTCTCAGATCCTCTACC
The DNA here is from genome assembly GCA_027924645.1 of Cunninghamia lanceolata. Classification (NCBI taxonomy): domain Eukaryota; kingdom Viridiplantae; phylum Streptophyta; class Pinopsida; order Cupressales; family Cupressaceae; genus Cunninghamia; species Cunninghamia lanceolata. Next base: position 21,668,460 of record BSBN01000547.1, on the reverse strand, counting down.
CTAAGCCCAAGAGCGGATATACCATCCCCCTTGGCATCATGTGGCCCATGCCATCCATATAAGGTGGTCTACCTAATTAGGTATCCGTTATCCTGTTCCCCTTCACTTGTCATTTCCTTTCCCTTTCTCTATAATTGGTTCCTTTGAATTTTCATGTCTATGATAGGACAATGAAATCACAAAAGGGTGTCCCGGAAGCCATCTCTTCTAAGCCCAAGGGCAGTACCCTTTGCACCCCCTTGGCCCCAATGAGATTATCCAATCCCCCCTATAGGGGTGGCCTACCTAGAAGAGTGCCCCATCGCCATATCCCTCTTGCACCACATTTCCTCCATCATAGTAACAATAACATTCATACAAATTTTCATATTAACACATTAGTTCAAACATATATAAAATTATGAAAGATCTTATATCAATTTACATGCACATTGGTTAACTAAACAATAATACATAAGCCTCATTATTATACATATACAACTCCCACCAAGGTTGTTGCTATTTACTAAAGTATACATACAATTATAGTTCTGCTGTCACCTCTATGATTGTATATATCACAGCTGATAGATGTACCTGTTGTCTGTATTTCTTGGTCCTGCTCTGTATATTTTTATATGCTCAGTGCTGCCTGCTTGATTGCAGATCTGTGTATATGTTTCCTCTTCTTTGCTGTTATGCTCAGCCACCTATAATCAGTCATATGTATCTTTCTTCCTATATCAGAGATATATATCCTTCTTTATGTCTCTTCTTTATGCACTTCAAGTGCAGATCGGTATATCAGAAATATATATATATATATATATATATATATATTCAACTCAGAGATATAAGCCTACTTATTAATCTTATCTTGTTCCTATAACAGAGTATCTATATATTGTTACTCCTTGCTATTTACTAAGATATACCCTTTGACTGATCGCTGGCCTTTATGTTTTACTGCTGCAGATTTGAAAGACTAGGAATTGATGTAGATTCCTTGGGTTCGATGCCTTCCTTCTCCTCATCGTACTTACCTTTATAACCCTTAATGGTGATGTCTTTTGATGAGTAGTTGTGTCTACTCCACAAATCGCACCCTTTCTTATTTGGTCCACCACCTTTTCTTTATTAATGATTCTCTTTTAAGAATCGCTGACCCTTTCCATTCATCGCTACTTTGTGGATCGGCCATGCTTAGGATATTTATATTATATTAATAATTATAATAGCATTTATTTTAATACTTATATTTACATATTAATATTATATTATTTACTTCTTGTGAATATTTATTAATAATATCACTATTCTTAATTTATAATTATAATATTATCTGTGATAATTATAACTATAATAAAATTGCAATAATTAATTTTTGTCCTTTTGATATTTATTTTATTTACTTATTTGTATTTCGATACTTCATAATTTGTATTACAATTATGCCCGAGCATGACAAGGATAGATGAAGGGCTAGGGTTGAAAGACAAAGAAGACAACCTAAGCAACCTAAAGAATACAAGGATACATTGAACAAAATACCTCTTCGTAACTTTGATGGCAGCGGCAAAATCAGTACCAAAGCATGGATAAACAAGCTTGACATTTTTCTTAAACTCAAGCCAATAAGTGAGGAAAAGGCCATACACTTTGCTACTATGCATTTGGAGGGATTAGCCTATGATTGGTGGCACCATGGACTTGTTTCACAACATCATAATAGGATCACTTCATATAATGAGTTCACAAACAAACTCATTACCAGGTTTGCTAGAAAAGATGTGGAAGTCTGCTACAGGGATTTGGATCAATTAAAATAGGTTGGTAGAGTGGACTCTTATGTCAATGAGTTCCAAAAGATTGCGGTAATGGTTCCCAATATGTTAGATAGGAGAGTGACTATGCTATTTGTTGAAGGATTGAATTATAGATTACAAGGATTGGTCAAAGTTCATAGGCCAAGTACACTTGATGAGGCCATTGAGCTTGCACTTGACTTAGACACTACTCCTTCATTTCAGCCTCAAAAGAAGAACAGGAATGAAAACTCAAATCAACAATATCATGTAGAGCCCACTCCTACAAAAATTGAAGGTACATCAAAGATGGATTTTGAGGCAAAGAATGAACTTCATAGGAAAAAGTTGTGTTTTTCTTGCAAAGAACCTTGGGAACCCAGTCATAGATGTATTGGCAAAGGTAAAGTGCATTACATAGAGATGATTGATGATGTGGATGATGGTACTAGTTCAGAAAATAATCAAAGGACAGCCAACACTAAAACTTGTAAGTGATGGTAACAAAGGATCTAGGATCACTTATCTTTTAGGAGCTTCAAGGTATAATCCATTCCTCTTTGAAGGCACATTGTTTGGATGCAAAGTCATGGCACTTCTTGATAGTGGAGCTACACATAACTACATTGATGAAGGGTTGGTAAACAAAAGAGGTTTGCATTGTGATGATTTCGAGGGCTTTGATGTGACTATAGCAAGTGGACTCACTATTTCTTACAAGAAGAAAGTGAACAAACTTAGCATTCTATTTGGTGAATATACACTTTGCGATGACTTCTATGTTCTTGACTTGAAGGATCATGAAATTGTGCTTGGTATGCAATGGCTACATTCATTACAAAGGGTCATCCAAGATCTACAAACTATGGAGTTGAGTTTCCAACATGAAGGGAAACAAATTATTATGAAAGCACTCAAGTACACATTGCCACATCAAATCTATGTTGCAAGGTTCCCCTGCCTAGCCTTTGGGTGCTGGTGCGGTTCGTCCCAGGTGCAGGTGCGGCCGGGTGCCTCTGTGGGTGTGGGCAGGACGCATGAGGATTGGGATGGGTGCGTCTCGGATGCACCCGGACTGAAAATGCAATACCCGCAGCGCACCCGTAACGCACCCACGCCCAAACGCTTTTTTTTTTCACTTAAAACTCATTTTTATAATTTTTTATTCATTCTAAAAAGTAAAATGAAACCCTAAAAAGACATTATAAACACAATCCTTTTGCCATTTCAAATTGACATGGATGCTTCTACTTCCCAATCCCAACATGTTGCACTTGACGGATCAGAGAGCGAGCACACTTTTTCAGCGAGTGGCAGTGGTGTCGGTTGTGGTTCTTCAAATGATCCTGCTAATGTCCAAGATGATGATGATGATGTGGAGGATTTAGCAAATCCATATGATGATTGACACTTGTCATTTGACATTGAATGAAAATTGATTGTTGAACATATTATTATTTTGAATCTTGTTATTGAACTTGAAGCTCGAGTTTTATGTTTTATGATATTCAAGTTGATGGTGGTTTTGTTGATTATATGATGCTATGTGGTGTATTCTTGCATTTCTACACTTAATTCTTGCTTCTATGCTTAATTTTTTTGCATATACATATATTTATATATATATAAAAACGAACCCAACCCCCAAAAAAATTTTGGCCGAACCCGCGAACCCAAACCCGAACCCGCACCAGAACCGGCAACTTAGCATCAAATAACAGCCAAGTCTACGATAGTAATGGACATCGAATTATCTCACGAAGACATATGAGATGGATGGGCACAAAGAGCTTGGAAGGCAAAGTTGTTGGCTGCCCAAGCAAGACAGCATCTACAAGAGAAGAATGCATAGAAGATGACCAAAACATGAAGGAGCTTCTTGAGGCAAGCAAACAAGAAGAACATGCAAATATGGGTGAGCCTTCGATAATTCATGGATTACTTGAGGAGTTTGCATCGGTTTATGATAGTGGAAGCGGTCCCAAGATGAGAGTTTTGGACAAGGAATCATTTCATGATGACATCTATGAGGATTGTTCATTCTATATCAGCATGGAACAGCAAGGACATGATGAAGAGTTTGGCAAATTGGGTGTATACTTGAGGAGAATTGTCGCACTTTTGGCAAGTAAGTTGTCTAAGCTTCTGTTTGCCAACATTGAGCAGTTTGGTATGATACATATGAGACCATTCAAAAGGCCTAGATTGGTTTGGGATCCGGGAATCGATTGGCATGATTGATCCGAAGGCAGATTTGATATTTGTGATTGCTTGAGGGCAAGCAATCTTGGGGTGGGAGGACTTGTAATGTCCTCTTTTTGAGCAAGGATTGGAAAAGAGAATGTAGTTGAGGCTTGGAGAATGGAATGTTGGATTTTATGGCTTCAAGTATTTTTCTTTGATGAAATGAGGTTATATTTTGGCTTCTGGTATTTTTATATTAGTTTTAGAAAAGCCAAAATTATTAAAATATTAAGCCAAGAGGAAAAACAACCTAGGTGGGAGAAATAAAAATAACTTAAAGATGGAAAAAGGAAATGTTGAAGAATAAATTATAATATTTTATTATTAAAATATTATAATTAAAATCCCATTAGAAAATCGGCGCTCAAAGGAGAAAAAGGAAAAAAATAATAAAATTATATTATTTTATTATTATTTATGTGGGACGTCCAAGTTGGAGGAAAATAAAATAAAAGAAAAAGAAAATAATTAAATATCATTTTCTTTTGGCGGTGGACTTCAAAAATAGTAAAATAATGCTTTATTAGGGCGCCCAAGTTGACAAGTATTAAAGGAGGTCATTTGGAGCATTTTTCATATATCTTGGTTATTTGGCTTTTTGCATTTTGAGAGCTTTCTCTTGGCTGTAACAACATTTCAGCTTGATTCAAAGATGAAAACCCTTGAATTTTAGTGGTTTGGACGAAATCCCATTCCACCATGAAAGATGAATTCACTTAGAGTTCATCATTGAGCATATTTGCATGTTTTTGAATGAGAATTGTCTTCATTCCAGCTAGGGTTTGGACTGGATTTCATATCAGCAGCTAGGGTTTGGAGTTGAGAGCACTTTAAAGGCATTTATTTTCAGATTTGAAGGCATTTTGGCATTCTAATAGCATATTTGGCAAGCTGGGCAAAATCGCTTCACATTTGGGCATAGGTGATTTGAATTGGAGGTTGAATTTGAGTGTTATTTGAACCTAGGGTTTGCTGATTGTGTTTTAGACTTCTGAATTTCATTGGACAGCTACAAATCAGAGGGTTTCATGGCATGAATTTGTAATTCAAGGACAAATAATGCATCTAGGATGCTAGTGCTACCTTCCTACAGCTAGGCGAACTCATAATTTGGCACTTTTGGCATTGTATGGCTTCATACATCAAATCTGGATTGTAATCAACATTATCAGCAGTTGTATCAGTCATATCAGACCATATTTGTTCATCTATAGGCGTTGTTTCAGTCATCCATCATTGAGTTTGGCATTGTACTTTGGCAAGGCAACATCTAATACCAAGCGGCTAGGGTTTGATACAACAATTGAGCTTATTTGCACACTTTTAGAGGTCTTTAGAATCAGATTGGTCTGATGTAACATGTCATGTCCCCGTTTCCGACTTGATCATCAAGTAAAGAATGGATTAGCCTATTGATCATTCCCGGAGGCTAATTCAGAATGACAAGGGAATGAACTGGGTTTTGACTAACTCCATTTGATTGTTTTGCAGGTTCTAAAGTCAGAAAACCCAACGTTTGGCTAAGTCTGAAAGACAAGAAATGCAGGAAATGGACTCTTGGAGTCTAGGCGCACATCCTCTATCAAAATTCCCAAAAGAGCGCCTAACCTAGCATCATCAAGCTACAGAGTACTTCTATCATATCCACCAGGGCGCCTAGGTAGAAAAGAATGTTTAGATCATCAAAGGGACTCATACATTGCAGTTCTTCAAAGAACTTGACTAAGTAAACTCTAGGTGCACTTCTCCACTCAAACTTGCCAGAGCTACTACCAAATGCGCCTAGGATAAAGAACATCCAAATGGCGCCCAAATGCATTTTGAAGGAGAGTTTGATTTAAGAAGTTAATAGAGGTATAATGAATCTGCCAGAGAACATGAATAGGCATCTAAGAAGTTGTAAGGTTTCAAAAGAGGGTCAACTAGAGGAAGGCGCCTTAAGTACATCAGTCATGTCAATCATGGCGCCTTGCTAAGGGACAAATGAAGTTGTCTAAAAGAAGTGTCAAGGAGGATTCAAGATGCAAGAAGTGGTTGTATAAACTTCAAGAAAAGATTGAAATGATTTTCTTCTATAACCTTGAGATGGCGCATTGGCAAGGAGAGCGCACTTATGGATCTCCCTCACTTCCCAGAGGCGCCTAAGCAAGTTAGGCGCAAAACTTTCTCTCTCTTGCCTCCAGTTGATGCTTGGACTCCAGGATGCCAATTTTGTTTCACTGAATGATGTTAGGAGTTTAAAAGAACCTTAGTATGCGCCTAACATGTGAAATGGCCTTCAACCACTTCCTTCAAACAAGGCGCCCACTTGATTTGATTTTCTAAGTGCAGAATGTGTGGAGAATGCTCTAGGCACAAATTCCTCTTGGTGCAAACCAAAATGAGCGCCTAAGGCGCTAGAATAAGTTCCTATGGATTGGCGCTTCAGGATGGAAGGTTGATAAGCATCCAGAATGAGGTTTTCTGAGTGGATTCCCTCTAGGCGCTAGTGTCAAGTTGTAGCATTCTATAATGAGCGCCCAAAGCAACAAGGCGCCCATGTATGATTCCAGGGACTCTCCATTTGAGCGCCTAAGCTTGGATGAGTGTAGTTAAGAGTTTGGAAGTATCAAACTTCACTAGGCGCGAATCCAAGCTCTTGCCACCTCAAAATAGCGCCTAGGATCAAGACACCTCATAAGGCATAGTTCTATGACCCTGTTTGGCGCCTTAGGTTGAGAACACTTTGTAGACTTGGATTGAGTTCTCCAGGATGATAGGCGCCATCTCATAAGTCCAGAGCCTTGAAAATGCGCCTAAAACTAGACTTGGATGTTGAAGATCCATTCATCTTGCTAAGGAGATAGAATGTTGTCTAAGGGTTCACTTGTCGAAAGTAGATCAAATGACAAGGAAGAGCATACAATTGCCTAGGGTGCACTTTGCCTCCTGTACCACCTTGGATATGCGCCCCACCTCAATTCTTCATTCACCTACAAGAAAACATCACAGGATAAGTGGTTAAGTACCAAAAAAAAGTATCATTGATGAGGTGCACTTTCTGAGTCTTGGCTATCTCCAGGAAGCGCCTAACTTGGGAAGGCGCCTATCCTGGTTTCTACCTTTTTCAGTTGGCGCCTAGCATGGAGGACTTTGCAATATGGCGCCTAGTCAGGAGATAAGGAAGTTGTAACTACCTGAGTTCTCATTGGTCCACAGGATGTCTTCGGGATCCGTATCAAGGTCTCTAGATAAGCCTGCCAACTCAGAATGAGTCATCAGATGGAATATTCCCTTGGATATGCTTCTTGGGAAATGTGCCTTGGTTCCTCTTTGTGCATTGAAAAACGTGCCTTCATTACCTTTGAAAGGCCTATAAAAGGAGGAGCTCTCTCATTCATTTGGCATCTGTTCTTTTGACAAAATTCTCTCTACAAAGCTATTGAGCTTGTAATCTTGAGGCTTGCGAGTTTCAAGTGTTGGGATGATGCTCCCTCAACAAGCAAGGTGATGCTCCCTTGTGATATCGTGAGGTGTTGACATTCAGTTGACATCATTGAGTTCAATTGAGTTGATCAAGTGAAGAAGACATTGTAAACATCAAGGTTTCAAGGCCTTTTTTTTGTAATCCCATTGAATAAGTTGTACTTCATGCTATTGAAAGCATTATCCATGTAATAAGACATTGCAAGTTGATTGAATCAAGTAACTAGACAAGTACCCAACTCTCATTCAAGTAGTTATCTTTGATGTATATCTTTGTGTTGTTGAAGTAGTTGATGAATTGATAGCAAGTAAAATTGTTTAAGTAAGGAAAAATTTTAGTAGAACTAGTTGGGTATCTTACATAACAGCTGAGATCATCTTTTGTAATCATCATTATCTATTGCAATAAAGAAGCCAATCTTGCCATCCGGGTATGTTCCTATACATTTTGCATTGCTTTTTGATGTATGTGTGAGCTAGTATAATTACATTTCAATCATCTTTAGTGAGTATTTATCTATGATATTGCAACCTTTCCATCTTTACTATATTGCAAACATACTTGTGAAAACGAAATATCAAAATTCCAAACCAAATCCTCCAAAAACAAATCAGAAAATTCAGGGCAGCGAATGAAAAATTTCAGTCAAGACTAGTCAGGGTTCTTACACCACGGGAAACCTAAGCATCGGTGCAACGAACTATAGTTATCCCCACTAAATGATTTGGTTTTTTCAAAATAATAATCTGCTTAATGAAAACAAATAGCTAGGTAGATGGTCTCTATCCATCCATTTCGTTGCAACAATTGTTGCAACCCACTATTGCAGTGGGGCCATGTCTATATAGAATCTAATCCATATTTTTGTAATAATAAATAAGTTAATAACCCTAAACTCTTTGGAATCTAATCCATGCTAATTTTTATAATAATAAATAACCTAATATCCGTGTATCATTAAAATTCATCCTAATAGTATTTAATATCTATCAATAGTATTTAAAGTAATTCTCTATTAATAATTTAAAAACCATTGATAGTATTTAAATTTTTAATATCTATAGTATTTAATAATTTTAATATTAACATATTTATAGTATTTAATAATGTTTTTGAATATAGTGAAAAAAATAAACCATACTAAAATGGTATAGAAAGTATGGTATTAAAATAGTTTTTTGAAATATAGTTAAAAAATAAATATAAAATCTTTTTATATTAATATGTTATAGTTTTTAGGCTGGCTTATTTATATATATATTTTTTTATGTTTTTTGTATGGGCGTACCTAGAACGTCCCAGGCTCCCTCCAAAAAAAATTGTTGTACCAACACATCATAGCCATACCAATTCCAATTCGGTAACTTAGCAATGCGGCAATAAATTAATTTATCTTCTACCTCTTGAGTTTCCTCTAGTCCTTTGTTCCCTCTCAATCTCAAGAAACTTTGGTTACTATCCTCTAGCCACCTCACCTTTGAAACCAAACTCTAGCTGATCAACATCTACTCTCTTCTTTGTCAACTATCCTCAAGTTGACCCACTCCTGTTGACTATCCTTCAACCAATCTCCCTCTATACAATAGTGATTTTCCAAGATATAGGAATGCAACATAAAGTAGAACCAGAATAAGGATGGTTTGTTTTTCCATTGCCAAATAACAGCCATCAAACCAAAAAGGAATAATTGTTGCCACCCAAAATGACCACATATAGCCTACACAGCAAGAATAAATAAGTTTCAATGGTCAAGATAATAGTCAACAACATGGAGAAAAGAAAGAAGACGACAACCAAGAAGAATAAATGCCAACACCAGAGGGAAAATGAAATAAATCATAGCCAATAGATTAGAAAATGAACCCACACTGCCACAAAAGTGTTAAACAACTCGTACCAATCACAAAACGACCTACCCACATGGAGGAAAAAAAGAAAACAATTGCCAAAGATAGAAAATGAAACATCACGCCCAAATGAATCGGCTACCAACAAAGCGAAAATAATTCGCCACCTCAAGAAAACAAAAAATGGCGATAGTAAGAGAAATAATAGCCGCCAAGAAAAGAAGCCCAACTCAACCGCGAAAAGAATTTTTAGCTTGCAACTATCACCGTTAAATCCATTGTTATGTCATCGATTATTGCCAAAGGCAACGATAATCACTCCCATAATACCCTCAACTTGATCACAAACCTTGCTACTAAAATCATTCCATAGGCTAACAAAGTTGTAGTTGTTGACAAAGATGGTGTTGAAGTCCCTAGTGGCAGAAATCGATCCATATACAAACGGAGATGTAGTTGTTGAAGTCATAGTTGTTGTTGAAGTTGTCCCAGTTGTTGATGGAGTGAAACCATGTTGCGACAAAAGATTTTAGTTGCTACAAAAGTGGATTAATGTTGTTGTAGAAGATGTAACTATGATTTCTTTTGCTACCAAAATCAACTAGAACATTATTTCATCTCAAAACTCCTCTGAGCATGCCCAAAACCCGAACACAAAACCAAAATCTCCTCAGCTTCCTTTATTTTGGTTCTAGTGATGCAAGATTGCTCATGGACCTGAATGCTCTTGCATTAGACATTTCAGGTAAGAAGTTTGTGAGCATGGTGCTCACAAAGTAGAGTTGTCTGATAGAACCACCCTTTTGAAATGCGCTCATTCCTCAGCATGCTCTATTATTGTATTAAGATGCAATGGAAGACATCTTTGCCTCTTCCAACATTTAGTTGAGACAAATCCCATCCTCCTCTCCCTAGTTTGGCCATTCGAATTTATTCCTCTTGTGGATCTCCGTCCATCATAACCCGACCTCCTCCAAAAGCTTCTCCACCTTCTTTCTCCTCTCGTGAATTTTAACCCACCACTAACTGTCCACCTCCACCAAATACTTCTTGAAAGGAAGCACAAGTGCACAAAAATACTTCCTACACTAATCAATGAGGAAAGGTAGTGCAAATAAATTTAATCTATGTAGTTACAAAAAAGAATACACAAGAAAATATACCATAACACAAGGTTTATGTGGGGGAATCTCTTTCAGGAGAAAAACCCCACACTCCAAAAGCAAGACCAATTGTATTATTCAACAATGGTTACAATACAATATCTAGGCTATGCCTCTATAGGAGTATCACCAACATGCAAATTTGGAGTGATTCCAACAGTATAACGGTAACTACAAAATAACCATACAACCCACACAAAGCTCCAACTCCAAGCACCAATAAATAGATGAAGAACAAACTAGAAACCATCAAATGGTTTTACAAAGCCATGCACCAAATCCATGAGCCCAAAAGTGGCACCCAAAATGGCACAAGTTCCATCATCCCATTTTTGGTTTTAATCTTCATGCAATATTTAGCATATTCCTTACATTGTCATATTGTCATAACTTGTCATAATTGACCACCTAACTTGGGTGCCTAGTTTTGTTCTCTTCCTCCATGCCAAAGATGCTCTATGACATGCATTATAAGACTATCATAATGTAAGTCAAGATTCTAATGTAACCCCTCTATAATCATGTTCTTACACGTCATAAGAATCCATCATAAGTAACTCCCATCTTACAATGTCATAATGATATTCAAATGCTCTTACAACTCTTTACACACATTTCACAATGGCCAACACATGGCAAACTGTGCCACCTCAAAGTAGGACACTCCACTCGTCATGTGAGGACAAAAATAATAAATAAATACAAACATTGGGAATGCAAGGTTGAGACACCCTTTCTCAACACTTCTCTTCTCTTCTCTTATAGAATTTGCCCCACCACTATCTATCCATCTCCACCAAAATTCTCTCCTTCACTCTCTTTTCTCGTGTGGGATTTGAACCACCATCTTCCATCCACCTCCATCAAAAGTCTCTCCTCCATTCTCCTCTCACTGCTACACTTGTGTAAAGACCCACATCTTTTTTTTTTTTTAATTTTTGCAATAACGAAGATACAAATGCAATCCTCGTACTTTCTAATCACCAAATTCCCAATATGAGCAAGGTGAGAGCATACAGTGTTTGGACAACTATCTAACTATATGAATGCACTGCTGAAAGTAAGAGGTACGAAGCCGACCAAAAGCATACAGGCAGTAGGGCCGATGCAAATCTACACCTCTTCGATGGACAAGTATGCTTTGAAAAGTAGAAGCCACTGGCAGACTACAACAAATCTAATCAACCCAAAATGGTTGATTGCTATGCAGACTTGATCAATGCCAAAATGGGCTATGAAATACAATTGGGTCTAACAGTGAACCGACTAAGACCTTCAATGTTGAAATGCACAATAACTGGCAGTAAATCATCCAATTTTACAATATTATAAACATGAAATGCAACACTCTTTAGCAGTACTACCTTCCAGAGTTACAATAGAAATGCACTATGCACTATTGAAGATTGTATTGATAAGGAAACTAGCTGCAACACGCTGATATAATATTCAAATCAGGAAATCACATTGCTGCACACACAGAGATTAGTCCCAAAAATATTCAGAAAACGAGTAACTAGCTGCTCACATGAACTAAATACTAAAACAAACTAAAACATTCATTATATGTTGATGTAGACTGCCACACTAGACTGAAAACCCAATCCAAATCTGAAACTAATCACTAAACTCTGCCAAATACTGAAAATCCAGTATTATACGGCCTTATTTGTGATTGTATGGTCTGCATAAACTTCACTTAACTGCTGTAAACACAAATTGAGATTCTACGGCCTGTAGTGGGGATGGTATGGCACCCACTAAGCACCCAAAATAAGACAAAAAGAAGCAGCGATTTGAGGCTGCATTCACATGCCCCAAAACATGAAGTACGGCTAGCAGGAAGGTACGGCCAGTCAACTCCAAAAAGTTCTATGTTCAAAGTTGTATGGCCTACTAGAAATATACTAGTATGGCCTGTACCATCATTCAAATACAGTCCATTTTATATATTTCATCTACTACACATGGTACGGCTGGATAATGGGTTTGTACGGCCAGGTATGGACTGGTACGGCTTCTTCTAGAAAATACATAAGATAGAAACTGAAATTTATATCAGCAATTGAATGAAACTATAAATTATTCCAGCTCTAGAAAACTGACTTTAGTAACGTGAGAGTAAGCTCAAGAAAGGAGTTTGATAAGACCATGTGTCTGATAGTTGTCAGTTCTTTAGTGCTAGACACTTCTTACTAGCAGCAGCTTTAGCTTCTGCTTTATTTGTAACTCTTTTTCAACATTAATATAAAGTTTAAACTGTTTTATATCCCCATTCAAAGGTTAAGAGTAAATCAGATTGGAAGAAAAAAGGGGAGTAATACAGAACCAAATAATCAAGAGGGATGCACAAAGTGGGCTCCCCCTGATCAATATATTAAGTTGAATTTTGATGGTGCTTCCATCTGAGGAATGCTGGAGGCTTCACTCTAAGAGATGCAGAAGGAAAGTTTGTGTATGGAGGATCTCTTTTTTTAAGGATCGGGATGAATAATGAAGCAGAATGGGAAGCTTTAGTTGCAAGTTTGGCAGCTGCAGCAACTCATAAAACGAAAATTTTGATAGTGGGAGGTGATTCAATGGTGGTGATTACCGCCTTACAAATGGGAGAAACCTACAATTGGAAATTAAATAGTTATGTAGAAGAAGTGAAGGTGTATGAAGCAAAGTTTGAGAAGATTTGTTATCAACATTGCAAGCGAGCTTTGAACGCTACCACAGATTTTTTGGCCAATTATGGTGTAGATCAGATTCCGATTACAACAATTTATAGTCATTTATTGAATGTCTAGGTTGATTTGGAGCATCATTTAAATTATATCCCACCTTGGTTGATCTCAAATTATTAATTGGGCTCTCTCCCAAGGTGGCAGAATTTAATAGATGCCCTTATGGTTCAGTGCTAGTGAGCTCATGGGAATAAGAGTTTTTTTGCAAAGACTTTGAAGGCATAGAAAAGGCTAGAATGCATTTATTAAGACGTGTGAGATATTATGTAAAGATATTATGGTGCAGTTAGTAAGCAATGTTTGGTTGGGCAATGCTTTGTGGTATTTTTTTCCTTGGTTGTTTGGAGGTGCTCTATGGATTTTTTGTTCTCAGAGGGTCTTCAGTAAGGCATGTAAGTGGAAGGTGAAAAATAGGTGAGACCCTCTAAAGAAATTCTAACAAGGCAATCAATGTCCTAATGTTCTAAGAATAAATTCTTTAACACTGCATCAATTGCACAACAATAAAATTCCAAACAGCAAAAGCGAACATAAATACACAGATAATTTACACCTTCAAATCAGTTTTTCATTCCTTCGAAAAACTTACAAGGAAACCTCTACAAGCTGTTCCAATAACACCTAAATGGAATTATATCACTGTGTTTGATCACACTTGATCACTGAGTTATTTTTCTTCTATCTTGCACCTATCTTTATACTATTCAACTAAAATCTAATCTTCAAAAAGCTTCTTATCTCTTGCAGGAGATGACTTGGAAAATAAGTCTAAATCATTAGTGTATATCTACACTTTATTAAACTTAATTAGCTAAATAAAAGAATTTCATTTTATCACTTGAGTGAAATGCAAAATAGAATTAACTCGAACTACTTGCATGTTCATACTAAACCTGTGTAAAACTTTCGAACTAAGCTAGAAAACTCAACACCCTCACCACAAAGGTATTGTTTCTAACAAGCACTTACATTCCATTTTTGCCTACAATTCAGATGCAGACCTGGAATTTGTAAAGGTTGTGCTTGGGGAAGAAAATCTTGGTGTTGGAGGCCCTCTGCATTTCAAGGAGATGGTACGATAGGATTTTATGGTGAAATTGGTAATTGGGGTCCCAAATGTAGCAACGAGGGTTAGACTGCTACAAATGTTCCTCCCTACATAATTTGAAGGAATGCTCATGCTAACAACAAGAATAGCACCTAGTGGAGAGGATGTCAAAGTTGAGCCTAGATCAAGATCAAAAGAAGGAGAAAATATGGAGCTTGTGCTGGATAGGGTAGGGGTGTTGGAGAAGGTGTGTGTCCTACATACCTATTGCCATGACTTAAGAAAGGTGCCATATGAACTTTGTGTTACCCACCATAATGGTAGGCTGGAGACACTAACCACATTACTCCTACATTTTACAGTGATATGGTGCATCGAGCTAAGATGCTGGAGACACATTGTGGGGTAGATTTAAATGCCCTAAATCCTCTAGCTCAATCTGGTGAATTTGTAGTGGAAATTGTTGATAGAGGAGATGCCTCTGCATCTGGGGTGGGTCATGGAGTGTTAATTGAAGGTGGTGGTAGGGTTTGTTTTTGCTTAAGCCTTGTGGTTTTAGGTGGCTCTAGTGTCTCTAATTCAAGGTCTAGGACTGGTGTTTGTGGCTCCTATTTTGTGTCTCGGCTCCTAGAATTAGGGTTTTGCTATGGTATGTGGTATGGATGTTTAGGCATCTAGTGATGATCGACCAACCTTTATTGTGTTGTGGTTCAGTTTTTTGGGCTCCTCTATTGATGGTGTTTCTTTGTTTCCTAGCTAGAGGCTGGTGTTCTGCTTGCTTCATTCAATGCATGCGAGGAGCATTTTGGCTTTTAGAGGTGGCACTGCTCTCAGGGTGACAGAGGATTTCTTACATTAGGCTTTTTGTCTTATAAAATTTTTCTATTTTTGTATGGCCCCTAGGGCCTTTTTAGTTGTTTGGCAAGATGCTGTACTTCTTAGGTAAGAATGTATTTCTTTCTCGGGTGGGGGTCCCTATAGATATCCCTTACTATTAAGTCTAAAAAATATATATAAACTTTTTTATAATGTAAATCAAAACAAACAAACAAAAACATAGGCTGGTTCAAACTTTGCCATGGTATGTCTGTTATCGTGTTCTCAAATATTTCTAATTTTCACAGCTACATTGCTTCTAAAAACTAGAAACAAGCACTGCATGAAAGGATAAAACATGTTACCTAATTCAACATTTGCACAAAAATTGAAGTTTATATATAACTTTTCAAGAGTGTAATTCTAGGCTTGGGTGGATCCACATTTATATAGAAGAAAAGAAAAAGCTATAGGCCATTCACAATATTTATCTACAATTACAAGGGTTAATTAAGTTTGACCTACAAAATTACTCAAAAAGTCAGGAAATAAAGAAGAAATTTAATCATATTTCACCTTCTATAATGATAAAACTCCCAAACAAGTGAGGGATCAGCCACAAATGCCTCAGGCGTGGCCAATTCCTTCATAAAAACAGAAGACAAAGATCAGCCCACAAATATTTGGTACACCAATTCAACAAAGAAAATCAAAGGCTGAAAAGATACCATTGCACTCCATGTTCGCCATAGTCCACCTGCTCCTCGAAAAGTAGGAATACCAGATTCTGCCGATATGCCTGCTCCTGTTAGAACAGTAATTTTCTGCAACAAAAATGCCATGGAAGTTCTCATTTGATGCAGAGACAAACAAATAAATTTAAACCTTCAGAGCTATATTTCAATAGCATATTGACAAATTATATTCCACGGGGTTAATATGTAACTCATTCATTCCAT
Organism: Cunninghamia lanceolata; assembly: GCA_027924645.1. Lineage (NCBI taxonomy): Eukaryota > Viridiplantae > Streptophyta > Pinopsida > Cupressales > Cupressaceae > Cunninghamia > Cunninghamia lanceolata. The sequence goes on along the minus strand of BSBN01000547.1, from coordinate 21,652,404 downwards.
TTTAATAGTTAACTGGAAACCTAGTAGACCATACAATATGATGTCAAAAATAATAGCCCTAAGTAGTTTAAGAAAACAAACACACTGAGAGTCACAATGGATCCATGGAGTAAAGTTGTAAACTACAAATGCACTATCATATGATTATATATTTATTTCATTCAAACAAGTATACAAACCACCAAAGAAAACATTTGTAAATACTTCATGATTGTTTTTAGAACAAAACTAATATGGATCCATATCAAATAATTGACATGTAAAAAACATAATGTCTACAAATCAGTCCTATACATTTAAGATCAATACATACATCCTCAGTTGATTTTGTGCCATAACGGACCTGCAGGTTTTTTGGTCGGTCTTTATGTGAAGCAATCACTTTGATCAGTTGGTCTGCCACAGTATTTTTAGTATATGATATGGATCTAAAGAAAAATTGTAGATACAGCCAATGCCTCAGGAAAGGGATAACGCTAAATGTGCTTACTAGTTATGCAAATAATTCTCAGATAATGGTGGCCAGATGGTTATGAGACACAACTAAACATGCCTTGACCAGGAGAATCTCATATATATAATATGAGAATTGAAGATGAAACCCTTGGAGCACAGCATTTTAAGATCCAAGGATCCAATATTCTCAAAAGAAGAAGGCACTCGCTGTGGCAAGAAACCAATGTGCTTCATGTAATATGTGGTGGAGCAGAGTACTCTATTTAGGAGACACGCTTCTAGCTATCCTTTCTCAACAGTGTACTCCTCAAAATCAATCATTCTCTATCCGACTTAAAAGAAAACAATGTCCTTTCTCAGCAGTGTACTCAAAATAACAGGCAGTCATTCTCTAACTTAAACAGATATCAACAGTGGTAACTGGAAAGCAATGGAATTATACTGTAGAGAAGTTCCTTAAACTGCAATCTGGGACCCATGTTCTATTCTTGAGACCTCTGGCCAGGGAAACAATCCTTTTATAGTACATGTTTCCCAACCCTAATCTTTGACACATGTAAGAAATGTAAACATTGCCCACATAAAAAAACTAGGTGCCAATAGGTGATATCTGGTCCCTCTGCATGTTTTTCTTTTGTACTTTTTCTGTTAACAGAATATCCTTTTTCAAATAAAGGCTGCTAATCTAGAAGCATCGCATTAACAACAAAAATATATTGGTGAACTAAAAGAGACAATTAATGTGATGATGATTCAAAATGACAGAACGGGGAATCGATTCATTAAATAATAACATTCCAGACACATTTCCTATATTGATCTGCATGAATGAACACCAGGCATCAAACCCACTACAATCTCCCTCAAAATCTGCAGTCCTCCATTGCTATCAGCTGATAATAAACAATCTTCGAAAGATGTATCAGATAATCCCTGACGAACAACTCATTCAATCTCCATGAAGCACATATGTGAATACTAGTTGCATTCACCTCAAATGGCACCTTTGAGTGATCTTCCACACCTGTAGAATGCCGTTACTTAGGGAGGTTTTAGTCTCCAAGAGCCTTTGATTCAAATCCTCAAACCCTTCTCAAGAACAAACCCTAGCAAAGCTCAATAAGAGAAATATCATAAAACATAGCATTACAAATGAACTCTCCTTTTCTTCTTTTATTTCTCTCCTCAAGTTGGGCGTTGGGATTAGTGAGGGAATATTATAATTTTAAATACATTTTCACCCCCTAGGGATGGGCCTCCAAAGACCAGTCCTTAGTGACCTTTTAATTATTCATTTTATGAGTCACTTTATAAATTAACATTAAAGTCCCTTTTAATATTTCACTTGAACTTACGGACTTTAAAATAAATGCCAAGACGGTGTCGGAATGCAATGATCTATAGCTCGTCGGAAAGGTCTCGACGAGACAAATCCATCCCCACTCTGAGATTCCCAATCCAACACCGAATCCGAACTTACTAAAAATAGTAAATATACCACCAAGCACCCAAACTGTCACTGACAACTACCAACTGGATCCGAACCACAACCACACAACCCAATGGCCCATCCAAAGCCAACTCACCAAAGTTCCCTAACCAAACTGCTAGTCCATGGGAACCCAATGATGGACTAACCATGTATCAAGAAGGGGCCATTACAGTCCGCCCTCCCTAAGATTGCTTGCCTCAAGCAATCTTAGATCACGATGCTCCAATATCTGCTCATTCTCCCAAGTAGCATCCTCCACTGACAGGTTCTTCCATTTTACATGGTACTCTCTAATAGTCCTCAAAGTACGTTCCCTGGTGTCAATTATTGCCTCGGGTACCAAAATCAATTTCCCCTCTTCATCGAGAGGAAGTAACTCTACTGATGGAGTTACATTATGCCCAAGTGCCTTTTTAAGGCGAGATACATGAAACACATTGTGTACCCTGCTACCTGCTTGCAATTCTAACTCATAAGCCACTTCTCCAATCTTCTTGGAGATCTTGAAAGGACCATAGTACCATGGCATAAGCTTCTCTGCCCCACTCTTCTTGGGAGTGGACTGCCTATAGGGTTGCAGCATCAAGTATACCATGTCACCGACCTCAAATGATCGCTCAGTCCTCTGCTGATCTGCATACTGTTTCTGCTGATTCTGAGCTTTCTATATATTCTCCTTCAAAGACCTCATGATATCCTTACTCTCCTCAAGGTCTTTGGCCTTAGGCACTCTGCTATCACCAAACAGTAAATCAACAAAGCTCGGTGCCTCATACCCATACAAAGCCATGAAGGGTGAAATCTGGATGTACATGTGATAAGTGGAATTATAACAATACTCTCCCATGTGAAGCCACTTAATCCATGCCTTTTGCTTCCCTGATACATAATTCCAGAGGTATCCTTCCACCCATTTATTGACAATCTCTATCTGGCCATCTGTCTGTGGGTGGTAGCTCGTACTGGGGGTGAGCTCTACCCCTGTCAACCTAAAGAGCTCCTGCCAAAAATTACTAAGGAACCTGTTGTCCCTATCACTGACAGTGCTTCGTGGCAACCCATGAAGACGGAATACCTCACAAAAAAACAACTCTGCAACTTGGGCTGCAGTGAAGGTGGTAGGAATAGCAAAGAAGTGTGCATACTTCGTCAATCTATCCACTACCACATAAATACAATCCCTGCCTTGGATTTTAGGTAGGCCTGTGATAAAGTCCATAGAAATGCTATCCCACTTCCTCTCAGGAATGGGCAGGGGCTGCAATAGTCCTCTTGGGAAAGACTGCTCCTGTTTGTTCTGCTGGCATATCGAACACTCTCTCACATACTGCATAACTTTTGTTTTGAGGCCCTTCCAAGTGACCCTCTCTCTGACCTACCTGTAAGTTTTGAAGTACCCTGGATGCCCTGCCATAGGCAAGTCATGGAATGCCCTCAAAACCTTTTGCTTCATCTCTGATCCTGGCACTAAGAAAATCTTGTCCTTGTAAATGATTAAATCATTTACCACCGTGTACCTGTCATCCTTAATAGTGCCATCTATTATCCCAGTAGCCCATTTATCCTTAGCATATTCTGCTGATATCATATCTTTCCAATCATCTGAGATAGCACCTAGTGCACACAAATGGGGCCTCCTAGATAAGGCATCAACAACAATACTTTTCTTGCCTTTGACATAAACAATGTCAAAGTCGTAGGCCTGAAGCTTGCTGACCCACTTCTACTGCCTCTCATTCAGGTCTTTCTAACCAAGGAAATGTTTCAGACTGTTGTGATCTGTCTTCACTACAAATTTGCTGTCCACAAGATATTGTCTGAATTTAGGCAATGCATGCATGATGGCTAACATATCCTTTGTAATGTCCCCTTCCTAGATGGCACATAGATGAGCAGTGGTTGGCCTATTACCAGGGTTCCTGTAGGTCAGTAGAGTGGTTAGGGAACCTATCCAGGGGCAGTGGAGCTTTGCTGAGAGTCTTTCGAGCCTTCAGTTTGATGTTAGATGATGAATACAGGAGTTCAATTGAGAATATTAAAAGTTTGCCTTAATGTGAATAGTGAATAGTGAATAGTAACAGAATAGTGAAAAATGAATAGTAAAAGTGAATAGTGAAAAATGAATAGTAAAAAGTGAAGAGTGAAAAGTGAGGAGTAAAAGTGAAAATGTCCTCATCCTAGAGACCCTCAAGGTGGGCACCCATTATGGAGGGAATATTTTATTAAGGTGGGCATCCCATTATGGAGAATATTTGATTGTTTTTTGAGAAGGTGGGCATCCTATTATGGAGGTGAAATATTTTATTAAGGTGGGCATCCCATTATGGAGAATATTTTACTTTTTTTAGAAGGTGGGCATCCCATTATAGAGGTGGAATATTTTATTAAGGTGGGCATCCCATTATGGAGGGAATATTTTATTAAGGTGGGCATCCCATTAAGGAGGATGGAGGCTATAAAGCAATGTATTGGGCTCTCTTTTGGTATTCTATTATCATTTTCTAAAAACACAATTGCAGGTTTGGAGCTCTGGATAGAGTTTTTAGCAAATTGCAGCTCTTCTGAGGACGAAACCCTTTACCGGACAGTGGATTGGACGAAAATCCAGTTCACAAAACAGGAAAATCTACTCTGGGTTTCCATTTGGGCTTCATTGGACTTCATTTCAGGTTGATATTCTTGTTGGAGTGATTGCAGCAGTGGATAATCAGGGTATAATGGCAGATTGGGTCTTCTTATCAGCATATATCCTCATTTCAGTACCTTTACCAGCTGGCCATTCAAAACAGGAGTCATTTTCAGTCAAATCCTAGTTGGGAATTAGGATTTCAGCAACTTAATGTTCCATAAATTAAGCGTTGGCTTCCGGGTATGTGTTTACCATATTGGGTATTCAATTATTTCATATGTATTGGGTTTAATAGTTTTATTACAGTCTGATTTAGTGGAAATCAGACCTCTGATATTGTAACCAGACTTATGTTTAGTGAGAAATAAAGCTTATTTTGGTGTGGTATTGCAATGTTTATTTGTTGGGTATATTTCTCTTCATTCGGTATGTGAATATTGCAATCAAATCCATTTCATATCCACACAAACATCAAATAACAAACTTAGAAAATCAGAACAGCAGTCAAGAAATCAGAATTCATTAGTTTGCACATCTGTTTGAGAATCAAAATATAAAAATCAGATCAGAATTGGTAGGGGATCTTTCAGTGGTATCAGAGCCATAATCCTACCAGCCTGTTGGGTAATGATTGCATTCAATTGGTGTGTATCAGTTGTGCACAAGTCAGTTTGGATTTGGTTCTTAGTTTGGGATAGTGAAAAAGGTCATCATGGCAAAGTTGTTCAGCAACAAACAAGCATGGAAAGAATTTGAACAAACGCAATACAAGATCATACATACATTGGAGCATTTAGATGATTCATTTTCTAAGTTTGGACGTTCTAAAGGATCATCTTCTTCTACTAGCAAGGGTAAAAGGCCACAAGCAAGGAAGAAATATCATACTATAGTTGATGAACTGTTTACACATAGAATGGATAGAGAATCTTCACATATGGATGATACAACTCTTCATGAGAATGATTTAGTGTCTTCAAGTTCCAATAAGGTATGCAAAAATTTATATTATGAATTTGATAGACATGCTGATTTGACTCAAGAAGACATTAGGACAGCTTTGGGTAATGATTTGTCTACATCTTTGTATGAGGTTTCACTTGAGGCTTCTACATCAGAGGCTAGCATAGAGCATGCTAGTGATTTGGAAAGCAATGGTATGGATTCTTTGTGTGTTCTCAAGGCATTTTCTAGTGTGATAGTTGATTCCCAGAATGTCACATCACCTACACAAAAAGAAAAAACTTTGGATCAAGAGAAGATACATAGTACACCATTGAGTCTTCATGTTGATCACACAATAGAAGAGATTACAGTCATGGATCAGCCTATTAAAGATGTTGAAGACATGGTACAAGAATATGACAGGTATTCTGATTTTTATAACAGAAATCATATTCCTTCACTCCATGAGGTAACAAGTTCATATAAGGATGATAGTACCATAGAGTTCTCTATAGATGGTGCTCAAAAAGTGGGTGTTACAAATGGAATTTGTGTGGTGAATTCAAGACATATGAATTCTGATTTTGTATATCAGACTTGGGAAGAATTGCAAGACTATTCAATGATGAAGGGAGATGACTACTTGCAATTGCTTAAAGATAGAGACATGGCTGTCAAGTTGGTGAAAGAAAAAGATAAAGAGATTGTTGATCATTGTCTTCTTTTGAGTATGTCCAATAATTCCTTGCATAATTCAGAAAATCAGTCCTTTATAGCAGCTACTCCTTGGGTACAAGATGACAAGGCAAATGATGTAGGAGTTGAACAAGTTGAGGAAAGGATTGAAGAATCATACAATGAGGTACCTTGCAGCCTTGTGACATTTAGTGATGAAGAAGATTCATTGGAGAATCACATTCACTATGATCATATGGACGAAGAACATGCCACCACAGAGGTTATTGTTCATCAAGGTATGAGTTCATTAGATAATATTGTTTCATTCCCTCTACATCATATTAGCATGGAATCAAATAATAGGGTAGGTATCCTTGAGATGGACTTGGTTCATAAGAAGGGAAGTGATCAAGATATGTTGGACATTCCATCCATCAGAGCTATTCCTATGGAAGGAGAAGAAGCAACACTATTTGAAGTTCAGTCACACATGGGAGTATTAGACTCCACTCACTACTTTGATAAAGACCCCTTGTCCAGGCCTAATGTTGACTTCACTCAATGGAATGAGATTCTTGAGATGGCAGCTAACATACATGGTGAGAAGGTAGAAGAACTCTCTACTATTGGCACTCATAATTTGAGCACTAAAGGTGGTAAGTTTGGAAAGAATACAGGCTATAACAGTTCTAATCATGAGGTAGCATCCATTTCACATGAAGGTAATAGTGTTAGTGAGTCTTCCTATGTTGGGGCTCAATTTGAGAGGGTTACACATGACATATCTATTGTGTATTCAAGCCACAAAGGTCCTGATTTTGTTCACCATACTGTGGAAGATGTGAAGAAGACACAAGTCTTGTGTAACTACTGAGTACAAAGAGCAAGAGAAGCAAAATCAGTGGCTGCCCAAGCGAGACAGCACCTTCAAGAGGTCAAGGCAAAATGTGAACAGTTGGAGCAAGCAAGAAGACGGAGGGAAGCACACCTGAGATCTTTGTTCCTTCCAAAGGAAGAGTGCATGGAAGCAAGCAAGCAAGACAAAGATGCAGATTTAGCTAAGCAAGAACAAAGGTACAAGTCTGAAAATTTTAGTACACCTGATTTGTATCATAAGGATCATGGTTTGTCTTTGTTTGAAAATGCTTCAAGGATTCAAGTAATGAAGATGGAAGGAAAAATTGAGTGTACACAAGATTCAATTTGTAGATCAGCCCTTGTTGATAACCATCCTTTCATAGGAGAAGATACGATTAAATTGGTGAAGGGTAACTCACTTGAGTATGAGGACGTGTCTGACTTTCTGAGGCATAATGACAGCCCTATGCCACACCATGATATGGTAGTGAAGAGGATCAACATTAAGACATTTCATGGAGAGACTCACGTAAGACCAGCATTTAATGAAGAGCATGCATCATGGAACATGAAGGTCTTTGAGAGAGATAAAAGGACTACAAAATGGTATGGTAACAACTCTAATTTTCTGATTTTAAATAGCAGTGGTATATCCTCACTTTCTCATAAAATTGCAACTACTAATTATTGGGAAATGAGTGATATTGATTCTACTTTGATTGGTACACAAGATGCATGCATTGGTCATTGCAAGATACCCAACTAGTTCTACTAAAATTTTTCCTTAACTTAGATAAAGTTACTTGTACTTAGCTTATCTACTACTTAACACTTATTGACAAACATCAAAGAATGAATCAACCTGAAAGCTGGGTACTTGTTGAATTGCTTGATTCAATCATCTTGCAAATGTCGATTACATAGATAATGCTTTTAATAGCATGAAGTTACAACTTTATTCAAATGGAATTACAAAAGGAGGCCTTGAAGCCTTGATGTCTACAATGACTTCTACACTTGCTCAACTCAATCAAACTCAATGATGTTAACTGAATGTCAACACCTCACAATACGACAAGGGAGCATCACCTTGCTTGTTGAGGGAACATCACCCCAACACTTGAAACTCGCAGGCCTCAAGATTACAAGCTCAATAGCTTTGCAGAGAGAATTTTGTCAAAATGAATAGATGCCAAATGAATGAGAGAGCTCCTCCTTTTATAGGCCTTCCAAAGGCAATGAAGGCACGTTTTTCAATGCGCAAAGAGGAACCAAGGCACGTTTCCCAAGGAGCATATCCAAGGGAATATTCCATCTGATGACTCATTCTGAGTTGGCAAGCTTATCCAGAGACCTTGACACGGATCCCGAAGACATTCTGTCGACCAATGAGAGCTCAGGTAGTTACAACTACCTTATCTTCTGACTAGGCGCCATAATTGCAAGGTCCTCAATGCTAGGCGCCAACTGAAGAGGGCAGAAACCAAGATAGGCACCTTCCCAAGTTAGGCGCTTCCTTGAGATGGCAAAGACTCAGAAAGTGCGCCTCATCAATGATACTTGTCTTTTGGCACATAACCACTCACTCAATACTGGTGCCAACTAGAATGCTCTTCCTGTGATGTTTACTTGCAGGTGAATGAAGAATTTAGGTGGGGCGCATATCCAAGGTGGTACAGGAGGCAAAGTGCGCCTTAGGCAATTTGATATTCTTCCTTGTCATTTGATCTACTTTAGATAAGTGAACCCTTAGACAACATTCTATCTCCTAATCAAGATGAATAATCAATTGGATCTTCAACATCCAAGTCTAGCTTTAGGCGCATATTCAAGGCTCTGGATTTATGAGATGGCGCCTAACAACCTGGAGGTGAATCCAAACTCAATCCAAGTCTACCAAGTGCTCCCAACTTAAGGCGCCAAAACAAGGTCATAGAACTGTGCCTTAAGGAAGTGTCTGGATCCTAGGCGCCATTTTGAGGTGGCAAAAGCTTGGATTCACGCCTAGTGGAGTTTGATACTTTCAAACTCTTAACTTCAAAGAAAACTTCCCATCTACACCCATCCAAGCTTAGGCGCTCAGATGGAGAATCTCTGGAATCATATATGGGCGCCTTGTTGCTTTAGGCACTCATTATAGAATGCTACAACTTGATACTAGCGCCTAAAAGGGAATAGGCCTTCTGCACTATTCAATTCACTCAAAAGACTTCATTCTGGATACTTATCAACTTTCCATCTTGAAGCGCCAATCCATAGCCATAGGAACTTATTCTAGCGCCTTAGGCGCTCATTCTGGTTTGCACAAGGAGGAATTTGCGCCTAGGTCATTCTCCACACATTTTGAATTTAGAAAATCAAATCAAGTGGTTGGAGGCCATTTCACATGTTAGGCGCAAATCTTGATATTAGGCGCATGCTAAGGTTCTTTCAAACTCCTAACATTATTTAGTGAAACAAAATAGGTATCCTGGAGTCCAAGCATTAACTGGAGGCTAGAGAGAGAAAGATTTGCACCTAACTTGCTTAGGCGCCCCTAGGAAGTGATGGAGATCCAGAAGTGCGCCCCCATATTTTCCATTCATGGATGATTATTTCAATTGATAGAAGGTTATTTCAACAAACTAGAATCCTTTTAATGATCACTTTAACCTTCCAAAACATCTCCTTGCCAAGGCGCTATCTCAAAGTTATAGAAGAAAGTCCTAGCGCCTAGGCGCATATTCTAGGTTGTAGGATTAAACAGTGGCGCTTTGATTCCTAGGCGCCTATTTGGAGTTTATATAACCACTCTTGCATCTTGAATCCTCTTTGAGACATCTTGATGATTTACACACTTTAGACAACTTCATTTTGAAGATCAATCAGTGTCCCTTGGCAAGGCACCATGGATGACATGATTGATGTACTTAAAGCGCCTTCCTCTAGTTGAACCTTTTTGAAGCCTTACAACTTACTTAGATGCCTATACATGTTCTCTGGAGGATTCATTATACCTCTATTATCTTCATCAATCAAACTCTCCTTCAAAATGCATTTAGGCACCATTTGGATGTTGTTCTGGCAAGTTTGAGTGGAGAAGTGCGCCTAGAGTTTACTTGGTCAAGTTCTCTGAAGATCTGCAATGTATGAGTCCCTTTTGATGATCAAAACATTCTTTTCTTCCCAGGCGCCCTGGTGGATATGATAGAAGTGTTCTATAGCTTGATGACGCTAGGTTAGGCGCTCTTTTGTGAATTTTGATATAGGATTTGCGCCTAGACTCCAAGAGTCAATTTCCTGCTTTTCTTATCTTCCAGACTTAGCCAAATTTTGGGTTTCTAACTTGTTCCTGCAAAAACAATAAAGTTAAGTTAGTCAAAAACCAATTCATTCCCTCATTATTTAGAATTAGCCTCCGGGAATGAGAAATAGGCTAATTCATTCTTCATTTGATGATCAGGCCGGAAACGGAGACATGACAGTCATGGTATTTTATATGATGCATCTCATTATAGGACTGATTTTAGACACTTCGGAGAAGCTGAGATAAACAATCCCAAGAAATGATCGAAGGATGGCTTGACAAGGCAAGGAAAGCTAAGTTGATAGCACAACAAGCCAAGCTTTATCTTCAACAAGTTTGTGACACTCACCACTCCATGGAAGATGATAAGCAAAGGTCTTCTAGTTCTGAAATTGCAGTTGATGTTGATCATTTCGTTGATGGAGATGTTGATTTTATTGATGACATTTATAGTGGATCAGCCACTCATGAGTTATCTTTGGTTAGTGATGAAGGCATCTACGATATATCTTGAGAGTTGTCACCTATTCCCAATGATATGATAGTTGTTCATTGGTATGATGGCAGCATAATCTTCATGGATTCTTCATTGGTAAGTGGTTGTCCTATTTGGGTTTCCATTTCACTTTCGGATTTAGCATGGTCTGCAACAGCTACTGAGCTGTCTTTGAGGAGTGTTGATGGCATCTATGCTACACCCTTGGGTTTGTCACCTATTTCTCATGACATGGCAGCGATCTATTTGTTGATTGGTGACTTCATATTCATAGACTCTTTATGGATTAGTGGTTGTCCTAGTTGGAATCATATAGCACTTCCTGATTTTTCATGGTTTACATCAGCGATTTAGCGGTCTAGGAGTGTGTGGAGGTATGTCTTTTGGATGGACATGGAGTATGAGATAGATTTCTTTGGTTTTCATTGGTTTGGTGACACCAATGATATCATTCTTATCGCTGGCCTAGGTTACATCAGCGATGTTGAGAGACTTCATGTGTTGATGTATTGGCATATGACAGTTCATTTATACATCTTTTTGCTGGACATTCTTCATGGATGGATTCTTCATGGTGATAGGATGAGATATCTCTTCTTCATCTTTTACAACAGGTTCTATATTTTTGTATGGAATCCAGGTATTGATTTGATTGGTGCATTACTTCACATGGATTTCGTCGAAGTTGTTTCATGGCTTGTGGTACGATATTGGTTTCATCAGAGTGGAGCAGCGGGTATGTTGGTAGGATGGACAAATTTTCTAGATGACATCTTTTGTCATTTGTTCATCTATATTGTGTTGGTGACATGTGGAACCATTTGGGTTATGATTGGATGGAGACTCTTGTCATTGGGCAATAATTTTCAATATGCAGATTTGTTATTGCTTGAGGGCAAGCAATCCCGGGAAGGGAGGATTGTAATGTCCCCTTCCTAGATGGCACATAGATGAGCAGTGGTTGGCCTATTACCAGGGTTCCCGTAGGTCAGCAGAGTGGTTAGGGAACCTATCCAGGGGCAGTGGAGCTTTGCTGGGAGTCTTTCGAGCCTTCAGTTTGATGTTAGATGATGAATACAGGAGTTCAATTGAGAATATTAAAAGTTTGCCTTAATGTGAATAGTGAATGGTGAATAGTAACAGAATAGTGAAAAATGAATAGTAAAAGTGAATAGTGAAAAATGAATAGTAAAAAGTGAAGAGTGAAAAGTGAGGAGTAAAAGTGAAAATGTCCTCATCCTAGAGACCCTCAAGGTGGGCATCCCATTATGGAGGGAACATTTTATTAAGGTGGGCATCCCATTATGGAGAATATTTTATTGTTTTTTGAGAAGGCGGGCATCCCATTATGGAGGTGAAATATTTTATTAAGGTGGGCATCCCATTATGGAGAATATTTTATTATTTTTTGAGAAGGTGGGCATCCCATTATGGAGGTGGAATATTTTATTAAGGTGGACATCCCATTATGGAGGGAATATTTTATTAAGGTGGGCATCCCATTAAGGAGGATGGAGGCTATAAAGCAATGTATTGGGCTCTCTTTTGGTATTCTATTATCATTTTCTAAAAACACAATTGCAGGTTTGGAGCTCTGGATAGAGTTTTCAACAGATTGCAGCTCTTCTGAGGACAAAACCCCATAGAGGACAGTCGATTGGACGAAAACCCAATTCACAAAACAGGGAAATCTACTCTGGGTTTCCATTTGGGCTTCATTGGACTTCATTTCAGGTTGATATTGCTGTTGGAGTGATTGCAGCAGTGGATAATCAGGGTATAATGGCAGATTGGGTCTTCTTATCAGCATATATCCTCATTTCAATACCTTTACCAGCTGGCTGTTCAAAACAGGAGTCATTTTCAATCAAATCCTAGCTGGGAATTAGGATTTTAGCAACTTAATGTTCCATAAATTAAGTGTTGGCTCCCAGGTATGTGTTTACCATATTGGGTATTCAATTATTTCATATGTATTGGGTTTAATAGTGTTATTACAGTCTGATTTAGTGGAAATCAGACCTCTGATATTGTAATCAGACTTATGTTTAGTGAGAAATAAAGCTTATTTTGGTGTGGTATTGCAATGTTTATTTGTTGGGTATATTTCTCTTCATTCGGTATGTGAATATTGCAATCAAATCCATTTCATATCCACACAAACATCAAATAACAAACTTAGAAAATCAGAACAGCACTCAAGAAATCAGAATTCATTAGTTTGCACAACATCTATTTGAGAATCAAAATATAAAAATCACATCAGAATTGGTAGGGGATCTTTCAGTGGTATCAGAGCTTTAAAATTTCAGTCCAATATCCATTAGGGATCTTTCATCCTTGTCATATATAATGTAGCTATGTTCTACACCCCTCAACTTCCTGCTCTCAAATGCTATGGGGTGTTTGTCCTGCATGATCACTGCACCAATGCCTTCCCCTGAGGCATCACACTGAAGTTCAAAAGGTTTGCTGAAATTTGGGATAGCTAACACAGGACATGTACTCATAATCTCCTTGAACCTGTCGAAGCACTCCTATGTACCTCCTGTCCAACTGAATGCATCCTTCCGAGTCAAGTCTGTGAGGGGTGCTGCCGACTGTGAGAACCCCTTCACGAACCTGCGGTAATACCCACAAAGACCAAGGAATCCCTTCAGCTGAGTGAGATTCTTTGGTGGTGGCCAGTCCACAATTGCCCGAATTTTCTCAGGGTCTACCTTTACACTACCAGCACTGATGATATGACCCAAGTACAACAACTCGGTCATCCCAAACTCACACTTTGACATTTTTGCATACAATGACTCCCTCTCTAAGATGCTCAAAACAATGTCAATGTGTTTAAGATGTTCCTCCCATGTCTTGCTATAAATCAATATATCATCAAAGAAAATCAGCACAAATCTCCTTAACTTCTCTCTAAACACCCTGTTCATGCAGGATTGGAAGGTGGCTGGTGCATTGGTCAAACCGAATGACATGACCAAGAACTCAAAATGCCCATAGTGGCATCTGAAAGTTGTCTTCTCCACATCCTCATCCCTAACCCGAATCTGCTGATATCCGGATCTCAAATCTATCTTGGAGAAGTAACAGGGCCCGTGCAACTCATCTATTAGCTCATCAATGCGGGGTATAGGGTACCTATTCTTAATGGTCTTCTTATTTAACTCTCTGTAATCAATGCACATTATGAGAGTTCCATCCTTTTTCACCAAGACCACTGATGATGCGAATGGGCTTTTGCTAGGCCTTATGTGACCCATCTCGAGAAGCTCTTTGATAGCCTTTTCGATTTCATCTTTGTATCTCTTCGGGTACCTGTATGGTGTGGTAATCACTGGCTTAGCACCCTCCTCCAACTCAATCACGTGCTCAATACCCCTATCAAGGGGTTTACCTGGTGGTATGTCACTAAACACTTTGGTGTGTTTAGTCAGGAGAGCCTGTATGTCAGGTGGATACTCACACTTCTGTTGTTCTGAAACTGCAGACATAACCATAACCTTTGTTGCCCACTGCACCTGATCATGACGAATCAATCTCTCCATCCGCTTGAGAGAAACCACTCTCAGCCCACCATCTGAAATACCCCTGAGCACACGCCGAACTCCGTTCACCTCAAACTTCATCTCCATGGTCCTCAAGTTGAGTGTGAACTCTCCAATATCATGAGACCATTTCATACCCAACACAACATCCATATCACCCATGCTGACTACATAAAATTCTGATAGGCAAGTATAGTTATTCAGCTGGATGGCTAAATTGGGTATCCTCCTAGTGCAGGTGAGTACAAATCCGTCAGCTACCTTCACCTTAAATCCTTCAAATTCCTCAGTCTTCAACCCTCTCTTCGCAACCAAGCCCTCATCTATGAAGTTATGAGTGGCACCTGTGTCAAGTAGTGTAATACATCATTGTCCACCTAGTACTCTTATCCTGAATGACCCTTCTCTCTGAATACTCGAGATATGGGCTGTAGGTAGGGCAGTCTCCTCATCCTTATCCAATGCCTCAGATGCAACATCTATAACTGAATCATTATCTTCTGAATGCTGCTCTGAATGTGACTCAGATTCAACGGACTCATTTGCTGAAAAGTATTCTAACTGTTTTGCCTTTCCTTGGGCAGCACACTTGTGCTTAGGATCCCAAGGCTCTCTGCAGTGAAAACAGAGCTTCTTCCTCCTAAGGTCATTCAACTGGTCATTGTCCAACCTAAAAGAACCCTTGTGCTACTGACTGGAATCTCTATGAAAATGTCTTATGTCCTCCTTATCTCTCCTATGCTGAAATCCTTTTGACTGAAACTTATTTCTCCAAACAGAAGACTGCATGTCTCGGGCCTTCTTCATTGCCTCCTATAAAGATGCAGGGTCTAAACCCTTTATCCACCCTCGAAGAGGATCTGACAACCCGTCAATGAAAACCATGATCAACCTACGCTCAGAAATGTCAGAAACCATCACTAAAAGGTCCTGGAACTCTGATATGTAGGAGTCTACAGAGCCCGCCTATTTCAACTGAGGCAACTCTTTGAACTGTATTTCAGGATCCTTTTTATCAAACCTATCTATGAGTCTGGCTGTTAACTCCACATAAGAAGTAATCTGCTCATGTCCCAGAGTGACCTTGTTGTTGCTCCACCACTTATGCACACTTCCTTCCAAATGTAAAGCGGCATAAGTTATTGCATCTTCTGGCATGGGGCTGATCTGCAAGTGATTGTCCAATTTTTTGACCCATGCTCTGGCGGTGGTTTTACCAGAACCATCAAAATATGGGAGTGTCATCTTTCTAACCTTTTTCTGCAACTCCTGATTTTGTGGTCTGTTTCCCCTGCGGGGTCTATTCCTCATCCTGATGTCAGAGTACTCACCAAATGTCATCTCGGCCCTAAACTCTGCGCTGGATGCTCTCCAATCCCTCAGGATCTCGTCCTGGAACTCAACCTGTGTGGCATCCTGATCAGGAACATTTTTCCTGGGTGCAAATGTAGGAATACCAGGTCTATCCCTAACTGCCAACTAGGTGGCTCTCCTATTAGTGATTGAGGCTTCACCTTCATCCTCTCTATCTCTGTGTCTATCTGCATTGTCCCTGTCACCGTTTGCCTGTCTCCATTGTTCCTATCACCCATACGCCTATCACCACCATTATCCGCTCTGTTCCTTTCCCCAAAGTTATTCATGTTTCCTCCATTATTAGTATTATTATTGTTCCTGTTATTTCGGCTCTCTGGAGGTACCAAACGACCAAGGGTACGGTTCAGTTCTACCTGTGACTCTCTAAAAGTCTCATCTATCTGCAAGAGTCCTCTCTCAATATTCTGTTGTCCCCTCGCCAAAGAGTTTAGAATATCCCTCAAGCTAGGTTCATCAACATCTCGATCACCCATCTCCTCTAACTGTGTTGGAACCACACCTGAAAAGGAATCTATCCTTGGTACTTCTATGTCTTCTTCGCTGTAAATGACTGCAGGTTGTTCCTCTACGGCTATAACCTGTGTATCTGAATCAAAGGGATATGTCTGTGGAACCTATAAGGCTGGCCTGGACCTGTTTCTTCTGAGATAATACCTGCTAGTACTCGGCTGCATGTCTCATTTTCACTTCTGCATGTCTGAATCTGACCTCACAGGATGGCAAGATCTTTAGCTCTGATACCACTGTAATGAGCCATACCTGTTTGTATATTTTTAAAGATCTTTTTATGTGTTATTTTAATTTTTTAGAGGTGTTCTTATAGACTAGACAGAAGATGCAGAAGGGGTTTCAGTTTTCCTGTAGCTGTGTTGCCGGAGCCATAGTTGCAAAACTCAGACTCGGCAAAAACTCGGCAGACCCAAAAATTTTAAAAACTCGGGACTCGCCAAAATCTCCGGGAAAAACTCGGCAATAACTCGGCAAACATAATTTTTTTAAAAATATTCTTAAAAAACACACATTTCTGAAATTGTAGAATGCATTGTTGATTTCCTTCATATATAAATCAAAATTAAGAGTTTAATACATATCATAGACAAAAAAAAGAGTTCAACCTTCGAATACATATGAAATTCCAGTTTGATAATACATATTACATATCATAGACCAAAAAAAGAGTTCCATTATCACTAGAAGATATAAATCATAAATTTCTTCTACGACTAAAGCTCAAAAGAGTTTTGTTTCTCTTTGTGGGTGGTGTGGAAGTGGCTGCTCTAGCTAAGGTATCCTCAACAGGATCCTCATCTATAGGATCAAGCGGTACATGTGAGGAACCCGCCCCTGATGGCACATCAATATCATCATCTAACTCTGTCTCTAAATCCTCATATGCTGCAACATTCGCTTGCCATTCAGCTGTATCCCTCTCCATAGCAGCTATATCATCATCATCACGCGATGGATCAACATCAACATCCTCAGCAATCCAATCTGAATATGGATCAATGTCGTTAAGGTCCAATGCCTGATATGAGTTCTGGCCTTCTACCTTCTTCTCATGTAACCGAAGGTTGTACCGCACATCAACAAGGTCATTCAAGTGCTTTTGAGTCAACCTGTTGCACTTCTTTGTGTGAATGGCCTCAAAAACACTCCAGTTGAGCTCACAACCGGATGCACTACAAGGCTGGGATAAAATCCGGATGGCTACCTTTTGAAGATTAGGCGTTGAGGCACCATAATCTTCCCGCCATAAATCTGCAAGGATAACATTTATAATTTTGTAAGGATTTTAGTAAACTTAAATATTAAAATAAATAGTAAATGAAAAATAAACATATGTTTTTTACCTGGTTGCAGAGTGGATCTCCTACGAATGGCATCTCTTGAAGAAAAAAAAGGCCCATTTGCATTCTTATAGGCCTGTAACTCATCGAGTATATAAATTTTGACAGTTCATCCAAAATCTCTCCTTTCATATGATACAATGACAATCGTTTTATTTATAAATAATAATCGGAATCCAATATAAAATTTGGTAGTTCCTCCAAAATTTCTCCTTTCATATGATAATGATACAGTCTTTTTAAACTTTCAAATCTTCGATTGTATAAACTTTAAAGTTCAAAATTCCTACCTTCGAAATTCGAATCTCCTGCACCTTCGAATCTCCTGCAATGGATACCGTCCGCCGCACTAGGGTTTCCTCGCCGTTCATCGTCGTGGAGGAGCAAACAAAAGCAAAGCAAATAAAAAGTAAAACGCATTTTTTAGGTTTTCGTTTCGTTTTATAACTTTTTTTAGGGCCGAGTTTTGCAGGTATCCCTCACGCGGAATGGGCGAGTTTCACGATTTTATCAGAGAAAAACCGCCGCAAGTTTTGGCAAAAACGCGGGCCGAGTTTTTGGAAGGAAAACCCGCCGTCGAATCAACATCGCGGGTACTCGCGAGTTTCACGATTTTCAGGCGGGTTTTTCTACTATGGCCGGAGCATACAATATATAGCATAGAATGGAAACCTAAAAAAGATATAACAGATATGAGGAAAATAAGAGACACCCAGATCATAAATAGGCCAAATATGAATTACTATAACATACCCATGTTCAGATTTGCAACTTGGTACATACGCTGGGACTGGACCAGCAAGTGGGTATGGCTGGAATCACCTCAAATCTCCGGGGAATGGTAGAGATTGTCAATACAAATGATATCAGCAATAAATAAGGCTTTGGACGCCTCAACAAGAAGAAATATGAAGCTGCAAATGTAATAGGAGATGTCCTCTACAATGCCCACGTCCCCTCATGGCATGGTACGGCCATGGCTAGAATGTATAGCAGCAAACAATTCTGAACTCTCCTTTAAAACCCCTGCAATATGACTGAAAATGGCTGCCAAGGATAGGCGACTAGATAGCAACTAGTTTCAGCTTCAAACCCCACAATCAGCAGTACGGCCTCGCTGAGATAGTACGGCCAGCAAGGGAAGTATTTAGCAGTCACAAACCCACTACAATCTCCCTCAAAATCTGCAGTTCTACATTGCTATTAGCTGATAAACAATCTTCGAAAGATGTATCAGATAATCCTTGACAAACAACTCATTCAATCTCCACGAAGCACATATGTGAATACTGGTTGCATTCACCTCAAATGGCACCTTTGGGTGATCTTCCACACCTGTAAAATGCCGTTACTCAGGGAGGTTTTCGTCTCCAAGAGCCTCTGGTTCGAATCCTCAAACCCTTCTCACTAGCAGAGCTCAATAAGAGAATATCATAAAACATAGCATAACAAATGAACTCTCATTTTCTTCTTTTATTTCTCTCCTCAAGTTGGGCATTGGGATTAGTGAGGGAATATTATAATTTTAAATACATTTTCACCCCCTAGGGATGGGCGCCCAAAGACAAGTCCTTAGTGACCTTTTAATTATTCATTTTATGAGTCACTTTATAAATTAACATTAAAGTCCCTTTTAATATTTCACTTGAACTTACAGACTTTAAAATAAATGCCAAGACGGTGTCGAAATGCAATGATCTATAGCTCGTCGGAAAGGTCTCGACGAGACGAATCCATCCCCACTCTGAGTTTCCCAATCCGGCACCGAACCCGAACTTACTAAAAATAGTAAGTATGCCACCAAGCACCCAAACTGTCACTGACAACTGCCAACTGGATCTGAACCACAACCACACAACCCAATGGCCCATCCAAAGCCAACTCACCAAGGTTCCCTAACCAAACTGCTAGTCCATGGGAACCCAATGATGGACTAACCATGTATCAAGAAGGGGACATTACAAGATCAATCAGATTACTGAGAAAGGCATGTCAAATCTGGACAAGAAACTCTTACTTGCCACTGCATGTGCTGAAAAGAACCAGTCCTGGTGACTTTCCTGATTGACTTTTGTTTTATGAATATATGCTTCTGGGAGGTGATCATTTTGCATGAGGATGGTTGATATATAATACATTGATATTCTATGGAACCCAACTCTTTGGGCAAGGATTTTCTGTTATTGTCCAATAGGGACATTCTGGAAGATGGATGATACAGTGATTTGTGGGATCAATTGTGTACAGTCTGCTTCCATTAAGACATACAGAATTTACATCTTATGATGAAACAAAATCCCAGGTATAATTGAACTTCTAAAAAGACATTAATAGATATAGTTAGTTCTATTGATGAAATTCCAGAATGTTGATAATTATTATTTCTATAGCTACTAGTGTGACAAACATCTTGATACATTATGCACATATAAAGTCTGCAGATTCTGAATATACACTTAGATCTGTTTGATCTCTAGTGCAGATCTAAAACAAGGAGAAGGCAATGGCATCCAGGAATGACTCGCAAATTCTATAAGCTGATATTCTGCAGTTTTCCAACTCTGCATCAGCCTCCTTTAAAGCAGTGGCATCCAGGAATGACTAGCAAATTCCATAAGCTGATATGCTGCAGCTTTCCATCAGCATGTAGAAAACTTCATAAAATCCAATTTCCTAGCCAAAAAGCACAATTGATGCTAACCAAAGATGGAGAATCCTCCCACAACTCACTATCCTTTGGAAGAGGTCAGGCAAAGAATGTGGCAACTCTAGAAGAAGGGTCTAATCTGTCGAGTCATGGACTTTTATGCAAGGCTAAAAACACTCAGGGCCTGGGTGTACGATTGGAACCAACCGGAGTTAGGGTGCCCAGAGCATACTTCATAGCAAATTTTGCCTCCAAGACTGAAAAAGACACAGTTTACAAAGGACATTCCCTGGTTTCTGAATAAAGCAGGCATTTGTATGAAGCTGCCAACTCCACCCTTTAACCCATCAGTCACTTCCATGCAATCACAGTCTGTGTTGGGCTTCCTGTCATTACAAGAAAACCTTGGGGAGAAGTGAAACTGCAGGGAATTGGCAATACCATTGGAGAATATATTGCTTCATCTGAGCTTGCCATGCAACAAGAAGTTTTCAATTTTGCAAGAATCTGTGTGCCAACTTGCGTCTGGGACCCTTTCCAAATCAAGTATCTATAGATCTCATTGGCATCATTTATGAACAGTTAATAGGCAATCAAAACATCCCCTGTTTAGTTGCCAGATCTGCCATCAACATGGACATCTTGCATGGGCATGTACATCGTACAATAAAATTATAAACTTATAGAGGAAGAGGAATACACCACAGCTCCTGTTCTTGTCGCTGAGACTAAGAGCACCCCTACAACAATATGTACTATCGCAAACGGATATTGCCCTGAATTACTGATTTTTAAAACTTGAATTTCTGCCCTAATTTCTGAATATTTATCTTTCCAAACCCTAGATCTGAAATCTGATTTTCTGTTCTGAATTTATAAATGATTTTGGCAGTGAACAAATGTATGTCAAATGCACAAATAAACATGCCGAATATATGCCCTTATGGAGATAACATCCACTATGAATTCAACCACTTAACATGACAATCCAACACAATGTCACAAACAAATGACATATAAATTCTGTTTTCTGAATATAAATGACTGCTGCTATGAAATAGATTATCCAGAATTGTAATTACATCAGGTTTATAGGCTCAAACAGCCCAAACATAGCCCAAATCTCTGTTGTTACAAATCAGACTTAAACATATACAAATCCAACCCAATGGAAGTAGTATCATGCCAAATACAATTAACAATTGATATTCCACAAACCTCCACAGATCTGCAGCTATGGCTAGGGTTAGGAAACCCTAATCAATGAGAAATCATCCTCCACAAACAAATTCGCCCTTCACAAAATATAGCGCTCCAATTAGAGCTTACCCTAATGCAAGAAACCACACCCAATGCTAGGAAATTGATCCTCCAAGGGTGGTGCACAAATCTGCTGTAGATGCTGCTCCAAAGATGTTGATTAATTGCTGCTCCAAGGCGCTCAGGTCTGCTGCTATAGATTTCAGATTCAGGAATCCAAGCAATGGTCAACAATGCTCCAACAAGACTTCAAATGATGGCGCCTCAATCTACTCAAAGTGATGATAAGTTTCTGCTCCCAAAAGATATTATAATTCTGCTCAAAACGCTGCTCGAAAGATAATATAAATCTGCTCCAAATTTCTAATCGAAGTCTTCTCCAAAAAATGATATGCAAATTCTGCTCCAAACTCGTGATTCTCCAATGAAGTGCAATTGTGAATTCTATATGAATCCACCTCCAAGATGCGATTGGGTTTTCGTCCAATCCACCTTCTTTCCTCAAGGGTTTTTGTCCTTGGAAAAGATGCAAACAAAGTTGCAGATCCACAATGGAAAAATAAAGAAACAAGCTGATTCAAATGATGATCAAATGCCTTCACAAAACCTTGTATTTATACACATTTTCATTGCCCTCTTGAAGCTGGCCGGCCTAGGCCAATTAACTCTTTATTTTATTAATATTCTCAAGAGGGCCGACCTCCTTAGTGCAAATCTTGGCACTCACAAATAAAAATAGTTTTTATTTTTGTGTTATATTTCTTTTCATTCTTCCCTAGGCCAACCTAGGCGACAATATTTTGTTTTTGAATTGTCTTTTTTTCCTCCAAGACTTGGCCGACCAGCAACTAGATATCATGGCGCC
The DNA here is from genome assembly GCA_027924645.1 of Cunninghamia lanceolata. Lineage (NCBI taxonomy): Eukaryota > Viridiplantae > Streptophyta > Pinopsida > Cupressales > Cupressaceae > Cunninghamia > Cunninghamia lanceolata. The sequence continues at coordinate 21,630,011 of BSBN01000547.1, read as the reverse complement.
TGTTGTACCCATACGAAATTTTTCGTCTATGCGTACAAACACCCTAAAAAGATGTCTAAACACACCTCCCAAGCACCATGTCGCCTTGTCATTATTTGCTAACCCCGCAGGTACAAGATATATCAAAGGAAATCGATACAAGGCCCGAATGGAGAAGGATTCAAAGGAGCCAAATTGGCTATGTTATGCCAAATCAAATTTTTGCTTCATAAAAGGCATTTTGTGAGATTCTAAAAAATTGGTCGTCAAAAGTCAAAAAGTCAAACTTTCTAAAAATATAAAGTTCTATTTTTAGAAAGTTTCTAAAAATAGACGTCAATTTTAGGTTTCTGGGTTTCTTGAGATACGGATGCTGGCAAAATTTTCTAAAAATAGAAACTCTAATTCAAGAGTCCTGCTTGATTCTGATTGGCTGATATTGCTTCACGATCAAGGTGGTCCAGACGGAATATGCAAAAGGTTGAGTTTCTCTATTGGGTCAATTTTGCTTTTTCCAGAAGCCGAAACACAAACTCCGACACCATTAATAGAAAGTTGAAGAAGTTCATCTGCCAGAGATCAGATTCAAGTTTTCTGTGTTGTTCAGAGGACGTAGAACTGTTGAATGATGCAAAGGAACGGCGAAGAAGCTCCGCAGGCAGAGGCAAACGACAGTGATCCAGGCAGCCTCCATCAAAATGGCCAAGGCAAAGTTCAATGTTTTCCAAGGTCAAGAATCATAAAGAATGAGCCCTGAAATTGGCTAAGTCTGGTGTCCTGAAGCCTGATGTTCTGAGATCCTGAAAGTCTGAAATCTCGTGGATCCTCAAAAATCTAGAATCTGCATGTTAAATCCCATGGATCCGGGTCCTATCTCAAACATCCTGGAAGTATATTTCAAAATATTTAAAGTAAATATATTTTCAAATATACTTCCACCCAGGACACTTCGAAATCGGGCGAAAAAAGTTTAAGTCTTGAGATTTGCAAAAGGCGCTCAAACCCAAGAAATCTCACGCCTTTTTCAAACTCCAAAAAGGCGCTCAAAACCTCTCAAAAGCACGCCTTTCTTGCCTTTCAAAAAGGCGCTCAAAACCTCCAATTCTCACGCCTTTTTGACCCCTCAAAAAAGCGATCATTTTGAGCCAAATCCACACTTTTATACACCTCCAAAAGGCACTCCTTTTGGGCAAAACCCACGCCTTTTGAGCATTGGAAAAAGGTGCTCTATTTTAATGAATTGCACTCCTTTTTCACTTATGATTTTTGCATGGAGGGAAAAGAAAAGCAAACTAAATTTAGAGGCAAAACCTATTTGAAACCCTAAAAGGTTATTTGCTTCTATAAAGGAGGTATTCATGCATTGTTATTGTCATTTTCCAAAGGCAAGAGAAGGGTCTAAAGGTTGCATTCACATAGGGCGGCCATTAATGGAGGATTGAAAACTTGCAAAGGGCAAATTGAAAGGCTTTGAGGAGTTGATCTAGCATTCCAAGGCAAGGATTACACATTCTTGCATCTTTCTATACCTTCCTCTAGCATTCCAAGGCATATTTGTTCACGGGGAGACCATTTCTTTGCATTGGCGGCCATTGTTGGGGGTTTCAAGCTTTTCATTTCAGGTTTAAAGACACTTTTTGGGCCAGCAAAGCATCCAAGAGGCGGATTGGTCACTTCAAGGCACCATTTTCTTCCTTCTCCTTCATCCCAAGGTCCATTTTCACGCATAGAAGGCAGCACCCAAGTCTAGGAGGCCATTTTTTGAAGGTTTTTTCAAACTTTCCCTTTGCTGGTTATGACTGTTCATGCCCAAAATCACCACCTACAGCCAAAAGAAAAGTGATTTTTAAGGCCTCTATGTTCAAATTTTCTCATTTCTATCACATACCCACCTCGGGAAACGGCATTTTTCATCAATCTTGGTCATCTAGAGCTTAGATCCGGCACATTTTTTAAGGTTCAGCTCCATATTTTCACTTTCCAAAGGCAAAAATACACTCTTTTTCATGAAAAATCAGATTTTGGGCAGTGAGAGTAAAAACTTGAGTTCTCGAACAGCGAGCATACAGAGGCCTAGTTTGATCTTTTGAAGCAGAACAGTGAAGAAGAAAGGCTTTTCTTGGAGGCCTAAAACAAAAGCTACCATGCAATATTCTTCTACCACCATGGAGGCCAAATCGACACTCATTCATGAGTATCCGAAGGTCAGGGAGTATTTGGATCTCGTGAAGACAGTGGAGTATGCAAACACCATCTTGCAAATGGAGATCATGCATCCAGATCCTATCATTATCCCAGAAGAGGCTAAGGTTGATGAATTTGAGAAAAATCTCAATTCTCATACTAAGTCATTTTTCACTATCTGCAAGAGAATTCTATTTTTGGCGGCTGAAGGGATTTCCAAAGCAGTTTCTATTTTGAGAACTAACTTTGCTTTTCAAAGATAAATCTATTTTTGGATTTGTTTTGGAGATCATGCAAATTTTCTTTAAGTGGAACTCAATGTGTAATAACATGCAAGTTCAGTTAACTAAATTGCATGAGAGATATTTTTATTTTTAAATTGCTAATAAACTTGCATGCTTCCCTTGCAGCATTAGAGTTAGGGTGGAGAGTGTTAGTTTAACTCTTCCTTTTATTTCCTTGCACCTTTTGTTTTAGGTTATAAATAAGTGTATTCTACACACTTAAACTTCTGAATGGTAAATGGGGCTTTTATTTTGCTCACATCTTATTGTTCAATGATTGTGCGTATCTTTATTACTTTGAGAATAAATATATGCGTTGTCTTTCTAAAATCTTTGTGTTGTTGAGATTGAGAGGAATTGTTTATGACTTTGTGCTTAAACATTCGTTTCGGATCTTCTTTGTTCTTTTATGTTAAATTAAATCGCCTATGTTCATTTGTTTCCTTCGATCTCTGGATTTAATCAAAGGAATCAAAAGTATTCAATGTACATGATCCAGTCTTGTGTTCAATCAAAGAATAAAAGCAATAGCAATTCTCATGCCTCTATTTGCTTAAATTGTTATTTGTCTAATATTCTCCTGATCGTGTTCTTGTTTTGTTCATTAATGGATTCCAGTATGCCTATTTTGCTTCCAAATATCCATTAAAATGTATTATTTGTGCCGAAGGTTAGGTTTTGTTTTCATTCAAAAAGCATAAAAATCTTTGCTTCGCTGTTGAATGTGCGTCTCTGCCTTTCTGCATGTTGCAAAAACCCAAAAAGATTGTAAAGTTTTTAGTTAAGTTTTATTTTACAAGGAGCTTCCCCTTCCGATTCGAAGAGCAGTTCTACTGCACATCTGTCCGTTTTTCTTTCTCACCGAAACGTGCGAAATTAAATGCTAACAGCGCCAAAAATTCAAATTGAAGATTTGAATTTAAACTATCTTCTTTCCTCCAATTCGACCACTTCCAAGCGCCACCAAAAAATTATACATTATTTTATTATTTTTTTCTTTCCTCACAAGGCCGACCTACCTTATGTCATCTTGGCGCACAAATAATCCTACTTTTGGGCCGACCCAACATAGCATTCACTTATTTATTTAATGGTCTTCAATTAGGCCGACCACAAGGTAAATTCTCCTTTGTTTTGGCACCCAAAAGGGAAGATAACGATTTTCCACGCTCATGCCACCTCCATATGGTTCGCTCCACTAGAAGGAAAATTATTTTGTATGAAATAAATATATCAAACATATCAGAAAATTATGTCAAGTCATCTCCAACGCTCAAAATGCCTTCCAAAAATCATGCAGTGTGGAAACTAGCCCAACGGATCTCCAAAGGTGATCACTCCGAAAAAGGGGACATTACACAATATTCACATAGCCTAATCAAGGACAGTATCAAGGAGAGGCAAGACATACAGTAATATCTACTCTAGAAAGTCAAAAAATAACAAACAAAAGCAGGTACATTTTGAATCCTCAACCTCGTTTGAAGTATTGTATTCACTAGACAATACTAAGGATATCCCTTAGGATCTAGAGGCTTGTTCAAAGCAGCAATACAATCAGGATTCCATCAATAAGGATGCTCAACCAGAGAAGAAATACATTACCTGCTTCACAGAACCAGAGGAGATGCAAGTCGTGGAGCCAAGGAAAAAATATTTGTTCATGACCAAAGTTGTTGTAACTTGTACCCTCTGAAAACAATCAACTGAAAATTGAACTCATAATAAAAGTTAAGAAAAATCCAAGTGAACTCAACCTCCACAATGGAGCCAAGGAAGGCTGATAGAAGGATAAAGTCATCAGGGAAAGAACTGGCCAAGATAGCTAATCTTTCTAAATCTGATAAATTATTATTCCTAAGAAAAACAATAAGAGGCAATGGGAGGATCTAACATTAAAGCAATCGTGTTTCTTTCTTTCTTTGAGGATCCTTCAGGTCCATATCCCAATGCAATATTACATTAAAATTGTATACAAAATAATAGCAAATCATATTCAATCATTACCAGGCTAAATCATCTTGCCAACCCAGATTGGGTTTGCAAAATGCTGGCAAATTTTTGATAACAAGAGATTATACACTTGCTCCATTCCTGAAGGAAACCACGTCTGGACATGGCAAATTTTTGACAATTGCAATTGAAAATTGATATGCACAACCTCATTGGTTTGGCTTTCACCAAGGGTTCATAGTAGACACAATGAATTAGAAGTTGTATAGCTACCCCCTCCCGTTATGTTACAGTTAATGGCTGCACAAAGAAAATTTCTATCCCAGCCAAGGAATTCAGCAAGGACATTAGCTCTCACTCAGTTTATTTATCATAATGGAAGAAGGTCTCAACTGCATGCTCACTAATACCAAAACACACAATAAAATTTTTGGCCCAGCTGCAGAAGATTGAGGCAGATGTTTTACAAATTTCCAGTTTGCTGATGACACTCTCATGCCCTCAAACATAATATTGTGAGAAATTTAGACTTTGAAAAAGATAAGCAATCTAACAATCAGCATTGGGAGAGGGAGTCAATACATTAAACTCATTGACATTCTTGCTTCGTATTCCAACAAAACATTAAGTTTAACAAGTCATTATTTGAACTCTGAGTTAAAGGGGCGCACAACTTTCTACAACATATTTGGATTTTTCACAGTTTCATATTTGGAATTAATTTTATTTACAGATTCTAACTCAAGCTTATATTTTGAAATCACACTCATTAGCTACCTTATGACCTTGATGGTGGGATTTTACAGCCCATCCAGATTTATTATGTATTAAAACTTGATGTGTCTCCTGGATTTGGAAATCTTCAGATTTAGAACCCATCTGTTTTGGATGAGGTTTTCATTTTTGTTGTTTCTTAATATAGATTTTACAATAGAAGCAAATATCTTTCTCGGGAATATCTCAGCAAACCAAAAGATGAAGATGTTTTCATTTCTCAGGATATTATTGTGATATTATTGGGAAAATATCACAAACCCAAAAAATGCAGAAAAATTCAAAAAAAATAATAATAACTGATGTTTTTTATATTTAAAGCCATCCTAATTGCATAGAGAGTGAGACTTAAGAGAGTGAAAGTAAAGGAGAGTGTACACCATAAATTTTGAAATATGGATTTTTCTCAATAATTTTGAGGTTGCTGATTACAGTGCACACTGCATCCATCACACTATATCACCAAAGCTGCCCCAGGGTTATTTGTCATCGCTCCAAGTCCCAGCTGAATCAAAACAGCATCTCTCCATGGTGGTTGTGCCAAAGGTCTCTCACTACTAAGGGACTGGAGTTTCCTCTCGGAGCATTACCAAATTTAATTTCACCCAAGAGAATGGAGTAGGTCTCCAGCATATTCTGGCAGTCCTTTTTAACAACCTATTCCTTGGGGGAATGGTTTATTGGAACTACTGAACTTTTCTCTATTTCCAACAGTTCTATCAAAACACCATTTTTGTTTATGATCGAGAACCTCCCCCAACCTTTCATCCTACCTTCCTTCCTCCCTCTCCCTTTTTTTCTCAATCTTAATGCAAGCGGTGTATCTCTTATAGCATCTATTATATGATTACTTTTTTATTGGGATTTCATGGGTTTTCTACTTTCTTATTTACTGATTTTTTCTCTACATTATTTGTTAGATCTTCTGATATTAGTAGTCTATTGCTTTTCTTCAATTCAGAGGTTTCTCCAACTCGTCCATATTTAGCTTTAAGTGGAGGACAGCAATTTGTAGCGGAGAGCTTTGCTGATTACCAGCAAGAGTGGCTATCATTGGGTGAAGAATTTCAGAATGCTGACACTTCATGACTTCTGCCAAATTAAGTACCGGAATAGGCCTAGGATCCAGAATCAGGACCTTCAACGGAAGCTTGGGAAGGTGCCTCTACCATCTTTTGATGGATCATCAAAATGCTCTACTAGGGCATGGGTTCAAAAGTTAGACAACTACCTATGCTTGAACCCAATGTTGGAAGGTGATTCAATCAAGTTTTCCTCTGCACATCTTGATGGTGATGCTCACGAATGGTGGACTCATGGCATGATCATTCAAGGTCATAGCCTCATCACATCATATGAAGACTTCACTCAAAGACTCATCGATCACTTTGACAAGCATGATCCTGAGAGTAACTTCAGGGAGCTGGCCCGTATTAGGCAAAAAGATATAGTGGATGCCTACATTGTAGATTTCCAAAGAATAGTTGTGATGGTGACTGATGTGTCCGAAGGGAGGATTACTCACCTCTTTGTTGAGGGGTTGATGGAACCATTGAGAGGTTGGGTGAAGGCTTTGGAGCCTAAGTCATTACAAGAAGCCATCAAAAAGGCTAGAAACATGGAATTTACAGCCCCTAAGAGTAAATTTCAGACCAAGACATTCCTTGATAAGAAGAATGACAAGAGGGAAGGCAAGAAGCACTTGCAGAAAGAACAATCACAGCCTAAACTCAGTGCTCCAAAGGTGGGTGATGAGCTCCGGAATGAGCTAAGAAGAAAGAAATTATGTTACACTTGTAGGGAGCCTTGGGTTCCTGGTCACAAGTGTTATGAAAAGGGCAAGACTCATCAGTTAGAAGCCTATGTGACTGCTGAATCAGAATCAGAAAATTCAGATCAGCACACTGATTCAGAGTCTAGTGATGAAGATGAAGTTCCAGAAGGGTCTTACAAGAGCAAGGTTAATGATGGTATCTTTGGCAGGATATCTAACCAACCTGAGAAAGATCCTTTTCCTATCTCCGTTATTCCTATCCTCATCCAAATCAGGAAACAAGCGAGTGAAAAGCCGTGTAACTGTTGTCTGTGACCTGTCCAACCTATCAATCAACTGCTGCTGTCCTCTGGCCAAGTCATTTAGAATATCCCATGTGCTAGGTTCTCCAATTTCCCTGTCTCCCATTTCTTCAGGATGTTCTGGTAGCACACCGGAAAATGGATCTGTGCGTGGAACTTCGAGATCTTCCTCTCTGTACAATACTACTAGTTGCTCCTCAGCAGCTGTAACCTCTGTCTCTGACTCAAATGGATCAATCTGTTGTATTTCTCCTTGTACTCTGTGGATTCCTTGTTCCTTGTCTCTGTCTAAAATAGTATCTATCTGTAGGCCGCATTTCTCATTCTCGCTTCTGCATGTCTAAAAATAACCTCACATGATGGCAAGATCACTGCTCTGATACCACTGTAATGTGCCGTACATATTTGTATATTTTTAAAGATCTTTTGTGTTATTTTTATTATTTTTATGTGATCTTTCAGACTAGAGAGAAGAATACAGAAGGGGTTTTCAGTTTTCCTACAGATGTGTTGTCGGAGCATACAAACTATAGCATATATTGCAAACCCAGAAAAGATATAGTAGATATGAAGGAAATAACAATGACCCAAATAGAAGAATGTCCAAATATTAATTACTATGACATACCAATATTGATTTCTACAACTTGTTACATATGCTAAGAGTGAACCAGCAAGTGGGTATCATAGAAAACCCTTCGAATCTCCCAGGAGCATGAAATATGAGTAGTACAAATGATATCAGCAGCAGCACTACTCCTAAATGCCAAGATTGAATGAGAAAATGAAGCTGAAATCAAATCTTTGTGAGTACACAATGACCCACGTCCTCCATGAAGGGTGTACGGCCTGGCTGCAATCAAATGAATCTCCAAACAGCTGCAACTCCTCCCAACATACTCTAACAATGGTTGTCTTCAGCTGCAAACCCTAGGCGACCAAGTAGGAAGAGGTCTTATGCTCAAATATTAACCCAAACAGCTGCAAATAGAGGTACGACCAGCATAAGGAGGGTACGGCCAACAAGAAGTGACTACAGCAATCTCAAAACTCTCCTCAAACACTTTGAAGTCTGTCCCAACTATGTTGCAATCGGATGGCTATCAAATCTGCAAGTGAAAAGAGCAATGAAACCTCAAACCATCATCCAACAATCTCCATTTCGGCACAACTGTAAACACTAGATGCATTCACCTCAAAAGGCACCTTTGGGTGATCTTCCACACCTGTAGAATACTGTTACTCAGGGAGGTTTTCGTCTCCAAGAACCTGGTTCGAATCCTCAAACCCTCAAAACCCTAGCAGAGCTCACAAGAGAAAATATCATAAACATAGCATAATGCAAATGAGCTCACTTTTTCCCTTATATTTCTCCTCCAAGATGGGTGTTGGATTTCAAGAGGGAACTTTATGTTTTTAAATTCATTTTTAACCCTCTAGGGATGGGCGCCCATGTCTCCAAGTGACCCTTTTTGATGTATTATTCATAAAGTCACTTTTCCTTTAATATTTATAAAGTCCCGATTAAATATAACATTAATAAACTTTGGACTTTAAAATAAATATGAGGACGGTGTCCGAATGCCGTGATATTTAGCTCACCAGAAAGGTCTCGACGAGACACATGTAACCCCTCTCTGAGAATCCCGAACTTACTAAAAATAGTAACGGCCAAGAGCAAACAGAGCCAACTCTGAGGGTGCCAACTGGATCCACTGACCACGAACCACAACTCCATCACCGACAAACACTTCCAAGGCCAGACTAACCACAGTTCCCTAACGAAACTGCTAGTCCACGGGAACCCAATGATGGACTAATTGTTGATGATGATTGTTAGTCACAACAGCACTCATAAAAATTTGCACAACAAACCTTTATTATCTTGAAAAGTACGATCAATTTGGAACAAATTGATGACTCCAAGTCTCCGTTGATCAGGTCATGATCTTCTGACGTTACTCAGAGGTTGATGTGACATGTTGTTTTCCATTTCAAGGGGTCTTACATTGTCTGTATGATCGATTCTACACCTATTTACTGTAAATTCACTTAACAAACAAGGTTATTTCCACTATGCTCTACAAATTATGGTTATATTTATAAGTTTGATCAATTCTTCTAAGCATTTACTGTCATAAACATGTATATACTTCTGCACTGTGTATTTAATCAAATGATGTGCCTACAAGTAGATATTCACATGTTTATCATTGATATTAATATGTATTTGCATGATATTTATCATTTTAACATGCTTTCATTGAAAATATGCTCTGTGTGTTCAATTATTTACGAGATATAGGCATATTTTATTTTATTTGCTTTAGATTGTATGTCATTTGCAATTATGAAGGTGATTTGTAATGAAATTCAAAGAAATTTAAAGAAATACTTCTAAATTTGGTGAACCTTTAGCTATTGAGTCACATACATTCCAGATACAGTCATGAAGAGAAGAAATCAAACCATAATTTCACCAGGATGTTCCACAGCTAGGTATGGTTGATGCTAACTTCAAAGGAACAAGGAATGAAAACAATACATGCAAACTAACAAGCACTCCAAGGGAGGCAACTAATCAATGCATATATCCAGATCTCATTCACTGACTACTCAAGATCTACAATTGTTTGTAATCAAAACAGCTTCTCTTTCATTAAGTATTCAAAAGACATGTACATTCACAAAAGCCTTGAAATCAGCCCTGAATGCTTCAGCAATCCAATTTCAATTAAGTTTCTAATGCTTTAAAGAGTGCACTCCATCCCCTTTTATAGAATAAGGAGAGGAGGCGGTTACAAATGACCAATGGTCAAGATTTGTCCTTTTAGATCTGTTGTGACCAAATCACACATCGCCCCATTGCAAAGGGGACCCCCCTTTTTTGAGCTCTGATACTTTGCTAAGTCCAGGATGATGTCCTTTTCATAATGAAGTCAGTATTATTTGAGTCTATAGCTTTGTGGTGGATCCAATAGTCCCCTAATGTCCTGATCTTGATGTTTGAGATCCTGAAAATGACTAAGTCTGATATCCTGATCCTAAAATCTTGAAAATTGGCTAAGTCTGAAATCTGGTGGATCCTCCAAATTCTAGAATCTGCATGTTAAATCCGGTGGATCTGAGACCTATCTCAAACATCCTGAAAGGTATATTGAAAAATATTTAAAGTATATACTTAAATATATTTTTTAATATACCTTTACCCAAGGGACTTCCATTTCTAGGCGCATTTCTCCACATGCAGTGACTCCAAATGGCGCCTACAACTTAGGGCGCCTCCCATCATTCCAACCAACCTCAAAACTAGCGCCTTAGGTTGAGACTCATATGTGCGCCGAGAGGAAAATCAACTTTCAACCACTCCAAAGGTGGCGCCTTGATTGGAATTGATATAAAAGGCCTTAAACATCAATAAATTTGACAAAGGGATGATTCAAGATTCTAGGCGCCCTTTCTATGTCCAAATGATCATCAGATAGCGCCCTAAGTTGAAGAGAATGAGTTTAGGCGCCCATTCCTTGTTGCTCCTGTCATTTTAGGCGCCTTGATATTGGATGAGGTTTAAAAGAATGACAAATGGCGCCCTAGCATGAGGAGTATATAAGTCAATAGACAATGGCGCCTAGAATGCAAATGAAGGACTAAGTGACCTTTTCAATAAGCATCAATTCACCTCAGGCTTTCAACATACATCAAATTGAGCCCCATAAGCCTAGGCACCCTTTGCCTTCAAAAGAACCTTGTATTGGTGTCAATTCACACCCTGAGTATCAATAAAGTGCGCTTTAGAGCATCATCAATCCCTCATGTGTATTAGGCGCTATTTCTAGTAGTTTTGGTCATGGAGTGGGCGCCTTGTAAGGAGAGAGTTTGAGGACATGAAATTGGAGGTTCTTCAAGTGTTGGAAGTCATCAAACTTAGCTTAGTGAAGGTGCTTGAAGATTATAAAAGACAAGTCTAAGATCTCAAAATAGTTTAGGTGCATTTCTTAGTTCACACCACCTAGATGGGCGCCTAGGAAGAATTTTATATGAGATAGCTCTTTTGGGTGAACTCTTGAGAGATACAATCATTCTAAGGTCTCTCCCATTGTTTGGATCATCAAAAAACGCCAAGAATGAAGCCACTTGATCAAGGCGCCCTTCATGAATGCGCCTAATAAGGAAAATGCTTGAGTTGAGGCGCCTAAGCATGGAAACGAAGTTTAAGCCGATGATAAATGGCGCCTTAAGTAAAAAGATGATAAAAAGATGGGCGCCTTAAGGAATATTTTTCCTCAAGTTTCAAAAGTGATTAAACACACAAAACATACATTTCAAGTCAAGTTGCACTTATTGTCTATACCTCCATTTTGGCGCCTTGAAGGTAAAGTGTTATAAACCCCTCCCTCTAACACCTAAGAGGAGACTTTTCTTAAACATTAAACATTGAGCAACAAACATGAAAGGTGCAATTTTCAACTCCTAAAGCCTCAAAAGGGCGCCCAACTTGGAGAGAGCATTCACTTAGAGCAAGGCGCCACTAATACCTTTTCCACCATAAAAGTGCGCCTTAAGGGCTTGAGGACATCACATTAAGGTTGGGCACCCTTCATCACTGAAAGGGATTTAGAAGGCGCCTTGTTTGTGAGGTGGTTGTAGAGATCTGTTTAGGCGCCTAAAGGCAAAGACCTAAGAGGAGCGCCTAGGGGGAAAGTTGCATCCAATAAACTCATTGATTGAGCGCCTAGGACAAACTTGATTGCTTAAGAGAATTTTAGGATCACTGAGGTATACACTAGTCAATTTGAGGGACTAGGCATGAAGCAAAGTTGATCAAACATGTTGAATTAAGTCATGAAGTTAGACGCTATTTTCAATCAAAATCACCTCATTTTTGTGCCTAAGGGAGAAATTGCATTGAAAGACACCTTTTGAATGAACCTCATAAGGGAGATTGACTTCTTTAAACCATTACAATTGCTTGAAATCATTTAAAGTCATGAATGTGGGACTAATTTGTGTTAGGCGTTCTTTCCTCCTCTTTTCACCTGTATATGCGCCTAAGTTTGAAGTGGGATTATTACATGTTTAAAGTGATTTTTGTGTTACAAAGTGATTAATATTGTTTTCTCTTGTCTTATAGGAACATCAACCAAGCTAAGGAGTTGTTCAAGGAATCACCTTCAAGCGAGGAGTAAGGAGTCATCTTCAAAGAAGAGTCATCATGTAGCCGCTCTTTAAAGATCCTCAAGTTCCACAAGCTTCATCTCCTACATTATGTTCGAGGATACTTCACCCATTAAGCTTCAAGACTCATCAAGCTTCAAAGTCTCCTTGAGAGGTCATCTATTCTACATCCAAAGAAGGTGTTATCATCAATATCTACACTCCAAAGGGCCACTTCAAAGATCATCGTGTTGGAACACTTCATCATCAATGGCATTTAGAGAGGATATTCATCCTTCGTACTTCAAGTTCCATTCAACCTTCAAGTCCAATAGAGATCTCCTACTCCGGTTCATGAATGAGGCATCATCATCTACAAGTTGAGAAAGAAACATCATCATCATCTACTCTTCATGAAGATGCATCGAAGAAGATCAACAAGATACATCTCAAGTGTTCATCATCAAAGCAATCACATCAAAGATATCACACAAGATGATACAATTTGGGAATATGCCCACAAAGCATATTGAATTAACTGTTGAAATCCACAATATATGCTGAGGTGGCACCTATGTGGCGAGTACACATCATCATCCAATCATGATCAGCCACATTATTTCAACTGCATTCAATGTATCATTTAATAAAGAAGAAGCCAGAGAGGGCGCCTATGTGGAATATGCTCTAAAAGATTCCATCCTATTCTTATCACATTGGAAAACGTGCCTTCATTGCCTCTCTCATTTACTAAAGATAGCAAGTTGTTGTAACTACCTGTGAGTTGGCATGATCTGAGCCCTTGGCTACATGAAATGATCCTAGCCATTCGTTGTATTCTGGACTCTATATAAAGGCCTTGTTGCCTCATTTGTAAAGTAGTAGCTAGTGGTAGGAGAAATTAGATTTTAGAGGTAGAGTAGGAGAGACTCTCGAAATTCTCTGAGAGAACTTGAAGTTGTTGTAAATATTTCCAAGAGTAATGCAAAGACATTGGAATTCATTTGGTGTTAAGTGTTGCCTTGTGGAGTAACATGGTTTCTTGTATCTTGAATTGAATGAAGAGATGTTTCAATTAGATTAGAAGTAGATTAGAAGTTCATTGATGTAATGTATGTTGTAATTGAATATTTGATCAACTCGTAGCTCATGCTTTTAACATTCATCGATGGTGAAGTGTTGTGTAAAGCTAGTCTGAGCCTCATTTGCATAAGTTCGATTATGGATGTTTGTTTGAGCTACGCCATTCGATGGGCGCTTGTATAAGACTTCATGATTTAAAAACCATTCGAGTAACCTTAGGAGATTGCACCAACTTCATGTAGTTGTAGGCATCCTTGGCGAAGTGGAGTTAGGTTTATTCAAGAGTTTGTCTATTCAAGCATCATCATTGCTTCATTGACCTTAGATTAGTTTCTTTAAACCTTATCTTTTGCCTTTTCTTTATCATTGAAGCTTTGTATATGAATCATCCACACTAAAGGAGGAATAAGCTAATGAAGTATGAAGAAGTCTAATGTAAGTCCCTTTGTGATTATCAGCAAGATCACATGTAATCACTAAGTTAACCCATCATGAATCATAAATAAGGAACCTTGGAGTTACTTCACTAGATCACATAGTTCAGCCTTAGAAGAGCTTTATTCAAGAGAGAGTGGGATACTCTAGTGTTTTACTCTATTGTTGACTTGTCTAAAAACAATCATCAACAAGATCAACGACCAACATCTTTCATTGACTTAGTCAATATCTGCATATGTGGCACAAGTTGCTAGCTGGCAACTATCTAGCAAAACTCACTCACTTGTATGTGGACTATGCATATGATTCTATTATCATGCATCTTTACTTACTCTTCATCTCCTCTTCTTCTTCACTCTCCTCTTCTCCATCATTTTCCACATCATCATCTCCACTATCACTGTCACTCCGATGCAGATCATCCCCTATGTGTACCCTTATGGTTGCACTGATGGATTCATATAGTTGTACTATTCTATCAATTTCACCTCCATCCTGAACCTTGGCTTTGCATGCCTGTGGGAATGAAACTTTGCTTGAAGGGCATCCATCTTACTCTTCCTACTGTTCAACGTTTCATTGTATGTTTCCACCTTGACCTTTATCCTCATGGTTTTGTTTATTACCTCTTCTGTCAAATGGTGTAGGGGATCCTCTGCAGCTTGCGTAAAATTATCATGAAAAGCCTGAACAGCAAAATCAGTATCTTGATTCTCTATTTTCCCTTCCAGCGTTCCTTCTAGAGCCTCCAGGGTTTATGCCTCTTTTGCCATAAGATCATGTAATTTGACACTTATGTCCCTGAGTTTGCCACTCCATCTCTTCAAAATGTCACACTCAAATCCAACGTCCTCATACCAAATATTGAGCAGCTAAGAGGTGTTATTATCCAATATTTTGTTATCTATAAGTATCTTCATATCAATTATTTTCATCTCTCCCAAAGCATCTAGGTGCTTTTCTAGTTTGAAGGATCTCATGTCTACTTCATTCTGCAGCTTATCCACCTTTCTTTTCAAAGCACTAAGAGAATTCCACCTTTCCAGAGAGGTTTTTACCACATCTTCAGCTTCAAAAATAGAAGACATGAACCACTTATCCATTAATTGTGCTTTATGCTTCATCAGATCTAATCCGGTAACTTCTTCTTGGGATATAATCATTAATGGAGTGGCTATACTAATAAGTGTGTGCTTAGGATCAACCAATCCTTTAATAAAAGAATGCAATTGAGCAATGTGCTCTTTGTGTTTCTTATTCTTATCCTTTTCTCTTTTTACCCTTTGTGTCAAAGAATCAATAATATCTTTACCTTCTTGACCTTCCTGGTCCTCATTTGCAAAACCTAAATCAATATCAGTTATCTGAAACTCATCAAGGTCTATTTTGCCTTTCTCCTTTTCAACTGTTGGTAAGGCTACTTGAGCTGTTCTCCTACCTGTAGTAGGGTACCTTCTTATTGTAGATGTAAGACTTGCCTTTCTTTTGGGTTTCATCATACTTTCAACAAATAATGTAGACACATCAAAATCATGTACCTCATCCATTTGTTGCAGATTTATTTCTTGTTGCAACCAATAAGGTACATCACCCTTGGGCTCTTAATGATCACCTTCTTTATTTTGAGTGTCCTGGGACTCTGTATTGTCCCTGCCCTCAGTGGTGAATTCTCTTTTCTTGGCTCTTCCTCATGCACATTCTCATGAGGGGCATCTTGTTGAGGTACCTCCTGTTGAGGGATTTCTTTCTGAGGAGGAGGCTCTTGTGAAGTATTCACATTCTGATCTTGTAATCCCTTTTGTAAACTTTCCCCAGGGTTTTCTTGAACATTCTGACTTTGTTTGTCATGTGGCACTTGGGTTTCTTGAGAAGACTGGGTATTTTGACCTTGGGGATCACCCTGATCACCCCTAGTCACATTTTCTATCTCCTTCTCCGGGCCTCCATCATGTGTCAGACTTTGTTCCTTATCCATAGATGTGCTAGCTTCTCCCAAGCTTGATTCTTTCTCACCAGATTTCTCTTCTACTCCTGGATTATTTCCTTGATTATCTCCTTCAGCGTGCGGTGATGAAACACTTTGATCCTGATCAGCATCCTTATCAGTTATCTCCTGATCACCCTTACTTTGAAGTTGTGCCCCTGACTTTTCTTGTTCTGTAGGTGCATTGCCCTGATCTCTGTTTTGATTGGGTGTCATATCACCAGCTTCTGTATGCATTGCATTTTCAGCCTTTTCAGGCTCCAAAATTTGATCATTGTCTTTATTCAGGTTCATATCACCCTGATAAGTTAAATCTATCACTGCAGGACTAGTAACCTGCTCTATCAGATTGGTCAGCCATATCTGTTGGGCTACCTCTTCAGGATTACCTTGCTCCATTTCATCCATTTTATCTTCTATTTGACTAGTCATCTTCTGGGCCAATGGGGTCCCATGAGGGGTCATCCTAGTATTAGCTACTAAGGTCTCCATACACTGAGCGGCTACATCTGGAACTACCTCATCATCCGACAACTCAACAGTGTTATCAAGTGGAAGGGGGACTCTTTACCACCCATATGCATTTCCTTCGCCTGCTCCTCTACCTTCTCAGTCTTAAATTGAATAATGTCAGGAATGGGGACATCATGCTGTAGTTTCCTCATGAAAGTCAAACCACCTGCACCTCTTAATATGATAGGGTCAGTGTTGATATTTCCCCTCATTGTTGTCCTTTGCTTCTTTGGTGGTGGTGTTTGTTGCACTTTCTTTCTTTTCTTTCTTGTTATTAGTAGATCATCATCTTTAGGTCCCTTATCCAACCACTCTTCTTCCAAGGGATTCTCTTCCTCCAGTTCATCCTGTAATGGCTCATCCTCCATTTGTTTCTCTGTAACTTCAGGAACGGGCTTTATTACCCTCTTGCCTTTCTGTTTATCAGGGGATTGTTGTGATGTGGATGCAGGCGCAGATGTTGATGCCCCATCACCTTTTGATGGAAGTCTTTTAATAATCACCCCTTGCTGCTCAGGAGCAGCCTTCTTACCCTTGCTTGGTGGCTTTTGTTCCTCAGCAGGTAATCTTTCTCCATTAGATTTCCTCTTTTCAATGAGAAAGTCATCATATTCTTCTTATGATAATGTAATGTCCCCTTCTAGTAAGCTGAAAATTTTCACTATTCAACACAACTTCAACTTAGTAAAAGAGAACATTAGTAATCTTTTAATCATTCCTGTCAACATATAATCATTAAGACTATAACATATTAGATTATATTCACATTAAGTTTCATATAAAATACATTCACATATATGTTATTCATTTTCATCATTGGTTCATGATCTATCTTATATCATTAATCACACATGAATCATGGACATACCTCGGGGAGGACGTTCATAATCCTACCCATTAATCAGACCACTCACCTAATATGAGAGGGTGGATTAAGGATTCCAAGACCCACGGCCGTAGGCCCAAGGCTTCACCTCATACCCGGAGGTACTTCACTCTTGGCTCGGAGGGGCTTATAGCCAGCTCGAGGTTCACCTACCGTTAGGCCATTAATATTATCTAGGTCCTACGCAACCATAGGGTCAAGAACTTCATGCTACACCCGGCAATACTTCATTCTTACCCTAGGTCTAAAAGCTTCATGCTACACCCGGCAATACTTCGCTTCAGCTCTGAGGGGCAATGACTTGTCAGCTCAAGTGCTAGACACTAGATTCCTTCTGACCACCAGTCTCATACCAATAAGGTGTGTAGGTGGATTAAGGGGAAGGCTACTAATCCTAGCCCGATACTCCATGGTCATAATCAATCTCTTTATAGAACATACTTATCATTCTAGGCATCATGCCTTCTATTTAAAAATTCACTTTCTTGGATATTCAATAATTACTAGTATATTGATATTTCCCTTTGAATGCATATTTCATTAGATGTTTACTCTACTATTATTAGCTTTCCCTAATGTGAGATTATTAGAGCTTCCTAGCATTCAATGGATTATTCACAACATTTATAACCTTATCATTTATATCTTATAAATTGAATAAGTAAATATAAATTCTTACAAATCATAAATTGAATGAGTAAATATAATTGCTTGCTTACCTGCTGTAGCTTTACCTGGAATTTCTTACCTATGCCGACGTAGTATAATTTTTATTGTATTGTTGTTGCCGTTTATATATTTAAATATGTATTTATCTGATACTCTTTTTATATTTTCTTCTGATGATGTTTTCCTTTCTATCTCACAACCTTTATTTATTTCCCTTTCAAGGATATGTTCGAAGAGGCACGTCTCTTATTATGCTTGGTGGTAAAAGACATACTTACCCTCTTATAAATTTTATTACTTTATATTAGTTCCCTTTTGTGGTAAAACTAGTTCTAACTATACGTAAGATGTTTATTTATATTATTATTTATTTATATTATTATATCATTATAATAAATGATATATTATTTATTATATCATTTATATCATAATAAATGATCTATGATTTATATTGTATTATTTATATTTATATTACAATATAAGACAATAATAATAATATTTGTATTTATATTATTAGATATATTTATAACATATTATTTATTAATGTGACTGCTGGTGTCAACCAACTTAATCGCCGCACTTATAAATATCCTCCTTAGGCCTCCCTTTAATCTTTTTAAAGTACATTATTTATATAATATATATAGTATAAATAAATACTTATTTATATAATATATATAGTATAAATAAATACATTTGTTATTAAGTATGGGAGATCTTTTATCTTATTTTATTCACAAGCATATAATATGGTGGGATAATGTTTTTGTCTTATTAGACTCTTTATCTTTATATGATTTTATTTTGAATTTGACCTTTTGTTTAACCTTATTACTTTGTCTTATTCCAAATTACTTTACTTTCTAAATTACTTTACTTTCTACCTTTAATGGGTAAGACTCTTCGTAATATTTATTTTTATATATAATAATATATCTTATTAATTATTCACATAAATATTATATTAAAATATTTATATTTATAACATATCTAGTTAATTAAATATATATATTTCATATATTTTATAATATTTAAATTATATTAAATTAATAATATTATTTATTAAATAATACATATTAATAATGTATTTTAAATAAATATATTATATATTTAGTTTATATAAAGCTAACTTATTATTTAAATAAACGATTCAATTATAAATCATTATAGGGACATGATAGATAACTCTTGTCTTTTCTTTTTATTATCAACAGTGAGGGCCATACCCTTCTTCTTCAATTTATTGACCTCAGCACTTACCCAACTCTGGGTCAGTTGGATGACCTTTTGCATTATTTGATCCAATGAGGTTTCCTCTGGCTGTGTTAGATCAAGAGCTGAGACGGTGTCATTATACACCTTTTTATCCTCATATTCATTAGACATTATCTTTCTGTCATCATCATGCAACTATGGAGGCACTGGAATGCAGTCAAAAGTCCGGATCTGGTTAAGAGTGAGCCTTTGATAAGAAGTTCTTCTGACCTCTGCTTCATCATCACAATCAGTCCAATAATCTTCAAGATGTTTTTGATGTATTTGTTTCCCTAATAACTTCTGCATCCTGCCATATGGGTCATATGACCTAGCTATAGAAAATGGCTGTAGGTGCATGAGCTTCAACCCTCCAATGGCATCTTTAATACTCTGTCTGTCAGGGCATATATACCAGCCCATGTACACTGGGAACAACACAGGGGGAATCTTCTTCTACTCCAGGTGAGCTTCAACTGAGGTTGATACTTGTCTAACAAATTCCATCAAGATGACCCTATCAGTGGGATATCTTGGCAACATGAGAGGTTGCCCCTCAAATCCTTCTATTCTTATGTATGAGAAGGTGGGGAATTGGATAAACCAAGCCCCATGCTTATAGATAATGGCTTAAGCCTCCATGCTCAATCTCTTGGTTCTGTCCTCCTCCATGGTTCTGACTAAATGCATTGAAAATGAGTCATTTACCAGTTTATAATCTTGGAGGTATGCTCTCTTATGTAATTGTGGGTAATGATCTCATATGTTTACATCACCAGTGCTGTTTCCAACCTTGCCCACTGTTTGCAAGGCATTAAATGTGCCCCGGAAAGCACAGGCATACACGAGATAAGAGGTCATATGGAATATACAAGCTTTGCCACCCAGCCTTCTCATCCCTTCATCTAAACAATCACTGATGATCTTGGCCCAAAGAGGCTTGTTTTCTGAATACAGCACCATCTGGATGATCCCATACATCCAATTTTCAAAGTTCCCAGCATGTTGTCTGCCGGTCATCCTGCTTAACAAGGCAATCATATACTGATACTCCTCATCAAAGTCAAATTTGTACAAGTAAACGGGTAACATAGCAGAAGCTGTGTATGTATTGTTCTTGGCCCTCCATTGGTACATGATTTTCCTAGCTTCTTTCTTATTATTATTATACTCTTTCTCCAGCCTACTTAGACTCACACTAACCACTTTATTCCCCACAGGCAGATTCAATGTAGCAGTGATGCCCTTGATTGAAAAGTCTGCATACACTCTACCATGCTTTTCCACTCTTCTATTCTCAGGGTTATAATTTCTAGCACATTCCACCACTAGCTCAGTGGCCTCCATTGCATATGGAAATCCTGCGATGTAATGTCCCCATTTTCGGATTCTCTTGCAGTTCTGTCAGAGACTTTCTGGGTTGGTGACAGCATAATCAGAGGAGTATTTCAATGTCACCAGGGTGTTCGGGTGATCCAATGGAGATGGTTGACACTTTCCTGAGGGATTTCGGACAACTTGTCTGTACTTACTATTTATAGTAAGTGCTTGCATGTCGATGATCTTTCTGGGTTTTTCTGGGTTTGTTCTCTTTGGTCCCCGGTGGTCACTGCTATTTTTAGTAAGTGGCAGTTTGGCGCTGTTTGGGCGACTTGGCAGTCGGTTGTTGGCTCTCATAGACATTGCACTGAGCTCGGAGTTATCAGATGGTTTGTGGATCCAGTTGGCACCCTCTGAGTTGGCTCAGTTTGCTTATGGCCGTTACTATTTTTAGTAAGTTCGGGATTGGCACCGGAACGGAATTTTGAGAGTGGGGTTGGATTCGTCTTGTTAAGACCTTTCCAACGAGCTATAGATCATTGATTTCCGACATCATCTTGGCCTCCGTTTTAAAGTCCGTAAATTAAACATTATTATTTAATATTGGACCTTGGTGCCTAGGCTCAACAACTTAATGTTGTTTTAAAAGAGGGGACTTTAAAGGTGATGTTTAGAAAAGAATTAAAGAGAATTATAATATTTTAAAATGTATTTTCCCTCTCATGTTTTATCCCATATGCAAGAGGATTTTAGAGACTCCCAGTTGGAAAAGTATAAAAGGAGGAAAGGTGCTCTCATTTGGATATGCTTGGTTTATTATTTTCTTCTCTTTGAGATTTCCCTTGCTAGGGTTTTGGAGCTTTGGCTCTAGGGTTTGAAGGGATTCGAACCAAAGGCTCTTGGAGACGAAAACCTCCCTAAGTAGCAGCATTCTACAGGTGTGCAAGACCACCCAACGGTGCTTTGATGATGGATACATCCAGTATTCATTCTTGTGCTTCATTGGAGTTTATTTGATAAGATTTTGAGGAGTTATTGCTTTATCTTCCGAAGGTTCTTTGTTTCAGCTAATGGTATTGAAGAGTTGCAGATTTTAGAGGAAATAACAGAGGTTTATGACTGATATACACTGCACATGCTGGTCGTACCTCTCCTAGGTAGGTCGTACCACTTCTTGAGGTAGTTTGGAGCTTCCTTCTTGCTATTTCTCCTTCATAAAGGGTCGCCCAACTGAGACTACAGTAACAGACTGATATCAGAGGATTCTCAGAGGTATTTGAATGTGCATTGTTGTTGTTCATCACTCCCAGCAAAGGCCATACACCTCTAGGAGTGACATGGGGCATTTTGACTCCCTTCCTCTTTGTGGGTACTTTAGAATCTGCTTTGTTGTGGGCGTTTGAGCCTCATATCTAGCTGATAACTCTTGGATGTTCATTGTTTATCATTTCTTGGAGATTTGATGCATTTCCAACCATACCCACTTGCTGGTCACTTCCGGCTGTTGTACCAAGTTGCATTTCTGAACATGGGTATGTCACAGTAATTAATTATTGGTCATTTTACTATCTGGGTAGTCGATAGTTTCTTTATATCTATTGTATATTTTCTGGGTTTTCTCTCTATGCTCTATATTGTATGCTCCGGCAACACATCTGCAGAAAAACTGAAAACCCCTTCTGCATTCTTCTGTCTAGTCTGAAAAATCACATAAAAATAATAAAAAATCACACAAAAGATCTTAAAAAATTACAAACAGGTACGGCACATTACAGTGGTATCAGAGCAGTGTATCTTGCCATCCTGTGTGGTTATATATGACATACAAAAGATGAAATGCGACATGCAGCCTCTTGTGACCTAATCACACATCGCCCCATTGCCAATGGGGACCCCCCTTTTTTGAGTTCTGATGCTTTGCATTAAGTTTTTTGATGATGTCTTTAGTCTATTGCATGATAAAGTCAGTGGTGTTTGAGTCCTGTAGTCCTCTGATGACCTGATCCTGATGTTTGAGATCCTGAAAATGACTAAGTTTGGTATTCTGATCCTGAAGATCCTAAAAATTGGCTAAGTTTGAAATCTGGTGGATCCTCAAAAATCTAGAATCTGCATGTTAAATCCGGTGGATCTGAGACCTATCTCAAACATCCTGAAAGGTATATTGAAAAATATTTGAAGTATAAATCTCTCAACTTATACTTAAATATATTTTTTAATATACCTTACCTCGAGAACTTTCAGTTCTGGGCCCGAATTTGCTCTGGGATCATAGGCTCATTTCTCCAACTTGCACAACCTCAAAATTCCGCCTAGAGCAAAGGGCGCCTTTCATCATTCAAACAAACTCAAAATTGCGCCTTGAGCAAGGAGAAGTGAAGATCAAGGCGCCTTGATGGAAAAAGTTACCAAAAGACTTTAGGCATTGAAAATTTGACAAAATAAGACAACTTAGGTTAGGCGCCAATTCATCCCTCAAGTCTAGGCGCATTCTGTTACGAAGGATCGATGTTGTTCATTATACAGAGGAGACACGCGCCGACGGACAAGGAACTCACAACCACAGCGAAAGAAAAACCGCGACTTTCAAACAAATGCCCACAAAACATAATTACGACTAGAAGCCTCCGAAAACCCTCACATTGCCAGAAATAGGCGACCAAAACAAAGAAGACATAAGGGTTTTTTTTTAAAAACGCGAGCAGGATGATACACCCACGATTTAAACGCCGATCCCAACAGAAAAAAACGTGAAACTCAGAAACCCTTGCATGCGAAGAGAGACCCGAAGAAGAAATGGGTACAGCCGCCTTACGGCGCCGTACGATCCGTACGATGTACGGAATTCGAAGAGCCTATTCTGGCTCTGATACCATGTTACAAAGGATCGATGTTGTTCATTATACAGAGGAGACGAAGGCTCCTTAAATAGAATTACAAGGACGATGTTTCTAAAAAGAAACAATCGTTAACACAAGACGAAGTTAGAAACTACTGGATGACCATTAATAACATAAATAGAAAGATATTATTCTAATACATTCTGCATGTGTATCCACCATTTTTGGGCACCTTGATGTGGGATGAAGTTTGAATCAATGATAGATAGCGCCTAAGGATGTGGTGGTCTCACAGGGGTAAAATCAAGTGCTGAAGAGCCTTAAAGATGTCAAGAATGAGCAAATTCAAGTCTAGGTGCCCTTCATGCATTAGACTACCTCATTTTGGTGCCTTAGCATGAAAAAGATGTTTAAACTAACTCCAAGTTGCGCCTTAGGAAGAAAGAGTATGAAATCCCTGATGTATGTTTGAGATCCTGAAAATGACTAAGTCTGGTAGCCTAAAATCCTGAAAAATTGGCTAAGTCTGGAATCTGGTGGATCTTCCAAATTCTATAATCTGCATGTTAAATCCGGTGGATCCGAGACCTATCTCAAACATCCTGAAAGGTATATTGAAAAATATTTAAAGTATAAGTACTTATACTTAAATATATTTTTCAATATACCTTATGCTCTGTTAGGCGCGAATTCGCTCTAGGAGGCTAGGCGGATTTTCTCACTACCCAAACTAGCACCTTAGGTTGAGACTCATATGTGCGCCTAGAGGAAAATCAACTTTCAACCACTCCAAAAGATGGCGCCTTGATTGGAATTGATATAAAAGACCTTAAACATCAAAAAATTTGGCAAAGGAATGATTCAACAGTTTAGGCGCCCTTTCTATGTCCAAATGATCATCAAATTGTGCCTTGAGTTGAAGTGAATGAGTTTAGGCGCCCATTCCTTGTTGCTCTTGTCATTTTAGGCGCCTTGATATTGGATGAGGTTTAAATCAATGACAAATGGCACCCTAGCATGAGGAGTATATAAGTCAATAGGAAATGGCGCCTAGAATGCAAATGAAGGACTAAGTGACATTTTCAATAAGCATCAATTCACCTTGGGCTTTCAACATACATTAAATTGAGCCCAGTAAGCCTAGGCGCCCTTTGCCTTCAAAAGAACCTTGTATTGGCGCCAATTCACACCCTGAGTATCAATAAAGTGCGCTTTAGAGCATCATCAATCCCTCATGTGTATTAGGCGCTATTTCTAGTAGTTTTGGTCATGGAGTGGGTGCCATGTAAGGAGAGAGTTTAAGGACATGAAATTGGAGGTTCTTCAAGTGTTGGAAGTCATCAGACTTAGCTTAGTGAAGGTGCTTGAAGATTATAAAAGACAAGTCTAAGATCTCAAAATAGTTTAGGCGCATTTCTTAGTTCAAACCACCTAAATGGGCGCTTAGGAAGAATCTTATATGAGATAGCTCTTTTGGATGAACTCTTGAGAGATACAATCATTCTAAGGTCTCTCCCATTGTTTGGATCATCAAAAAATGCCACGAATGAAGCCACTTAAACAAGGCGCCCTTCATGAATGCGCCTAATAAGGAAAATGCTTGAGTTGAGGAGCCTAAGCATGGAAACGAAGTTTAAACTCATTGATTGAGCGCCTAGGAGAAACTTGATTACTTAAGAGAGTTTTAGGATCATCGAGGTATACACTAGTCAATTTGAAGGACTAGGCATGAAGCAAAGTTGACCAAACATGTTGAATTAAGTCATGAAGTTAGACGCTATTTTCAATCAAAATCACCTCATGTTTTGCGCCTAAGGGAGAAATTGCATTGAAAGATGCCTTTTGAATGAACCTCATAAGGGAGATTGACTTCTTTAAACCATTACAATTGTTTGAAATCATTTAAAGTCATGAATGTGGGACTAACTTGTGTTAGGCATTCTTTCCTCCTCTTTTCACTTGTATATGCGCCTAAGTTTGAAGTGGGATTATTACATGTTTAAAGTGATTTTTGTGTTACAAAGTGATTAATATTGTTTTCTCTTGTCTTATAGGAACATCAACCAAGCTAAGGAGTGGTTCAAGGAATCATCTTCAAGCGAGGAGTAAGGAGTCATCTTTAAAGAAGAGTCATCATGTAGTCGCTCTTTAAAGATCCTCAAATTCCACAAGCTTTATCTCCTACATTATGTTCGAGGATACTTCACCCCATAGAAGCAAAAATTGCCAAAAAAACGCGATTTTTTATAAAAATCACGAATCGCCAACTTAGGTGATTTTTTACCCAAAACAATCAGGATTTAAATCGAGGTCAACAGTGTTTTATACGGATTTTCGAGCGTCTAGGGTTTTTTATTCCCGGCAAGAGAACCAACGAGTTCAGAAAATCTTCCGGCATGAATTTATTCACGGCATGAGAACAACCGACAAGCTCAGAAAATCTTCTAGCGTGAATTTTTTCATGGCGTGAGAACAACCGACGAGCTCAGAAAATCTTCCGGCGTGAATTTTTTCATGGCGTGAGAACAACCGACGAGCTCAGAAAATCTTCCGGCATGAATTTATTTACGGGGTGTGAACAACCGATGAGTTCATAAATTTTTTCGGCACAAATTTTTTTTTACCGCGTGAGACAATTTTCGGAGCACTATACATTATAATTTTAATACATTACATTATACATTATACATTTTACACTATACATTTTCAGAGTACTACTAATGTATAAATATTAAATATAATTTATAATATTATATTATTATAATATATTAATGTATAAATATTATAAATAAAATAACAATAATAATATTATATTATTAATATTTATTATAAATATAATAATATATTATAAATATTATTATATTTATATATTATATTATTAATAGTTATATAGTATAAAATTAAAATATAATATTTTTTATTCTATTATATTATTTGTATCATTTAAAAACAACAGGTTTCCTCTGCTTTTTGTATTTTTCTACGTTTTTCAGAGATCCGATTTTTTTACAATTTTTTCACGATTTTTTTAAAAAATCTTATACTTTTGATTTGCCGATTTTTTCCCAAAACGATTTTTGCTTCCTTGCTTCACCCATTAAGCTTCAAGACTTATCAAGCTTCAAAGTCTCCTTGACAGGTCATCTATTCTACATCCAAAGATGGTGTTATCATCAATATCTACACTCTAAAGGGCCACTTCAAAGATCATCGTGTTGGAACACTTCATCATCAATGGCATTTAGAGAGGATATTCATCCTTCATACTTCAAGTTCCTCCTGAAACTTCAAGTCCAAGAGAGATCTCCTACTCCGATTCATGAATGGAGCATCATCATCTACAAGTTGAGAAAGAAACATCATCATCATCTACTCTTCAAGAAGATGCATCCAAAGAAGATCATCATGTATCTTACCTGCAGGAAGAAGAAACATCACAAAGTTAAACCAGATGAGCAACATCTATCATACATCCAGTTTACAAGAAGATGAGCAAGGCAAGATCAACAAGCATTCCCAAATTCAAGTTTATTCAAAGCAATCACATCAAAGACATCATATAAGATGATACAGTTTGGGAATGAGCCAAGGCGGCACCTACGTGGCAGAAACTCATCACCAAGCCAATCACAAGTCGCCACATCATACGACTACATTCAATGTATCATTTAATAAAGAAGAAGCCAAGAGGACGCCTATGTGGAAGATGCTCTAAAAGATTCCATCTTATCCTATCTTCTTGGAAAGCGTGCCTTCATTGCCTCTCTTTTGTACTAAAAATAGTAAGTTGTAACTACCTACTGAGGTGGCATGATCTAAGCCCTTGGCTACATGAAATGATCTAAGCCATTCATTGTATTTCTGGACCACTATATAAAGGCCTTGTTGCCTCATTTGTAATTCACTAGTTTTGTAGGAGTAGAATAAGAGAAACTCTCAAAATTCTCTGAGAGGACTCGATATTGTTGTAAATATTTCTCAAGTTTAATGCAAAGACATTGGAATTCATTTGGTGTTAAGTGTTGTCTTGTGGAGTAACATGGTTTCTTGTATCTTGAATTGAATGAAGAGATGTTTCAATTAGATTAGATGTAGATTAGTAGTTCTTTGATGTAATGCATGTATGTGTTGGATATTTGATCAACTCCTAGCTCATGCTTTTAACATTCACCGCCGGTGAAGTGTTGTGTAAAGCTAGTCTGAGCCTTATCATTTGCATAAGTTCGATTGTGGATGCGTGTTTAAGTTGCGCCGTTCAATGGGTGCTTACATAAGCCTTCATGATTTGAAAACCATTCGTTTACCTTAGGAGATTGCACCAACTCCATATAGTTGTAGACATCCTTGGCGAAATGGAGTTAATTTTATCAAGGAGTTTGTCTATTTATACATCATCATTGCTTCATTGATCTTAGATTAGCCTTTCTAAACCTTTATCTTTTGCTTTTTTTTATTATTGATACATCATCCACACTGAAGGAGGAATAAACTAAGTATGAAGAAGTCTAATGTAAGTCCCTTTGTGATTATCAGCAAGATCACATGTAATCACTGAGTTAACCCATCATGAATCATAAATAAGGAACCTTGGAGTTACTTCACTGGATCACATAGTTCAACCTTTGAAGAGCTTTATTCAAGAGAGAGTGGGATACTCTAGTGTTTTACTCTATTGTTGACTTGTCAAAAAACAATCATCAACACAGCCTACACATCAGTATTATCCCAGACGCAATACATCGCAGCAAGACATTCAGGTTCCCCATATTTATCCCTTTGCAGGTACAAATACAGTAAGGGTAGAGGAAATGGATGATGAAGTATCCAAGAGATGCTGAATAATTGGTGTAGGAGACAGAAAAAGGATCTAAGAGTGTTACGACAAAATTCTAATCAATTGATACAGAAGATAGATAGGTATTTCCTCAGGAATCCTGATAACATTGACATTTGTGAAGATAAGATTAAAGAAGATACTACCATGAATGAGGTGGTGCATGAAGAAAAGGTTAAAACAACAGTTGTGGATCCTAGTTCGGATTCAACTAGTGATGATTCTAATGACTTCCTTGATGATTCCTATGGGGCTGATGATTGTATTGAGTCCACTCATACATTTTCAGATGAAGGGCATGGAGAACGCAAATTTGATGGTGACTTCAAAACAATTTTTGATGATACTTTATCTTATTCTAGTAGTGTTAATTGAGGTGGCCTTGGTTTTGACTTTCAAACCAAGCCTATCGAGAGAGATACTTACATTGATACCAGTGTTGGTGAATTAGAGGTGCTTGTTGATAGGCCTTGTGAAGAGATGAGATCATTGGATGATATCCTTTTGCCAGCTAGAGATGATGGTTTCTTTTCTTATTCCAGTGTTGATGACACAAGTGGTTGTTGGTTTGACTCTCAAACCCAACCTATGATGGGGAATGATTTATTCACAAAGGGCATCAGTCATGAGGAAAACAGTTATCACATTTTCCCTGATTTGAGCAAACAACACTTTAGCACGTGGGATCCGGATGTGATGGTCCCAACATTTGATGTGGATCCTGTTTGGGATGGATCTACTTTTGGTCATACTGCAGTTCCTACTTCATTTACACAGTCAGGCTTAAGGGACGGCATTGATGACCCTGATGATGTTGATAACAACCTTGAAAACAAATCAGATTTGGTGTTGCATGGTGCTAATCATAAATCAGAAAAATTTTATGAAGTTGACAAGTCTCAGGGGTCCTATCTTTTGCCAAGACAACTAAAGGTAAGTGAAGACTTGATAGCTGAAAGAATTGAATCCGAGCGTCTGTATGATGAATACAGAACCACAAAACAAGAGGCATGCATTGCGGAGCTAGCTGATTTGGGGAAGACTACCATAGAAATTAATAATGCTGAGCCTACTCTTGCGATAGCAACCATTCCATGTGAGGATGATAGATGTGTGGAGTTCCCTAATGTTGACACTCAAGATTTGAGTGTTAAAATGAATTATGTGATGCGGATTCAAGGCTCAGCAAGTCTGATTTTGTAAATCAGACCTTAGAAGATGTGAACAAATCAGAAAATTTACTTGTTAATGATAGGTCCCAGGATAGCTCTTTGGATGAACATGCATCTACATTAGAGGCAGCAGTGTGCAATGATTATGTCCAATCAGCCGCTTCTATTATGTCATTGGAGCCATCCCGTGAGGTACATAACAGTAGTACCTTTGTCGAGGAAGTGTGCAGAGCTGATAACACACATGATGATGCTTACCACTCGATGAGTGATGATGATTCAGCCTCTTACCATAGTGTAGAGTACAAATTAGAAAATTTGTGTGGAGACAATTTGTCAAAGGGGTCTAATCATTTGGCAAGGCAATTGAAGGTGAACTAAGGCATGGTTGCTTCAGCCTTAGAACACTTTGATGTTGCACAACAGTTGGTGACACATTGTTGTTGGACTCCAGGTATATATGAGCACCTTGATAGTGGACTTTCCTTTGCTTAGTTTCAGACACTTAGGGATGCAGTTGGGATCATGAAGAATAATTACCTACAGCTGTTATTTGATAGAGATCTTCTCAGGATCAGCGGTATTTATCATGATGCTCTAAGGGGAAAGGAAGAGGAGGTTGATGAGCTCACCTATGAGCTTGAGGTTACCACAGACTCTTTGAAGAGCACTCAAACAACCCTTCAGGTGTCAAAGCTACGGATAGATGAGCTTATCGTGGAGTTGAGCTTGGCGCAGTCTTCATCACCTGCAGATACAATTCAAATATCTATGGCAACGTGTGGTGATGAGCATACATCCACGGATAGTGGTAATGAGTATGTGGAGGATGTGGCTACATCCATTTCATTTACTGGTGCAGGTGACACAGATGGGATGAGTGTAGCAGGGAACAATATGTTGCACCAAGTGTTCCTAATGTTAGGCCCATTTCAGGTGATGCAGAGCAGATGATTGATGGCTCTTGTGGTGCAGAAGTGAGTTTTCCAGAGAGTTGTGTGACAGATCATCACACTACTCCGTCCTTTTCACAAGAGATATGCAAGGCATCATCCAGTGGTGTGATCGGTTCTCATGTTGATTTGTTTCCCTCTCTTGGAAGCAAATCAGAGTTTGCATCCTATGCAGCCGATTGGGATAGACAGCTTATTGAGCCGCAACAATGGAGAGATCAGCTGAAGGTTACCGAGGATAAGGTCGTTCAAACCTTAACTTGTATTGACAGTACCCACAAGTTTGTGGAGGACCTCTTGTGGATGACACAATTGGAGGAAAGACAGATAGGGGTAGTAGCGGGCACATCTACATCTGATTTGCGAACTATCCAGCATGCCCTGGAGTGGATTAAATCATAATACCTCCAATTGCTTTCAGATAGGGACTTTGCTATTGGGTATGCAGAGAGGACCTACAGAGTATCTACCCAATTAGCCATTCAGGATCAGAGACATGAGCCATCATCTGATTTGAGTGATGAGAGTGATGAGGAGCGTGTTTCTCATAACTATGATGGTCAACCGTTGACACAGGCAGGTGCTTTTTATCTTAACTACATAGTGAAGAGTGCTCATCATTTCTCCTTTAGTCCACACACAGATGACCTGATGATGCATAAGTGTGGATTGGCTCGGGATTTATATCATCCATTGTGGGATGAAGGGTTGCCTTCTACAGAAGATGGAACTAGAGATTGTGGGTGGCTGAATGAGACACTTTCAGAGGATCACTTGCAGGGTCAGAGATCAGAGTACCATCATGGTGATATGTATCAGACAGAGTTTGGAACTTCTTGGTCTCAAAGACTTCCATTGGAGACATGGCTTCAGAGAGGTTGCAGTATCAGTAGGCATGATGGCATGTTTAGTCTTTACAACGGTGATGGACGAGAGCTTATTCATTCCCTTGTGTTGAGAGGAGCAGTTTCACATCTTCCAGCACCTATGTTGGATAGTCAATACATCCATAGGAGTTTTGCAGGGATGTTGTGGTTCAGCCACTTCGAGATTTACTTACCCCTTCATGATTGTTGGATGTGAGGTTCTGATGTGTTAGGATCCGGGTGGTGACAGGTTTGGCATATCAGTTCAGTTGGATTCTGTCATGTCGCTTCACCACTCTCTGCATGGTGAAGATTATATTAGAGTTGCGTAGTGGAAGTCAATAGGTGATGTGTATGGCAGACTTCCATATTGGCTTTGGGACCCAAGGGTTCCTATGTCTAGCAGATTGCTCTATATTGGGATAGCTACTTACATTGATGTTGAGCATGGTTTTACCTCTACCCAGCAGATGTTGTTGTACATTCTTCAAACTAGTTTGGGATCCTAGTGTTCAACTTTGGCATGCAGGTGCAGATTGCTTGAGGGCAAGCAATCTTTGGGAAGGGTGGACTGTAATGTCCCCATTTTCTGGTGAGGATAGATCACAATAGTTTAAAATACTTCCTTAATCAAAAAGATTTGAATGAAAGACAACAAAAATGGGTAAACAAATTGCAAGCCTATGATTTTGATATTGAACATGTTAAGGGAAAAAGGAATATAGTTGCAGATGCTTTATCCAAGAAACCTACCTTGTGCTCAATGACTAAAATATCAGCTAATTGGAAAGCTCATCTTGTAGTAGAGAATTCCAAAAATACCTTTGCTTGTGATGTTATGGAAGGGAAGGTACAGGATGATAGGTACAAAGTGGTTGATAATATTATTCTTTACAAAGACCAAATCTATTTTGTTCTAAAATCTAAGATGAAGGAAAATATTCTCAAAGCTGTCCATGATACTCTATTGGCAGGACATCCGAGATATTTCAAAACCTACAAGCAAATCAGAGAGAGGTCCGCTTGGAAAGGACTTAAGGATGATGTCCTTAAGCACATCCGAGAATGTGTAGCTTGTCAGCAAAATAAGTCATAGCATACTTTTCCAACAAATCTGTTGCAGCCCTTGCCAATTTCGGAACAAAAATGGGAAAGTATCTCTATGGACTTCATTACCGGTCCTCCACGAGTACAGAGTAAGGACTACATTTTTTTGGTAGTGGATAGACTGACCAAATATGCTCACTCTTATGCTATATCTTCTAAGTTTAAAGTGTTAGTGTTTTATAGCTGCGTGAGGATTTTTCTAAAAGGAAGATAACCTACTGCTAGTCGGCCAGGAAGATATTCGCCCAGTTTGGTATTTATAAGAGATTGAATCTCTTCTTTTGGGCATTCGATTCAATTTTAAGAAGACTTATTCAGCAACAGGTTCGCCATCTGAAGTAGCAGATCCAAGAAGAAGTATCTTATTGTTTATACAAGGGAATTACACTATTTTCAGGTGCAGATTTATTGTGTAAGATTCTGCCCTTCTAGGGCTTGATTGTGAGTGTCATTTCTGCATTTATTATTCTGATATATAAGAGAATATCTTGTTGGGTTTTTCTCCCTCGAGTAGGAGGGTTTTCCCAGGGTAAAATACTGTGTTCATTGTTCTATGTGTTGTATTTTCTGTTTTTGCATTTCTGTTCTATAAAACTAACATAAAGCACCTCAAGTTGTTGAGTTATTCTTCAAAGAGGTGTTTAAATTACATGGTTTGCCGAGAAATATCGTCAGTGATTGAGATAGCAGATTTCTTAGTATGTTTTGGCATGAACTTTTTAGATTGACTAGTACTGAGTTGACTCCCAACACTAGTTATTATCCACAGACAGATGGGCAGACTAAGATTGTTAATAAGTGGGTGGAAGGCTATCTAAGGAAATATGTGGTAGGGCAACAAAAAGCATGGATTAAGTGGC
Organism: Cunninghamia lanceolata; assembly: GCA_027924645.1. Classification (NCBI taxonomy): domain Eukaryota; kingdom Viridiplantae; phylum Streptophyta; class Pinopsida; order Cupressales; family Cupressaceae; genus Cunninghamia; species Cunninghamia lanceolata. The sequence continues at coordinate 21,596,828 of BSBN01000547.1, read as the reverse complement.
TATACCTTGGTGAGCACTGCTACAATACCACATATCACATGTCTATTGGCATGACTCCCTTCAAAGCTTTGTATGGGTATGATGTTATATCTTTTGTGGACTAGGTCATCACTGACAACAGGGTTCCGAAGGCAAGGGATTGGGTTCAAGAGAGCCAAGATATTCTGAAGACACTTAAGGAGAATCTCCAATAGACACAAAACCAGCAGAAGATGTATGCAAATGGACATAGGTTGGAGAGAATTTTTGAGGTTGGTGACTTGGTTTTTTTGAAATTGCAGCCCTACCAGTAGTCTTTACTCAAGAAAAGCGGAGCGGAGAAACTTCAGTCGCATTTTTATAGGCCTTACAGAGTTGTGAGAAGGATTGGGGAGGTTGTCTTTGAGCTAAAGCTACTAGAGCATAGCAAAATTCATGATGTATTTCTGTTAGCAATACAGTTGCCGTTGCACCAAAAGATCGACCTGTTAATGCCCAATACAACCACCAGAGTTAATGAATCCACGGGAGATGGTTAAGCCTTATCATGAACCCAAGCGCTGCACTGCACAGCACAAGGAGACCAAGGGCACACACCTTGCAACAATCCCCCCCAGCGCAAGCGAGGGGTTCGAACTCATGACCCAAGCTCTGATACCAATTGTTAGCAATACAGTTGTCGTTGCACCAAAAGATCGACCTGTTAATGCCCGATACAACCGCCAGAGTTAATGAATCCACGGGAGGTGGTTAAGCCTTGTCACGAACCCAAGCGCTGCGCTGCACAGCACAAGGAGACCAAGGGCGCACACCTTGCAACAATTTCATGTTTCGTGTCTCAAGAAGGCTCTTGGACAACACATTTTACCTTATCCAGAGCTTCCACCATTGGATGAAGAAGGCAAATTGATTTTGGTCCCTGAAGCCATTTTGGATGTATGGGAGAGAAGGTTGAGGAGTAAAAACATTACAAAATATATAATTCGTTGGAAGGACTTGCCTCCAGAAGATGCAACTTGGGAAGGAAAACAAATTCTTCAGCATCCAAATCTGCAATTGCTTGAGGACATGCAATTTCGGGAAGGGAGGACTATAATGTCCCCTTTGTAGACATAACAGATTTCGAAGACCCTTAGCCTATTTTAATTCCTGTAGGCTAATTGGGGATGTTGCACTGGAATAATTAATTAATTAACTTAGGTTGTCCAAAGATGTTTATTTTAAAAAGGCAACTTATGTTTAATTAATTATTTTTATTAAAGGGTGGTCAGTATTATAAAGTGAAATTTAAAGGGGGCCATAAAAGTGACTTATTTTGGGTTCAAAAGTAATATTAAATTAAAAGATTATAAAAGTCACTTTTGGGGGGAAAATGAAGAGTTGCGAATAATAATATTTTATTATTCTGAAAATTGTCTAAAAGGAGGACTAGAGGTGAGAAAATTCATTCTGTGCATTTTATCAAAACCAAGCTTATTGAGATTAAACATTGTTCATATTTTTTGCCCTAGGACGAAACCCTTCGGCAAAGAATGGTTTTGAGGATGAAAACCCTCCTAACCATTTGAGTGGATTCATCCAGAGTTCACCTGAGTGTTGAATGTTTGCAATTATGAAGATATGTACTGAATAGCAAATAAATCATTTCCAAATTTGTGGACATTTTCCAGTTTGAGTAGAGGGTTGAAGCTTTAATTGAAAAACATTTGCTAGCAAATCCTAATCGATTTATAGGCGAAAGAGAGAGAGAGACTTGCATACTGCTATTCGTACCATTTCAAGGTTTCAATACCAGGCCATACCATTCTTTATGTGTTAGCAGGGCCGTAAAGCTCCTAGAGGGGCGATTTGACTTACACGGAGATCAACTTCAATTTGGAGGCATTTTGGTGGTTAAAAGCAATCCATAACCCAGCCACATATCTTTCCAGCTCATCCATACAAGTTGGGGCACCGTACTATCACTGATCGGGGCCGTAAAGTTTGGAATCAACCGCCAGAATCAAAGGTCGGGCTTCATTTTTTAGTTTCAGCATTGCAGACATATTCCAAGTTCGTGGATATCAGTTTGTCATCAGTATTGGGTGTTTTCCAGCTAGTCGTCCTTATCTTTGGAGTTAGTATCATTTCATGACAGTCATATGTATGTTACAGCTGATGCATTATAATGTATTTTGAGTTTCTGAAGTTGCCATTGAATTTCCAAGTTTATCATCTTTGTATTCAGTTTCTTGCATGATTATTTCCTTTGTCATTTCAAATATATGCAAAGATACAAAAATATTGGTTCAGGACATTTCATTCTTTTACTATATTTTGTATTTATTTTATCAAACATTAATCTTCATATAGTTTTTTAATACTTGTCCCCCACTGTCCCCAAAATCTGAAATTTTTCCGCCATTCTCAAAACCGTGTCCCCTTGTCCCCGAAACTCAGAGAAACAATAGTTTTTACCCTTTTATTAAAAAACTAATGGACACCTTGCCAACTTTTGCCTTTGTTAGTGTAAATGTCCATTCCAACATATAGAATCCTTAAGTTTACTAGCCTTACAAGCTCACACATAAACATTTCTTGATGAACAATACAAATGAAAGAGAGTCATATTCTATGAATAACTCAATATGTATGTAATCATAACAAAGACGCAAAATATATCAGGGCCCTCTAATCCCATTTTTTACCAATATCAAAAATAAAGATGCAAAATATATCAGGGCCCTCTAATCCTGTTTTTTACCAATATCAAAAACAAAGTCGCAAAATATATCAGGGAGTTACCATAGACTGGTAGAATAATTGCTACATGTAGGCAAAAGTGAAAATGCAAAATGTAATGAAACAACTTGCACAATATCTGAATATAATAGTAAATATGCTGCAAATACTTGATAATAATATGCCACTTCGAGGGGGCAACCTCCAAAACCACTTCGAGGGGGATACCTCCAATAGTCTTCAATGAGAACACAATACTGAATATGATGAAATAAGACTCACTACCTCCTATATATACCTATTTATGCCTAGGATATCACCTAGGCCGACTTAGATGGGCCTATATAAGCCTTAGGCCGACCTAAACAACTAAATAACAATAAACTAATGATAATATGACTTAATTAAGAGTTAAGATAGCCACAAGCCGACTATTCATAACCCTATACACACTATAGGATTAAGGGCATAGCATGCCCCCCCTCTTCAAAGAAGCATTGTCCTCAATGCTAACCAAATGTGGATGCTTTTGCATGAATTCCTCATTCTCCCATGTAGCTTCCTCAACTGGAGAGTTTTTCCATTTAATTAGATATTCTATGATTTCCCTTGTCCTCAGCTTCTTGGTGCGTGTTTGAATAATTCTCTCAGGATCCACAACTATTCTTCCCTCTTCATCAAGCTCAGGTAACTTAGTCTGTGCTACCACTTTATTCCCAATAACCTTCTTCAAGTAGGAAACATGAAAAACTGGATGAATTTTTGTTGATATGGGCAGCTCCAATTTATATGCTACATTGCCAATCTTCTGCAACACCTTATAAGGACCATAGTACTTGGGTGCCAGCTTGTTAGCTTTATGTTGTTGTTTTAGAGACATTTGCTTGTATGGTTGTAGTCGCACAAAGACCCAATCTCCCACTTCAAAAGTTCTTTCACTACGGTGTTGATCAGCTTGTTGCTTCATTCTGTTTTGTGCCATTGCCAAGTTCTCTCGAAGATTAGCCAATACCTCTTGCTGATGATGGATGTGTTCTTCGACTGTGTGAACCTTTGGTTGTACCCGCAATGAAGAGATGATTGATGGTGGGTGGTAACCATATAGTGCTAAAAATGGAGACATCTTGGAAGAAGTATGGAAAGAAGTGTTGTACCACCATTCTGCTAGTGGTAGCCATTGCACCCATCTCTCTTGTTTATCTGAAGCAAAACAACGGAGATAGCCTTCCAAGCATTTGTTGACCACTTCTGTCTGTCCATCTGACTGGGGGTGATATGATGAACTACGAGCAAGCTGAGTGCCCAAGCATGAAAACAAGTCAATCCAAAAATTACTTGTAAATATAGGGTCACGATCACTGACTATAACTTTCGGAGTCCCATGCAGTTTCTGAATAGTATTCATAAAAGCTATTGCTATAGTGCTTGCTGCCAATGGTTGTGCCAAAGCACAAAAGTGACCATATTTGGTGAGACGATCCACAACAACCATGATGACATTTTTTCCTTCAGATCTAGGCAAACCTATGATGAAATCCATAGATACCTCCTCCCACCTTTGACTTGGGATACATAAGGGTTGTAAAAGACCCGGAGTCTTAACTGTCTCCCCTTTATGTTGTTGACATACCATGCATTCAGCTACAAATTTTTGAACATCCCCTTTCAGCCCTTCCCAAAAGAAATTTTGCTTGATTCTATGATAAGTTTTGAGGAATCCTGAGTGCCCACCTATTGGAGAAGCATGTAGTTCTTCCAACACCTTAAGCTTAAGAGTTGAATTCTTGCAAAGGTATAACCTCTCCTTGTACCATAAAATATTTCCTTTCCATGAAAATTTGTCAGACACACTTGATTCCTGTTGGAGTTTCTCAATGAGCCTTAGAGTATCTATGTCCTTCTTCCACTCTTCTCTTGCCTCATTTACCCAGTCTGCTTGTAAAATGGAAATGGCAAATAAAAATGACTCTGTGGGTTCATCACGCCTTGATAGAGCATCAGCCACAACATTCTCCTTGCCTTTCTTATATATGATCTCAAAGTCATATCCCAACATCTTTGTGACCCATTTTTGTTGTTCTTCAGATGATAACCTCTGTTGCAAGAAATATTTGAGACTATCATGATCTGTCTTGACCTTAAAGTGTCGTCCCATTAGATAAGGTCTCCATTGTTTGACTGCATGCAAGATAGCCAACATTTCTTTCTCATAAACTGGCTTCAACAAATTCTTACCTTTGAGTTGGCGACTTTCAAATGCTATGGGTTTTCCTTCTTGCATAAGTACTGCTCCTATTCCATGTCCTGAAGCATCACATTCAACAACAAATGTTTTAGAAAAATCTGGGGTAGCTAGGACTGGAGTTGTACACATGGCTTCCTTTAGTTTCTCAAATGCCCTTGTCGCCACTTCATTCCATTGGAAAGCATCCTTCTTTAACAAGGATGTGAGAGGAGATGCTATGCTACCATAATTCTTTACAAATCGGCGATAATACCCTGTAAGCCCTAAAAAACCTCGTAAGTTCTTAAGGGTCTTAGGAATTTTCCACTCTACAATTGCTTGGATCTTATGAGGGTCCACCTTGACTCCCTCATGTGACACAATGTGACCAAGGTACTCCACTTCTTTGACACCAAAGATACACTTGGATGGTTTAGCATACAACTGATTCTGCTTCAAAATGTCCAACACTTGATTTACATGTTGCAAGTGTTCCTCCCATGTTTTACTATATATTAAGATGTCATCAAAAAATACCAAAACAAATTTCCTCAAAAATGGCCTGAAGATAGAGTTCATTAAACTTTGAAATGTCGATGGTGCATTAGTGAGACCAAAAGGCATTACCAAAAATTCATAGTGGCCCTCAAGGGTTCTAAAAGCTGTCTTATGTACATCCTCATCTCTAATTCTAATTTGATGATAACCAGAATGGAGATCAAGTTTTGTAAAATAAATAGCACCATTAAGCTCATCTAACAAATCATCAATTACTGGAATAGGAAACTTATCTTTTATGGTGAACTTGTTAAGCTCCCTGTAATCTGGACACATCCTCCACGTTTCATCCTTCTTACGCACCATTACCACAGGAGATGAGTAAGCACTTTGACTATGCCTGATAATGCCTGCTTCTAGCATCTCTTGAACTATCTTCTCAATCTCACTTTTTTGAGCATATGGATATCTGTAAGGCCTGATGTTGGGTGGTTGGCTCCCTGGTACTAGTTGAATGGCATGATCATGATCTCTCCTAGGAGGCAATCCTTTTGGCATCTCCCCAAAAACTATAGAGTGCTTATCTATAATTGCTTGTAGATCCAATGGTGTAGAAGCCTTTGAGTGATATGCTTCTAATGAAAATAATTGGGCTACCATCCCATCTACCCCCTTCTTCAACATCTTTTGCATTTGGTAAGAACTTACTATCTGTGGTGACTTTGCACGCATCCCTCATAATTCTATTGTTCTTCCCTCTGATTGAAAGCGCATGAATAGTTCTTGGAAGTTCAATTCAATTGTTCCCAAAGTGGTAAGCCACTGTACTCCCAAAACAATATCTGCCGCACCCATTGAGATAGCATACATTGGACAATTAAGATGATAATCTCCCATGGATAATTTAATGCTATGGCATTTTCCTGAACAACTAACAGTACCACCATCTGCAATCAAGACCTGAAATTCTGGAGCTGGATATATAAAACAATTTAAACGAGTGGGAACTTTTTGTTGATGAAGTTATGAGTGCTACCTGAGTCTATCAACACTGTTACTTTTTCTTTCTTTAAGAAACCCACTACCTTGAGAGTTTGTGGGGTACTAAAACCTGAAAGTGCATGGCAAGAAATGATTGGTTGAGTATCTCTTGACTCCTCCTCAATCTCATTGTCACTCTCTACTATTGGTACCTCTTCTTCTTCCTCACTTGGCCCTTCAATATAGAACAATTTCTTTTCAGTGCATTTGTGTCCTCTACTATATTTGCTATCACAATTAAAACATAATCCTTTTGCTCTCTTCTCTTCAATTTGTTGTGGTGTTAGCCTAGTAGGTTGTGGAAGTGACTGTGTAGGAGTGCTTTTATCTCTTATGTTTATAAAACCTTGCCTTTTATTAACCATAAATTTTTCCTCTACTTGCCTTGCCATAATCATTGCCTTTGAGATGGAATTTGGACGGAACATGCGTACCTCATATTTAATGTGATCCTTTAAGCCACCAATGAATAGCTCCAACAAATTTTCTGTAGACACATTTTCCACTCTTAAAGATAAAATACGAAATTGATGAATGTAATCCTTGACCATACCTGTTTGCCTTAATTTGGTAATTTGGCTGAAGTAGCTATCCATAAGATTTTCACCATAATGAGTAATGAGTTCTTCTTGGAAAACCGACCAAGTGACAATGCATCCTTTTGCTTTCTTTTCTTCACATAGCCAACGGTACCAAATGAATTGATCAGATTCCAAGTATAAGGAAGCCATGGCCACCTTTTGTTGACATGGAACATGGTGGATATCAAAGAATTGCTCCATTTGACAAAGCCAATTGGTAGGATCTTGACCATCAAACTTTCGCATATCCAACTTTGGTGTGAAATTCCTTGCCATAAAATGAGTGGTGTGATGATCCATCTTGAGATTTGATTCAAACCCAAAAACACCCTTCCCTTTTGTAGAATCCTCTTCCTCCACATCGTGGTGTTGTGACTGCTTATGTTTGGAAAGTATCTCCAGAATTTTCTCAATATCACATGACTTTGCCAACCCTTTCATTTGTTCACCCATAATGGACAAGATTTCACCTTTCATCTTGCTATTTTCTTTATGAATAAGTTCAAGTATATTTTCATATTCTTTTTTATCAACATCCTCATTTTCCACCTCCTCCTTGCCTGGAGTTTTTCCCAGTGTGGTAACATTCTTTTTGCCCCTTGTTGAAGGACCCGTCATGATTGGAAAAAATAATTTTGAAATAAATCACACAAATGAAATGCAAATTCTCTGAAATTTTTACTGTAACTTACTAAGGCCAAGATACCACTTACCCAGAAAAAATTCCAAGAAATTAGCAAATTTACTGCCTTGAGAGCGAATTTGTTGAAAACCCTAATTTTGCAATAACTCGCTTATTTTTGCTCCAATTCCTCTGAAATCTGGACTGTATCTTCTTTAATATTGTCTTCAAACACCCTTTAAAAATCTTTAAAAAATTCGCTAAAATCTGAAAGTTATGCTCTTCCCAAAATCGCCTCCAATGATGAGAAAAAATTTTGCCTCTACGGTGCCAAGATCATGCTCTGATACCACTTGTAATGAAACAACTTGCACAATATCTGAATATAATAGTAAATATGCTGCAAATACTTGATAATAATATGCCACTTCGAGGGGGCAACCTCCAAAACCACTTCGAGGGGGATACCTCGAATAGTCTTCAATGAGAACACAATACTAAATATGATGAAATAAGACTCACTACCTCCTATATATACCTATTTATGCCTAGGATATCACCAAGGCCGACTTAGATGGGCCTATATAGGCCTTAGGCCAACCTAAACAACTAAATAACAATAAACTAATGATAATATGACTTAATTAAGAGTTAAGATAGCCACAAGCCGACTATTCATAACCCTATACACACTATAGGATTAAGGGCGTAGCACAAAATAAGTGAAGTCTTCTATCAAAAACATGAAAGAAGTAGAGTAAAGAGCCTCTAGTAAAAACTATGTACATTTGATTTACATCAACATTTCAGATCACACTTTGTGATCCATCATCAGGATAATGAGATCAAGATGATGAGAGAATTGCAAGATAGTTCAATATAAACATGAATAAGTACAAATAATCATTAATCAACCAAGGTACTCATGTAGTTTTCAAGGAAGCAATAATGTGGAATCACACTAATCAAAGCAATTAATCATCACAAAAAAAAAAATCATAACTGGAAAACTTCAGGAAGCAAGAAAAATATCATGGGAAGTTGGGAGTGGGAGAGTGACAGTGAAACTCCTCTTTTTTCAAAATGCTAGACTGCCAAAGATTCTCCAAGAACTTAAGTTGTGAAGCAATATATTAGAAGGAAACTCCATTTTCTGACTTTATTTAATGTCTCTGTGCGCCACAAAAGATTGCCATTTTGCAGGCTCTCAAGTGCTTGGTTGTCATGGTTTCCTATTGCAGCTCATAGCATAGAGTTGGAGGATTCTCAATGGGTTCTTTTTTTTTTTTTTGTCCTTAAAGACCTAGATAGCTCAATTTACATCAAAATAGGTTCCTTCAATGGTGATCTTACTGTGTTCTTGGTTTTCTAAGACATTCCAGTGACCTCAAGTCGCACCAAAACTTCCCTGTCGATACTACCAATGATGCTAATGTTTCTTCCGAACAAAACTCTTATGCAATGTGCAGCTCCTGTGAACAGAGGCACAGCCAAGAGCACCTGCAGTGGCAAACTGCAACTTAGAAACTTTACAGTCAACATGGCAGTAGTTTTTGTTACTCCTTTCTTTGTCTCTATCAGATTTCTGTTTTGATAATGAGTTTGTACCACATAGCCCGTTTGAATGGCAAACTGGCTTTCTAGGATTGTCTACAAATATTTTACTCAGAATGGTGGGCAGGTTTCAAATGGCATATCCAATGGCCACTTTAATGTCTGAACTTCTTTGGAATGTGAATCTCCTCCCTATGCATCCTTTATTTTCTCTATCATAGAGAACATTATTCATGTTGCACACAAGAAAATTCTTTGGTATTTGACAGGAACATAAAACTTTGCTGGTCCCTTTTTGACTCTAAGTCTAATTTTCTAAAATCCATTGAGGAAAAAAGAAAAGTACAAGTTTTATAAGCTACAACTTCTTGTTTCAAATATTTGTTGTTTTGTACAGATAAATGTGTGGCAGTGTTAGGAAAGGTGTCTCAACCTTGCAATTACAAAAGGTTACTATTTATAGTAAGTTTGCATTTGAGCACGTATGGGTCCGAAATTTTCTCCAAAGCTACAGAATTGCCAAATAAACATTTTGGGTGAGTTTCGACCCAAGGTCGTGTCTAGATGTCAAGTTATTAAAGTTTCCAGTTTGTTGAAATACCCGGAAAAGTTTCAAAGTCAATTTTGAAGCATCTAGAGGTCGTTTTTGGCTCCAAAAGTTGTTGTAAATAACCAAGTTGGTTATAGGTGCATAGATCTCTTCACGAGCTTTCCAACGCATCAAACGGTTCATCAATCAACCTCCCAAATCAAAAATTATGGCCTCCAAAAGTTGGGTCTCCCGTATTGAAAAATGTGAAAACGTGTTGAACACAAAAAAGAGTTGTAAGGGGGAGTTACACGTGTTGGTGTGTGTTTTGACACATCATAGGGCATCTTTGATTGGAGATAATTTGGGTACCACCTTTTTGGGTGGTTTTAGCTCATGGTTTTGTAATTACCATTTGACAATTTCATGTATTGTATTTCCTATATATTAGGTGCTTGAGATGGAGGTTGTGTGTGAGAGTCTTATAGATGTTGAGTTGCCACCGGATCTCTGGTTGGTGATACTCTTGCGAAAGCTTGCTCTGCAAGCATATTGTAATCTTGTTTATTTCTGAATAATATATTGGGCGGCTTTTGGAGTGTGTTCTTCTCCCGAAAGGGTTTTTCCCCACATAAATCATTGTGTTGTGGTATGATCGATATTTATGTTTATTTCTATATAATTTATGTAATTGTTGTAAAGATTTGAAAAGTTTTGCATAACCCTCCTCTCAAGATTAGTGTAGGAAGTTGTTCCGCTACCTTAGCTTCCTTACAGGCAGGTTCCCATGAATGCAAAACTCAGACATAGGTAAAACACCTTTATTGCTAGGTAGGGTTGAATTTTTATAGTCTCTCCAAGATTTAGCCTCTCCCTATGCATAAATTAGCCACTCCTCTTGAAAAGAAAAGTTGTATAGAAGACTAGCACAGGGACCAAATATAAATAGGCCAACTCATCAAATCTCACACAGATAAACAAGGGCAATGACAAATTTGACAAAGTCGTCCCATTATCAAAAAAACTTGGAATTGCAATAAGTCAATAATAGTCATTAAGAAATTAGAATTTATTGATTTGTGGCATTTTCAAATATCATCCCTATGTAAGTCCCTATGGAATTATTAGGGAAGGAAAATGTGAAAGACATATTTCTTAATAGTCAAAATAGCAAAAGTACAGGCCTTTTGCATAAATTGAGAGCATAATGACAAAAATGTTGCTTTCCAATGAAAACATCACTTCTTCACTTATCTTGCTTGACAAAATAAGTGACTAATGCCTATTTACTGCCTAAGGAGTCTAGTTGTTTCCATACAGAGTAAACGAGAAAGGTACTTGCACTATCACAGTGTACTGAAATGCATTACATTGTACGAGAATAACAAACAGAATGGGTACTCAGAATATCAACTGCATTTATTAACTTAAAACAGCAAGTACAATCATAATCCAAAAACTCCATGCCCATACAATGGCGTAACAAGTACATATATAGTTTGTCCGACGGTTGCCAACCGTCGCCAACCATCGTACCGATCGGGAGTAACTACTCGCCGAAACTAAAACATAAACATACTTCCCGAAACCACTAACAAAACATATTTTGCCAAAAGTAATAAACTATGTAAAGTACGCCTAACAATGCCATATCAAAAAAATGAGGAATCAGAAACAAACTAGCCTCTGCTTAGCTTATTGCCTTCTCTACTTATTTTCATTTAGAAATTAAGTAATTGAGTTCCCCAAACCCTAGTATCATACAGATCACTTCAGTCTTACATTGATGGAAACAAGGAATGAAAGATCAATTTGTAATATATCATGTTTGTGCAGTTGTTGGTATTTGCTCATTCCTCCACTGCCCTGACTCTAGATAGAAAGAAGGAAAGAAAGAGCCACAAGTGACCAATGTAGGTGAATGGAACTCAAACGTAAAAGTAGTTATAAAAGCTAATCAGTAGTGCTTAAAAAACTCCAACAATCAAAACAAAATATCCACAACTAAATCTAAAGCTATGAAGCAATAGAACAAACCTTGGCTTCTCTATGATGGAATTCGCGTCTACCATAACTTATGCATAGAAAAGTATGCATATTATCCAAGAGTTTTAGATGTTACTAAGAGGAAAATACATGATCCTTTACAAGCCATTTCACATGAGTTCATGGAAACAGGTGCTTGCTATGACATGTCCCCATTTCCGGCATGATCACCCAACAGGAGTTTGGGTTAGCCTATCCTCATTCCCATAGGCTAATTCATCAAACAAGGGAATAATTTTGGTTGAGTTGTGGCTTGGAGAAGATAATGTTGTTTAGAGGCTTGGAAAATGGAAAGATGTTTATAAGGCTTAGCCAATGTCTGGCAAAGTGGAAAATGAATTAATGTAATTTTACATTAATTATCGAGGAAAATAATAAAATATTGATTTTGGGCGAATCACTTGGAGGAATAAGGAAAATAAAAATAATACAAGAATATTTCAATCATAGCGCCTAGTTTGGAAGAAAATAAATTAAATAATAATATTTTATTATTATTTAATGGAGCACCCAAATGGAAAAGGAGGAAAATAAATTAAATAATATTATTTTAATATTATTTAATTGGAGCGGCCAAATTGGAAGGACAAATAATAATATTTTATTATTTCCTAGTGGAGCGCTCATCTTGGAGAAGGTGAAAATAAAATAATAAATTAATATTTGATTTTGGGCGGCTATCTTGGTGATTGGAAAAATAAATAAAATATTGCTTTGGCCAACATCAGAGGGAAAAGGTAATTCAAATCTTTAATTTGAATTTGTCGACTACAATGAAAAGAAAAGAAGATCCAAGTATAAAAGAAGAAGGAGCTCATTTCGGCATCACGAATACTTTGGCAACTTTCGCATTTTGCTTGGCACTTGTAATGCAAGACTTTCCAAGGACGAAAACCCTTGTGGAGTTGGTGTGTTGGACGAAAACCCAATCACATCTTGGAGGTGGATTCATACAGAGTTCACATTTGCACTTCATTGGTGATTTGAAGATTCGTTGAGCATCATTGATACATCCTCCATAGCAGATTTGAGTTGTTGTTGAAGACTTGTTGATAAATTGAAGATCATTTTGCATCTTGAGTGCCACCATTGAAGAGGGATTTTGTTGAGGTTTCATTGGCATCATTGGAGCGCTGATTTCTAGAGTATTGGAGGCATATTCCGGAGGACTGATTGCAGATTTGACATATCAGCTACTTCCTTCCCAGCCGCCGCCAATTTGTGGACTGATATCCTTTGAGGAAGGCAGCGATTCCACGCTAGGAGGGTTCGCTGGGGTGTTTGAGACTCATCGCCATCATTGAGGACTGCATTGATATTTGGAAACATCCTTGAACAGGTCGATCTGCATATCCCAGTGGCAGCGATCAGTTTGGAGTCCAGCGATCAGCATTGTAGGGTGTTTGTATCAGCATTTCGTCATCATTTGAAGACATTCATAATATCAGATCTAAGTAGCAGAGGTTCGGCACTCTTTGTTGTTCATTTGGCATCTTTTTGGTATGTAGAACCCATCATCTATCTCTGATTTGTAACAGCAGTTCATGCTTGTGTATGTTGGCTGTCATATAGCCATAAGAATGATGTAATTGAAGACTTGAAAGGACTGATTTATGTAACAGCAAGATCTGATCTGATCTATCGTCCTTTTGCTATCATATTTGTATGAAATTTGTGATGCAATTCATAAGGAAGAAGACTGCAGATATATGATTTGTTTTGCTATCAATTTTTGTACTTGTTAGTTGTAAGATACCCAACTATACTTAACTAAAATTTTTCCTACTTAAACAAATTTACTTGCACTTAACTCTTCAATTGCTCAATCTACTTAACATCATTCATGATTCATAATAAAGACAACTTGCATGAATCAACTTGAAGTTGGGCACTTGTATTATTACTTGATTCAAATCAATACAATTGTCTTATTACAATAGATGATGCCCTCAATGGCATAAAATACAATCTTATTCAATTGATTACAAAGAAAGGCCTTAAGCCTAAATGTATACAATGACTTCACACATGAACAACTTCTCTTGAACACAACGATGTCAACTGTATGTCAACACCTCACAACTTGACAAGGGAGCACCACCTTATCACTGTTGAGAGAGCATCACCCCAACTACTTGAAACTTGCAGGCCTCAAGATCACAAGCATAAAGCTTTGCAGAGAGAAAATTCGCCAAAGATAAGATATCCAAATGAGAGGTGTTCTCCTCCTTTTATAGTGCCCTCAAGGCAATGAAGGCACGTTTTCCAAGAAGCATATCCAAGGAGAATATTCCATCTGACAACTCATCATGAGGTGGCAACCTTACCCAATGAACTGAAATGGATCCCAATGTCATCCTGTCGACCAATGAGGGTCCAGGTGGTTATAACTACCTTAACTTCTGTCTAGGCGCCAAATTGAGATGTCTGGGACATGAAAGTGTGCCCTGCTTGTTCTAGGCACCAGTTGAGGAGGTTGCATCATGAGATTGCGCCTAACTTGGAAAGAGCTTTCCAATGTTGTCAATTTGATCCAGAAGAGTGTCTTGACGCTCAACTCATTCAATCTTCCTGAGGCACTCATTGGAGTTGATCAAGGCGCCACTTGAGGTTAGGCGCTAGATGAGGCATGTAATGCCCAAGAAGTGCGCCTCACTTCTTATCCTACTCCGGAAGGTGTCTCCAACACTTGATCTATTCAATCTAACTCCTTTGATGTTGTCCGGAGTACTCTACATCTTGGGCGCATTCTCTAGAGTATCCAAAGTGATCTTCAAATCAAGGCACCAAAACAGAAGTGTTTTATCAAAATGTGCGCCTCACATAGACTTCAATCCTAGGCACCAAAATTGAGGAGTTTTGACCAAACATGCGCCTAGGCTAGGAGTTTCCCTCTTCAACTTTGATTGTTCATCCAAGTGACTTCTCCTAACTTCAAAGTCTTCAATCTATCAATCATCCATGCTAGGCGCTCAAATGGAGGATTCTTGGCCCAATATGCGCCTAGGTATCAAGACATCATTACTTGACAATTCCAACTTTCCACTTGATCTTCTTGAGAGTGAGGTTCACTTGATCAACTTGAAGAAGTTCCTTACTCATTCGATGGTCCAAACAACCAATCTCGGATCAAGGCGCCCATTTGAAGTGTTTGAACTTGGATTGGCGCCTCATGAAGGTTAGGCGCACTCTGGGTGTTGTGAGAACAAGAAAGTGCGCCTAGCTCAATTAGCTCTTTCAATGACCCCAAACACATGTTTGGTGAATGATCAAGTACAAATGATGCTCAACTAGTTAATAGATGACTTCATCTTCTTGATTCTTGCCTTCAAAATCCAAGGCGCACATTTGGTGAGTTCAACATGAAATTTGCGCCCTAGGTAAATTATACCTTCTTCTGACTTTCATCATCACCTTAATACTTCCTGGGTGATCACTCAATGTTCCCTCTAGCAAGCGCCTTGATGAATGAGGTCAAAACAAGTTGATGTTTATGCTAGGCGCAATTTTGAAGTGGAACTGCAAGAATTAGCGCCTTGTATTAAATTTTCCAATTAGGCACCAAAATTGATAGTTCTAGACTAAATATGCGCCTTGCACATGACTTAGAGGATTATGACTTGAAACTCCTTGATTGTCCCTGCAAAACTACACACAGAGTTAGTCAAAACCCAAATTCATTCCCTCATCATTAGAATTAGCCTCCGGGAATGAGGAATAGGCTAATCCATTCTTCACTTGATGATCAAGCCGGAAACGGGGACATTACATTAGTCTATGTTTCATGCTTGTAGAAATCAAATTGAAAGGTGCAGAAATAAAATCAGAATTCAGTTCTAGGGTTTCATGTTTGAAATTGCAAAATCAGAAATTTTGGTTCAAACCTTAGTTCAGCACATGTCATGCTACTAGATGGTCTTTGAACTCCTCCCTTAAGCCACCAGCATCATGAAATCAGGGTGATCTATGTGGCAGCTAAACCTAAGAGGTTTTATGTGCCAAAACCTATGAGGTTCTATGTACCAAAACCATCCAGCATATGCACAGGCCAGAAACAGCAGCTATGTTTTCCTTGCTCCCCTGCTGGAGTCAAGGGGTGGGAGCCCCTTGCAAGGTTGAGAGCCAGTGCCGCTGGCCAAGGTTTTTGAGGACCGTGTAATTAAGATTCAGCTCTGCCACCAAAGTCTAAAGTTGTGCCAACTTTTCAGTAACTGCTCGGAAATGAACCACTTCATCTTGTCTGGAATCTATTCATTTATTCTACACTTTCTAAATTAATATGTATTGTACTCCCCTCCCCCGGGAAGAAATAGGGATATGCATTTTGCATCTACTCTCAGAAATTTGTTGTGTACAACATTTACTGATCAATGCAATTTAGATTACAGTTTTTATTGGCCTTAAATAAATTTACATTTTCTCTGCACTCTGATCATTGTTTACAAATTATGTTCTCCACAGCACATCAAATAATGCAATTTTAGGGTGTTGTACCACCAAATTGCTTTTGGTATTGAGAATACAAGGCAACCCTTGTCGTGTGGAAATTAATGACACAAAATTGGGGGCTCACCATTAGAGAGCATAGTATTCACTCACACACACTACAAAAGCTTGCCCAGGCCCAACATTGTGGCATAAAGAACAGCTATGATTGCAACAGCCCTTACTAATATAAGCCATGCCATTTCCAGTAGCACAGACCATAAGAAACTGAACAAAGACTCCAAAACATATACTTGCGAAGCAGTGTAACTCTCAAAACAAAGACGACAATCACTAGATATCTTCACATAAGCATCACTTTTTAACAAATGAAGGGAAAACTTACCGATGCCTTCGAAAGAACTGTATAGAACTCTGCCAGATCCGTCCCAGTGGAAGATGATGCCATTCTGTAAACCAAATTGTAATAGCAAAAAATATAGTGACTAACAATTGCCAGTAGTCTATTTCTGGTCAACCTTTTTTTTGCTATAAAACTGATAAAACTCAAGAAAAACAGAAAAAAAAAAGGCTTGAAATTATCTTCAAAATCAAGAAATCAATAATTGTTCTAAACTTTAGTAATGTTCAAAATTTTCCTAATTTCAGTCCTAGCAAGCAGATAAGAATAGGTCCTTATATGAAGCAAGGATAAACTCAAGTAAAAAATATTATTGGAAGAAACAAGCAAAGTGGTCTTGATTGTGAGGAAAATGTGATGGTTGAGTGTGTTTGAGCCAGAGCACTACTAGGATGGTTGATCTTCCACTAGTTTCTTGTTACCAGTTGCAAATCCCGGCAGTGACTATTGATGCAATGCAATAGTTCATTCCACTCATATCAACCACACAACTTCACTCCCTGAGCATTGCCTGGTGCAATGACTTCTAAGGAGACCATTCAACCTCATGAGATATCAATGACAGAAATGTTGGAACCAACCCACACCCTAAACCATCAAGAAGACAAGTAGCTCAGTGGTAGAGCACCACGCAGCAAAGAGGAGGTCTTAGATTCAGTTCAATGACTTCTAAGGAGATCATTCAACCTCATGAGATATCAATGACAGAAATGTTGGAACCAACCCACACCCAAAACCATCAAGAAGACAAGTAGCTCCGTGGTAGAGCACCACGCAGCAAAGAGGAGGTCTTAGATTCAGTTCAAAGATGGTCCATGGAAATAACAAGAAATGATGACTACTTATGTCTAAAGTGGACCAGTGCAACACAAGAAATATGGGCCCTTGAATGAATAACTCCTCACAAAAATGGGCCATTCAAGGAAATGACTGGAGCACTGATGTGCCAAGTGGACCATTCAAACTCAAGAAATTGATTTATTAAAGGAATAGCTACTAATGAGAAAAGGACAATTCAAAGAATGACTGGAATATTAAATACCCTGAAAAATGATAGGGAAGTATATTACTGTCATTTGACCGTGCAAACCATACATTGAAAACAGAATTCAATAATATTCAGTTATTTTTCCCAAGTATAATTTGAAAGCAGAATTTAACATTTTCAAGTTTTATATACTCAAAGACATCGTGTCTTTAATAACAAATCGTCTAACTCCATGGTCTTTATAATGCTGTGTTTGGGTTGATAAGAGGCAGATTTTACAGTGCAAATTAGTAACCTGGGTTTTGTAAAACAATTTGCAGGCGTTATATGAAGTGTCGAGCATAAACAGGGTAAACTTGCATATATCAAAACATTACGCAATAGAAAACGACACAAATATACTAGAAACCTATGGGCAAATTCAACTGTAAGAGGCAGATTTTACAGTGCAATTTAGTAACCTAGGTTTTGTAGTACAATTTGCAGGCGTTATATGAAGTGTCGAGCATAAACAAGGTTCCCTTGTATATATCAAAACATTATGCAATAGAAAACAATCCAAATATACTAGAAACCTATGGGCAAATTCAACTGTAAGAGGCAGATTTTACAGTGCAATTTAGTGACCTGGGTTTTGTGGTACAATTTGTAAGCGTTATATGACGTGTCGAGCATAAACAGGGTTCACTTGCATATATCACGACATTATGCAATAGAAGACAATACAAATATAGTAGATGGGCAAATTTAACTGTACAATTAGAGTGTACCTGATATTGATACAATTAAGAGGGAATGTCAATGCTGAACATCTGAATATGCAGCGAGTCTTGATTGTAGAAAGAATCGATCCTCCTCCAGTGAATAATCTCCGTACCATATTTCAATTATTCAACGGCTTATTCAATTAAATGCAGTTTGGGAAATAATTTTTAACATTATATTCATACATTCGTTAAATGGTGAAAATGCATCCCGGTGCCTTTTCCCATTTCGTTTTGTGCTTATTTCGGGCAATGTCCCTTGTACATATACATGCTTTTCCCATTTAGTTTTGTGCTTATTTTTGGGCAATGTCTCTTGGCACATATACATGTGACAATAATCTTGTGTCAATCGAGCATTTACTTTGTTTATTGATACGTACCTATGTTTATTGACATGTCTTATTCTTATGTGCATATGTTCCTATGTAATCGGCTTATCTATTTAATTATCCATATTAATCTATACCCTAAATTCAGATGGGCTATGATTGATGCAGAGCCACAGCCGGAAACGCTCAATAATGATAGAAGTTGATACTTCTCCTTACATCGGCAAGAGTTGATGAATGTCTTACCGATATACCTCTATCGGCCAGACTAACATCCATCGGCTTCTCCCAACTCTTTCACTCCGACACCCATCTCATACCGACGAGTGTGTCGTTTGTAATCACTTATTGGCAAGATATCTCCTATCGGTATAGTCTAAACCTCACTGCCCGATGGTACCTTTCCTACCGATAAAACTTGAACTACTTTAGATATTGGTTGCCTATCGGCAACATAATAACTATCGGCCCAACTTTCTGGCCGTTCTCCGATGTCAAATGTCACGACGAAACACTTAACATCAAATTCTCCATCGGTCTGACCTTATCCTTCGGTGGGACATCCAAGTCTTCTCTCGACGGTGCTTCTTATACCGATATCCTTCATCGGCGACACTTCACAATAGTCACCCCGATCGGTGAAACCTTCTACCGTCGGCCCACTATCATTTCCTCAGCCCGATGCCTATGCTCACACCGATGATCTCTCTATCGGCAAGTCTTTAACTATCGGTGTAACTTTTCCCTTATGCTCCGATAATGCTTCTCACGCCGAAAAGCATAACATCAACTTAGTCGTCGGTAAGATGACCTCTATCGGTAGTGTCTCCATTTCTCTCGCCGACACGCCGATACACGTTCTCCTCCAACGCAGGGACGCAGACTCCCCTGCTTCACACTTGAATCCTCCTTCCCGAGGTCTCGACTCTATAATTTGACGGTGATCACCACTCAAACTCGCACTCCTCTTACACAGTTAGGGTTAGGGTTATATCATACAATTTGTACAGGACTCATTCCATGAGGATCAGAATCTTACATTCACGGAACGGTCCATTATGACATTGTTACCCTCAAAACAGAATAAGAACAATATGTGATCCTTTGCACTAGTTAAAACAAAAACAATACAGAACTGTCAAACTGAAAGGAAATATTAGGAATGTCTTAGTTTATTGTGCAATCAGATTCCAATTCACTCTACTACTCTCTCTACATGCTTTCTCGATCTCACAAGACTGGTTTTATGCTTCATTATGTGGATGGCAGTTGTACCGGTGGGAATGCCAACCACTCTGCAACTGTCCATGACACGATTACATACAAGATCTTTTGCCAGTTACAACATCTTTTAACTACCAGACATGACTAATTCGAACACACATACAGCCCTCAGGCCTTACAATTGGTCTCTTGGACCTTATGGACTACAAAAACAGAAACTAACTAAATTAGCTAGGTGCCCCTGCCCCTAGAGACACTATTGGCCCAAATTACATCCTTTTTGGTCCTAGGGTCCTTACCAGGACCCTCAGGACATTTGATCATTATATCACCTTGACCATTACCACTTGTCATAACTGATTTTAAAATGCTCCAATTGATTTGGTTATCTCCATAGGATCTTCTCATGATCATAGGTGTCTTCTAATTCCAAGATGTTTCCTTAGGTGCTCCTACACCATACTCCCCAACATGATAAAAACTCTTGTCCCAAGAGTTTGGTGGACTATTCCAAACATCCTGTAGTCTGTTTGACAGGTTCCTCTGATTTGAAACAGGGAACATTAACTCTCCAAGGGTTATCTTCCTCCTCCAACCTGCATGGTTCTTACCAAAAGTGTTAGTATCATAAAACATGTTTTGATGTCCTTGTTTAGGACCCTGCTGTTGTAATGCTGTTGTTCTTCCCAACTTGTGGTTCTGATATATTCCTCTCTGTACCATCTGTTGTTTGCCTTCCTTCTTCTACCTGCTTATAGGGCAGTCAATGTCCCCAATCTTGACATAACTCAAGTCCCAAACCTGCTGTTCTTTAGGACTGTCTTCCACCTTCCTCTGCTGTAACTGTTCCGGTTGTTTCCCATCATCCTGAACCTACACATTCAACTGCAATTTCTCTCCAAAACAAATGTTAATATGTTCCTTCTTGTCTTCACAAGGTAAAGGCACTAATTTGAACTTTCTACCATCTTTGTGCACCAAATAGTTATTAGTATAACCATCATGATTTGTCCTCCTCAAATGTTGCCATGGTCTACCCAAAATAATATGCCCACATGTCATTGGAATAACATCACACATAACATAGTCTTGATATGGACCAATTGTAAAATCAACATATGCCTTCTTAGTAACCCTTACTTGTTGTTCTTGACTCACCCAAGTGACATGGTAAGGACTAGGACGATCAAAAGTTTTCAATTCCAACTTATTCACCATTTCCCAAGAAACTAGATTATCATGAGAACCTGAATCTACAATCAACTTGCATATCTTTCCATGGCTTAAACAATTAATTCTGAAAATAGATACATGTGGTGGTTGTTGTAGGTTACCTTTCTCCACCATAAGCATTTCTCCAACCATCATTGGAGAGGCTGACAATATTTCCGGTTCTTCTAGCTTCTCCTCCTCTTGTGTCAAGTGAACTCTTCTATCCTTGCTTTTATTAGCATCATCCTTCTTAGGACATTTGAAAGATGTGTGTCCCACTTCATTACAATAGTAATATCTGCCTGTGAACACTCCTCTACCTGATCCAAATCTACCTCCACCTCTATATCCACCTCACTAATCTGCAGAAATCTCCTTACCCTTCTCATTGTTGTTCTGAACTTCAGTAGTAGGTCTACCCCTAACTCTGTACCCTCTTCCACTACCTCCTTGTCTTTCTTGCTTCCTCTTCACTCTCTCTTCAGCCCTTATGGCCAACTAAAAACATTCTCCAAGTGATTTTGGGACTGCCAAACCAATCTCATCTTGCAAGTTATACCTAAGCCCATTAAAGTATCTTGCCACTTTCTCTTCTTCATCTTCCAGTCCTCCTCTAATACTAAGCTTATGAAATTGCTCAGTATAGGACATAACATCCATGTCCTTTTGTTTTAGATTCTGCCTCAACCTCTTTGTATGAATGGAATAATCAGATGGAAGGAATTGATCCTTCATCATATCCTTCATCCTACCCCAAGAAGTGATTCTTGATGCACCTCTAGCCACTCTTTCTGCTGGCACACTACTCCACCATGTAAGTGTTGTACCTCTCAGTTTTGTTTTTGCAAATTTAATATTCTTCTCATCACTCATCTCCTCATACTCAAAAAAAATTTCAAGGGCATCTATCCACCCTAATACCTCTTCACTATCCATCTTCCCCTGATAGATAGGTAACTCTATGTTTGCCTTTGTTCCACTTCCTTGGACTACCTTCAGCAATCTCACAAATTTCTTCTCTTCAGCATCCAACTCATCCTCAGGAGGATTCTCATCTGCATCCTCATCTCCTTTTGAATCATTTTGTTCATCCCTTCTAGGATTCTTCTCTAATGCTTCCAATCTAGCCAAGATTGATGCATTCTCTCTTCTTACTTGCCTCAACTCTCTTTCCCTTGCAGCATCCTGCTCTCTTCTTTCCCTCAACTCTTTTTCTCTAGCCTCTAAGGTTTCTCTCAATTCATTGTTCTCCCTAGCCATCTGATTCTTAGGAGCCATCTTCACAAATATCACCAACCTTTAATTCTTTCACCAGATCCTATTACTCCCTCAAGATCCTACTTGCTGCTCTGATACCAATATGATGCAGAGCCACAGCCAGAAACACTCAATAATGATAGAAGTTGATACTTCTCCTTACATCGGCAAGAGTTGATGAATGTCTTACCGATATACCTCTATCGGCCAGACTAACATCCATCGACTTCTCCCAACTCTTTCACTCTGACACCCATCTCATGCCGACGAGTGTGTCATTTGTAATCACTTATCGGCAAGATATCTCCTATTGGTATAGTCTAAACCTCACTGCCCGATGGTACCTTTCCTACCGATAAAACTTGAACTACTTTAGATATTGGTTGCCTATCAGCAACATAATAACTATCAGCGCAACTTTCTGGCCGTTCTCCGATGTCAAATGTCACGCTGAAACACTTAACATCAAATTCTCCATCAGTCTGACCTTATCCTTCGGTGGGACGTCCAAGTCTTCTCCTAACGGTGCTTCTTATACTGATATCCTTCATCGGCGACACTTCACAATAGTCACCCCGATCAGTGAAACCTTCTACCGTCGGCCCACTATCATTTCCTCAGCCTGATGCCTATGCTCACACCGATGATCTCTCTATCAGCAAGTCTTTAACTATCGGTGTAACTTTTCCCTTATGCTCCGATAATGCTTCTCACGCCAAAAAGCATAACATCAACTTAGTCGTCGATAAGATGACCTCTATCGGTAGTGTCTCCATTTCTCTCGCTGACATGCCGATACACGTTCTCCTCCAACACAGGCACGCAGACTCCCCTGCTTCACACTTGAATCCTCCTTCCCGAGGTCTCGACTCTATAATTTGACGGTGATCACCACTCGAACTTGCACTCCTCTTACACAGTTAGGGTTAGGGTTATATCATACAATTTGTACAGGACTCATTCCATGAGGATCAGAATCTTACATTCACGGAACAGTCCATTATGACATTGTTACCCTCAAAACAGAATAAGAACAATATGTGATCCTTTGCACTAGTCAAAACAAAAACAATACAGAACTGTCAAACTGAAAGGAAATATCAGGAATGTCTTAGTTTATTGTGCAATCAGATTCCAATTCACTCTACTACTCTCTCTACATGCTTTCTCGATCTCACAAGACTGGTTTTATGCTTCATTGTGTGGATGGCAGTTGTACCGATGGGAATGCCAACCACTCTGCAACTGTCCATGACACGGTTACATACAAGATCTTTTGCCAGTTACAACATCTTTTAACTACCAGACATGACTAATTCGAACACACATACAGCCCTCAGGCCTTACAATTGGTCTCTTGGACCTTATGGACTACAAAAATGGAAACTAACTAAATTAGCTAGGTGCCCCTGCCCCTAGAGACACTATTGGCCCAAATTACATCCTTTTTGGTCCTAGGGTCCTTACCAGGACCCTCAGGACATTTGATCATTAGATCACCTTGACCATTACCACCTGTCATAACTGATTTTAAAATGCTCCAATTGATTTGGTTATCTCCATAGGATCTTCTCATGATCATAGGTGTCTTCTAATTCCAAGATGTTTCCTTAGGTGCTCCTACACCAATGATTGTCATGATCCATTCTATTTGTTTGGTCCTAAGTCAAGTTCATGGTCATAGGGTTGCCCCGCAAGCACAAACTTGATCTACCTAAATTCAAATTTATGCAACTAACTCCCTTTGTCTTTTCCATATAGAGCCTATGTACATGTTTGCTATTGTCATGTGTTTGTATAAAAAAACATCATTTGCATTCATTTTGGACATCTCTTACATACTCAAAGATCACTCATCCTAGGAGCATTTAGAAGAGCAATGAATAGTGACACATTTGGATTTGGTACTTAAAAAGGAATAACAAACTTGATTTCTAATAGAATCGTCTGATGTCTTAAATCATTTGTCAAAGTCTTTAATTGGGCATCCTTACATGACTTGATATGGCAAAAAATAGTGGGATTCTGTCAATTGCATGTCAGAAACTATACTAACCCTTTTTTCTAATGAGATCTAACATAAAGCCCATTTTCAGATTGCATAAATTGCAAAGTTTGAAGACTCCCAAATGTTGAGTTCACAACAACAGACCGTTCACGGTCACAAACTTGACCCAAATCAATGAACCTGATCCAAAGCAAAACAAAGAAGAATATTTTGATTATGATCTATACATACAACTGTCAAAAATATTTTATAATCCCAAGGTTCATAAATTCTAGAGTCTTCATCATTTGGTACTCATTCTTCAATCATAGAGCTAAGCAGTCTATCCTCCTATCTATTTCTATTTATAGAAAATTATCTAATTGTTTATGATCAAATATATTTCACCCTTCTACACTTTAGTCTAGGGTAATTGTGCTTATATGTATACATTTCATGTGATTATCCTAGATCAATACTTAAGGATCTTTAATTTTTCCTTTTCATGTTGGTGAACCCAATCAATCTTGCATAACCTAATTTGCACCTAGCATTTTAGGGTTTTTCGTATCTATTTTATTTATAATTCTACATCATTTTTAGATCTGATCGATCCCTTTTACTTTTGTGATTCATTGATAAATCCATATATTAAGGTTTTTACACTTTTATTTCATATCTATGTGAACCCTAGATCCTTGGATGGACTCCTGCTTTCGTATTATTGATTCTCATGAGCCTTTATCTTTGGCATCTATTCATGTTTCTGTCACTAATTTTGACATGTTTATACATTTTGTGATGCGTGATCCCATTGTTCTTGATCTCTCATGACATTTTATCACATCGATGAGATCATGTTGTTTATGGAAGCATTATATGACCACACTTATTCTTTCTTTTCCTTTAGGGATTTGATTATCGCATTTCCTTCTTTGTTCTTACTTCACTCCTCCATGATTACACATGTTACATACCTCTTTAGAGTGATAAATATTGTGCTTGCTTCTAATGAGACATTACCTTTGAGCACATCTCCTTTACATGATCTACCCATAGATGATGGCATAGTACCTACTTGTGATATTCTTTCTATATGTCATATAGCTTATGCTTCTTCATGTTTTTCATCTTATAATAAGATTAATTCTACTTCATATGCCTTAGTTAAACCTAAAGTTAACTTTAGACCTACCCATGATATACATAATCATATATCTTTTGCATTAGATGAGTTACCTCCTTTACATGTAGTTAATGAGTATAGATCTTTATATATTCTAGCAAGGTATGGAGATCTTAGAGTAAAATGAACACTGATAGACAATGCATCTAGACTGAATAACAATTTTTAGATATGATTTGAATTAATCACTCATTTTCTTAGATCTAAGATAGCTATTATAATGTTATGCAAGAGTCCCTTGGTTGTGTCACTTTGCTTGTTACTTTAGGACCCATAACATTGCACGCCACCTTTCATGTGATGTCTAGAACATTAATGTACATTATTATTTTAGGGTGGCCATGGATTCATGAGATGAGCATTGTTCTTTCCACACTATATAGAAAATTTAAATTTCTTTTTCAAAACAAGCAATATGTAGTGAAAGTTGATGCTAATCCACTTAAGTTTTGTGAAATGCTTGAAAAGGATGGAACAATTGCATTTCCCACAAAAGTAGTTAGGCCTACATCAATGACCTCTAATCCTCTTGTTACTCATGCTAATTTTGAATATGATTGGGGTCTATTAGATTTTGACACACATGTTGAAAAGCAAGCTTCATTATCTTTGCCTATTGATCTTACATGCTACATCATCTTTGGATTGCCATGTTGATATTAATTCTAATAAAGTGCAGCATACCCCAAAATGCAAACCACAAAATTTGTATTACGGTACTTAAATAAATAACCATACTCCATAATAAGAAAGTACAAGAACATTTAAGATAGATACAAAAGAAATAATCCATTAACAAGTCTTCTTGAAAAGTACACTAATACATCAATGAAATAATAATGTAACCATCCAAAGGTAGAATAGGTACATTATTAATAAGGAAAATAATACGAGACATGACCAAGCAAAGATAAAGGATTCTACACTTCATGAGACCACTTTACAATATTCCCTAATGTATCTCAAGCACACTAGAATCCACTAAGGCTCATGTGAGGTGATGTGCATATAGCAAGAACAATAATCTCATTCTTTGACCAACCACATCTCAGGGGATAATGACATCCTAAGTGTAAAGACATGAAGTAGAGTAGATGATACCAAGATTCATTATCTATGACAAGGATATCCATCCACCAGTACCTCAAGACACAAATTTAACCAGTCATACTCAAAGTGTAGTAGTAGCACAAAGATTAAGTTCCAACTAGGCTTACCTACTTACACGTAGTATACAAACTATCTATAACTCATAAACAAGATGTCTTCTCATCAAACTAGGTTGGTAGAAGCTAAAGGATAACAAGAACTAACATCCCAAACAATCATAGTCATTTTCATTAGGGGGAGCACTTTTGTACTATGATGCTCATAAATATATGTTAGAAGTAAAGTAAACATACTCCTAGATACACAAAACCCACTTGTATACATTGTTTGACAATCTAGGGTGGTATGGCCCTCCTTGGGCACTAGTGGTGGTGCTAGAGCCATGTTTGGGCACTCATGCTAGTACTAGTGGCCCTCTAGAGCACTAATACCTTGTCTAGGTACTCCTACCTACACTAGAGCCCCTCTAGGGTAGTAGTGCCTACATTAGAGCCCCTCTAAGGTGCTACAGTCCTCAATACATTTTTACAGAAATAGAATGCTCAAATTTGAGCATTAGGACATTCCTAAGATCCCTATATACTCAAAAATATAGAATAATACATACAAAAATGGGAAATAGCACACAAAGTTTTAATCATGCATAGAAAAAAAAGTATAGTAAATTTCCCATTCTTATTTTCACCCAATTTTTAATTTCAGAATACTTTCAATCTTCAATTATTGATTTGACATTTTCAAACCCTAAAAAACCCTTGATTTGCAAAAACATCATTTTAACAACTAATTTCCCAATTTTCCCTATTTTCATCAATTCTAATAAAAATCTCATTTCCACATGCAATCAAAAGTTTGAACAATCAAGGAAAAGCATCGCAAACTAATATAGATTCATTTCCTTATCTTAATTTGATCAATTCCTTTTCCAAAGTTTCCAATTGCAAATATAGTGTTTTCAATAAACTCTTTCCTTATGGTTCATTTTCCTCTTTCAATTTCTAGATTTGGAAACAAAAATAATGTTATTAATCATTTCAAATTCATCTAATTTGATGTCTACATTGATTCAAAAGTTTCCTAGATCCAATTCTCTCAAATCCTAGATTTCTAGTTCATTGATTCTCTAATGCACCTCCAAACCTTCAGTCTATGCCTGAACACCTCAATATGAACACAAACAATTCACCATCTTCTCTAACCCAAGAACTCTATATAGGTGAATAGCACACCAAAGTTCTAAAATTCTCCCACTTGATATTTACTGCATGAGAGTTTGCAACATAAACCAAAAAGATAACTCATGCTTGGGAAAGGGATAATCCCATTACATTCTTGCACCACAAAAATGTAGTAATACTTATAGGGTTTGTCAAATAATAAATAGTATTTACTTGAGTGTCAAGTTTGTAAATCTAAAACTTTCCTTGTCCCAACAATCTCCCTAACAAATTGATATTGCACATCTACATGTTTAATTATAGTATGGTAAATAGGACTTCTAGCTACACAAATTACTCTTTGACTCTCACAATTCAACATTTTGTGACTCTTAAAACCAATACTTTTATAAAGACCTTATAGCCACATAGATTTTTTGCAAGCATGTCTTCCATCCATATACTCTACTTCAGTAGCTGACAATGTAACTATTTGCTACCACTTACTCATCTAGCTCACTACTCCTCTAAACAAAGTAAAGGCATAACCACTAGTTGACCTCTAGTTATCTAGATCTCCACCCCAATGAGAATCAACAAACCCCTATATGTTCAACACCTTAATAACATCCTTAGAACCATAAAAACACAAACAATAATCTACAGTTCCTTTCAAGTACCTAAAAACTCTTCTCACTTGAGTCCAAATTTATTTGCCTGGATTTAACATGAACCTACTTTGAACACCCACTTCTTCCTTAATGCTTAGCCATGTACCATTGCATACACAAGGCTTCCTACTACACTTGCATATGGAACATTACCCTTGTATTCCAAAGCCTCTGTAGACTTAGGATGTTGTTCCAAACTCAACTTAGTGCCTACCAATAAGGAGATACTTATAAGATTACTATCACGCATGCCAAGCGATCATAAAATAGTTTCAAGATATTCCCTTTGGTTCAACCATAGCTTCTTGGTAGCCCTATCCCTGTGAATCTCCATACCAAGTATGAACCTTGTAGAATATAGGTCTTTCATATCAAACCTACTATCGAACTCCATTATTAACCAATACATTGATGCAAAAAGGGCATGCACACAACTCAACAGACCAACGGATCCTATATCAAGAAACCTACCGGCTATATAATGTGTTACATTTAAATTGTCAAACCAGGGAATCATATTCTTCTTGGATGATGCCCATACTATGTGCACAGTTAAGGATTCCTAAGTTTTAATCTAGAGGTTAGGCATAGGAGTAAACTAATTGAAAGATAAACAACTCTAATTGCAAGGATTGACAATACTCTAAGTAAGCAATACTAAAAATAAATAACCAATGCTATTCATTTGGTTGTAATCAAATGGTCTTATATAATTCTAGATAAAAGAGCAACTAACAATTAGTTTGGTGATCACCTTGAATCAACAACACAGATTATCAAAATCCAACTAATTCATATAACACAACTCATTACAACATGCATTAATCATGTATTCATAAACATACAACATAAACTAAACACATGAACAGATTAGAGAGACACAGTATCTCAAGTGGCCCTTGCTTGAGTGACTGTGATCCCACAAAATCTAATTAGATCTCTATTATATATTTTAAACCATTTACTAAACTCAAAACATGTGTTCCTTTAAGAGAAAAGTACAATAACAAATCTGATAACGCAGTCTTTGTCTAACCTCCTGCATATACATAAATCTAATCTATACATAGACAAGATCAAACTGGTCTATTTGAACAAAACTACTGAAACATAAATACCATAACTATCCATTATCCAACAATGTGGGAAGAGGACTTTATTACAAAGAAAACTAGGAATAGGAAACTAAACTGTCATGAAGGTAATATAGATGGCACAGTCCTATAACTCTCTGTAGTCTTTATGAAGAATAGTCAAGACTAAGAATAGAACATGGAGCACGATCTAAGATTCCTTCGTTATTCATGACTGCATCAACTGTCGAAGGATAACCGTCAAAGAGTGGAGAGTTATGGATGACTCATTCCAATCAATTCGGGGTCTTCTTCCTTTGGCTGCAGGTGCTTGTACTGTCTACTATGGATATCAACACCTCCTCACAAAACAAAACATGGCCTCATCACACCCCCCAACTAAACATGTTGATGGTCCTCCAACAACCAAGGTCTCTGATTGTATTGAAGAGCTATCTACATGTAATCTGTAGGTTCTTCTACTTCTCTATCCTATTTGATATAGAAGCCCTTCTTCTCTGCTAGCCTGTTCCACCTAGCCTGTTCTGCTTCCTGATTCATCCTCTGCCCCATCTAATGTGGAAAGGTATAAAGAAGCAGGGGAGGATGGAACACTAATGGCAGCCAGGTTATTCCCTATTCATTAGATGATCTTATGTATCTCTCTGCCCTATTGATTGTTGCTAAGAGGTTGAATACTAAATGAGGCTCTTTCCTTTGCAATGCTGGTGTCAACTCTTTCCATCTACCCTATGAGAAACCCAAATCTTCCTTACCAATCCCTTCGGCCAATTCTCTAAATTTCTTGTAATCCATGGCTCTACATTCTAGGAGTTTGGTTTCTACCTCTAGATGTTCAATTAGATCAATCCATTCCTCCACTATCTTTTTAGGATTTAGGGATTCTACCCTGAGTTTGAGAGGGAGTGACTTCTCTCTCTCATTATACTGTAGTTGTAACACTCCTCTCCTATGCTCATCTTGAATGAATGAGGTTAGGGCCTTCAATTGTACATCCCTAATAACAACTAGGGGATTCTAGTGAGTGTCACATGGAATGGCAAGTTCATGCAAGTAGAATTCACACAGTTAATTTTACATTTTAGGGGTAGCTCTTTGGTAAGTTGTTAGAAATAAGGCAAGTGTAAAAAGTGAAACAGAGGCATCACTGTAAAGTTGGCTAAACTAAAAGCTCAGATATTGCTCCTGTAGATAGAGGGCATAAACCCTTGTAGGTGGCCGACACCTCATCAATTGGACATTCATGTCTACCATTCTATCTACTTTGAATTTCAACCTTTTTATTTCTGTGTTCTTCACCTCTATCTCCTTTCTATGCTTCTCCTTCAGTTCACCTTGTTCTTTTACCAATTCATCTCTCTTATTACATAGTTGCAAGGTAACTATAAATAAGGTTGATGGAGTAGGTTCCTCTAGTTGTTCTTATGATTGCATAGGCTCTAGATTACTTCTATTTATTCTATAATGGCCAATTGGGTCAAATGTTCTAGTCTTGACTCTTGTTTCTAGAAAACATGTAGTTGATCCTCCAACTTCTTAACCCGTTCATTTAACCCTGTCTCTTTTTGTTGGTAATCCCTCAACTGCTTCTCCAATTCTGCAATTTTCTACATGGCTATCTATAATTCATCCTTCTCTCCCTCTGTTGTATCTTTAGAATCCATCAACAATTCTTCTTCCTGAGTTTCTTTTGGAGAGGCTAAGAAATCTGGATTTTTAGTTTCAGGAGGAGGTTGATGCTTTTTCCTAGCTGTATATAAATCTTCCTCCTCGAACTCTGTATCAATCTCCAGAATGAGTGTGTGGCCCACATTTTTCTGTTCCCTATCAACGAACAAATGCTCCCTTTCAGAGTTTATATCAGTGTGTATATCAACCACATTCTTCTTTTCAAGCTGGGTTTTCCCCCTAAAAGTTATTTCTCCTTTAGGTGGTCTAAGTGCCTATGTGATCAAGTAGGGACCTTTTGTTTCTTCTTGGCTTTGGACGAAGAAGTGGATGATTTTCTTTTCTTGGTGGGCTTTGAGACAAAAGGAGTTTCATAGGTAGTTTTAGGTGCTACGAGTGGTGAGCTGATAGCTACAGGCTGTAGTTTTCAATTTAACTTTTTCTTTGTGTAGCAAGAAGTTTGTGAGGGTGCATGCTCTGGCAAGGGGGTTGAAACTGGTGAAGATGCAGGTGTGGGAGAACTAGCAGGTTCACCTATAGGATCTTATCAAGGTTTGGAGTTGGATGTTCCTCAACAGTTGCATGGCAGCGAGTAGGTGAAGCTTTTGGGTGAGAAGAGGTCACAGGTGGTTCCTCTTCTTCCCTTGTTTGTAAATTTTCTACCTATGCCTCTTCCTCTCTCTTTTGTTCAACCCTTGAAGGTCCCTCATCAACACGATTAATTTCAAGAAAATATTCCCAAGAAATATTAGGGTACTAAATAGATAAACTCCTTTTTACTAATAGCACAACTAGACCATGATGAGATAATGAAGACTAGCAATTTTTCCTTCTATATTCAACAGACATCCTTTTTAACAAATTGAAAAAGAAATTTAGAACATTCACCACCCTTCCATAATGGAGATGACTTAAAAGTTTGAAATGCACAGTATAAAGCAAAGATTGTCTCCCATCACAGGTAAGATATTTAATAATATAGGTAGCAATAGAGGCCCATAACTAGGGCAAAGAGAGTTGTTTGGTACCTTGAGATGTAGATTCTATTCTTTAACTTGGTTGTATGAACTCAGCCCTTGCTGAAATGGCGTCGGCTCTTATAAAGAATTCTTCTCCAATGGCCCGTAGCCCTATAACCTCAGTTATGGAAGCTACAGTCGCGTTAACCCACAAGCCTTTCACTATAGCTTCGTCATTCTGGAATGTTCCTGCAAATTGTTGGGTGGTGTCTTTATTATACTCTGTTAGCTTAAGAAAATATCCCAACCACCCTGCCTATTGAAAAATATGCATGCAATCCCCATCAGATAATAATGTCGAGTGGACAGTAGGCTTTCTCCTGATCAGATCACCACCCATTGTGATATATCATGAAACTCTCCAATTCCACTCTGCCAACTCAATTTATGTATCTTAATCCCCTGTTCTTCATTGAAATCTTCTCACCAAACACTTCTTACCAGTTGCTTTTACCAGATGCTAGTCTGCTAGATTGTATGTTATGTGGAAAATAATCATAATTATGATGGAAGAGATTTAAGAAATTTGATTGTACGTAAAATAATTCCTATGTATGCAGTATCCCTCCCCCCAACTATGGGTTCATTTATCATCAAATGAGAAGACGGCTAAGTGTATGGAAGAACGGGGTGAAAGCAAGTTGAAGGGATATAATATATGAAAATAATGATGTGTAAATTTTGAAAGTCATAAAATAAGAAGCAATAAATGTTAATTAAAGCAATAGATAGATAAATACCTTTGAGGTGATGTCTAAATTGGAAATTTTGCATGGAAAAATGATGATATGACGGCTAGAGTTGATGTGCTCAACAAATGAGCCAGAGTGAATCATAATGATGTGATGTTGAAGAAGTGTGTGGATGAAGTGTCCAGTGGCTATGTGACACATAGCAGGAAGGTATAAGCTATAGTGGAAGATGGCAGCATGCGAATGCCATGAGAAAAGGTACTGCAGGTAGTAGTGGTTGTATGCACGCAATCAAAATGTGAAATGAACAGGTCCCATGTGATGTGGCTGCGGGTGCAACAGCTACAGGTCCCATGTGAATGATGACCGGTGCAGTTGCTACATGTGGAAATGTACAGGTCCCGTGAAACAGTAGAGAGCCTTTGGCTATAGGTCCCTTCAGTGAAGTGGCTGGCGGCCAAAGGAAAACTCAACTATATAATGGGAGTTGAATTGATGGAGCTTGAACTCTAATTGCATTATTTAGTGTGGTGGATCTCCTTGTTTTATTTTTATTTTTTTTTAATTTCTTTTATTTTTATTTTTATTTTTTTATGTTTTATGTTTTATTTATGTATAAAGTGTGTAGAACTCAAACCTGTTGTAGTACCTCAATCAAGCTGGTAGCTTGACATTTTACTAGAATGTTGTGATCATCTGCAACGTGGCTGTAGGTCTCATCTGAGGTGGGCTGCTATGGAACTTCTTTATCCATATTTGCCTAACTTATTTGTTATAGGAATGTAGCTTTATTCAAAGGCTTCTTATACAATTTCAATCTATGTCCATTAACCATCAATGAGAATCTAACTAGGTCAATTGTGGTTAATTAGACTACACCACTGAGAAAAACATCCTTGATTTCATAAGGGCCTAACCATTTGGTCTACAATTTGCCCTTATTATCTTTAAACCCATAGTCATAGAGGAGTGCCCAATCACCTGCTTGAAAGTCCTTGGTTTTGATATACTGATCATGCCATTTGATTCTCTAATTTTGTACTAATTCATTGTGATGAACTACTTCCATCCTTAATTCTTTCAAGGCATTAAGCTGGTGCAACCTTTCCTTTTGAGTTGTTGAAAGGTCCATCCCAACTTGTACAACAGTTCTCAATGTTTTGTATTCAAACTCAACAGGAAGGACAACTTTCTTTCCATAAACTAGCTCATAAGGTGTGTACCATGTTGTTGTCTTCCATGTAGTTCTATATGCCCAAACTTCTTCAGAGAGTCTTGTTGCCCAATCTTTCTTGTGCAATGTAACTGCCTTTGTCAATATTTCCTCCAACTCTCTGTTTGTGACCTCAACCTAGCCATTTGACTATGGATGATAGGGAGTGGACTTTTTATGTCAGATTTCATATTGCTAAATAAGGCTAGTAATTAGTGCTGATGTAAACTATGGTCCCTGATTTGTAACTATTTCCCTTGGGACACCATACCTTGTAAATATTTCCTCATATAGGAATGTAGCAACCATACTGTCTCTGGCTACTGTCAAAGCTTTCACCTCAACCCATTTTGTGAGATAATTAGTGCAAACAAGTATATATTCTTTGTTATTAGATTGTGGATCAATGGGTCCAATAAAATCAATGCCCCATTTGTCAAATGGTGTGACCACCAGTTGTGGTTGTAGAGGCATTTTATCACTTCTTGTAGGTTTGCCCATCCTTTGACAGCATTCACATCTTCTTGTATAGAGAGTTGTATCTTTGTGCAAGGTTGGTCAATAATATCCAGTATTCAAGATCTTGACTCTTGTCCTCTTAGCTGCAAAGTGTCCGCCACAGGTTTCATCATGACATGCCTTGAGAATGTCATATACTTCATCCTCTCTAATACATCTTCTCATGATATGACCAGAGCATGTATAGAAGAGGTAACCGACTACCCAAGAATAGGGAAAGTTGCACTCCACTAGGTGGGACCTCTCCCTTTGGTGAGAGGTGTGGAGGTGTTTTTCTTGTAACTAGATAATCTGCTATAACTGCATACCAAAGAGTTTGTACAGTCAATGCAAATAAGTGCTCATCTGGAAAAGAATCATCAATAACTAGGTCCTCATTACAAGTAGGTAGCCTGGAGAGGAATCAACAACAACATTGGCCTTCCCAGGCTTGTCCACAATGGTGATATCAAATTCTTGAAGTAGCAATAACCATCTAACCAATCTGCCACTGACCACTAGTTTGTTCATTAGGTATTTCATTGATGCATGATCAATATGAATAAAAATAGGATACCTAGTGATATAATGCCTGAACTTATTGATTGCATAAATAATAGCTATCATTTCTTTCTCAGTGATAGTATAGTTAAGTTCAACACCTTGTAGATTCTTACTGATGTAGTAAACTGCATAATCCAAATTTCCTTCCTTTTGTCCTAGCACAACCCCCACAACAAAGTCAGAAGCATCTGTATGTATATGGAAAGGGACTGCCCAATTAGGTCCTCTAAGTATAGGTGTCTTTGTCAATGACTCTTTGAGACTATCAAAGGATGTCTGACAGTCAGCTGTCCAATAAAATTCTACATCTTTAGATAGTAAGATAAACAAAGGGGTAGCTATCTTACTGAAGTCCTTTATAAATATTCTATAGTACCCTGCATGGCCTAGAAAACTTCTAACATCTTTCTATTTTTGAGGAATAGGCAATGCTGAAATGATTTCACTTGAATGTCTGCCTTAAATGCCTGCCTTGGATACAAAGTGGCCAAGCACTACTCCTTGCATCATCGTGAAACATTTTTCATGACTAAGGGACAGGTTATGATCTTGACATCTCTGGAGTACTTTTTCAAGGTTTTTCATGACCTCATCATAAGAATCTCCATAAGTGGTGAAATCACCCATATATACTTCCATAGAGTCATGGGCAAGGTCAGCAAAGATACTTAAAACAACCCTCTGGAATGTGGTAGGTGCATTACAGAGTCCAAATGGAAGGACTGAATAGGCATATGTCCCCCATGGGCATGTGAATGTGGTCTTATCCTGGTCTTCAGGGACTATTTTGATCTGGTTATACCCACTAAATCCATCAAGGAAAGAAAAATACTTTTTCCCAGCCGAGGAATCTAGGACCTGGTCAATGAAAGGAAGAGGGAAATGATCTTTTCCTAGTGGCAGTATTTAATTCTTTATAGTCTACACAAACTCACCACTTACCTCCTTTCTTTGGTACTATGACTAGTGGGGATAAATAGTGGCTATCTGATATTGGATATATGAATCCTGCATACAATAATTTTTGCAATTCATTCTTCACTGTCTCTTACTACAGGGTTGATGTAGGAGCATCTAGTGGTGTAAGGGCAATCTTGCATCACCCAAAAAGAAGTTGATTCAAAATCATTGTAGTTATTTTCATTTCTTTCCATAATTAGTGTTTTTGGTTCCATAATCTCTTGAATAATGATGTAGGACTTTTAGTTTTTTTCCAAACTGCTAAAAATAGCAACCTACCAGTTTTGGAAAGTTTAACTGTTATTTTGGGAAAGTTTGCATTTGGGCACAGATTGAAGCAAAAACTTATAGAAATTTTCATAACTAAAATATAAGACCTTTGGCAAAGGAATGAGGCAAAGATCATTTGTGAGCTGAAAGATATTAAAGTTTTTGTTTTCCGAAAAGCCCCTGAAAATTTTTGAAACAAGATATGAGGCACTAAAACATCCCATAACATTATGAAAAGTTCATGGAAATCCATTTACAAATTTTTGGTGTGATAGTTCACATCATGATCTTTTCAGCGCTTAAAATGATTCATCAATCAGACGCCCGGATCAAAAGTTATGCTTCCCGGAAGTTGACCTACTGTTGGAGGGAGTTGCAAATTTCAAAATTTAGCTAGAGGCCGCCAAAAAGTGCTATTTATGACTATTTTGGGAACCCTGGGCAGTGGTAGAGTTAAGGGGGAAAGTGTAGAATCAAGAATAGGTAGGAAAATAGAAACCCTAGCTGATTTGGGGTTACAGAAGGCAGAAGATTCCAGAGCCTGGTGATGTGTAGCTGTAGTGTGTTGCAGCCTGTGGAGGATTGATTCCTCTTATTGTAATTGAGCTTCTGTGATGTAATGAGTTGCCCAAATCAATAAAAGAAAGTTCTATTTTATGTGTGCAATTTTTGTTGTTGTGTGTTTTGTGATTTACCCCCTTCATCAAGTGGTATCAGAGTAAGGGTTCCTGAGTGTGTAGACAGATCACCGACCGTGAGGCAGTTTGCACTAGGACCTGAGATTGTGGGTTTGCTGCAGAGATCAAGATGCCTCCATTAAGAAATTGTATTGGGAGTAATGAATTGACAGAAGAGGGTTTTAGAGCCCTACAAAGGCAAATCGATACATTGCAAGAGGAGCTGCAAAGAGGGTTTGAGCTGAGAACAAGAGAAGAAAGTGAGGATGAAGCTGAAGAAGAGCTATCTGAGGAAGAACAAGAAGCTACAGGAGATCCTACAGAAGTTAGGTTGTTGAGGGCCATTTCTAAGATTCGAAAGAGGCCCAGGATTGAAGTTTCTACATATTCTAGAGATTTGAATACGGAATAGTTTATTGATTGGATCAATGACATGGAGGAGTATTTCGAGTATGAAGACGTGGACGACCCAAATCAGGTCAAGTTTGCAAAAACAAAGTTGAAGGGCCATGCAAATATTTGGTGGAAGCAAATCCAGTTAGAGAGGAATAGGAGAGGAAAAGGAAAGATTACCAGATGGGATCGGATGGTGGAGAAGCCGAAGAAGCAGTTCATTCCTGTGGACTATGATATGGAGTTGTTGAAGAAGCTAAAAGGATTGAAGCAAGGTAACAAGTCTATTAAGGAGTATACAGAGATGTTTTATAAGATTACTATCAGGACAGTCCATGCAAAAGCCAATAAGGAGAAGGTAGCCCATTACATTAATGGGTTGAGGCCAAGTATTCAAGAGGAGCTGAGCCTGGTTAGAATGACCACCATAAAAGATGCATACCAGTTTTCCCTCAAGGTGGAAGAGAAGCTGAATAAAAGTTTTGACAACAAGCAAAGGGGAAGAGGTCAAGGCGGAAGGACTAGTGGAAGACCCTATGGAGTCTATAATGAAGATCAAAAGAAAAGTGAAGAAGTTTGCACCAATCAGAATCAAAGAGGAGATAATGCCTATGTGACTAGAACAATGGTGAGCAAAGAGGAAGAGGAAGAGGCCAACTTGGGCAAGGACCCAAAAGAGGAGGTTTCAGAGGAACCTGTTTCCAATGTGGAGAAGAAGGGCATCGAGCATATGAGTGTCTGCAACATTAAGGAAGGAAAAATAGAAGACTTGAAGGTAATGCATGAGTTGCACATGTAGATGAAGATGCGTAATCTAAGCATTCTGAAGATGCTGAAAGGGGAGAAACCCTAGTTATCAGAAGAACTTTGTTGAATGAGGATAAAGAACCCAATCATAGGAAGAGTTTATTCCGCACAAGGTGCAAATGTGAAGGTAAGTGTTGTGATATTATTATTGACAGTGAAAGTACTGACAATCTTGTTTCAGAAGAGATGGTTGACAAGTTGAAAGCATCCACATCCATATCGGATTGCATAGTTGCAGAAGGACCACAGAGCTTTGGTCAATGAGCAGTGTTTAGTGAAGTTCAAGATTGGGGACTACCATGATGAGGTGCTATGTGATATCATACCGATGGATGCATGTCACATGTTGTTGGGGAGGCTGTGGCAGTATGATAGGAGCGTTGTCCATGATGGTCGTGCAAACACATATTCCCTAACAAAGGATGGAGTTCGTCATAAGTTGTAGCCCTTGAAGGAGGTGAAAGAAAACATATGTAGTACTACCAGAATTTGCTTGGTAGATGGTAGGAAATTTTTGGAGGGTATGAAGCATGAATGTCATTGCTTTGCATTGATTTCTAAATTTAGTCAAGAGAAATGTGAAGATGTACTAGTAGAAGTTTCAGATATGTTGGAAGAATTTCAGGACATTATCTCTGATAATGTACCAAAAGGTTTACCACTGATGAGGAAGATGAGTCATCAAATGGATTTGATACCAGGAGCCAGTTTGCTGAATAAGGCAACCCACAGAATGACCCCCGCAGAGAGTGAAGAGCTGAACAGACAAGTTCAAGAGATGTTAAGGAAGGGCCTGATAAGAGAGCCTAAGTCCATGTGCGGTACCTGTAGTACTAGCACCGAAGAAGATGGAGAGTGGAGAATGTGTACATATTCTTGAGCCATCAACAAGATCACGATCAAGTACAAATTTCTATTACCCAAAATGGATGACATGATGGATTGTTTGAGTACTTCATGAAGATTGATCTGAAGAGTGGGTACCACCAGATCCGGATCAGAGAAGGAGATGACTGGAAGATAGTCTTCAAGACAAAGGAAGGTTTGTATGAGTGGTTAGTCATGCCATTTGGGCTAACCAATGCACCAAGCACATTCATATGGCTCATGAACGAGGTACTGAAAGAATTTTTGGGAAGTTTTGTTATTGTTTATTTAGATGATATTTTGATTTTCAATAAGACTTGGGATGAGCATCTGATGCATATTAGAAGAGTTTTAGAGAAGCTGAGGGAGAAGTTGTTGATTAATCAAAAGAAATGTAGTTTTGCAAAGAGGGAGTTGGTATACCTGGGATTTGTTGTCTCAGAGGAAGGTCTTAAGATGGACCCAAGGAAGTTGAGAGCTATCCTTGAATGGCCTACGCCAAGGAGTGCCACAGAGGTACAATCTTTTCATGGTTTGGCAAGTTTTTACATAAAGTTTATCAAAAAATTTAGTAGCATTTGTGCACCCCTTACTGAGACAATGAGAGGGGATAGAAAAGAGTTTAGATGGACTAAAGGAGCAGATAAAAGTTTTGACACATTGAAGCAGAAAGTTACAGAGCAACTTGTTTTGGCACTTCCAGATTTCAATAAGGTATTTCAGGTAGATTGTGATGATAGTGGTAGTGCTATAGGAACTGTTTTGAGTCAAGAAGGTAAGCCCATTGCTTATTTTAGTGAGAATCTTAATGATGCCAAGAAAAAGTATTTTGTTTATGATCAGGAATTTTATGCTATAGTTCAGGCTTTGAAGAAACGGAGACATTATCTGCTGCCAAAAGAGTTTGTTTTATATACTGATCATCAGGCTTTGCAGTATCTTAATAGTCAAGGAAAGGTGAACCAAAGGCATTTAAAATGGGTTGAGTTTTTGCAGAGTTATACTTTTGTTTTGAAGCACAGGAGTGGGAAGTCCAACAGAGTTGCAGATGCCTTGAGTAGAAGGCAAAATTTGTTGACAGAAATGAAGACAGAGGTTGTTGGGTTTGATGAGCTCAAAAGTTTGTATCCTGAAGATCCAGATTTTGCAAAGGCTTGGAACGCTTCTCTAGAACCTGTTACTTTAGACAGGACAAAATGGTTGGATTTCATAATCCAAGATGGCATGTTGTTTAGAGGAAGCCAGTTGTACATTCCTAGGAGTTCCATGAGAGAGAACTTGATTAAGGAGAAGCATAGTGGGGGATTAGCTGGACACTTTGGTCGAGATAAGACCATTGCTATTGTTGGTGAAAATTATTATTGGTCATAGTTGCAGCAAGATGTGAGAAAATTTATGCAAAGTTGCAAAGTATGTCAGATGGCGAAAGGAGTAAGTCAGAATATAGGTCTATATCAGCCACTACCTATACCAGAGAAGCCAAGGGATGATATTAGTATGGATTTTGTTCTTGGTTTACCAAGGACACAGAGAGGACATGATTCCATTTTTGTGGTGGTGGATAGATTCTCGAAGATGGCACATTTCATTCCTTGCAAGAAGACTAATGATGATGTTCATATTGCTAAATTATTTTTCAGAGAGGTGGTGAGATTACACGGTCTACCAAAGAGCATAGTTTCAGATCGAGACACCAAGTTTGTTGGTTATTTCTGGAGGACATTGTGGAAGAAGTTGAAAACAGATTTGAAGTTCAGTTCTGCACACCATCCACAGACTGATGGACAGACATAAGTGGTGAATATGAGTTTGGGTAACCTGCTATGATGCTTAGTAGGAGATAAGCCCAAGGGATGGGATTTGATTTTACCACAAGTAGAATTTGCTTACAAAAATTCTGTCAATAGGAGTATTAGTAAATCACCATTCCAGATTGTATATGGCAATAGCCCAAGAAATGCTTCTAAGTTAAGGAAGCTGGACAAAGGAGAAAATACAAGTGCTGAAGTTGAAGACTTTGCAGAACATCTGAAAAATTTGCATGAAGAGATGAGAAAGCACATTAATAAGATGAATATTTAGTACAAGGCTAAGGCAGATCGGAAGAGGAGATATAAGGAGTTCTAGGTAGGAGATGAAGTCATGGTTCATTTGAGAAAAGAAAGGTTCCCAATTGGAACATACAACAAGTTGAAAATGAAGAAATTTGGACCGTGCAGAATCCTGAAGAAGCATGATTCAGGAAATGCATATGAGGTAGAGCTGCCGAGTGGGATCAATATTTCCCCTATTTTCAATATTGCTAATTTATCAAAATATCATGAAGGTGGAATAGAGGATGGATCAATAGAAGAATAGTGGAGTATTCTGGCATCTACTTCAATGGAGGAGATAGAAGAGATCTTGGATAGCCGTGTGGGAAGAAGTACTTGAAACATGCAATATGAAGAATATCTGGTGAAATAGAAAGGAAGGCATGTTGAAGATTCTTCTTGGTTGTCTAAGGCAGAGGTTGACTGTTTGGGTTTTCCTCACACAAACA
This sequence comes from Cunninghamia lanceolata, assembly GCA_027924645.1. Classification (NCBI taxonomy): domain Eukaryota; kingdom Viridiplantae; phylum Streptophyta; class Pinopsida; order Cupressales; family Cupressaceae; genus Cunninghamia; species Cunninghamia lanceolata. The sequence continues at coordinate 21,555,035 of BSBN01000547.1, read as the reverse complement.
TCTAAGACGTGACAGGGTCACTTCTCAAATTACCCTGGGTGTCTGATGTAGGAGCATCTAGTGGTGTAAGGGCAATCTTGCATCACCCAAAAAGAAGTTGATTCAAAATCATTGTGGTTGTTTTCATTTATTTCCATAATTAGTGTTTCTGGTTCTATAATCTCTTGAATAATGATGTAGGACTTTCAGTTTGTTTTCCAAACTGCTAAAAATAGCAACCTGCCAATTTTGGAAAGTTTAACTGCCATTTTAGGAAAGTTTGCATTTGGGCATGGATTGAAGTGAAAACTTACAGAAAGTTTCATAACTGAAATATAAGACCTTTGGCGAAGGAATGAGGCAAAGATCATTTGTGAGCTGAAAGATATTAAAGTTTTTATTTTCCGAAAAGCCCTTAGAAATTTTTGAAATGAGATATGAGGCACTAAAACATCCCATAATGTTCTAAAAAGCTGATGAAAATTCATTTACAAATTTTCAGCATGATAGTTCACATCGCGAGCTTTCTGACGCTTAAAATGGTTCGTCAATCGGACACCCGGATCAAAAGTTATGCTTCTCGGAAGTTGACCTACTTTTGGAGGGAGTTGCAAATTTTAAAATTTAGCTGGAGGCCACTAAAAAGTGCTATTTATGACTATTTTGGGAACCCTGGACAGTGGTAGAGTTAAGGGGGAAAGTGTAGAATCAAGAATAGGTGATAAAACAGAAACCCTAGCTAATTTGGGGTTACAGAAGGTAGAAGATTCCAGAGCCTGGTCATGTGTAGCTGTAGTGTGTTGCAGCTTGTGGAGGATTGTTTCCTTTGATTGTAATTGAGCTTCTATGATGTAATGAGTTACCCAAATCAATAAAATAAAGTTCTATTTTATGTGTGCAATTTATATTGTTGTGTGTTTTGTGATTTACCCCCTTCATCAAGGGCTCATCCTTCTTTGAGGTTGCCTAACTAGTTTTCACCCCTCATTAATGTATATCCTATGCATGCAGAGGTTAGGGTCAATGCCCTTCATATCATGATAGTCCCATGCAAATGTTGTCTTGTGATTTTGCAACATTTTTATCAGTTCAGTCTTCTAGACAAATGTCAATTCATTGTTGATGTTAAGTGTCTTGCCTGGTGTAATGTCAACTGGTGTTGCAAAGGCCATAACAAAGGCAATATCCAATCCTGATAAATTGAGGCTATAACTATGGGGTAGTAAGTGATGAAATATATTGCTGGTGGAAGCATAGGCTGGAGTGTTGATTGTAGGCAAAATATTGTGCAGTGGGCAAGTCAAACATACTAGACATGGGTCTTGCTATAGGTCCATTCCATAATTGTTTTGTATGACATTGGAAAACACTTCATCTTCATCCTAGATATCCAATAATGGGCCCTGTTCAATTGTCATTAATGTTTGAAGAGAATATTGGTCAGTATCCTCTAGGTCCGAACAAATAGCGTTAGGATTAAGGTGCCATTAACCTTATAAATCCTATATAATTAATTACTCCTAATATTGTTTGTAAATCACCCATAAGGGATGAAAGGTTTCACCAGAAGCGGTCTTGTCTTAGGTGCATGTTTATATCCGGTCCTCGACGCTAATTCGTTTGCGATGGGGGGTCGCAGGGGGGTTCCCCCTGCAAGGGGTTTGGGGGGATCATCCCCCCAGTGGGGGGTCCGGGGTTGTGCCTTCATTTCTAACAAATAGTTTGTTGCACATCAGCAAAAGGCTATGCAGGTGGATACAGGACCAATTTCTTTGTTATATTCCCATTGGAAATTATCATATTCCCTTACCTACATCCTATGAAGGCATCTGTTATCTCAAACCAGGGTCTCCCTAGGATGAGTGGATATCCTCCTAGGTTGGCCTAGGGCTGTAAGACCATAAAGTCTGCAGGGTATTCCCATGAATCTAATGTAATTACAAGATCTTCAATAACCCCCTCTGGTCTAACAGTGGACCTATCTACCAACTATAATACTATTGGAGTAGGTCTTAGGTTATCCATTTGAAGATTATTCATTGTTTCCTTTGTCATTACATTGATGGCTACACCTAGGTCAATTAAGGTGTTTTTGATAAGGGTACCATTGATGTTTACATCAACTACAGGGCTTCCGAGATCTGCATATTTTGGGACAACCAAGTTACCTAACATGATATCAACAAGTTGTCCTATAATATGTATTGTATGAGGATATTTTCTTTTCCTTTCTAGTTTTTTAAGGCATAATTCCTTTATAGCCTTGGTATATATGGGTACATCCTTGATAGGTTGGATGAGGGGAATTTTAACAGTCATTTTTGAACTACCCAATAAAATCAAAATCAGGTTCAGATGGAGTTGGTGGAAGGTGCAATTTTAATCTCTTTGGAAATGGAGGGCTCCTAGTGATGGTTTCTTCATGCGAAGAGATTTTCTTAGAAGGCCCCTACTGGTTATTCAGATGGTTGCTAGTGACGAAGGGTTGCTCCTCATTAGGAAGTTCTGTGATGAGTGGAGATGAAGGTCCAACAAGCATTTTTCCTGAGCGCAAATGCACATCACTAACCTCAATTGTATAGGTTGGGTATTGGATGGCCTCATTAGTATAAGCCTATTGAATAGGCTTGTTGTTAGGGTTAGGTGCAGGTTGGGGTGGCAATTGAGTGGCTCTAGGCGGGACAAGAATAGGTGAGGTTGTATTTGGCATAAGGGCAGGTTGTTGAGGCAGGGCTTGTTGTGGCTGTGGGTAGTTCATATTTGGATTTTGCCGAGGTTGGTTTCCACGCCACTATTGTGGCCAAGGGTTTTGATTGGCCTGCCATTGTGGATTATAATTTGAGGGTTGGAATGGCTATTGTGGCCATACCCCCTGCTGTTGGTTCCAACTAGGTGGCATGGTTGCCCATTGTTGCTGTGGTAGGTTATACCAAGGTGCATTGTTCCAATTATGGATATTTGAAACAGACGATGCAAATTGCATAGTATTGGTCAAGGGGTCCTAAGGCATACCTTGTCTTTGATGCCATGGCCTTCATTGTGCAATGTAAAACACTTGACCTTATTCATCTTCTATAGCTTGAAAATCTGCTTTCTCATTCTTTCCCTCTGAAATACTAGCAATACCCTTGCATCGACAATTGGCCTTCTTTTGTCGACAATGTGGATAGTATTCACCCAAAGCTACCTCTGCTACCTCTTATTTCTTCTTTATGTGCAGAGTGTCCAGTTGTGTTTCCAAATGTCTTATGATACCTTCTTTCATGTTTGACAATAGATTGCTGAGCTCTACTCTAGAGACTCCAGTAGATGATTTACTCAAAGTTAGGGTTCTCAAACCTCTAATTTTCTTCAAGGTAGAGCGTGAATAGTTTCTGCAAATTTAAAAAATTTCATCAAACCCGAGTTGAGAAATATCCCCTGCTCCAATTAAATTTAGTGCATCCATGCATTCTTCACTCACACCTCTTAGGAAGACCAACTTGAGTGACTCTGGGGAGAGCATGTTTTGTCTTGACTTCTTGAGGCAAAACTGAAATCTCTCAACATAATCTTCCAAGGGTTCATCTTCCTTTTATGACATCCTAAATATGTCATCCCCTTTCACATCTCTACCATGACAATAATCTTGATATTTTTGTAGAAACTTCTCCTTTATGGTAGTGCAAGTTGTTACTGAATTCTCACCCAATCCCATAAACCATCGCAATGTAGCATCCTTGAGGGTGGTAGGGTTGAAGGAGGAATGTTCTTCAAGGTGTCGGCTCTCTCCTGGTTTGTAGTAGGAAAGGCAAAGGTAACTGGCTTAGCTGGGTTTTCTACTACTTCCTCTACCATTGTGTCATGATTCTAACTCGTAATATCCTCAAAATCTTCAGTGTTATCTGGTCCAAGGGATAGTTCAAAGTGTTCTTCTTCTTCTTCTGTTGAACTGGTTGGAATAAACCTCCCTCTATGGTCTCTTGGCCGCCTCATACAATGATGTATAAGCTAATAGCTCTGTCCCTGCACCGTGTTAGTGGATTGTTTGGAGATAGTTTGAATGTCTAAGTAATTCTAAATGCTAAAAAATACTATATCATATGAAAGCAAGTACAAGCATAAATAAAAAAGAACTCAAAAACTCTAAACCTTAGCACCATCCCTAGCAATGACACCAAAAATGTCAAACTCCATTATTAACCAATACATTGACGCAGAAAGGGCAAGTACACAACTCAACGGACCAACATATCCTATATCAAGCAACCTACTGGCTATATAATCTGTTACATTTAAATTATCAAACCAAGAAATTGTATTCTTCTTGGATGATGCTCGTACTATGTGTACAGTTAAGGATTCCTGAGTTTTAATCTAGAGGTTGTGCATAGGAGTAAACTAAAAAGATAAACAACACTAATTGAAAGGATTGACAATACTCTAAGTAAGAAATACTAGAATTAAATAACCAATGCTATTCAGTTGGCTGTAATTAAATGGTCTTATATAATTCCAGATAAAAGAGCAATTAATAGTTAGTTCAGTGATCACCTTGACTCAACAACATAGATTATCAAAATTGAACTAATTCATATAACACAACTCATTACAACATGCATTAATCATATATACATAAACATACAACATAAACTAAACATATGAACAGATTAGACAGACGTAGTACCTCAAGTGGCTCTTGCTTGAGTGACTATGATCCCACGAAATCTAACTAGATCTCTATTGTATCTTTTAAACCATTGAATGAACTCAAAACATGTGTTCCTTTATTGAACGAGTACATGACAAAAGTGGACAAAACAATGACATGCATTTAAAAGAATTCGTAAGGACCATCAACAAAACAATATCGATGTTGAAGAGAAAAGTACAATAACAAATCTGATAACACAATCTTTGTCTAACCTCCTTCGTATACAGAAATCTAATCTATATATAGACAAGATCATACTTGTCTATTTGAACAAAACTACTGAACAATAAATACCATAACTGTACATTATCCAACAACGTAGGAAGAAGCCTTATTACAAAGCAAACTAGGAATAGGAAACTAAACTGTCATGAAGGTAATATAGACGACATAGTCCTGCTATAACTCTCTCTAGTCTTTATGAAGAACAGTCAAGACTAGAAATAGAACATGGAGCATGATCTAAGATTCCTTTGTTATTCATTACTGCATCAACTTTCGAAGGATAACCATCAAAGAGTGGAGAGTTATGGATGACTCATTCCAATCAATCTGGGGTCTTCTTCCTTTGGCTGCAGGTGCTATACTGTCTACTGTGGATATCAACACCTCTTTTGTTGCGGGCTTCCCAGCGGTCTTTATGAAATGTAGCCACGTTCTTGTAGCATGAGGGGTTAGTCCATCACATGATATCTATACGTCACCATTACTAAAATTAACATAAAGTACCATCATATTTCATGAGCAATCAACAATTCACACATAATTAATTAACAACATATTATATACCCATCTTCATGCTTTCAATGTATTAAGGATGATTATAGACATAGCTAATATATATAACAGTATGAGAATGTCTCAGGAAACATGTACTTAAAGCAAGAGAAATAAGACAAAACATGGCCTCATCACCTACTAGACAATTGAGCATTAAATTCTATAATCAATGTCTTATTGTTCCCAATGATAAGCATATCATCAACATATAAATAATGATTAAAAAATGACCACCAACATATTTGTAATACTCATAGTTATCAACATTACTCCTTGCAAAATCCAATTCTAACACATATGCATCAAACTTTGATACCACATATATTGTGACTAGTTCAACCAATATGTAATGTTGAAAATTGTATACCCTATAATTTTAAAATTACAAATTGTACTTGTTTTAGTAGTCATTCCCATAGTGTGTTTTCAAGACTCATTTTAGCCCATCCTCTAGCTTTTTCCTGTTAGGATTTAGGTGTCATTAACCTTGTAAATCCTTGTAATTATTATTCCTAATATTTTTTGTAAATCACCCATAAGAGATGTACAAGTTTCACCGACAGTGGTAAAAATTATTTACTGGGGACGGTAATTATGGAGTTACTGCATTGGTAAGTTTTGGAATTACCAACGGTAGTTATGAAGTAACATTTACTGATGGTAATGGTAAAAGGTTGGTTTAATGACCCTAGGCACCACCATGGGGAATATGCTATCTTGGGACTTTCTATGACAACTATGACAACTCATTATGAAGCATAAGTGGCTATTCTTGACCATGGGTGCCCTCCTTAAGGAATCTACTATTTTTGTCTTGTATAACATCCGTCATAAGGTTGGTAAGATGTTGCAAGAGAATCTATGACAACTGTAAGTTGTCATAAGATTCTTTAACAATAAGGTAGCCTATGACAAGTATTTATGAGCGGTAAGTTACTATTCCTGGCCTTGGGTGCCAAAGTTTGCATGGTTGACTATTGACAAGTGGCATGGGCATGTAAGAGGTCATTTAATGTTGCATGTTGGAGTTTCCAAGGAGAGAGAAAGTGGACACCTAGTTTGGGGATTGTAAAACCTCTATAAATATAGTACCTTGTATGTGTTATGTATCTCTCATAAGCTTTGTACACAGATTTTTCCATATTGAAGGTTGAAGAGATAGAGGAAGTGCATGTATTGTATTTCAAATTTTGAAGCTAATACAACTTGAAGCCTCTTTTCTTGGTAGATTTTTTTTACCTGAAAGGGTTTTCTCCACATTACATACTATGTTATGTGGTTTACTCTTTTATGGTGTTTATTCCTGTGTTGTAATTTTATTTCCATATGTAATCTTTGTTCATATTACATTGCTTTAAGATTATAAACATTTTGTAATCATATTTCCATTTGGGTAGTTGTTTCCTTCATTTCTAACATTTGGTATCAGAACCTGGCCAATTTTGATTCTTGGGTGGTAGTGTGAAGGTTGTTTAGCTACAGTGGGAGATTTGGTTGTTTTATTTGGCAGATCTTGTGTAGTATTAATGGCTCAATCCACTACTTCAACCTCTCATTTGGACATTGAGAAGTTCATCAATATGGGGTATGAATTGTGGAAGCCAAAGATGGAGGATTTTCTTGAGGAAAGAAACTAGTGGCTGACTATTACGAAAGAGAAGAAGCTCGATGATGTGAGTTTAGAAGAATGGGAAAGGTTGGATAAGAAGGCACAAGGAACCATTTGATTGTGTCTTCAGATTTCATCCTATTGAATGTCTTGAAGGAAGAGTCTGACTTCAAACTCTAGAAGAGATTGGGTGAGATATATCAAGCAAGAGCATGCTAAACAAGCTTTATTTAAAGTGGAAATTATTTTAAGTTAAAATGAAAGAGGGTGATTCCATTGCAGAGCATTTGAATAATTTTAATTTACTTTTGAGTCAACTTGATTTCATAGATGCTACACTTGAAGAGGAAGATAAATGTATACTTCTACTTTGTTCTTTACCTGAATCTTGGGAGAATGTTATCCTTGCTATTATTGCTAACCTTGAAGATATAAAGTTGGATCACCTTGTTGCAACTTTGTCGGCACATGAGATGAGGAAGAAGACTTCTGAGGGTAACGCTGAGGCTCTCAATGTGAGGGGAAGGTCCAAGGAAAAAGGGCCAAAAGGAGAGAAAGAATCAAAGGACAAATCTAAGGGTTGGTCTAAGTCTCCTAGGAAGAAGAACAAAGTTAAGCGTTGGAACTGCAATAAAATAGGGCATGTAAAGAAGGAATGTAGAAACAAGAAGAAATAGTAGAATTCCGTTACTGATAAGTCCTTGAATGTAGGTGAAGATGTTTTACTTTCTGCATGCAATGTTGTTACTAATGATCATTGGTTGGTTGACTTAGGATGCTTGTATCATATGACCCCGCATAAAGAATGGTTTTCCACATACGAAGAGTATGATGGAGGTAAAGTGTACCTTGGGGACAAATCTACATATCCGATAGTTGGGAAAGGCAAGGTAATGTTGTATTTCAATGATGGGAGAATTAAAACTCTCCCTGGTGTTTTGCATGTTTCTGGATTGGCTAGAAATCTAATTTCAGTTTCAAAGTTGAATGATTTGGGAATGCATGTAACATTTGATAAGCATGGTTGCAGATTAGTGAGAGGAAACTTGGTAGTAACGAAAGGGAAAATATTTGGAACCTTGTTTAGGCTAGATGCCACTAAAGTTTGTAATTCCTCTTATATTTTTGAGGCTTCTGAAAACACTTGTATGTTGTGGCACCATAGATTGTGTCACACATGTAATAATGTTTTAAAAACAATTAAGAATAAAGAATTGTTGGATGGTTTTTCTTATTCTAATGAGCACTTTGATTTCTGTGAGCATTGTGTGTTTGGTAACCAAAACAAAACATCATTTCATTTAGGAAGTAATAGAGCAAAATAGAAGTTAGAGATTATTCATTCAGATGTGTTTGGACCTGTGGATAATGACTCTATTAGAAAATCTTGTTATTTTGTCACCTTGATTGATGATGTATCCAGATTTACATGGATTTATTCTATGAAACACAAATCTAAAGTTTTCACTAAGTTTAAGGACTTTAAAGTCTTAGTTGAAAACCAATCAGGATTAAATGTAAAAATATTAAGATCTAACAATGGAGGGGAATATTTCTATAAGAAATTTGATGAGTTTTGTAAGCATTTAGGTATAATCAGATAAAAGACAACTCTGTATACACCACAACAAAATGGTGTTGCTGAAATGATGAACTGAACAATCATGGAAAGAGCCAGAAATATGTTAAGTGATTCACAGTTGGAGAAATGCTTTTGGGTAGAGGCTGTGTGTACCACTTGTTACTTGATTAATAGAACTCATTGCAAGGCTCTTGATTTGACACCTTATGAAGTGTGGATAGATAAGAAACCTTCTATTTCACATTTAAGGATTTTTGGTTGTGAGGCTTTTGTTCATGTGCCTAAGGAAAATTGATCTAAGTTGGATCCAAAAGTGCAAAAATGCATCTTCATTCAATATCGTGAGTATGTTAAAGGTCATAAGCTTTGGGATCCTCTAACTAGAAAAAAATGTTTTCTCTAGAGATGTTATTTTTGGGGAACTTAGAGCTATTTCTGAATCTGAGCAACCAAAAGAGAAATAAAAGTCAAAGGTAGTGCATTTTGATTTACAATAAGAAGATGCACAACCAGAAGAATAGAATGATGGATTGGGGGTGAAGACAAAGAAGATTCAAGTGGAAGTAGTTTTGATGAAGAAGCCTCTATTGTTACAGAAGAAGTTGAGCATCCAGAAGAACTAGAAGAGTCTCTTACTCCACTCTTGAGGAGATCCACAAGACAACAGAACCCAGTTGATAGGTATATCCCACCAGATTTCTGATGTGTATTTGCTTTATTCTGGTATTGACAGTGTGGAAAAGACATTGGACATACATGGTTTTGTTGATGCAGATTGGGCAGGTGACTTGGATAGTCGAAGGTCCACTAGTGGCTATGTGTTTACTTTGTTTGGAGGAGCAATGAATTGGATGAGCAAAAGGTAGCCCATGGTTGCTTTGTCCACCATCGAAGCAAAGTATATGTTTGCTACCCATGTCATCTCTAAGGAGGTAGTTTGGTTGAGGAGATTGTGTACATGTATTGGTTTTGATTGTAGGGTCATTTAGATTGGTTTTGATAACCAAAGTGCTATTTATTTGGCCAAGAATCCTATGTATCATGCTTGGACTAAGCACGTTGATGTTTAGTATCACTTTGTTTGAGAAATGGTTGCAAGTGGACAGATTAAGCTAGAGAAGGTAGACACTTAGAAGATTGAATGTTGTAGATGCTTTGACCAAACCTGTGAGCACATAGAAGTTTACTTGGTGCAGGGAGGCCATGGGCTTTGTTTCTTGTACTTAGTTGTTTTATGTTTTCCTATGGGTATTTACAATGTATAATGTCAAGTGGGAGAATGTTAGGATTTAGGTGCTATTAACCTTATAATTCCTTGTAATTATTCACTGACAGTGGTAAAAATTATCTACCAGGGATGGTAATTACAGAGTTACTGCATTGGTAAGTTTAGGAGTTACCGGCGGTAGCTATGGAGTAGCGTTTACTGATGGTAATGGAAAAAGGTTGGTTTAATGACCCTAGGTGCCACCATGGGGAATATGTTATCTTGGGAAATTCTATGACATCTATGACAACTCATTATGACGTGTAAGTGGTTATTCTTGACCATGGGTGCCCTCCTTGAGAAATCTACTATTTTTGGCTTGTATGACATCCATCATAAGGTTGGTAAGATGTAAGAGAATCTATGACAACTGTAAGTTGTAATAAGATTCTATGACAATATGACAACCTATGACAAGTATTTATGAGATGTAATTTATTATTCTTGGCCTTGGGTGCCCAAGTTTGCATGGTTGACTATTGATAAGTGGCATGGGCATGTAAGAGGTCATCTAATGTTGCATGTTGGAGTTTCCAAGGAGAGAAAAAGTGGACTCCTAGTTTGGGGATTGTAAAACCTCTATAAATATAGTGCCTTGTATGTGTTATCTATCTCTCATAAGTTTTGTACATAGGTTTTTCCAAATTGAAGGTTGAAGAGACAAAGGAAGTGCATGTATTGTATTTCGTATTTTGAAGACAATACAACTTGAAGCCTCTTTTCTTGGTGGAGTTTTTTATCCAAAAGGTTGTTCTCCACATTACATACTATGTTATGTGGTTTGATCTTCTATGGTGTTTATTCCTGTGTTGTAATTTCATTTCCATATGCAATCTCTGTTCATATTACACTGCTTTAAGATCATAAACATTTTGTAATCAGATTTCCATTTGGGTAGTTGTTGCCTTCATTTCTAACATTTCCCTAGTTTGGATGCCAAAACTTTATGTTTGTCTATGTATTTGTGTTTGATGTGAAATTTTTGTATTTTTATATCCATTTTGTAATTGATGTCATTTTCAATAATTTTGAGTTCTATCCTTTTAGGATGAAAATATGGTCATATAGATGAGACCTATGTAGTTATAATTTCTTTCTACGCTAGTATAGTCATATGCCCAGTTTCCAGTGCCTATGTCATATGCATTTTTTATTCATTCTTGGTATAACATTTTTTTGTGTAACCTATGTCACTTTGTAACTTCCCTTTTCTTGTGTAATGTCCATTTTCTGGTCCATTCCAACATTCTTGGGAAGCTCGAAGATTCTTGGAGAATTCCATCATCCTTGTAGAGCGTCAACGTTTTGTGGATGGAAGACCTATGCACTTAAGGAGTTGGGTAAAGTTATATATTACAGTACATATTATTATTTGGATGAACTTATATACTGCAATAGATACTATAGGTTGGAGTGAACTTATATACTACAGTACATATCGTAAGTTGGATGAACTTATATACTACAATACATACTCTAAGTTGGAGTGAACTTATATACTACAATACATACTATAAATTGGGTGAAGTTATATATTGCAGTACATTCCATAAATTAATAATTTAACTTAACTTGCCAAAAGTAACTTTATTTTATTAAAGCAACTTATATTATATTATTAAAAAGTGTTTTTAAAAGAGAACCTAAAGTGACTTTACAAAGTGTCGCTAGGCATGGGATTACAAAAGTGATTATGTAATAAGGCCACTTTTAGGGTTTGATGGGAAAATGGGAGAAAAAGAAAAGAAATTAAAATATTTCCCTCATAAAGTTATAAAAGGAGTTGTGCATTGGAATAGGTTATGAATTTGATAAACCAAAAGCCCTAAGATTGAACTCTATTCATCTTTTCTTTTCCTTAGGATGAAAACCCTATTGGCAAGAATGATTTTGAGGATGAAACCTCCTCAGTAATTTAAGAAATTCCATCCGAAGATTTCCTGAGCTAAATGATTTGTATTAGATATTGTTTGTGTGAAGTTTTAGTTTTTAGATATTTGGATTTCAGTTGTGGTTTTCAGTATTTTGGGTTTGTAGATATTTTATTGGTTGGCAACATGTTTCAGATTGTACTGTGGGTGTTTACTTATCTAGAAAATGTAAAAAAATATCAATGTGCTATTCTAAAATTCCATGTCATGTGTTTTAATTCAAATGTGTGTGTTCCCAATTTGGATTGATAATGAATGATATTTATTTACAAAGCTTAATTATTTATATCAACTTTGAAAGGAAGAACTTGTTGTTTGCAGGTCATACAAGTATAAGGTGTTGATATTTACATCTTGGTGGGCAATACAATTAGAGTTGGGTTATACTATCTTCCTTGGGAATTAGAGGTTGTTTAAAGCACAAAATCTTTGTGGTTTCCTTTAATACTTATGTTACAATCCTCATAAGCCCTCATGCCCATCCATACTTCTTTTGTTGATGATAATTTAAGTGAAAAGATCTAAGGGTCGTATTGTTGTCTTGAGATAGGCCATACCATCCAAAGTTCCAAGCATTGCCTTATTTGGGAGTCTTAGTTTAGTCTTATTAGATGCTATTGCTGCTATACAAGTAATAACAAAAAGGGGTGATTGATTTAGTTTGTGATTCTTGGCATTTTAGAAGTGTCTTTGGGATTTCCTATATGTTATAGGATGTGAAATACCTTTATTAAAGGTATCTGGATGCTTCAATAATTTTTTTTAAAAAATTAGCAGCAGCTTAAGGAATATTCAAAGGGGTTGTTTAGTTCTCAAGGTTAGACAATGTGATAAAATATATATTTTGGAGGTATTTGGTATTTTAGTAAGCGCCAATTTCAAAGTAAATTTAGCTAGGCATTGGTTACAAAATTCTCATTGGTTCTAGATGGCATAAGCAAAGATAAATATAAAAGTGAACCTTCTATTTAGCAAAGAATAGTGAACTACCTTCAAAGATTTATCATCTTAATCTGGGTATTTATTTTATGTGTTTTCAGTTTACATTCCAACTATTTGATGAAATGTCTACTTTTAGCTTGTTGGATTAATGTTTGATATTGTATACACCTAAAAATGGCTAAGTCAATTAAGTAAATATTTTAATATTTATTTTATTCTCATTCCTCTATCAATTAAATAAATATTCTTATTTATTTAAATGATTCACATCCCTCCAATAATTAAATAAAATAAATTTATTTAATTAAATTACCCTAATTCTTTTAATGTCTCATACAATTAAATAATTCTAAATTATTTAATTAATCCTAAATTCTTCTATCCCAAAGTCCTATTTTCATAAATCCACATCACCTTTCCACCTCACCTTTCCACCTCACCATGTTGCACACATAATTAAATATTTTAATATTTAATTAGCTAATATTCCCTCACCCACATGTCCTATTTCTCCTCTAGTCAAATTAGTTAACTCATCAATCAAATTAGTTAACTAATTAGTCAATTGAGTTCACTAGCCAATCTATTCTGTTGACTCCCCAATCAACCCAGTTAACCGATCAATCATCTCAGTTAACTCCCATAACTCATGAAAGGAGCTTGGACACTTGTCCTCTCTTGATTCACACACATTCCCTCAACCTTTCTCAACCATACACCTCACAGGTAATTCCTCCAGTCATGGATCTATTGACACTTGGATTTGGTCTTTCCTCAACCTATATAAGCAAGGTCTTCACGCCCATTTGCATACACTCAAGCATTCGTAATCTTACTCTGCAGGAATTATACCAGCATGCATTTGGAAAAGTTATCTCCATTTGCATTTACACAACCTCATTATCATAATCATCATTCAATTGTGTCTCCATCAATCCATCTCCATTAGTATTGCATTGTAGTGTGATCTCCATTGCATTGTCCACCTACAGCCGTTCTACTCTTGTCATCTTCAACATCAAGGAAGTACACACTTCTAAGAGCTCCATTACCATCAAGATCAAGAAGAGATAGGCAAACAATGGAAGCATAGAGGTAAAATGGTCTTCGAAGGTATAATCTTTGTTTACTTGTATTTACATCAATTTCCATTGAGTTATTGGATGATTAGTTGTTTAATACTATTGTTCACATTTTCCACTAACATTTCTGGCACCCACCATCGGGCCACTGCCCTGATTTAATCTCCATTTAAGTTTTTTGTGAAGCTACTGTCATAACAGGTCAATTCTGCACATCCACATTCTAGTTCTGTGCATTCACAACTTCCTTCTGTGCATCCATCCTTTCTACGCATCCACGAGACAGCACTGCGCATCCACTACTTCTGCGCTTACATTGAATAGATTTGTGCATTCATTAATTCTTTCTGCGCATATGTGTTTCTGCGCAAACATTGAGCAGTCCTGCGCATTCACCTTTTGTTTCTGTGCATTTAAATGCTGTCAGAAAGATTGTAATGTTTCACAAAGATTTCTATACTAACATCTTCTCGCAGGTGTAGGAGCATTGTTTAGTCATTTAGCTGCATCCTTAGTTGATCTAGATTTAATTAAGGGATAGTAATCTAACATCTTCATACAAATTTCATCTAGATTAAAATAGGAAGGAGTAAACTAATTTGTTGCATACAACTTGAACATAGTCCCAATCTAGGTGGCTAAAAAATAACAAATCTTTTTTTTCTTTCTATCTTGCATCACAATCTCTCGTCTAGCTTAACTTAGGAGAAAGTAACTTGTTTTTATTCTACAAAAAACAAATCTCCACATATATCTGTTAAAGGAATAAAATGAACCATCTTTTCAAAATTATTGCTATCTAGTCAAATGGATTGTGCGTGGTAGATTTAACACATTTAGTTTCTTCATTTTTAATTAGGGGGATAAAGAACCAGTGTTCTCTGTGTTTTCAAAATGATGATAGGACTATGCTCTCCCCTTTTCTAGGTGACCAAAATGCCAAACTAATCATTTTGCATGTGTAACCTTTAGAAGAGGCCTGCCCTTGGAATTCCTTCCTTCCAAGTGGGACGACCTTAAGCAATAACGGGCTAAAGCCAAGCCACTTCCAAGTCGCTTTAAATAAATTATGTTTGTGACGAAAGTTGCAAACAACGGGTGCTGTTGTGTTACACCGACAAATGTTTTCCCCAAAACCCTGTGGAGCGTAACCTCTGCAGGCTGGGAAGCCTCCTTATCGGAGCGAATTGCCACATGTGTAACCACCCGAACGGATGTCCATACTAAAAAGCCATTATTTTTAGAATGCCAAAAACCCCTATTTGGTGACATAGGAGGAGGATCCTCTAGAGCCGTCCAACGTCATACACTCATTTAGTATGGAGACAGAAAAGTTCAACTCTTCAGAGGAATTGTAACTTGGTATGCGTGAGAAGTGAGTGCCATGGAGGGGAGTCGGTGCTACCAATTTACTATCTGTCACGCCTTTATGTAAGTGGCTGGGGTAAAACCCAAGTTGGAACTCATCAAATACTATCCTTGCCAACCTTAGGTTTGTGCTTGCTTTTTGGTCAAAAATTTGTAATAACAAACATGGAATCTTCTTGTGTGCTGTATTTTTTTACAACAAATTGATACAAATCATCAGCAAAAATACCAGACTTGCTTCGAGAAACATTTTGAAAACAAGCCAAAATCAAAAAATTGAAAAAAAAAGAAAAAGAAAAAACAAAATCTTCTGCAGAACTACGCATACACTCCATTGTCCTGTGCATTTGTCAAACATTGTTGTGCATTTACTCCTACTGTGATTTCAAAACATATTGTTGCGCATTTGCTCCTGCTGCGCTTTCACACCATCTTGCTATGCATTTGAAACATCTTGTTGTGCATACATTCTTCCTGCGCATATACAACGCAGTCTGTGCATACATAGCTATGCATCCACAACACAGAATTGCACATTTGCTGAATATTCCTACGCATCTGACATTGCACATCCAAAATAGAGAGCATTTCCCAACATTTTGAGGAGAAAACAAATTCATTTCAGGATACCCATTATCGCATAGATTTCAGTTGAGAACTCAGGAAAACCATAAGAATCCATTTTCATACCCATTTTCCCAAAACTTTTCACCTTGCCATAATGCACCTAGTAGTCCAAACAAAAAAGCATCAAACAATCCAAAACAAGATTCCCACTAAGGTGCCATTAAGATCCTCCAAGTTCAAAGCAAAAAACCTAGATAATTTCATAAATAGGATAAATCATCCTTCACCTCGGAACTACGCTAGTGTGACCTTGATAAAAGAAGTAGTCTATACCAATAGTGGTGATCAACTCTCCCTACTTTGACTACCTTTTAGCTCAAGAGTACATTTGTTTGAACAATAGTAGATCAAAATTCGAACCTTAGGAAAATCTTGTCATCTCAACCACACCAAGAACATCCATTCACATTCACAAGCATTTTCATCCAACATTCACCTGCATCCAAAGGTTTTTATGGTTGCAACTAGATCTCAATCTAAACAAAAGCAAAACATGGGTTCGCTACACAATAGTGGGCATAATTCTGATGATGAGGAAATTAGTCAAGAGGAAATCCTTCAACAACTTCAAGACCCAAGATTTCAAAAGGTAATGGATAGGGTAGTTGCCATGGATCCTCATAAGTATTTTCTCATGTTAGATCAACAAGGAGCTAAATTGCCCTTGGATTTTGATCTCTCCAATCTAAGAGAGAACAATGCCTCCAATGAAGCTGAGTCATTGAAAGATGGCTCCAAACTAGACAAAGATACTCCCAAAATTGATAAAAAAGGCTTCCAATTTAGAGAAGGCTAAGGATACAATCAATCCCTTGGATATATTGACAACACAAATCCA
This sequence comes from Cunninghamia lanceolata, assembly GCA_027924645.1. Lineage (NCBI taxonomy): Eukaryota > Viridiplantae > Streptophyta > Pinopsida > Cupressales > Cupressaceae > Cunninghamia > Cunninghamia lanceolata. Next base: position 21,538,337 of record BSBN01000547.1, on the reverse strand, counting down.
AGCCTTACAATAACAGCTCATAGACATTCAAACCGGAGCATCCACAAAACATTACTCTCTAGAGGATATTTCACCATATCCTTTTGACAAGACCTTGATCATGATACCTTTTCCCTCAAAATTTGAGGTACCGAAATTTGAGAAATATTGAGGGAAAGGTGATCCAAGGGATCATATTAGAGAATTTAGTGCAGCATGTCTCAAAGTCACAGACAACAAAACGTATCTCATGTGACTATTCCCAAGGAGTTTGGGAGGACAAGCTATGGAATGGTTCTCTCGCCTACCTCCCGGCATTCGAACCTTCAATGAACTAGTGGACAAGTTTGTCACTCACTTCTCCTACAATATTGAGCATGAAATGTCAATGTTAGATCTTTGTAACAGTAAACAAAAGGGTGGAGAATCCTTTGCCTCTTTCTTATAAAAGATGGAGACAACTGGCCAACAAATGTCCATATCATATGCTAGAAAAACAAATGCTTGAAATGTTTGTGCACAACCTAAACGCTGATCTAAGCTATCAAATATCAATCCAATGTCCTACTTCTTTTAGTAAGGTCATTGAGATGGGTTTACTCATCGAAAAAGCTTTGATAGAAAAGGGGCAAATAAAACTTTACAAGGACACCCCTAGTGCAAATGTTAACACAGATAAGCCGCGATTCTGGACCAAAAATAAGAACATTGTGAATGATGGGGTGGTTGATGCTAAAAATGTGATGCCCAAGCAACCAATTTTTAACTTATCAAACCCACAAAACAACCCCCAACAAAACAAACCACAAAACACCGAATCACGGTCTACAAACTTTCCTCCTCAAAGAAAGTTCACACCTTTAGGGGAAACACTAGAATCTGCCCTATGGAAGCTAATATCAAATAATCTCATAATGCTTCCAACGGCATGAGAATATGAACCAAAAGTTAGACATCCTTGGTGGAAAGACACAGACTTCTGTGAATACCATGGAAGCAAAGCAATACTAATGACTGTCAAAATCTAAAGCACACCATTCAAGACTTGTTGGATAAAAAATGGGTATCACTTGATGGGCATGCTTCTAATGATGATCATATAGCATTCAAGAATCCACTCCCTAACTATGAGAAGGGAGGTTCTTCAAATCAAAACAAAAGTGGGGCTAACAATGCCAATTATACCAATGTGTCTTATGACTATGTTGTTAACCACATTTCTGAAAGTGATTCACATATCAATGTGATCACTATAAATAAAACCCCTAATTATAATGTGACCACTAGCGATGGAAAAGTTACTCTTAAGGGAGTTCCGTCCAACTCATCCTCTACATCCAACCAGTACAATGTCCTGGATCAACTTCACAAGACACCTGCACACATTTCCATTTTGGAACTTTTGCACCTATCCCCATCCCACAAAGCCATCCTCGAACAAGCTCTTTTGGAAACCACCGTCTCAACCAATCTAGCCAAAGAGTAGTTTTAGGCCATGTTAGGTCACCTAACCACACCTCATTTCCTATCATTCACGGAAAAGGATGATATGCCAATCACCCAACCACACAATGTGTCTCTCCACATCGAAGCCTTCATCCACACGAATAAAATAAAAAAGGGATCTAATCAATGGAGTAATAGGTGTAAATATTTGCACTTTAAAGCTAATCCTTACATTGGGGGTTTCAGAGAATGCTATCGATCCTAAAAAGAAAATCACCATCAAAGCTTACGATGAAGAGGAAAGAACTTCAAAGGGAACTATTTTTTGCCTATCAGAGTGGGACCTGTAGTAAAGGATGTGGTGTGTCATGTGCTTGACATTGAGCTTGCATATAATACCCTCCTTGGAAGACCTATCACCAGTGTATCAAGTTCCCCCATGACGACCAAGAGATCACCATCCAAGGCGATCCCAATCCATTTCAATATTGCAATTCCATACAATCCAAACCTGATGTTATAATTCCCAATAATTGGGCCTCTGCTTCATCCTCATCCCGTGTTGACCCAACTTCACTCCCTTCCACATCCAAGGCACCTGAAATCAACCTCAAGCTCAAAGACAAGGGTGTCGGTGAATATACAATCACACAATCCTTATGCTTAGCACAACTACCTATATCCCCTAGATCCCATGGAAAGCCATCCTTGAGCAAACCCAAGTCATTAGAAACTCCTAAAGGTCCGTTTGTAAAATGGAGAAGCCTCGAAGATGAGAGCGATGACAAAGACATCTTACAATGGATATATAAGAATGAAGACAGTCTATCTAGGCCACAAGACCATCAATCCACATTGCAAACCAAACAATATGGTCAATGATTTTCAATACTACAAATAATGGGATATGAAGGTCATGGGCCCATAGGATTGAGGAAAGAAGGTATCATTGAACCTTTCCAACCTCGTTCATTAACATCCCAAGACACTACAAGGCTAGGTTACAGAGGCAAAGCAAAGACCAAAGGACCAGATAAGCATAAAGGCAAACAACTAGAAACATCTACTCCTAACCTAGTAGAGCAGATTCACCAACTACAAGGATGGAGTGAGACAAACTCCAATGAGTATGAATGGGATAGTCTCTCTGAACTATCTCGTGATGAAAAAGATGTTGATGTGGTCCATGAGTATGACCCTACCCATGCAAATCATGAGAGACAAATTTCATGGTCTAGACCTCTAGAGTTTGATCCACATAATAACAATAGTGAGTTTCATGAGGAAAGAATGATGCCACACTTAACAGATCAACTTGTGGAGAGTACCATCATAGACATTGTCAATGCTTACAATAACCACACTAACTCCTCCATCTTGACCATCACTAGCCTCAAACCATACCAATCTGTTGACCCGTTACCACTATTGCATCTATAACTCATAGATTGGGAACTGCAAGACTCTACCCCTGAGCTAGATACCTTTTAGAATGATGAGGCCATCATCGATTACCTAGAACTTAGAGACCATATACCCGTAGGGGATCATAGAGCTGGCTATGCCATCGAACTCAACGATAGGGCTTATTTTGGAGAGAGTGCCAAGAGATTCAGTCTCAAAAATGTAAAAATGAAAGATAGATCTAACGGTGAAAACCACTATGTGGCAGTGTTAGATCGTGAAAATAGTAAAAATATAAAATATGTATCCAACGGTGAAAAGCTTTCTAAGGCACCGAAGGAGGAAAGGCTTGACCCTCTTCCCAATCTAACACATCAGGAGAGATCCACAATCTTGATGGAACCAACAGAATAAATCAATGTCGGCACAAGTGAAAATCCAAAGATGATCCATATGGCAAAATCCTTAACTGCACAAGAGAAGCCAGAGTTCTCCAAATTCTTCAAAAAGAAACAAATCAACTTTGCTTGGTCATATGTAGATATGCCGGGTCTAGATCCAAACCTTATAATGCATCACTTATTGCTAGCTCCAAGAGCTAAGCCAGTTAAACAAAACTAAGGAAGATGCACCCACATATCGTACTCATCGTAAAAGAAGAACTCAAGAAGCTATTAGATGTCGAGTTTATCAGACCAATAGACTATCTAGAGTGGATTTCAAATATAGTGCATGTCGCCAAACCAGATGGAAGAGTTTGATTGTGTACTGACTTCATGGATCTGAACAAAGCTTCCCCTAAAGATGACTTCCCTCTGCCTAACATCGACATCATTATAGATCTTACAACAGGACACACCATGTTGTCTTTAATGGATGGATTCTCCGGCTATAACCAAATCAAGATAGCGCCAGAGGATCAACATAAAACAACATTCACATGTCCATGGGGTACCTATTGTTGGTGCGTCATGCCATTCGGGATAAAGAATGCGGGGGCAACATATCAGTGGGCAATGACAACAATCTTTCATGACATGATGCATACCATCATGGAAGATTACGCAGATGACATTCTAGCCAAATCAAAAACTAGAGAAGGGCATATACAAGTCCTGGACAAGATCTTCACAAGTCTAGAACAATTTAATGTATGGTTAAATCCAAAAAAATGTGTTTTTGGAGTCACATCCGGTAAACTCCTTGGATATATCGTATCAGCTAATGGAATAGAGGTGGACCCGACAAAGGTCAAAGCAATCATGGAAATGCCGCCACCTAAGAATCTGAGTCAATTGCGGTCTTTACAAGGAAAGTTGTAGTCCATCAGAAGGTTCATCTCTCAGCTGGCAGATAAGTGTCACCCATTCACGCATCTCCTACACAAAAACATTCCTTTCAAATGAGATGACATGTGTGAGAAAACATTTCAACATCTAAAGGAGTATTTGATGAATCCATCTATATTATTGCCACCAATTCAGGGCAAGCCATTGCTACTCTACATTTCAGCCACACCAACAGCTCTTGGAGCTTTGCTAGCACAACAGAACCATGAAGGAAAAGAACAAGCAATCTACTATGTAGTAGCTGAACACTGGTCGGCTACGAACTAAAATATACCCCAATTGAAAGAGCATGCCTCGCTGTAGTCTTTGTTTCACAAAAATAGAGACATTACATGCTATCACATTCCATCAAGCTAGTAGCGAAGATTGATCCATTGAAATACTTGCTCAACAAAGCTACCCTAATAGGTAGAATATCAAAATGGGTCATGATACTCAGTGAATTTGACATCGAGTATGTGGATAGATGAGCAATAAAGGGGCAAGTGATTGCAGATCAACTGGCAGATGCACCTTTAATAGATGACAAGCCATTTAGCTTTGAATTTCTAGATGAGTCTATCTTTCACATAACAACAACCTAGAAACTCTACTTTGATGGATCATATACTCAGCACGGGTCTGGGGCAGGTATCTTATTGATCACACCTAATGGAGACACCATTCCAAAATCATACAGACTACTCTTTCCATGCACCAACAATGTGGCAGAGTACGAAGCCCTAGTTATTGGCATCAAGCTGGTAGTAGAATGGAAAATCACAGAACTTCATGTGTATAGCAACTCGCAACTTGTCATCAACCAAGTGAACGACGCCTATCAAACAATGGATGAGAATTTAATACCATACAAACGTATGGTAGACAACTTCAAATAATACTTTGTTGTGATCTCTTTTGAGTAGATACCCAGGCTGGAGAACAAAGCAGTAGATGCCATGGCAACCGTTGCATCTCTCCTAGATATTCTAAAAAACCAGTCATGTTATGAGTTCTTGGTAGAGCCAGTATCCCATCCTACATATGACACCCCTGAATCCCACATCATTTGCCATATAGTAGGATTTGATTCTCCCTTATACGACAAAGTGTATACTTATCTAAAAGAGAACATCCTACAACTTGACCTATCGAGTAACCAAAAACAAACCTTCATCCATCAAGCCTCCCATTTTACCATAATTGCTAACACCCTATATCGACGAGGGCTCGATGGTACTCTCCTGAGGTGTCTCGACAGTGAGGAATATCAAACGGCCCTAAGCAAAGTTCATGATAGTATATGCGAGACCCACTCTAGTGGTCCTACCCAGCTAAGAAACTCATACGTATGTGATACTACTGGCCAACTATGGAAAAATACTCCTATCATTTTGTGAAGAGGTGCAAGAAATGCCAAATCCATGGGAACCTAATACATGCACCAACACAGGAGCTGCAACCTTTAACGACTCCTTTGCCTTTCTGTCAATGGGGACTCGACTTAGTGGGCAAGATCCACCCTCCATCATCCAGCGAACATAAATTCATAATCACTGCTACTGAGTACTTTACAAAGTGGATTGAAGCCGTACCCCTCGCCAATGTCACAGGCAAACAAATTGCCTCTTTCATCCTGAATTACATCATTTGCCGCTATGGTTTCCCTATATCCATTATCACTGATAATAGAAGACCATTTAAAAACCAAGATGTCAAAGAGCTATGTGATAAATTCCACATCCAACACTGCTTTTCCACCCCATATTACTCCCAAGGAAATGACTAGGTAGAGGCATCAAATAAAACTATCTTAAAAATCCTGAAAAAAATTATCAATGATGCCTGCCGCGATTGGCACATCCAATTGAATCCCGCACTGTGGACCTACTGTACAAGTGTCCGTACACCCACAGGTGCAACACCATATTCCCTTGTCTATGGCTCTGAAGCCATCTTGCCCATTGAAGTCGAGATCCCATCCTGGTGCAGGAGCACCTTGGAAAATTAATATTGCCTTGGACAAATCTTTGAGTTTAATTAAATTTGTATGCTTCCACATTGTAATGAGGTTTATCAAGTCATTTTTATGTGTTTAGGTCATTAGGAGTTTCAAAAATGCAAAATATTGCAAACCATGTAAAGGTTGTCAATGTAAAATTGGAAAAAAGATGCAAAGTTGGAAGGTGAAGAGTCATTTGGCTCTTGGTTTGCTCCAAATCAGTTATGAACTGAAGAGACATGTTTTAATGCCTTTAAAAGGCCTTGTAACCATGAAGAATTCGTGGGTGGTTGAAGATTTGAGCATGGAATGAGAAAAAACAATGTTTTCCTGTATTTTCCTTCAGAAATTTGTTGTCTTTTGCTATTGTACGGCCCTGTATAGAATTGATTGGATGTCTAATGGATTGCAAATGTTATATCCTTCAACCACCTTCCATTTGCTTCTTGTCCCATGCATTTTTATTTAGTTTTGTGAAAGATATGAGTGTTTTATGGACTGTAATTTTCTAATTTTTCCTGCAACAGTCCCATTGCAGCATTTGGTATGGTTCTGTACGGACATATACAGAAGCAAACCATATATGGTTGGAAAGAGTATTGAGTCTACTTTCCATTTCTTTTTGTTGCATCAAATTGGTATCAGAGCTAGCGAAAGATTTGGGTGGTGTGTATTTTTTTTTCTGTCACTGAGAAGGCAAGTGAAGAGCGAGAAGATCTTGATTGTATAGATAGATCGCCGAGGGAGGCAATCTACACCTTTAGGATTTTGTGTTGCTCAGTTGTTTGGTTGCAGGTGCTTGTTCCATCTAGCTGCAAGAAGGATGTTTTCTGAGGTTGTGTGTGTTGGCAGACAAGATGAGGTCTGTCATGACCATTCTCTAATAGAGATTTGGCTAGAGAAGGATGCATAGAGAAACCACTGAGGAGAGAGTGGTAGATGCATCACCAGGATTTGCTGTTGGGTGAGATGAATGGTTTGGTTGGTTGTGAAGCAGCGTGTAGGGTGGACATCTGAAGAAGCACTTGAGGTTGCAGCCTGAAGAGTACTCCACTGATGGGAGTAGAAGGAGCCTGAGGATGCTCTGTGAAGATGGTAGTTTGTTTTGTTGGTTGGTTGGTCACCATTTCTATTGATTGGAAGATTGTAGCTGAGAAGATTGAAGATAAAGAGAGAGGAAAGAGACTTTTGTTACAGATACATTTCCAAGGGACTTGGAAATTTTGTTGGTTGGTTGTATGGTGCAGGAGCATCTTGGCAAATTAATATTGCCCTAGACAAATCTTTAAGTTTGATTAAATTTGTATGCTTCCACATTGTAATAAGGTTTATCAAGTCATTTTTATGTGTTTAGGTCATTAGGAGTTTCAAAAATGCAAAATATTGTAAACCATGTAAAGGTTGTCAATGTAAAATTAGAAAAAAGATGCAAAGTTGGAAGGTGAAGAGCCATTTGGCTCTTGGTTTGCTCCAAATTAGTTATGAACTGAAGAGACATGTTTTAATGCCTTTAAAAGGCCTTGTAACCATGAAGAATTCGTGGGTGGTTGAAGATTTGAGCATGGAATGAGAAAAAAACAATGTTTTCCTGTATTTTCCTTCAGAAATTTGCTGTCTTTTGCTATTGTACAGCCCTGTATGGAATTGAATGGATGTCTAATGGATTGAAAATGTTATATCCTTCAACCACCTTCTATTTTCTTCTTGTCCCATGCATTTTTATTTAGTTTTGTGAAAGATATGAGTGTTTTATGGACTATAATTTTCTGATTTTTCCTGCAACAGTCCCATTGCAGCATTTGGTACGGTTCTGTACAGACATATATAGGAGCAAATAATATATAGTTGGAAAGAGTATTGAGTCTACTTTCCATTTCTTTTCGTTGCATCAAATTTCATTAATATTTGAATAAGTTATGGCATTTTTATTGAGGGTAGGTCTGCAGAGTTTAATTTTCTAAAAATGCAGTTTGAAAATATGCATGGTACGACTTGGTATGACCTCACATTGATGTATATAATAGATGGATGGAAAGATATATGTTTCTAGTTTACAATTATTTTGTTTTGGTATAATTGCATTAAGTTTTGTGACAGATATTGCAATTTTGGTGAGGGCAGGTCTGAACGCTGCCTAGGGTTTGTAGTTTTAGGAAAAGAGTCATAACTTTCTCTCCTACCATTGGATCTTCATGAAAATTGGATGAAAAGTCTATATTAATGTTCTCTTCAACCTAACAAAATAAATTGGATTAGTTCTTTGATTTGTTAATGTTATTGAGGATAGTTTTGGTCCTCCTACCTCTGCATCACATCCTTGCAAGTATCGTTAAAAGGCCTCATATCTGATGAAGAGTACAGAGTTTCCAGACTTCAAGAGTTAGATCTACTCGAAGAAAGAAGACAACATGCCTTTAACCATCTCAAGGCTTATCAACAAAGGATGTCCAGGAGTTACAATCACAAAGTCAAACCTCGGGTATTTCAAGTTGGTGACCTAGTCCTCAGAGAGAATCTAAGAAATCAGCAGGACAGAGAGAAGAAAGGTAAGTTTGAATCCAACTGGTTGGGTCCTTATGTCATCATTGATGCCTATGGATCAGGTGCTTACCAATTGGCTACATTAGAAGGTGAAATGTTTGATGATCCCATCAATAACATGCATCTTCGCAAGTTCTACACCTAAACCCCAATGCAAGGGAGTCAAAAATAGCAAAAAAAAAGCAAAAAAAAAGACAAACAACAAAAAAAATCATCCTCTGGTCAAAACCTGGTAAACAGGTGCCTTGGATAGATACCATGATGAAAACCTGACAAACAGGCGTCATGTGTATTTTAGCTATCGTGCAAATAAAAGCAAGTGGTGAAAACTTGGTAAATAGGCGCTACTTGTGATAAACCGCTTCCTCCATCTTTTCAGACCTTGTTCCTCATCCATCCTGTTAGTGCCTGAATTGACTGGTAGTTTTCTGAGCATTTTTCATTCAGGCACTCTCCCTAAGTATCCAAAAAATGTTCTAGGTAATGGACCTCCTCAGTATTTTTCAGCTGCATCATCATATTTTCTTGAGGAGGAGGTCATCATCATCATGTTTGTTTCGATGGTGGTCAGCATCATCATGTTCTCCATCGGCCGGTTTCTCATCGTCATCATCATATTTCGCTGTCGGGTGATGTTTGGTTTTTATCATGATGATGCTGATGAGCTACAGTGCACCCTGATCTGCTTGCGAGGGTGATTTTTCAAAGTCTCCGGTGATCTTGCATTTATCACCTTGCGCAAACATGATGATGATGTTGCCCCGATATCTTGAAGGGGTTATTCTCTAAGTTGTTCGACCTAACTTGTTTTTTCTTAAGGGTCGTCGTCATCATCATCATATTTCCAGTTATCATCCTACTGCTTGCGGAGGTCATCATATTTTCTGCCTTCATGATATTTCGCCGGGGTGATATTTTTATCATCGGGTGATCTTGGTTATGATCATCCTGATGATGTTGTTGAAGAGTTCTAAGTGCGACCCGATATTCACTAGGGTCATCATATTTTGAACGTCAGGATGATCTTAGTCAATATCATCCTGATGATGTTGTATCACCTCTTGTTCGTTGTTTTGTCATCCTGATGATGCTGACGTCATCCTTATATCAGGGTGATATCTTTCTTTCTGCCTATCTGCATCATGATATTTCCGAAGGAGGGGGTGATATTTTCATATCACTCGAGTGTGTTTGTTCCAGCATCATGATGATGCTGATATCAAGGAGATATCCGCCTGCTGGCTTCGTGCATTATCTAGTGGGGGTGATCTTTTCAAGCATCATCGTATTCATCAATCGCCCCGATCTTACAGAGGAGCTACAGTGCAACATGATTTTCGTGCATCAGGATGATATTTCCAAATATCCGGTTGTCTTCCGAATATCATCCTGATGTTGATATGATGATGACGTCATCAAGGTCGGGGGGGGGTTATATTTCTAACATAGATCATCTTGTGGAGATCCCCCGATATTTGCAAACATGATGATGACGTCATCCGGATATGAGGAGGTGCGCAGTAGGCAGATATGATGATGACGTCAGTAGGATATGATGATGACGTCATCAGGATGTTCATCGGCCAGACTTTCGGTTTAAGCTCAGCAGGAGGATATTCCTCCGATGGATCAGGTTGTGCCGATTATCATGAAGGTTATATTTCAAATATCATGATGACGTCAGGGTGATATTTCGGGCAACAGGATATCATGCTGCTGGAGGATGATGATGATGAAGTCTTATACTAGTGTCGTCAGGAGCAAAAGCACCGACATGATATATGCTCATGACCTAGTATATAAAGTGTTAAAGAGGTCATCGCGGGGTGCATGTGGGATAATGTTATCCTGCATATTCGAAATATCATGATGATGAATATCGGCGGGAAGTGGTTGCGATTAACTGTTTGATGATCTTCCCAAGGCCAAGGGTTGGTGCGCCATCAATGGCGATTGTTGCAGAGGTATGGGCGATGGCGTGGACGGATGTAGTACCTGATTGAAGATCTGGATCCCGAGGCAGTGGCGCAGGGCTCGAAAAATCTTCCTGTCTCCTCCCCTACCTGCTGCGTTAATGTTTGAGCGCCATTTTTATCATACTGTATATCTGGCGGGAGTTTTGGTCAACCTGGTAGTTAATGCTGAATACATCCTCCTGCTATATAATGCAGACGATGTTATTCATTCAAAGGTTGTTGAAAGTTGTAGATTTTTGGCTCTGTAATCCAAAACCAGCTGATCTGGTTGCTCTGTACATTCTATCTTGTGAGTTTATGTATCTCCTGTTGTAGGACTTGGCATGAATCCACTGGTTTCATGGTTGATCTTATATGAGTAATGCTATCTTAGCATGTGTTGTGTTAATTCTGTCTCCAGTATTGCATGTATTCTTCTTCTGGATCTGGATATTTGTGTGATGTTTAGATTCTAGAGCATAGAATTCCTATGTTGAATGTCTGATCTTTTAACCTCTACTCAAGGGGCAGATTAAACTGTTTTCAGGTTGAACATTGGGAAGGGTACACTGCAGTAGGGATGCCAGAAGTAGAGATAGCTCAACACTCTTCATTGGGAGATATCTGTAAGGCAGATATCATGTGTATCCCCCTGAAATCCAGTTTTAGCTATTCATGTTGATCATTCACAGGTGTATGTCTACCGACTCCAAGCTATGGATAGGCACCAATCATGCTGTGTTCTTGTGTTATACACCATGTCCAGCTTTGCATCCAAATTCATATCAAAACATTTCATACTTCCACCTGTTAGTTGTAGGAGTAGGATTAGGAACGCCCTGCATGCTCTCATACCCAACCAGACATCATGTCCAAGAATGTTGCCAGCCTTGTGATCTATCATGCAGATCTTGGTCCATACATGAGAGTATTCTGCCTGTTGTTGTCAAGCTAGATCTTTCTATCTTTGAGCTAGTCAAGGTTACATCTTGAGTTATAGGGATACCCCCCTTGGTGCGGCAGAACCAGAAGTGAAGGGGAGGAGCTCACGCAACCTCCTGTATTCAGTTGGCCTGAATCTGCCTGTGCATTAGAAGTGGCAAACCCTAATGCTGATTCAGAAGAAATGTCAACAAATTGGTGACTCTGCTGGGGAACGGTGATGTAAAGTAATATCCTGCAGTCTCTGGTGAAGTGATGCTCTGTTGGTGGAATGAACCTGGAAAAGTAGCTTTCAGCTATTGAAGATTTTGTCCTCTCTGGAGAGGTGGCGACTCTGCAAAAAAGATCCAAATGCACATGAAAGATAGATGTATGTTATTGGTTGAAAGATGTACATATTTCTGCATCTGTATGAGAAAAGGTACCTTGTTCCTTCCCCTTTATTTGCTGTTTTAATGCATAGGTTAGATGCCAGGGGAAGCCTTAGGTCTTAGACAGACAAAGGATGTCTAAGAGTAAGATTTTTATGAATCCAAGTATGAGTTATCCCACACTCAGTGGTGAAATGTTGGATAAAGGAATAGAAGAGATAAGAAATAGGTTGATATTCTTAGAGGCTGAGCAGGCCCAGTTAAGAAACAGTAACCCTGTTGTGTCTGCCAGTCAGAAGGCTAAGCCTCCTGTCAGCCCTTTTGATCCTTTGTATGACCAACTGGATTTGTCATGGGTGGATTATGAAGTAGAAAATATGCCTGCTAGGATATACTGTCAGATGCCTAGATTTAGTGGTCACAATGTATGTGATGGGAATGCACATATCCAAAATTTTCAAAGTTTTATGGGAAAATATTCATTCAGAGATGAGGATATGTGGATGAGGTTTCTTGTTAGGTCCTTTGATGCAAAAGCAAAAGACTGGTATTTGAGCTTTCCAAAGAAATTTTTTGCCTATTGGGATGAGCTTGCTGACTATTTCAAGGAAGAATTTGCAAAAGAACCGGCTGATCTTGTTGCAGAATTGATGAAGATAAGAAAACAAGATGAAGAGCCTTGTGTTGATTTCAGTCATAGGTTTGCAGTAGCCCTTTCACATGTCCCTGAAAGTTTCAGACCCGATATTTCAGCCTGTGTTGGCATATTCTTTGAAGCTTTTGAGGAGGGCTCTAGTGCATTACTGAGGGATTTCAAGGTGACAAGTATGCAGATGGCATACAAGTTTTTAGAAAATGTAGAAGAAATGAGAAATGTGCACCTGCTGAAACCCCTGTCCCCAGGCCTTGGTGTGAATAATGGTTATGAAGCTGCAAATGACCAAATGATTATGGCATCATGTGCAGATAAAAATGAAAATAAAAGCATAGAGGTTGAGACTGCTGTATGTGAACATAATGCTAACAATACTGCTCAACTGGATTGTTCACCAGTTGAGGATGCCAGTGAAAGGACTAATGAGGACCCCCATTGCAATGATGAGGCAGCTGACCATGAAGACAATAATGAGGTTGTGGACAGCAATGAGCAATTTTTTGAATGGACCTGTGGAGAAAATTGTGAGTATTGTACTCAAGACAGAGAAGATATAAGCAAACAGAGAAGCAGTTCTATGTGTGACCCATTGCCTACCTTTCAAACACATGGAGATCATGAAGAGCAGTCAGAAATTGAAATAAGTGCTAGTTCAGAGCATGATTGTTTTTCATTTGATGGCTGTTTTGCTTATGACACACAGGCTGATACTCCTCCACAGAGTGAATCCACTGATGATGAAGAGGTGTGCTCTGCTGCCCATGAACAAATGGCATACTATGATGAAACTGATGCACCTGGGTCACCCATTTATGACACATATGGTGATGAGGATCTGTCTGAGTATGGTGAAGATCTAGACATTATTTTTGGCTTGGATTCTGTTTCTCATCTTGATGAAAGAGGAAACAACATACATCAGGTAAGTGACTGTGAAAATGTGCCTGATTTGAAAGAGATGCCAGAGCCTGATCTTTTCCAGCCTGGTGTACCAGATGGTTGTGTACATGATGTACACAATTGTGATTTTGAAAGCTTTTCTTTTGATGAGCCAGCATATAATACAATGAGCCTTGATCTTCCTAGTTTTGTGGTGGACTCTGAGTGTTTCCTATTTGCAGTCCAACTAGGAGATCATGTTGCAATGCATGATGATGATAGAGGTGATGAGTGCTATATGCCATATGAACATGCATTGTTTGATATATTCTGCACCCACATGTCACATGATGCTGAGGGTTATCTGCACAAGGGTGATAATGACAAGCCAAATCAGAGGGTTGAATATGCAGATGACAAGATTTGTTTGTGGGTGGATCTTTGTAGTATCTCCAAGCTTGACCCAGTGCATGCAGATGAAAACAAGATATTTGACAAAGGGAGATACATGTTTTTCTTTTCTTGGTGGCCTTAGGCCATCAAGTGTGTTGGGTGATGCAGGTCAGTGCAGTATTTGACTCTGTGCCCAATGGATAAGGGACTGGTCTGCATCCCAGAGATCTGGTGTTCTCGCTGCAGGTTTTCACCTGCACGTCCCCAGACAGAGCCACTGTTAGTGCCTGAATTGACTGGTAGTTTTCTGAGCATTTTTCATTCAGGCACTCTCCCTAAGTATCCAAAAAATGTTCTAGGTAATGGACCTCCTCAGTATTTTTCAGCTGCATCATCATATTTTCTTGAGGAGGAGGTCATCATCATCATGTTTGTTTCGATGGTGGTCAGCATCATCATGTTCTCCGTCGGCCGGTTTCTCATCGTCATCATCATATTTCGCTGTCGGGTGATGTTTGGTTTTTATCATGATGATGCTGATGAGCTACAGTGCGCCCTGATCTGCTTGCGAGGGTGATTTTTCAAAGTCTCCGGTGATCTTGCATTTATCACCTTGCGCAAACATGATGATGATGTTGCCCCGATATCTTGAAGGGGTTATTCTCTAAGTTGTTCGACCTAACTTGTTTTTTCTTAAGGGTCGTCGTCATCATCATCATATTTCCAGTTATCATCCTGCTGCTTGCGGAGGTCATCATATTTTCTGCCTTCATGATATTTCACCGGGGTGATATTTTTATCATCGGGTGATCTTGGTTATGATCATCCTGATGATGTTGTTGAAGAGTTCTAAGTGCGACCCGATATTCACTAGGGTCATCATATTTTGAACGTCAGGATGATCTTAGTCAATATCATCCTGATGATGTTGTATCACCTCTTGTTCGTTGTTTTGTCATCCTGATGATGCTGACGTCATCCTTATATCAGGGTGATATCTTTCTTTCTGCCTATCTGCATCATGATATTTCTGAAGGAGGGGGTGATATTTTCATATCACTCGAGTGTGTTTGTTCCAGCATCATGATGATGCTGATATCAAGGAGATATCCGCCTGCTGGCTTCGTGCATTATCTAGTGGGGGTGATCTTTTCAAGCATCATCATATTCATCAATCGCCCCGATCTTACAGAGGAGCTACAGTGCAACATGATTTTCGTGCATCAGGATGATATTTCCAAATATCCGGTTGTCTTCCGAATATCATCCTGATGTTGATATGATGATGACGTCATCAAGGTCCGGGGGGGTCATATTTCTAACATAGATCATCTTGTGGAGATCCCCCGATATTTGCAAACATGATGATGACGTCATCCGGATATGAGGAGGTGCGCAGTAGGCAGATATGATGATGATGTCAGCAGGATATGATGATGACGTCATCAGGATGTTCATCGGCCAGACTTTCGGTTTAAGCTCAGCAGGAGGATATTCCTCCGATGGATCAGGTTGTGCCGATTATCATGAAGGTTATATTTCAAATATCATGATGATGTCAGGGTGATATTTCGGGCAACAGGATATCATGCTGCTGGAGGATGATGATGATGAAGTCTTATACTAGTGTCGTCAGGAGAAAAAGCACCGACATGATATATGCTCATGACCTAGTATATAAAGTGTTAAAGAGGTCATCGCGGGGTGCATGTGGGATAATGTTATCCTGCATATTCGAAATATCATGATGATGAATATCGGCGGGAAGTGGTTGCGATTAACTGTTTGATGATCTTCCCAAGGCCGCGGGTTGGTGCGCCATCAATGGCGATTGTTGCAGAGGTATGGGCGATGGCGTGGACGGATGTAGTACCTGATTGAAGATCTGGATCCCGAGGCAGTGGCGCAGGGCTCAAAAAATCTTCCTGTCTCCTCCCCTACCTGCTGCGTTAATGTTTGAGCGCCATTTTTATCATACTGTATATCTGGCGGGAGTTTTGGTCAACCTGGTAGTTAATGCTGAATACATCCTCCTGCTATATAATGCAGACGATGTTATTCATTCAAAGGTTGTTGAAAGTTGTAGATTTTTGGCTCTGTAATCCAAAACCAGCTGATCTGGTTGCTCTGTACATTCTATCTTATGAGTTTATGTATCTCCTGTTGTAGGACTTGGCATGAATCCACTGGTTTCATGGTTGATCTTATATGAGTAATGCTATCTTAGCATGTGTTGTGTTAATTCTGTCTCCAGTATTGCATGTATTCTTCTTCTGGATCTGGATATTTGTGTGATGTTTAGATTCTAGAGCATAGAATTCCTATGTTGAATGTCTGATCTTTTAACCTCTGCTCAAGGGGCAGATTAAACTGTTTTCAGGTTGAACATTGGGAAGGGTACACTGCAGTAGGGATGCCATAAGTAGAGATAGCTCAACACTCTTCATTGGGAGATATCTGTAAGGCAGATATCATGTGTATCCCCCTGAAATCTAGTTTTAGCTATTCATGCTGATCATTCACAGGTGTATGTCTACCGACTCCAAGCCCTGGATAGGCACCAATCATGCTGTGTTCTTGTGTTATACACCATGTCCAGCTTTGCATCCAAATTCATATCAAAACATTTCATACTTCCACCTGTTAGTTGTAGGAGTAGGATTAGGAACCCCCTGCATGCTCTCATACCCAACCAGACATCATGTCCAAGAATGTTGCCAGCCTTGTGATCTATCATGCAGATCTTGGTCCATACATGAGAGTATTCTGCCTGTTGTTGTCAAGCTAGATCTTTCTATCTTTGAGCTAGTCAAGGTTACATCTTGAGTTATAGGGATACCCCCCTTGGTGCGGCAGAACCAGAAGTGAAGGGGAGGAGCTCACGCAACCTCCTGTATTCAGTTGGCCTGAATCTGCCTGTGCATTAGAAGTGGCAAACCCTAATGCTGATTCAGAAGAAATGTCAACACATCCCTCCTAACTGCATCCACCCAATCACATCAAGGTACCTACCATGGCTTGTTGTTCTCTCATCCTTACCGCCTTCTCCCATCAGGCTGTCGGTCTACACTTGCGTTCATCTTGTCATCCGTCCTGCACCAATCCATTGAACTGTTGTCAAACTACGTTGCCTATGAGCTATCACGTAGGCAAGGCCATCATTGATGTTCCCCTGAGGCTCCTTTCCCATCCATTTCATCCCTTATCACCCATCCATTTGTCCATCCAATTCCACCATTTCCCATCGCCTAGGTCCTAGGTCCACAAAGTCTGCACCCTGAGCTACGTTGCCTCTGCGTCATCACATAGGCAAGGCCATTTATCAATGAGCCCCTGAGGCACTAGGCCAGTCCCTTAGGGCTTGTTTCTTCATGTCTATTCATTAGTTCATCCACAATAAATCAATCCTTTACTTGACTGGGGGCAACTCCTCGACCTAGTTGGAGAATTGGATTCTTGAATTTCGCACACCTCAGAGGATAACAATAAGGATCACGATACTATCACCAGACAACATACAACTTTACAAACACACTTTTTCAACAAAACTCTTGATGCAAGAACTAGACCTGTAAACAAGACACAATGGGCCTTGACCACCATGATGATTGTATTTGTTTTCGTTGCAAGAAAACATAACTATGGCAAGAAAATTTGTGCTTATTAAAAAAGGTTTAAGTCACAGAGTCTTGATTTTTGTTATTATGTCTTTTTATGCTACTCAAGGATGTCAAAAACTAGAGGAGCTATGATGGGGAAATAATTATCTTATTTGTTTACTGTTTGTGGATCAATCTTTAGTAATGTGACAACTTTGTCTAATGACATGATCAGTAAAAGATCATTGAGGACATTCTAGGTCTAAACATGAAACAAGACAATCCTTGTCTGTTGACACATGCAAGGCATACTCAGGTCATCTAGATTCAATTTTGACTAGATGCTTGTATTAACTTGCTAAATCAAAATCCATGTAAGAGATACTCAGGTCATCTTGGTTTAATTATACCTAGATGCTTGTATTTTCTTACAACATTTTAAAAGCTTTATGATGAAACAAAGTACTTCAAATACTTGCATATACAAAGATGACAATCCAAACATCCATACATATCATGTTGCATATCATTCCATTATAAGCATTGCATCCTTGACCAAAAATCCAAGTGTCGAAAGATCCATTTATCCAAGTTATTTCTTCTAAATCATCCATTTATCCCACTTCTTAAATCCATTCTTCTAAGTGTTCTTTTATTTTATGATTGAGTATACTTGGACAACTAAAACAATTCATAAACATATTTGCATATCATAAATAGGTGTGTACATCCTTAGTTCATTATCATTTAGGTGCATTAGTAACCTTAAAACACTTAGATCATGATAGTTATGTCATTTATCCACATATATTGCATAAACATTTCAAAAAAAAAAAAAAAAACATACAAAAACATAGATCTCACAGTGTTGGCATATTAGATCACCATCCATTCATAAAGAAATTAAAACAACCTGTATTGCATTTCTTAATAACACCACAGAGTGCATTAGATCATAATAACATATCAGCATATAGGATCAAGGACATGCATTTAAGTCATCACGACCATCATATATCACATAAAAAGCATCATGTCACAATAAATACGAAGTGCGTAATAGAATCACATAAATATGTCAGAAGAATCACATACGTGCATAATCATAACATCAACATATAGATAGCATCAAATAGAACACATCCATCATGAATAAAAAGCAACGTCCATAAGAAGCACATGCATATAGTCCATCGAACTCATGTAGATCATCATCATATATCAAAATAATAATCATGTCCAAGTGTACTATGATATCAAATAACATAATAAGTACATATCAAAATGTCCATAAAGGGTGTATACAAAATCCCACTGTCAAAAGGTAGATGTCTCAGAAAGATCTAGGAGGTACTGCCTCCTGAAGGTACTGGCTGCGGTGGCTGTTGAGGCTATTGTGGCTGCTGTGACTACCCATCCCTACACCCATTTGATGTCCCTACAATTGAGGTCACCCTCTGTGGCCCCATCACCCCTCTGCTCTCTGTAAAACCCCTTCGCGACCTACTGCGATAGCTAGATCAGAAACTGCCTGTTCGCCACTCTAGGCGCATGACCTGCTTGTATAACCCTCACCAGTAGAATATCTCCTAGCCAGCCCAGACCATCTCTGCCACTGTTTGTCCTATCGGCCCCTATACTGTAGTCTGCTGCACTTGCTCCAATAACCCCTCTGCCTTGGTATACCGCTGAATCGTGATATCTCTCTCTAAACTAGCTGTCTACAACTCACCCTGCAGTTGGGTGATCTATCCCTGCATCTTGCCCATCTGAGCCTGCATCTAACCCATCTAGGCCTGCTACTATGCCATCTGTGTCTGCTGCTGAGCCACTTGGGCTCATAGGGCCTCTGGCTCCCCATCATTAGTCCCTATCCCTATACCTGTGGCTGCATAGGAGGCTACATCTTACCCAATTGTACCTACTGGGCAGGATCCACATCAACCTGCTGTCTAACCCTCCTGCCGTCTTCATCATCTCCATCATCACTGTCATCACCACCACCCCCTCCACCACCTCTGCCATGATCACCACCTCCTCCTCCACCACCTGTGCCATCATCACCATCACCCCTACCATCTCTGCCACCTCGTCCACCCTGTCGCCTCCGTCGCCACTGCAGACCTTTCTCATCCTCCTCCCGATCATCTAATCTCAGGGCTCTCTCTCTAGGTCTGGAGTAGCGAGGGAATGGATGTGCTACAAACCAAGTTGCATAATCCTGTGTCATACCTGCGTCTGCAATTGTCCTCCTCATAGACCATGGCTGATATGGAAGCTATAGAAACTCTGCCTGAGCCTGCTCAAATGAATTACTAGGACCCCATCGTGGATGCTCCTTGTGCATCCTAGAAAAGATGGCATTCCCCTAGGGCATCCCTTGGATCCTGCCAAACTGCCAGTACACACGAGAAATGATGTGCCTCTCAAGAATGTAGGGAGTCCTCCCTATTAGCCACCTAGTCTGAAAGAAAAATGGTAGCTCTGATGCGTCATCCTCCCATACCTTGCAATCTAGGTAGGGTCTCCAAACAACTGAATCCACATTGTCGAATGCATGCCTCTAATACTCTAGCTTCCCCAGCTTGGGCTGGGAAAGACTCTCCTAAAACATGTATGAATACGGCTGCTCTTTGCGTCAAGGAGCCATACCTATAGGTCGTGTGATAGCAATGTGACACCAGGCCCATATCTGTAGCAAAGACACTCCACAAGATAAACTGGCAGCTCCATCATAGACAAACTGATGCAAGTCATGGTAGAGGTGTGCTAACAGGCAAGGACCCCAAGCAAATTGAGTCCCCTATGTAACAATCCACTCTAGAGTCCTCCCCCATCCAACTGCAAACCCGTGTAATCTCCTATTAGGGCACACTATCCCTTTGATCAACCCAGCAACCATTGACAGAAAAGGCTCGTAGTAGGCGATCATGTTTGCCCAACTGATCTCTGTCCCCTCAATGGTGTCGTTGTCAAATAACTCGCGACACTCATCTAATCCAACCCCTGTCTGAGACTCATACTCAACAAGCTCTCCATCTATTGGAATGTGCAAAATCTGATGGACGTCCTCTAGTGTCACTATAATCTCCCTGGTAGGAAGATGAAATGTCCCATCCTCACCGTGGTAAAGTTTCGACAGGGCAGTCAACATTTCGAGATTCACCTGAATCTCTGGCATAAAGCAAACATATGACAAACCCGCTGATCCCAGTACCAGACGGTCAAGCTCGGTCAAGTATGGCCTCAGAAGCTGTCACTGGAAACTGCTCCCATGACATGAGTATGTCATTCAACTCCTCCTGTAAGAAGCCAAATGCGTGCTAACCAAACAAGATCAGTTAAACTTCAAATCTATCAATCAAGTATCAAATACTTAGCTATTTTATCATGATACCTATCCTATCATCGGTCTTGAGATTCTATCAATCTCAGCGATGAATTATCAGTTGGCGAACATCGACTTTGATGCCGACTTTATCAAATTGTCTAAGTATTTTTTCTTTCTAAATCAGATGCATAGTTTTACTAGATTCACAGCATTTGCGCAGAACCCCTTTGCATTTGCGCAGTAAGAAGCAAATGCACAGTTTCCGGCCGCATATGCGCAGACTTAAAACAAATGCGCAGGTTTATCATGTTTGTGCAGTTTCATATCATTTGCATAGAATCCCCTAGTGCTTGCGCAGATCTGACTCTCATTTGCAAAAACCTAGAATTTGTGCAGATTCCTCCCACATTTACGCAGAATCAGAATGTTTGCACCGATTTAGGAGGTAAATGCGCTGAAATAATCCTACTACGCATTCAAACTACCTAAGTTTGACCTAGACTTTTGACCATCATAAATGCACCAAAACTAGAATTGAAATCTTACTTACTGGCAGACCGTACGCTGTTGGACGGTTGAACTATCGGATCCTCTTGAAGTGGTGTAACTCGACTGGAACCTGTTGCATTGTCGCTAACTCTCCTTAGCACCTGAGCAATGATCTCCTATAGGCTCTCCAACAAAGGCAAGTGTGCAAATGACTAGGAATGTGACCCCACACTCCTATTTATAGTGCATTTAACCCTAAGTGGAGGTGTTTAACCTTGTGCGTGCTGGGGCACTTTTTCATCCCATTTTTCTTCCGCGTTGACCATTTTCTTCTCCAGTCTGTCCTGCCAACCTATCTCATCGTGAGATTTTCTATCATCTAGTTGTCAACTTCTTCCCGTCCAATCTCTTGAGGGGGCATCCTATTGTCATAAACCTATACTAGGGGCAAACTGGGGCATGTGTCAATCGCATAAAATTTTTATTCTTTGAAACAACGTGATAAAACACATTGTATCAAAGAGGGGCAAAATGTATACACCTAAAAATGGCTAAGTCAATTAAATAAATATTTTAATATTTATTTTATTCTCATTCCTCTATCAATTAAATAAATATTCTAATTTATTTAAATGATTCACATCCCTCCAATAATTAAATAAAATCAATTTATTTAATTAAATTACCCTAATTCTTCTAATGTCTCATATAATTAAATAATCCTAAATTATTTAATTAATCCTAAATTCTTCTATCCCAAAGTCCTAATTTCATAAATCCACATCAGCTTTCCACCTCACCATGTTGCACACATAATTAAATATTTTAATATTTAATTAACTAATATTCCCTCACCTGGACATGTCATATTTCTGCTCTAGTCAAATTAGTTAACTCATCAATCAAATCAATTAACTAATTAGTCAATTGAGTTCACTAGCCAATCTATTCTATTGACTCCCCAATCAACCTAGTTAACTGATCAATCATCTCAGTTAACTCTTCAATCTATTCTGTTAACTCCCATAACTCATAAAAGGAGCTTGGACACTTGTCCTCTCTTGATTCACGCACATTCCCTCAACCTTTCTCAATCGTACACCTCAAAGGTAATTCCTCCAATCATGGATCTATTGACACTTGGATTTGGTCTTCCCTCAGCCTATATAAGCAAGGTCTTCACACCCATTTGCATACAGTCAAGCATTTGTAATCTTACTCTGTAGGAATCATACTAGCATGCCTTTGGCAAAGTTATCTCCATTTGCATTTACACAACCTCATTATCATAATCATCATTCAATCATGTCTCCATCAATCCATCTCCATTAGTATTGCATTGTAGTGTGATCTCCATTGCATCGTCCACCTACAACCATTCTACTCTTGTCATCTTCAATAGCAAGGAAGTACACACTTTTGAGAGCTCCATTACCATCAAGATCAAGAAGAGATAGGAGAACAATGGAAGCATAGAGGTAAAACAGTCTTCGAAGGTATAATCTTTGTTTACTTGTATTTACATCAATTTCCATTGAGTTATTGGATGATTAGTTGTTTAATACTATTGTTCACATTTTCCACTAATAGATATAATTCTTGGATTTGGAAATAATTGCTTATCTTTTGTCATTGTAATTTAATCTGGAAGGTTATACTGCCAGATTGTGTTTGATTTTCATTGTAAGATCCTGATCGGTTCATCTATTGGATCCTATATTTACTTTTAGTACTTTCTGTCTTCTAGGTGTGTATCAGAATTAGGTGAATTAGTCTAGTGTTTCAGCATTGACACAATTCCACTTGTATTCAACCATTTTGGCTTGATCAAGATTTGCATTCACCATCAACCCTTTTGGCTTGATCAATTTTATGTCTCTACTTCTATTGTAAGTTGGTCGGCTTGCCGCTAACAACTTTTAGTTAATTCCACTATCCTCGTTCTAATCTCCATATGCTCTCACCTTGCCCACATCAGGAACTTGGTGATCGGAAAGAGTTAGAATTTGAGTGATTGTAAAAATGTTTTTTTGGATTTGAGCTAATAGTTATACAAGGGACACTATAATGGAATTAGAGCTAGTGGTCTTGCTAGCCTACTCATAAACTAACAATCTTTTGCAACTTACATTTGTTGCATGCTAGTTTCAGCAACTGTATGTCAATTCAGTAGTTTCATGTTTTGAGTTTCAACAATGATTTATCATTTAGAGAATTATCGAAGCATTGATTCTTCCATCCTATGAATCATGGTGTTAATAAGGAAAAATATTTGGAAAAGAAGCTTTTCAAAGAAGGAAAGAAACTTGAACACCTGTCTCAATCAAAGGATGATCTACTTTGCATTTTGGAGGAAGTGGAAATTTGTTTATCTATAGTAGATTAGTTAGATTCTAAGATGATGCAACTTGCTATGAATCCATCAGTGACTTCTTTAGTAAAGCCATAGCTTTTAAAAGACACCAAGACAAAGATGTGAGACATACATTTACCTCTTGCATTAATGAAATTACAGGAATAACAACACTTGAAACTCCATACAATGATGACACAATGAAGGAGATATTTCAGTTGGTTGTGGAAATTTTTCTAGGTTTAGATGATATTAGAAGTCCTTCGTTTGCTAGAAGGATCACAATTCTAGAAACTGTTGCAAAACTTAGATCATGTGTCATTATGTTAGATCTTGAATGTGATGATATCAGAAGTCCTTCATTTTCTAGAAGAATCACAATACTAGAAACTGTTGCAAAAATTAGATCATGTGTCATTATGTTAGATCTTGAATGTGATATCTCATTCTTGAAATGTTTCAACATTTCATTGCAACTATCAGTAAGAATCATGCAAAAAATATTGTAACTTCTATACAGACCATTATGAATTTGGTTCTAAATGAGAGTGATGATATCTCCCAACCACTCTTATCAATTTTATCAGCTAATGTGAGAAAGGATAAGCAATAACTTTCACCATTTGTGCATGCTCTAGCTATTAAAGTTGTAAATAATGTGAAGAAAAATTGAAACCCTATTTGACAGTGGAGCATGAGGAAGAAGATAAGTTAGCATAAAAAAATTATGAAGTAGTTAAAGAACCTGAATTTGAGAAGGAACAACACTCAGAACATCACTATGAAGATTAAAATATCTTGATTCAAGAAGCATGTGTGGTGGGGCTCTAGAATGACTTAGTAGTTACTAATGATGAGGTTAAGCTTGCTAGAAAGTTTAGATCAACAACTAATGATAAATACTTAGGTCAACTCTAGGAAGCTAATTTAGAAAATGAGTGGGAGCTATAAGAAACCTATCAAAGTGGCTTTCATAATGACACTATTGAAAGGTATGTATTATAAGAGAATGTTAATTTTTGCATTAACTCTAGTAGAAGTCCAATATCATTGCACGACTTTGGATTTCATGAGGGTGATTGGAAGGAACACTTGTTGGTAACAAAAGAGAATAAAGTGCAAGTCCTAATAGAGTTGGATAGCACGAAGAGACTCATTGAAGGATTAACACAAAAATTGAAGAAATAATATATTGAGCAAATTGGGGTAAGTGTTGCCAGGACTAAGAAAGTTATAACTATTATATATTTACAAATAATTGAGAATGTAATGAAAATAATGAAATCAGAATATCCGCATATGATTAAAGACAGATGTGGCCATCAAATTAGCAAATGAGACCTTAATTGCATCTAAGGAAATGAAGGTAAAATTTGATGATCTCACCATTGAGCTTAAATAAACTACAAACTCATTAGAAAGTACCCAAATGACAGTACTTGAGGTAGAAGATCAACTTGATGTTGCAGAACACTCGAAGAAGCAAGTGAATGAAGCAAGGGATAAGGAGATCAAGTAGGTAATTGACGATCTTGATAGGATTCAAGAAGATTTTGATTTAGAATAGTTTCTAAGAAAACTAAAAGTTGTAAGTATAGAGTTGGGTTAGTAGGAATATTTGTGTAAACAAGAGAACGAAAATAACAATCAATATTTGATAACCCACTTTTTGTAATGGATGTAGAGTTATTCTTTGATAATCCACTTTTTTAGATGGATACTGAGACATTTACTGGTTCAAGCTCTACAACTTTTGATAATATCATAGTGACATAATAGAGGCTATCTACATCACAAGAAGGATTAAGGATTGGGAATTACAAATTCCCAATATTGATATGGGATCCAAGTGAAATTTTTAGACATGAGAAAAGTGCTTCACCAGATATTAAAGTTGGCTTTTAGCTTGTTGAAATTTTTAGATCAACTACTATTGGTGAGCAATTTGATTATCTTCATGATTATAGCTTATGGTATGAAAGCATTAATGTTAGCAAAGGTTTTTGGCAAGGCTCTGTCATAATGAAAAGTACCATGAATTTGGTGAGAAGGAAAAGAACACAACTTGTAGCCAAGGACACTTATATCTGTTAGAGTGGTGTAGATACTGAGAGGGGGGGGGGTGAATCAGTATCTGAAAAAACTTTATGTTTCAAAACAATCTTAGTTTCTTAATTGCACAGAATATCTTTACTTGAATCAACTGTAAGACAGAATATCTTTATTTGAATCAACTGTAAGACAGAATATCTTTATTTGAATCAACTGTATGTTCATAAGCCAAAGCAAACTATACTGGAATAGAGAAAAAAACTAAAATATGCAATGGTAGATCAAGAGCATCTCACAGAAACAAAATGACACAATAATTTGTCCTGAGTGGAAAGCCCCTGGCATAAAACCACTCGAAAAATTGCCTCACTGGCTTAGAAAACAATCTCACTGATTTACATGCCTCACTGGCTAAATAATATTGCCTCACTTGGCTAAAACATGTTGCCTCACTGGCATTTACAGCATTGCCTCACTGGCATCTGTTATTCACATCAAAAATATTCTAATACAGAGGGATACCCTGTGTCATTACAATTCCACACCGAATATATAGTGTCTATAATGCACATATAAAAACCCATAATATATTCTGCATTATTCACACTATATATACAAGATCACTTCATAATCCGAGCACCAGAAAAAATAACTGTATTTAGCTCCTCTTTCTATTTTTTTTCTTGTCATGGGATAAAAACGGTTTTTGTATATCTCATAACCAAATCATTTTTACAAAGATGTATTATGAAAAAAAAACATTTTAACTGTCATCCATCGACAGTCACTAAGAACAAGGATACATCATTTGTTAAACTGAAACAGAGTAGGTTTGGTAAAAACATTTGACCAAACCCTAACCAAAGTTCGAACAAGAAGAAACCACTTTAAAAAACTGTTGAAACTGTATCCAAAATATAATCCATTTCACAGCAAAATGAATGCCGTTTAATAAACCCTAACAGAAGATGTCGGTGTTTCCATATATACCATGCATAAAACCCAGAATACCTTTATACAAAGCAATGATAATATTCAAAAACTGGATGAGGAAGAAAGAACATTTCCTCGTGAAACTGCCAAAAGATATCATAACTGACAGAAACAAAATCAAACAATATCACCTATTTTGCCGAAGTCAACTGGAGCCTTTTGATGGACCGAAACTTCCTTTTCCTTTTCCATCATTACTGAGTAAGATAGGAGATCCAAAACAGAACCACAGCTGAGATCAAAAACCTTTCCTTTACATCATGACGGCGCAGGGTATGAAACCCTAAACAACAAAACTTTGCTCGAAATAAAACAAACTGATGTCTTGTGCCCTTATTTTTTTTCATCACTCAAGTGACCGGAGCTCCAAGTCACTTTTAAGAGAAACCGGTGACATGTACTCAAAACACACTGATGCCTTTACCTTAGCAAACTTGCTTGAGAGGTAACCAAACAACAAGAGCCGCAGAGAAGATGTTACATGGTGGGCCACATAAGCTCTCAAAAGAGAAAACTGCCATGTCATATGAAAGACAAAAATATTAGCGGTGTCCAATGCCACAAACAAAACATTAATTTACATGATAATGCTGTGGTCAAAAGAACCATCATGTTGACCGAAGCTTGAACCAAGGAGGTGTCAAAGAAAAACACACAATGACCACCTTTGTGCCAAGCCAAAAGAAACTAGGAAACAGCTGATCATAACATTATGAAATGCCACCCCAGGTGATAGTGAATAAAGTGACAAATGCCAAAAAGTGCCACTGAAAACTGGAGAATGAACAACCTGTATAAACAACCAATTGCCAACTTGTATATAAGCAACTTTGCCAACAATTGTATTTGCATAAGATCTGACCAATTGCCAACGTGTATGTGAGCAAACAATCAACAGATTACATATGATATCCAGAGAATCATCAGGGAATATGATAAGACAGAGAGCCAACATTCAACATGTGTGTTTGAACATCAGGGACAACAACACAACAGAAAGAACAACAATACTCCCCCTTTGACCATGATGAGAAAAACACACAATGTTCACAGCTCAGAAAGAATGTTCATAGCTTAGAAAGAAAAATGAACTGCACAGCTCCACACAGCCCAGATCACTAAAAACAGCCACAGTAGAGAAGGAAGGAATAGCAAAACAGCCACAGTATATAACAACCACCAGTATAGAATGAAGGAACAGCCCGATAGGAACAGCCACAGATATAACAACCACAGTATAGAATGAAGGAACAGCCCGATAGGAACAGCCACAGATATAACAACCACAGTATAGAATGAAGGAACAACCCGATAAGGACAGCCCAACAGCTCAAGAACAGATCTGAACAAAACTGTACTATCTCCCCCTTTTTATCATCAGGGACAAAGGGTAATCAGGGGACAAAGAAGGAAACTCCCCCTGAAACCTTAAGCAAAGAAGAATTAAGACAGAGAGGCAAATGAAAGCACCCCAAGTTGATCCCGGAGACCTTCAAAGACAGAGCGAGGAAGTGGCTTAGTAAAGATATCAGCCACTTGAGTAGCAGAAGAAACATAGTCCAGGATGACCTCATTGAGGAGCACCTTATCTCAAAGAAAATGATATCGTATATCAATGTGCTTGGTACGAGAATGCATCACAGGATTTTTGGAGATGTTAATAGCACTAACATTGTCACATAAAATGCTAATAGGCTTACAAACATGAACTTGGTAATCATTCAAGGTCTGAACCATCCAGAGAATCTGAG
The DNA here is from genome assembly GCA_027924645.1 of Cunninghamia lanceolata. NCBI lineage: Eukaryota > Viridiplantae > Streptophyta > Pinopsida > Cupressales > Cupressaceae > Cunninghamia > Cunninghamia lanceolata. The sequence goes on along the minus strand of BSBN01000547.1, from coordinate 21,509,874 downwards.
TGCAACATGCTGTAGCAGCAATATATTCAGTCTCAGCTGTGGAAAGAGAAACAGAGTCTTGCTTTTTGCTATGCCAAGCAACTAATCGTCCACCAAGAAAGAAAGCACCACCAGAAGTACTTTTTCTATCATCTAGACTGCCTGCCCAATCAGCATCTGTATATGCTGTCAGTGTGAAATCTGAATGTCGAGGATACCAAAGACCAAAATCAAGGGTGCCTTGTATATATCTAAAGATTCTCTTGACTGCATTGAGATGAGCTTGCTTAGGAGCAGATTGAAAACGAGCAACTAAAAGACAACATGCATTATGTCAGGTCTAGTGGCAGTTAAGTATAACAAGCTGCCTATCATAGATCGATAAAAAGTATGATCAATATCAGGTTTATCACCTTCAGCACTTAATTTGCAACCAGTTTCCATAGGAGTACTGACAGGATTACATGCATCCATCTGAAATCTTTTCAACATGTCTTTTGCATATTTGGTTTGAGAAAGAAAGATACCTGCTTTGAGCTGAGAAACCTGAAGACCAAGGAAAAATGAGAGTTCCCCCAGCATTGACATCTCAAATTTTGTAGTCATGACCTGTGGAAAATATAAACTGAGTTCATCATCATCACTGCCAAATATTATGTCATCAACATATACAACTACTATCAAGATGTGATCATTTTTAGTCATAAAATACAAATTACTGTTAGCTCCCCCTCTTGTGAAGCCTTGAGATTGCAAGTGTTGATCTAATTTGGCATACCAAGCTCGAGGAGCTTGTTTAAGGCCATAAAGAGCCTTTCTTAATCTGTAAACGTGATGTGGCTTATCCTTGTTAACAAAACCTTCTGGTTGATCCATATAAACTTCCTCTTTTAGGTCTCCATTTAAAAAGGCTGTCTTAACATCCATTTGATAGACTTTAAAGTTTTTGTAAACAGAATATGCAAGAAACATTCTGATTGCTTCTAGTCTTGCTACAGGAGCAAATGTTTCATCAAAATCAATACCTTCTATCTGAGAGTAGCCTTTACAAACCAATCTAGCTTTATTTCGAACAACAATTCCATTTTCATCAAGTTTATTTCTGAAAACCCATTTAGCCCCAATAATATTTTTATCTTTAGGCCTTGGGACAAGTTCCCAAGTGTTATTTTTCTCTATTTGAGCTAGCTCATCTAACATAGCCTGAACCCACAAGTCATCTTGACTAGCTTCAGCATAGGTTTTAGGTTCTAGTTGAGATACTAAACATATATGAACCTGCTGATTTGCTTGAGCAGTTTTTCTTCTAGTTTGTATGCCAGAGTCTAAATCACCAATGACATGTTCACTAGGGTGATTCTTTTGTAACAATCTTTTAGAAGGAGTATAAATAGAGGTTTTAGGAGTCTCAACTTGAGGACTTACAGACTGTCCTTGTGAAGATTCTGGATCTAATTCTTCTTCGGATTTTTCTGACTCTTCTTTTGTATTTGACTCTTCTTGGATGATTCCTTCAACTTGTTGAAAGTGTGGTTGCTGTTCTTGCTGCAAATTCTCAACCACTTTCACATTAGAGCTTTCAACTATTCTCTTTAAGCTCTTATTATAACATTTATAAGCCTTGCTGTGAGTTGAATATCCTAAGAAAATCCCTTCATCACATCTTGACTCAAAACTGCCTAGATGATCTTCTTTCCTTATATAACATTTACTGCCAAATATTTTAAAATAAGATACATTAGCAGTATTACCATACCAAAGTTCATAGGAGGTGTACCTGGTTTTGACCCTTATTTGAACTCTGTTTAAAATATAAACTGCTATATGAACAGCTTCTTTCCAAAAAGCATTTGATAGACCAGCATCCTGAAGCATAGTTCTTGCCATTTCTTTTACTATTCTATTCTTTCTTTCAGCCACCCCATTTTGTTGAGGTGTTCTAGGAGCTGAAAACTGCCTCTTTATTCCATTTTTTCATAGTATTCAAGAAAAGCAGTGGAAGTATATTCTCCACCATTATCTGATCTTAGACATTTTAGCTTTAGATCTGATTCACGTTCTACCATGCTTTTAAAAATCTTAAATTTTTCTAAAGCTTCAGATTTATGCTTTTAAAAAGTGACCCAAGTCATTCTTGTATAATCATCTATAAATAACATAAAATACCTTTCACCATTCAAGGATTTTGTCATGGTTGGACCACACAAATCAGTGTGTACTAACTGAAGAGGTTCTGTAGCAAATTGTTCTTTGGACTTATAAACATTTCTTGTTTGTTTGCCTTGTTGGCATTCTTTACAAACTAGATTTTCAGGCTTGGAAAGAACAGGCATATGTCTAACATTTTTATTATGACTAATTTTGACCAAGTTATCATAGTTTATATGTCCCAACCTCCTATGCCAGAGTTTACTTTCCTCAATTTGACTCATAAAACATAATTTGTTTTTGTACTCATTAGCAGACCCATGCAGATTATAAATATTACCTTTAGTTCTCAAACCTGAGGCAATGACTTGTTTGGCATCTTTTAGAATTTTACAGCCTTGTGATGTGAAGACTACATCAAAACCACTGTCACAAATTTGGCTAACACTCAACAGATTATGAGTTAATCCTTCCACAAAATAAACATCTTCTAGAGGAGTATTATTTTCTAAGAGAACTGTACCTTTTCCAGTAATCTGCAAACAATAATCATCACCAAATTTAACTAATCCACTTGTGCAACTTTCAAATGAAATAAATTTACCTCCATCTCCTGTCATATGATGTGAACACCCACTGTCTATAACCCAGATCTCATTTTTCTTGGCATGAAATGCAACTTCCACTATCATAGCCTTATTATTTTTGGGCACCCATTTCATCTTGAGTTGCTTGGTAAGAGAGCCAATCTCTAAGTCACAAAACTTGGCAATATGTCCAAGTTTTTTGCAATTAAAACATCTTATTCTGTTTAGAAAACTGAAAGTTCTATGTTGCAGAAAATTTGACTGTCTCTTATGAGCAAACTTGCAGTCAGTTGCTCTATGTCCATACTGATAGCAATGAAAACAATACCCCAAAAATTTAAAGGGCATTTTATTTGTGAACTGATTATTTTTAGAACATTGACCTTTTAAGAAACCAAGTCCAGTCATATCATTATATTCTTTTTGTTTCCCTAGCATATCAACAAGCTTATCACTGCTATTGCACATTTCAAGTTCTCTTTTTAATTTAACTATTTCAGCCCCCTTAGAGTTTAATTGTTCTTGAGATTCTGAAAGTCTTTTTCTGCTTTCTTCAAGACTAATTCTTAAATCAGAAATTTGATTTTCTTGATTAGATATTAATTTACTTTGTAATACATTCTCCTTTTTAAATCTTCTGATTTCACTGAAAGCACATTTTAATTCTCCTTCTAAATCAACTTCATTTTCTGATATGTCTACTTGTTCTTCTTCTGAAATACCAACAATTGCTGCCATAAAAAGAGTTTCATCTATTTCAGCAGAAGATTCTTCTGATGCGCTATCAGTTATGCCAGTAATTAAGCTTCTTTTCTTGAAAGAATTTCTTTTGTTAAAATTGAAAGGCTTCTTCTTATATTGTTTTTTGTTATCTTCTGGTTCACTGTCAAGCTCTAGATTAGGACATTTTGTTGCATAGTGACCTATCTTTCCACAATTGAAACATTTAAAAGGTAATTTACCTTTATATCTACCAGACCCTCTTCTGAGCTTACTAACAAAGACAGATTCCTCTTCATTTTTAGTTTCATGAATAGTTTCAGTTTCCTTTTTTACAGTCTTAAAAGCAGCCTCTTTCATTGTCTCTTTATTAGGATTTTCATTTTCCATCCTCATTTCATATGCAGTAAAGACACCTAATATAGTATCAATGGTTATGGTTTTTGGATCTTTATCTTCAACCACAGAATTTTTGGAGTCATATTTGGGGGTTAAAGTCCGTAGGACCTTTTTAACAACAGTTATCTCGTCTAACTTTTCCCCTAGTCCTCTAATACTATTTATAGTTTCTTGAACCCTTTGAAGATATTCAGCTATCTTTTCATCATCTTTCATTCTCATTCTTTCAAACCTTTCCCTAAGACCTTGTAATTTAGCTTCTTTAATACTTTCATCTCCTTCATAAATGTTTGAAAGTTTATCCCAAATGCTTTTAGCTGTTTGACATTCCATAACCTTATTTAGAACTTCATTTGTTAAACCACAACAAATAGCACTAGCAGCTTTAGAGTCACAGTCAAGAATCTTTTTTTCATCAGCATTAGATGGTTTACCAGTTATAGTACAATTGGTTTCAATAGCTTCCCAGACATCATATCCCAGAGCTTTGATATGACGAGTCATTCTGTTTCCAGAATGTATAATCTGTACCATCAAATAATGGTGCCTTGGATGAGGAAAGACCATCTTGAAAAGACATGGTTCCCACTCAACCAGGAATCTCTTAGGCTGATTAGGCCTATACAATAGAGAACGTGGCTCTGATACCACTTGTTAGAGTGGTGTAGATACTGAGAGGGGGGGGTGAATCAGTATCTGAAAAAACTTTATGTTTCAAAACAATCTCAGTTTCTTAATTGCACAGAATATCTTTACTTGAATCAACTGTAAGACAGAATATCTTTATTTGAATCAACTATAAGATAGAATATCTTTATTTGAATCAACTGTATGTTCATAAGCCAAAGCAAACTATACTGGAATAGAGAAAAAAACTAAAATATGCAATGGTAGATCAAGAGCATCTCACAGAAACAAAATGACACAATAATTTGTCCTGAGTGGAAAGCCCCTGGCATAAAACCACTCGAAAAATTGCCTCACTGGCTTAGAAAACAATCTCACTGATTTACAGGCCTCACTGGCTAAATAATATTGCCTCACTTGGCTAAAACATGTTGCCTCACTGGCATTTACAGCATTGCCTCACTGGCATCTGTTATTCACATCAAAAATATTCTAATACAGAGGGATACCCTGTGTCATTACAATTCCACACCGAATATATAGTGTCTATAATGCACATATAAAAACCCATAATATATTTTGCATTATTCACACTATATATACAAGATCACTTCATAATCCGAGCACTAGAAAAAATAACTGTATTTAGCTCCTCTTTCTATTTTTTTTCTTGTCATGGGATAAAAACGGTTTTTGTATATCTCATAACCGAATCATTTTTACAAAGATGTATTATGAAAAAAAAACATTTTAACTGTCATCCATCGACAGTCACTAAGAACAAGGATACATCATTTGTTAAATTGAAACAGAGTAGGTTTGGTAAAAACATTTGACCAAACCCTAACCAAAGTTCGAACAAGAAGAAACCACTTTTAAAAACTGTTGAAACTGTATCCAAAATATAATCCATTTCACAGCAAAATGAATGCCGTTTAATAAACCCTAACAGAAGATGTCGGTGTTTCCATATATACCATGCATAAAACCCAGAATACCTTTATACAAAGCAATGATAATATTCAAAAACCGGATGAGGAAGAAAGAACATTTCCTCATGAAACTGCCAAAAGATATCATAACTGACAGAAACAAAATCAAACAATATCACCTGTTTTGCCGAAGTCAACTGGAGCCTTTTGACGGACCAAAACTTCCTGTTCCTTTTCCATCATTACTGAGTAAGATAGGAGATCCAAAACAGAACCACAGCTGAGATCAAAAACCTTTCCTTTACATCATGACGGCGCAAGGTATGAAACCCTAAACAACAAAAACTTTGCTCAAAATAAAACAAACTGATGTCTTGTGCCCTTATTTTTTTTCACCACTCAAGTGACCGGAGCTCCAAGTCACTTTTAAGAGAAACCGGTGACATGTACTCAAAACACATTGATGCCTTTACCTTAGCAAACTTGCTTGAGAGGTAACCAAACAACAAGAGCCGCGGAGAAGATGTTACATGGTGGGCCACATAAGCTCTCAAAAGAGAAAACTGCCATGTCATATGAAAGACAAAAATATTAGCGGTGTCCAATGCCACAAACAAAACATTAATTTACATGATAATGCTGTGGTCAAAAGAACCATCATGTTGACCGAAGCTTGAACCAAGGAGGTGTCAAAGAAAAACACACAATGACCACCTTTGTGCCAAGCCAAAAGAAACTAGGAAACAACTGATCATAACATTATGAAATGCCACCCCAGGTGATAGTGAATAAAGTGACAAATGCCAAAAAGTGCCATTGAAAACTGGAGAATGAACAACCTGTATAGATAACCAATTGCCAACTTGTATATAAGCAACTTTGCCAACAATTGTATTTGCATAAGATCTGACCAATTGCCAATGTGTATGTGAGCAAACGATCAACAGATTACATATGATATCCAGAGAATCATCAGGGAATATGATAAGACAGAGAGCCAACATTCAACATGTGTGTTTGAACATCAGGGACAACAACACAGCAGAAAGAACAACAATATCCTCCCGCTCAAGGTTGTCGTCACATATTGATATGGTATTTGGGTGTTTCATAAAAACATTTGATATTAAGAACAATAGGCTATCCTCCATACAGAGTTTGCAATTTGCTAGTTAGGACAACAATAGTTTTATCAGCTTATGATGATTTTAGTTCAATTTTATCTCTTAACATTGACATTTGTAATGAGCTAAATCTATATGGAACTAATAGCACATTTTGGAGAAGATTCCTTGATATAGCATTATGAAGGATATTTACAGCTTCTTGTTGTATCATAGTGGTGCAACAAAAGCATGGTGAAAAGTTCTCTAGATTGATTTGGGATCCTGGTATTTGTACGTTTCAGTTGGAAGGAGTTGGAAGGTTGAGTTAGCATTGTTTGAGGACAAGCAATTTTAGGGAGGGAGGACTTCTAAATTCCCTTTTCTGGTCCATTCTAACATTCTTGGTAAGCTCCAATATTCTTGTAAAATTCCATCATCCTTGGTCAACTTTCTATGGATAGAAGATCTATGCACTTAAGGAGTTAAGCAAAGTTATATATTGTAGTGCATACCGTAAGTTAGATGAACTTATATACTGCAAAACATACCATAGGTTGGAGTAAACTTATATACTACAATACATACTGTAAGTTGAAGTGAATTTATATACTATAGTACATACCATAAGTTGGGTGAAGTTATATATCCTAATACATTCTATAAATTAATAATTTAAATTAAGTTGCCAAAGGTAACTTTATTTCATTAAAGCAACTTTTGTTATATTATTAAAAAGTGTTTTTAAAAGAGAACCTAAAGTGACTTTATAAAGTGTTGCTAGGCATGGGGGTACAAAATGATTATGTAAAAAGGCCACTTTTAGGGTTTGAGTGGGAAAATAAGAGAAAAAGAAAATAAATTAAAATATTTCCCTTAGAAAGTTATAAAAGGAGGAGTTGTGCCTTGGAATAGGTTATGAATTTGATAAACCAAAACCCTTGATATTAAGATTGAACTTTGTTTATTTTTTCTTTGCAGCCCTAGGATGGAAACCCTATTGGGAAGAATATTTTTTTGAGGATGAAAACCCTCTTAGTCATTTGAGAAATTTCATCCAGGGATTTCCTTTGAGCCGAATGATTTGTTTTAGATGTTGTTTGTGTGAAATTTTAGTTTTCAGATATTTGGATTTCAGTTGTGGTTTTCATTATTTTGGGTTTGCAAATATTTTTCGGGAAAAGTGTGTTTCAAATTGCAATGTGGGTGTTTACTTATCCAAAAACTACAAAAAAAATATCAGTGTGTTGTTCCAAAATTCCATGTTGTGTGTTTTAATTCAAATGTGTGTGTTCCCAATTTGGATTGATAATGAATGATATTTGTTTACAAATCTTAATTATTTATATTAACTTTGGAAGGAAGGAATTATTGTTTGTAGGCCATACAAGTATAATATGATGATATTTACATCTTGTTAGGCCATACAATTAGAGCTAGGTTGTATTATCTTCCTTGGGAGTTAGAGGTTGTTTGAAGTATAGAATCTTTGTGGTTTCCTTTAATACTTCTATTTTAATCCTCATAAGCGCTCACGCCCATCCATACTTCTACTCTTGATGATAATTTAAGTGAAAAGAGTTAAGGGTCATATCGCTACTTTAAAAAGGTCATACCATTAAAAGTCCCAAGCCGTGCCTTATTTGGGAGTCTTAATTCAATTTTATTAGATGTTATTACTGTCGTACGAGTAATAGAAAAATGGGCATTAAATCTAATTTGTGATTCTTAGCATTTTAGAAGTGTCTTTGGGATGCCGTACATGATATGGGATTGGATGCTTCAACAAAGTTTAAAAAAATCAGCAATAGCACAAGGAATATTCAAAAGGGTTGTTTAGTTCTCAAGGTCAACTAATGTGATAAAAAATATATTTTGGAGGTATTTGGTATTTTAGTAAGTGGCAATTTCAAAGTAAATCTAGTTAGGCATTGGTTACAAAATTCTCAGTGGTTCTAGATAGCATAAGCAAAGATAAATATAAAAGTGAACCTTTTGGTTAGCAGAGAATAGCAAACTGCCTTAAGAGATTTATCAGTTTGATTCAAGTATTTATTTTATGTGTTTTCAGTTTACATTCCAATAGTTTGATGAAATTTCTACTTTCAGTCTATTGGATTAATATTTGATATAATTCCTAAATTTGGAAATAATTGCTTATCTTTTATCATTGTAATAATCTGCAAGGTTATACTGCTCTAGATTGTGTTTTTTTTTTTCATTGAAGATCCTGGTTGGTTCATCCACTGGGTCATATCTTTATTTTTAGTACTTTATACCTTTTGGGCATGTATCAAAATCATGTGAAATAGTTTACCATTTTGGCGTTAATGCAATTCCACTTGTATTAAACCATTTTAGCTTGATCAAGATTTGCATTCACCATCAACTAGTTTGGCTTGATCGAGATTTGCATTTACCATCAACTAGTTTGTCTTGATTGATTCTATGTCTTTGCTTATATTGTAAGTTGATCAGCTTGCCACCAACATCTTTTAGTTAATTCCATTGTCATCATTCTAATCTCTATATGTTCTCACCTTACCCACACTAAAAACTTAGTGATCAGAAAGAGTTAGAATTTGAGTGATTGTAAAAATTTATGTGGATTTGAGCTAACGGTTTCACAAGGGACACTACACCTTGCCTAAAATAGTAAGGGATGATTTGAGATTTCAAATTATTTTTGAGTTTTAATCTTCAAGAAAAGGTTTTGCTGTAGGTTTTTTCAAATTTTCTCTAATCTCCATCTTCTTTTAGGTTTCTCCAACATGAGCTTTTGGACATTTTTATTGTAAATATTTAAAATTTTTCTAATGCGCTTTATGCTTTTTGTAATGCCCATAACCCCCTATGAGAAAAAAATTCACAAGAACCTAGTCTATTTTCTTTTTAGACATTATAATAACATGATTACAATCTGATATGATCAACCACATTATATAGAATGATATTACGACCAAACTAATATTAATGATAATAATTTTCTAGAGAAGAGAAAGAGAACAATCCTTATTGCTTTAATTGTTGCCAATAATTCATTTGGGAAAGACAATTAATCAACAAATTAATTCTTGAAAGATAGTAAACCCTTTTTGATTAAAGTTAAAATGAATCATGATATACTTAGGCTATATTTAAAGGTATCCAACTAGAATTGATATTCTACCATTTAAGACTTTGAGATTTACTTAACAAAAGATACATTATTAAATTTCTAAATTGTTATTATGTTGAAGTCATAAACTTTAAGTATATTATATATTGTACTTATAGTTTATACTTTTAAACAATAAATTATCCAAATAAGACACTTTGATATATTCAATTAAACCTACTATAGCAATAATATATTCTAACAAAATTATAACATTTATTATGTTTTATATTACATATTTAATACTATATACTTCCCGCTACAATATTGCAATTTATCTCCTTTATTTAGAACATGACTAAAATCAACAAACTAACTATAATGTTCTAGTTCGTTAACCTTCCCATTAACATTATCATCAGGTTAAGTTATGCTATGAAGTAATTCTATAACTTGATAATTTAATTCAATTTGAGAAGCGCTAGTTCTGAACTCTTACCAAACTTTGGCAAGGCAACTATTCACAAACATAGTCCTACATTCATGCATTAAAAGCGGGTAATTTCTCTATAAAATAACGAATCGCTAGACCCAGACCTATGCCTTAGGAAACTAATTTCTTTGGCTCTACCTACATATCTCATAATGGGAATAAAAGTCTTCATAGTTTGTCCACACAATTTGGAATGGGATTCTTAACCTCTCACTTTGTCAAACACAAAATTATGTACTAGCACATAAGGAATAATCTTTAATTCTTTTATATATCCTACTTGAAACAAAAAGAAGGTCGGGCAATTTAATATAAATCAATATTACAACTAATATAAATGCACAATTTGGTTAATTTGTTTTATTAATTCCTATATTAGATTCTTTACACATATCGATATCTTCATATGACAATATTTGAAAACCTATCTTAGTTTATGTTTTTTACTACTTTTTAATATTATCAACAATAGGTTATATTTATAAATATGAAGTCTTAGATGTTAATACAATTATCACATTGGAACAATTATAATTGTATACAACTACTCTAATAGTATTAGAAAAAATATTTGGGGTAGGTGTTTAAAACATACACACATATGTATGTACATACATACATACATATATGTATATGTGTTTTTGTATATATATATATACACGTACATACATACATATAAGTATATATGTATGTGTATATGTATATGTGTATATATGTTATATGCATATGTATCATACATACACATGTATGTACATATACATATACACAAATACATATATACATATACACTAAATAAGGAGTAATTTGTGTGAGCAAAAATGTGCGAAGGCAACAAAGGTGGCGATTTCGGCGAAAGGGGAGGTAAGGGAAATCCTTGAGCAACAGAAGGAGATAAAATTGCTACCAAAGTCGCATTCTAATTAGCAATGTTAACATACGAATCACCAAGGAATTTCCTTGCATCTGTATACCAGATAAATTTTTCAACTCCAAGGTTGAGAAGTTGAAGAAAAATGTAGTTATCATGAAATTTATTAGAATCTGGCCTTCGATGTAGAGAGTTAAATTATGGATCAATCAACAATAGAGGGGACTCTCACTAGAGGTTAGTTTTCAGACATTAGGGTTTCTCCAGATTGTTTTCAATTCCAAATTTGAAAGGGATAATGTTATTCAGGGTGGTCCATCATTTATGGGTAATGCTGGGATGTACATTCATTCTTGGTTGCCTAGTTTTGATATGTATAAGGAGTGTATTAAATATGCCTCCATTTGGATTAGACTGTTCAAATTACCATAAGAGCTTTGGTAGGAGGAGGTTTTTAGATTAATTAGAAACTCCTTAGGTGAATACATTTATTGTTCCAATGCAACTGAAGGTAAACAACTAGATACCTATGCAAGAATTTGTGTTAGAGTTAATCTTAGTGAACCCCTCAAGCACACTATCAAGATTGCTTCAATCCTTGGGGAATGGAATTAGGAGTTGGATTATGAGTGTCTCCTGTTGTGGTGTTTTAAATGTTGGAAGATTGGTCACTTCACCATAAATTGTGATACAACTGGTGGTAGACAAGGAACTCAGGAAAAAGATGAAGGGAAGACAACACTAACCTTCCTTCCTAGTTCCCAGATGAGAACTGGTTCTCCATTTCAAGAAATCACACTACCCTCACCCCGGGAAGATCATTTGATGAATGGTTCAGGTTTTGAAGACAAGGTTGAGCCTATGCCTCCTCCTTCTAACCCTAAAATAGATGATGAGAAGATTCCATATGATAGATTGGTTTTTAGAAAGGTGAATGGCAATAAGCCCTTGATTTCCCTTCTGGAACCTAGCAAATTTGTGCCTCCTTCTAGTGGGAGGATGACGACCTAAAAGGAGGAAGTGATTATGAGACTGGGTGAGAAGTGGGAGATGATAAGGAGAATTCAACAGAGTGGAGTATTGCAATAAGGCGAGGTCGACGAATGGGAGGAAAAACCCCAATTCTGAGGATTCTGGGGGAACAAATAATAAAGGTAGGAAAACATATGCCAGCAAAGCTAAAATGAAGGCATTGGAGGAATTAGAGAATAGAACTCAGGCTTTTATGAAAAAAATTGTAAGAGCTCGAGGCGAGCACCTCCCCACCTCCAGGAAGTAATGAAGGTGATCAACTGGAATGTTTGTGGCCTAAATGGACTAGAAAAGTGACGTTTGGTTAAATGGCTCATTGAAATTGAAGGTCCAAATATTCTTTTATAGGAAACTAAGGTAGATGGTTCCACTCTTACAAAGTGGATGTCTTGGTTATGGAAGCAAGGTGAAGGAGTAATAGTTGACATGATTGGTGTTGCAGGTGGGCTTGCTATCTTCTAGAATAAGTGTAATGTCTCAGGTATGAAGATTGATGACTCTCTTAATTGCCTTTCAGTCAAGATCAAAATTTTGTTTGGGAAAGAAAATATTATAGTTTCCAATGTCTATGGACTGAATGTAGCTAGTGAAAGGAATAAGGTTTGGGAGTATGTAACTAACTTCAAGACATGGAATCAAGAAGGTAATTGGATTTTAGGGAGAGACTTCAATGTTATTTTATGCCTAGAAGAAAAGGAGGAAGTCAAATTTTGTCTTCTGGATCCTTGGATTTTAGAAAGTTTTGTGAAAATTTTTCTTTAGCAGATATTATCCCCAAAAAAGGGAAATTTACATGGAACAATGAAAGAATTAGGGAGGAAAATATACTGTGCAGATTGGATAGGTTTTTGGTTAACTTTGACTGTCTATTAACTTCACAATCTTTGCTTTTTGAAGTATTACAATTTAGTGGTTCAGACCATTGGCTGATTAGTCTAAGCGTAGGAGAAGCAAGGAAGCTAGGGGGAACTCCCTTTAAAATGGAGGCATTTTGGTACACTCTTCTAGAGTTCAAGGAAGCTTTAGATAATTGGTGGAGCAAGGATTTCAAAGGATGTAAAAGGTTCATCCTTATGAAGAATCTGGATGAAACAAAGAGGATGGCTAGAATCTAGAATAGGGAGAGAATAGGGAATATTTTTGACAATAAGATTAAAGTGGAAAAAGAGCTATCTGATATCAAGAAATCTATCTTTGAATACAGTCTGTCCCTAGAGATTAGAGATTCTAAATTCCACAAGGTGGAAGAACTGGATAGAATACTATGGAAGAATTTTTTTGGCACCAAAAATCTAGGGTCAAGTGGCTAAATGATGGCAATAGGAACACCGATTTTTTCTATTTGACCACCAACATTAGGATACAATACAATAAAATTGTGAGTATTCAGCCCCCCTCAGGTTTGGTCATTGAAGATATTGAGGTAATCAGGAAGGAAGGGGTTAACTTTTTCAAGGAATTGTTAGACTTTGAGGCCCCAAATAATGAGGAAGCGTAGGGGGTGCTGCTAAGCAATGTTATGGAGGAGATTGATGCGACTCAGAATGAAGCTCTCCTTAGTCCTTTCTCGAGAGAGTAAATCAGGAAGGAAACATTCTCTTTAGGTGCTATAAAATCTCTTGGTCTGGATGGGTTCCAAGCTGAATTTTTCACTAAATATTGGGACATTGTTGGGAGGACATTTGGAAGGCAGCTGAAGAAAGTAGAAACATAAGATCAATTCTTAAATCTTGGAACTTAATATATTTGGATTTGATCTTGAAAAACAAGATACCAAAATTCTTTGATGAATATAGGTTGATTGCCCTATGTAACACGATTTACAAAATTATTACTAAAGCAATGGCGGTCAGGCTTAAGAAATGTCTGGATGGCTTGATCTCTAAAGATCAAAGTGGTTTTTTATAAGGAAGACAAATACTGAATGGTGTTGTTTTGGCACATGAAACTATACACTCCATCAAGACAAGGAAGAAAGAAGGTATGATTATTAAGCTAGAGATGAACAAAGCTTACGATTGAATTTCTTGGTAGTTTCTCATCAAATTTTGAGAAAATTTGGTTTTAGGAAAGCTTGGTGTGATTGGATATATAGTTTCATTTCCTCAGTTTCATACACTTTACTGATTAATGGTTTCGCAACAGAGTTATTTAATGCTAAGAGAGGATTGCGGCAAGGGGATCCTCTCTCCCCTTTCTTATTTCTCATTGTAGTAGAAGTGCTTGGAAGGAAATTAAGGAAGGAGGCTTTAGATGGAAATTTGAGAGGATTGTAGGTCTCTAGAGGAGTCAACAATATCATACATTTACAATTTATTGATGATACTATCCTCTTTGGAGAAGCGACGGCTAGAGAGGCAAGATGTATTAAGAGTATTCTTTTACAATATGAACAAGCTTCTGGTCAAAAGGTAAATGCATCCAAATCTAGGATTTTTTCTCAAGGATTTTTGTTTAGAAAGTATGGAGATATAGAGAATTTTGGGGTATGAAATAGATAAACTATCAAGCAAATACTTGGGTATGCCATTGCTTGATAAAAGATTATCAGAGGCTGAGTGGAAGACTGTCATTGAAAGAGTTCAAGGTAAGCTTACCTCGTGGAAGGGCAAATGGCTATCCCTTGTTGGTAGAATTACATTGATTAAAGCCTCCTTATCCTCTATTCCTATCTTTGTGATGTCAGTTTTTCAAATTCCTAGCAAAGTGGCTAAATCTTAGATACGCCATAGAGAACCTTCCTTTGGTGCTTATGTGATAATACCTTCAAGTATAACTTGGTGAAAAGGGACAAAATTTGTTGCCCTAGGAAGTTGGGAGTGTTGGGTTTTAGCCTATGTAGGCCTATGAACAATGCTTTAGGAGCCAAGATGTATGGAGAACATATGAAGAAAGGGATAGACTCTAGAGTAAAGTGTATCAGACAATTTAATATCTACAGAATGATGTGGATAATCTTTTGAGGAATCAGACTAATCTCCCATTGGGATCAAGTGTATGGAAGTTCTTAAGGGCCTATTGTAAAATGATCTGTCCTGAGATTAGATGGAAATTAGGGAACAAGCATAAAATATGTTTTTGGTAGGATTGCTCGTTGGATAACGCCCTTTGAATTTGTGTTTCCAGTATCATGCTGCTCACTTTGAGAATCTTGATGGTCAGTTGGCTTTTAACTATATGTTGCCAACTCCTTTGAGAAAACAATGGAAAAATCTCACCTCTCCTGACTATGAAAGTTCTAATGGCTGCTTGGCAATTCAGGAAAAACTTGACAATTGGCCGATTCTGAGTGACAATAATGAAGACATCATGGTTTGGGGCGGCCATGGTGGCAGTAAGGTGACAGTTAAAGTGACATGCCACTTCTATTTTAGTAATTCTACAAATGCACAGATAATTCATATTAAGATAATTTGGAACTCTAAAAGTTTATCGAAGGTCAGTGCCTTCCTCCGAATTGCTTGGAAAAGGCATGCTTTGACTTGGGATAGAATGCAAAGATTAGGAAAATCTGGTCCAATGCAATGTATTGTGTGCAAAAGCAAAGAGGACAATGACCATCTTTTCCTACATCGTGGGATGGCAAGTTATCTATGGCAGTGTTTTCTGGAGTGTTGGGGAGTGGCATGGGCTACTCCCCCTAACATTCCAGGTCTCCTCAATAGTTGGGTGCTAAAAATCAAGAGCTCCAGGCTTAAATTTATTTGGAACTATTTCCCCTCTCTGATAGTATGGAATGTTTGGTTGGAACGAAATAGGAGAATCTTTTAGAAGAAAGAAAGACTGATGGAGAGGCTTTGGGATCTGGTGGAATCTACAGTGGTAGAGTTAGAAGAGATCAATGCAAAAGAATATTGGGGGTGAAAGAAACTGAATCTAAGTGGGTGGAGGCATGACCGTGATTCAAATGCCTAAATCAAGTCAAAAGGAGGTCTGTACAGCTGATCTTGGAAGTTAACTGGAGATGTCTAAAACTAGATTGGATAAAACTCAATTTTGACGGAGTGACAAAAGGCAACCCAGGCAAGGCAGGAAGTGGCAGAGTTTTCAGGAACTTTGAAGGAAGAGCTATTGGGATATATACACAGGCCATTGGTGAGAATACAAATAATATGGCAGAGGCAAGAGCGTTGCAAGAGATAAAGGATGGCAAAGACTATGGGTGGAAGGAGACTCTAAAATGATAATTGAAGCTATGAAAGGTTGTAATGTTCAAAATTGGAGTCAAACACATTTCTAAGGGGTTTGAGGAAATACAATATACACATATAAAGAAGATGGGGAATTAGGCGATAGATTGGGCAGCTAATCAAGGGGTTAATTTGCACATGAGGACTAGAGCTTCATCGATCTATTGGTGGAACAACTTTTCACGAGATGCTATCAGTATCATTTAAAAAGATTTTAAGGAACATCCTCCTAATAAAAGGACAGTTCAATGGCGGATGGAGAAGTAAATAATATGATGACTTGTTCGTGAGAAGTAATGATAGTTGAAGGTGATGGTTGGATCTTTCATGGTTAAATGTTTTCTCAAACATTTTCATGCTATGAAATGGAGACAACTTTGTCTCTAACATGTGGTGGAGAAGATTGCTATGCATCTCAAGATTTCCCTCCCAGCAGAGGCCTTCCCATTGGATTCTAACTGCTGCAATGAGGACGTGGAGGATGAGGATTCTAACTCTTTTGCTATGAAGGTTAAGGTGACGGTCTGATTGCAAGGTGCGATAAAAGTATGTATGTTTCTGGGGCTTTGCCCAGACATGTAGGGTTTATAGTAGTTGTTAGTTTCCTGAATAGATACATTGCTAAAAGGATATGAATATATGCTAGTCTAACTACTCGTGGACTTGGTAGAGGCCATGGTGCCTGTTTTTGATTTTAATGGTTCCTAATCCTAAATCAGATTTTACATAACAAAAAAATATACATAGACACATACACATATTTATACATATACATATACATATAAACATTACACATACACATATATGATACATATACACATATACATATACACAAATACATATACATACATTTTTTTAGGCAAGATGCTACTTTGGGAGCAACTCCCATTTAGTAAAAACATAATATGAAAAAGAGACCCATAAATAGGTATGGCCATGGATAAGGAATATCTAGGCAAAAAGCTTAAAGATTATACAATATTTATCAATGAGCATCCTTGTCACTATCATTGAAACTGTAGCCTCCTTGAAACTGTAGCCTCCTCTAGTGTTATTGTACAATATGTATAAAAACATTTTGCCAACTCTTGTAGTCTGCTCCTCTAGTCCTTTGTAAGCTGCGGTAGGTGTTCATTCACATATTTTCCAAAAAATTGCTTAAAGTGCTTGAGATGAGTGCCTTTCAAAAATTCTTTGTTGCCTTCCTCATTGTTGATTTGCATTTCAAATCCTTGATTGGGAATAACCCTCCAATGTCTTCATTGCTTCTTTTGACATCGTAGCCTTTGATGGCCACAATGTCTTCTCGCCTATACTTTTGGATATAATTTGTTGTGATGAGTTTTTCATATCATCTTTCTTGAAGATGTCAATAGTGTTCAACAAAAGCACTTCCATGAAAATATGAACATACATATGGTTCTCTAAATGATCCAAAAACCTGTTATTGATGATGGCATCAATGGCCCATGGCATGGTTCATGTCAATTAGAAGATCTTCATTAGTTGTTTTTCAAGAGAGATTTTTGCATGCACAATTGTTCATAATAACATGATTTTTTATGCCATGGTTGAGAAAATGAATGATTTTTGTTTCCATATATAGTGTGTGACAACAACATCCATATCTTTCTTGGATCTCCTACATGTGAACTACATCCTCTAAAAATGGTAGCACTAAACCAGAGGTACCAAAATCAAACATTTGTTAGCTATTCCTAGAAACTAATGTCATCATATGCATGTGAGCTATTGGCCATGATTATGTCCTCAGTTTGGTCTACCTTGTGATTGACAAGTGCTTGTGACGAGTGATGTTGATGTGGTTTTTGACACACCAACCTTCTTGTGCACCATGAAACAAGCAAGATGGAATGACAAAGGTTCCCTTGTTTGGAAGGTGGCTAGATTCAAGAGTCTTTCATGAATTTTTTAATAGGTTTGCTAAAATCCTTCAGTTGGAGAGTGCTTTCATTGGTCTGTTCAAGGAGTTGTAGTGAATACTAGGAGTTATTCAATTGAAATAGGGGTTTATTTAGTGAAATTTGTCACTATTAGCCATGCAAATACTTCATTTCACTTTAAATCCATTGATAATATTGAATTTTAGCTTTGTTTGACTTCGCATAATTAACTTTTTGTCATTAAAATTTATTGAAAAACTATTAAACATTAAAAACAAGATTAATTTGTATTGAAATTGTTTAAAACAACAATAGGCCTATTAAAACCAAAATTTAACCTCATAGAATTTGAAGAGTTTTTAATTATAATTTGTTCATTTTAATAGAATTAAATTTTGAAACTTTTATGATAATGAGAAATATGTTGGAATTTGTGAAATTTCACCACATAGAAGTAAAAAAATCAACTTAATTTTTGTCTTGTATGACTAAAAATTGTCATCAAAATATAAATTAAACTAAACTAACATTAGTGTAAAAAACTACAAATAGGAAAGGGGAAGAAAGAGTAAAAGAAAAATAAAAAAAGAAATCCAAACTTGTCTCTATCCTCTCACACATCATTCAGAAAATGGACAAATTTGACTCAAACCAATCTTCATTGGGGGTAAGTGCAAGAAGATGGGGGGCCAAAAAGGGGTCTTAAGTGGCCACTTTTTTTTCTGAAATCAGGAAATACTGGCCTTGGATGAGAAATTGAGCATAGTTACACTCAAAATTTGGAGATGCAACCAAAACAATGTTCATAGTGCTCCGAGTCTACTTTCTAAACTACTATTTTTTTTTGAAAATGGCATAGATTAAGGGGTTCAAAAGAGGGAGCCACATAAATTGGTGTTGTTTCTGTCAAAAAAACATAACATAGCATGTTTTGTGGCTCCCTCAGAAGGTCAACTTTTTTTGGTATTTTTAAAATCGCTTTTGTGAGAAATTAGCTAATAGCATGTAGTTTATGCCCGATTTTTCTGATAATTTTTTGATGAATATTTGATTTTTTACTAATTTTCAAAGTGGACACATCCTAAAAAACAAAATTTTGGCCGTGCTACCCCTATAAATTTTGATAACTAATTGAAAATTATTTTTTTCTTTTTTTAATATTTGTAGAATGGAGTCTAGTTTCTAAATATGTAATTTTTTTGAAATTTCAATGAATAGTTAATTTACAATGAAAAAAAGACCAAACAATGGTTTTTGCCCAAAAACGGACACACAAACAAAAGAAATTAAAGATGAAAGGCTTAACATTGTTAAAATGTGAAAAAAATCACATCATCAAATAGCTAAGAAAAAGCCTAACATTACCCAGGTGTTTGATTTGTTCGACATTGAAACACGTGCAAATCTGAGGGTTAGCACGAACGAAATTATGTGAAATCTTGAAGAATTTGGAAAAACACGTCTGTGACTGTTCAAAAGGCACTCCAAGCCTTTGGGTTGGAAATCCAAAGCAAATCCCAAGCCCAAGGCTTGGGATTCCCAAAGCAAGACATAATGCGAGCGCGTTAT
Source organism: Cunninghamia lanceolata (assembly GCA_027924645.1). Lineage (NCBI taxonomy): Eukaryota > Viridiplantae > Streptophyta > Pinopsida > Cupressales > Cupressaceae > Cunninghamia > Cunninghamia lanceolata. The sequence goes on along the minus strand of BSBN01000547.1, from coordinate 21,490,226 downwards.
AACGCGCTCACGTTATATTTTGCTTTGCATTTTTCTTTTCCGCAAGTCTGTTGTTTGTCATGTTTCACATAATGCGAGCGCGTTAGAACGCACTCGCGTTATGTTCCCCTTAAATTTTTTTATGTTCAAGGCTATTAATCATGTATGTATGCCTATATGTATGTATGTATGTATGTATCTATGTATGCCTATATGTATGTATGTATCTATGTATGCCTATATGTATGTATCTATGTTTGCCTATATGTATGTATGTATAGTGTCGAGGGCAGAGGAGGGTAGAGATGGGAGTGAGCCAGATAGGGGAGGAAAGGGGTGGATAAGGATTGAGTGATTAAGGTTTAAGGTTGAGGGTTGATTGGTTAGGGATAGGATTTAGAGTTTAGGGATAAGGGATTAGAGTTTAGGACCTTGAGGGATTAGGGTTTAGGGTTGAGGCTTTAGGGATAGAGTTTAGGGTTAAGGGTCGAGGGATTAGGTTTAAGGTAGACTGTTGAGGGTAGAGGGATTAGGGATTAGGGTTTAGGGTTGAGGCTTTAGGGATAGCATTTAGGGTCAAGGGTCAAGGGATTAGGTTTAAGGTAGAGTGTCAAGGGTAGAGGGATTAGGGATAGGGTTTAGGGTTGAAGGTTTAATGATTTAGGGTTGAGGCTTTAGGGATGAAGGTTAAGGGATTAGGGTTTAAGATATAGTGTCGAGTGTCAAGCGTGTAGGGATAGGTTTTAGGGTTCAAGTTTTAAGGGTTAAGGGTCGAGGGATCAGAGTTAAGGGTTGAGGGATTAGGGTTTGACGTTGAGGGTTGAGTACATTGAGGTTCGAGGGTTAAGGGTTTCGAGATAGGGTTGAGGGTTGAGGGATTAGGGTTAAGGGATGGGGTTGGAGGGTTTAGGGATAAGGGATTAGGGTTTAAGGTATAGTATCGAGCCCGTTGAGGGTCTAGGAATAGGGATAGCGTTTAGGGTTTAGGGATGAGGGATTAGAGTTGAGGGATGATGGATGATGGATTAGGGTTGAGGGATTAGGGTTTAGGGATAAGGTTTAGGGTTAGGGTTAGGGTTGAGGGATTAGGGTTTAAGGTATAGTGTTGAGGGTTTAGGGATAGGGTTTAGGGTTGAGGGATTAGGATTTGACGTTGAGGGTTGAGGGTTTAGGGTTTAGGGTCGAGGGATTAGAGTTAAGGGTTGAGGGATTAGGGTTTGACGTTGAGGGTTGAGGTTCAAGGGTCAAGGGTTTAGGGATAGGGTTGAGGGTCGAGGGATTAGAGTTAAATTAGAGTGTAGAGGGTGTAAGGATTAGGGATAGGGTTGGAGGGTTTAGGGATAAGGGATTAGGGTTTAAGGTATAGTATCGAGTCTGTTGAGGGTTTAGGAATAGGGATAGCATTTAGGGTTTAGGGATGAGGGATTAGAGTTGAGGGATGATGGATTAGGATTGAGGGTTGAGGGATTAGGGTTTAGGGATAAGGTTTAGGGTTGAGGGTTGAGGGATTAGGGTTTAAGGTATAGTGTTGAGGGTTGAGGGTTTAGGGATAGGGTTGAGGGTTGATGGATTAGGGTTTAGGATTGATGGATTAGGGTTTAGGGTTGATGGATTAGCATTTAATGTCAAGGTTAGGGTTAGAGTGTCGAGGATAGAGGGATTAGGAATAGGGTTTAGGGTTGAAGGTTTAAGGATTGAGGATTGAGGCTTTAGGGATGAGGGTTTAAGACTTAAGATATAGTGTCAAGTGTTGAGGGTGTAGGGATAGGGTTTAAGTTTTAAGGGTTAAGGGTTGAGGGATAGGGATTAGGGTTTAAGGTATAGTGTTGAGGGTTGATGGTTTAGGGATAGGGTTTAGGTTTGAGGGATTAGGGTTTAGGGTTGATGAATTAGGGTTTAATGTTGAGAGTTGAGGGTTGAGGGTTGAGGGTTGAGGTTGAGGGATTAGGGTTAAATAAGAGTGTCGAGGGTAGAGGGATTAGGGTTTAAGGTATAGTATCAAGCCTGTTGAGGGTCTAGGAGTAGGGATAGCATTTAGGGTTTAGGGATGAGGGATTAGAGTTGAGCGATGATGGATTAGGGATGAGGGTTGAGGGATTAGAGTGAAGGGTTGAGGGATTAGGATTTGACGTTGAGGGTTGAGGGTTTAGGGTTTAGGGATAGGGTTGAGGGTTGAGGGATCAGAGTTAAGGGTTGAGGGATTAGGGTTTGACGTTGAGGGTTTAGGGTTTAGGGTTTAGGGTTTAGGGATAGGGTTGAGGGTCGAGGGATCATAGTTAAGGGTTGAGGGATTAGGGTTTGACATTGAGGGTTGAGGTTTGAGGGTCAAGGGTTTAGGGATAGGGTTAAGGGTCAAGGGATTAGGGTTAAAGTAGAGTGTGGAAGGTATAAGGATTAGGGATAGGGTTGGAGGGTTTAGGGATAAGGGATTAGGGTTTAAGGTATAGTATCGAGTCTGTTGAGGGTTTAGGAATAGGGATAGCATTTAGGGTTTAGGGATGAGGGATTAGAGTTGAGAGATGATGGATTAGGGTTGAGGGTTGAGGGATTAGGGTTTAGGGATAAGGTTTAGGGTTGAGGGCTGAGGGATTAGGGTTTAAGGTATAGTGTTGAGGGTTTAGGGATAGGATTTAGGGTTGAGGGATTAGAGTGAAGGGCTGAGGGATTAGAGTGAAGGGTTGAGGGATTAGGATTTGATGTTGAGGGTTGAGGGTTTAGGGTTTAGGGATAGGGTTGAGGGTCGAGGGATCAGAGTTAAGGGTTGAGGGATTAGGGTTTGACATTGAGGGTTGAGGGTTGAGGTTCGAGGGTCAAGGGTTTAGGGATAGGGTTGAGGGTTGAGGGATTAGGGTTAAAGTAGAGTGTGGAGGGTATAAGGATTAGGGATAAGGTTGGAGGGTTTAGGGATAAGGGATTAGGGTTTAAGGTATAGTATCGAGTCTGTTGAGGGTTTAGGAATAGGGATAGCATTTAGGGTTTAGGTATGAGGGATTAGAGTTGAGGGATGACGGATTAGGGTTGAGGGTTGAGAGATTAGGGTTTAGGGATAAGGTTTAGGGTTGAGGGATTAGGGTTTAAGGTATAGTGTTGAGGGTTTAGGGATAGGGTTTAGGGTTGAGGGATTAGAGTGAAGGGTTGAGGGATTATGATTTGACGTTGAGGGTTTAGGGTTTAGGGTTTAGGGATAGGGTTGAGGGTCGAGGGATTAGAGTTAAGGGTTGAGGGATTAGGGTTTGATGTTGAGGGTTGAGGGTTGAGGTTTGAGGGTCAAGGGTTTAGGGATAGGGTTGAGGGTTGAGGGATTAGGATTAAAGTAGAGTGTGGAGGGTATAAGGATTAGGGATAGGGTTGGAGGGTTTAGGGATAAGGGATTAGGGTTTAAGGTATAGTATCGAGTCTGTTGAGGGTTTAGGAATAGGGATAGCATTTAGGGTTTAGGGATGCAGGATTAGAGTTGAGGGATGACAGATTAGGGTTGAGGGTTGAGGGATTAGGGTTTAGGGATAAGGTTTAGGGTTGAGGGATTAGGGTTTAAGGTATAGTGTTGAGGGTTTAGGGATAGGGTTTAGGGTTGAGGGATTAGAGTGAAGGGTTGAGGGATTAGGATTTGACGTTGAGGGTTGAGGGTTTAGGTTTAAGGGTTTAGGGATACGGTTGAGGGTCAAGGGATTAGAGTTAAGGGTTGAGGGATTAGGGTTTGATGTTGAGGGTTGAGGTTTGAGGGTCAAGGGTTTAGGGATAGGGTTGAGGGTCGAGGGATTAGGGTTAAAGTAGAGTGTGGAGGGTATAAGGATTAGGGATAGGGTTGGAGAGTTTAGGGATAAGGGATTAGGGTTTAAGGTATAGTATCGAGTCTGTTGAGGGTTTAGGAATAGGGATAGCATTTAGGGTTTAGGGATGAGGGATTAGAGTTGAGCGATGGCGGATTAGGGTTTAGGGATAAGGTTTAGGGTTGAGGGCTGAGGGATTAGGGTTTAAGGTATAGTGTTGAGGGTTTCTTTTGTCAAATGTAGATTTATCAGTTCGATTATATTGATTGCTTGTCCAGTTTTGGGGTGTGGATGTTTTGGAATCAATCAGGAAGTCTTCAGGAGACTTTGTGGAAGTGGATTGGAAATCGCTTGACAGAACCCTTGCTATTTATGCTTGGATAAGGATTTGTCACAAACTAGAACTTCTGCTTCCAAAGAAGATCTGTCTTTCTTCCTTGATGGGCATTTTTCTATCAAGAACTTGATTATGAGGGCTTGCCCCTTCATTGTTATGCCTATCATATGGCGGAGCATCTGGCAAGCTCTTACAGAAAGCAGGAAAAGTTCTCCCTCAGAAACCTTGTGGTCATTCAAGTTTGAAGGGGAAGGTTTGGAAAGAGATGTGATCAATGCAAAGGATGTGATCAATCTATAACAGGACAAAACGCGAGCGCGTCATAACACGCTCGCGTTTTATCTTGCTATTGAAACGGTAAAAAAGTGTTGACCCCCGTGATCCAGGCCCACATGCTCTATTTTCTTATTGATTCTGCGCGTGCTCTGACAAAAAAAAGTGCTTTCATGCTGTTGGGAAGTTCACATGCACATTTGACACATTGTACTACCTTTGCATGATCTTTCCACCACCTTTTCTGCTTTGCCAACTTGAGAAGGAGGAAATAAGTTTGATATATATCTATTCAAGTTTTAATTTTTGTAGTGTTGCAATGTTAATTGTGATTCAATTTTAGGAATTTAACATTATAGATTGGTTAATAGTATTGTTGTTAGTAATTATATTTGAGTGTTATTCAATTTAACATTGAAAAGGAAGCAAGTGGTGAAAAACTCAAATTGTTGAGGAGTTTGATGCAAGAAGAAAAAAACACTACATAATTGGGTACTCTCTCCATTCGAATCTTCATTTTTTAGGTATGTCAAGTCTTTACATGCATGTTCTTTACATTTTCCTTATTTCGGATTGAATTACTTTATCATGCTTTATCATACATGTTTAAAATAGACACATTCCCAATCAAGAAAGCAACCTACAATCTCACATGATGCCATGCATATTTTCTACACTTGGTCTCTTTAATAATTATGTGTAATAAACAGACCTTAACATACCATGATGTCAAACTATACAAGAATAAATCCTTACATACTAATATTGGTCTCTTTATCATGCTACAGACAAGTTCTCCGTCATGCCGAGGAAACGATCAAGAATTAAACCAACACAGGAAGAGATAGAAGCTAAGAATGCAAAGAAAGTAGTGGCTATGAGGGAACTCCGTGAGAAGAGGAAATTGGACATGATAAATGAAGACATACCAATTGAAGAGGAACCACAACCATCACAAAGAGATATGGTGTTGGCGGCACAAAGAGAACGAATGCAAAAACTTCATGGTACGAGAGATTTGAATACCATAGTTGGAGACACGTCCTCTACCGCAAGTCAACATGTAGGGACACCATCTACCACATCTCAAGTTGAGAGTACATCATCACTCACATGTGATGAAGGAGGTACGCCATCATTCCCACCTCAACCTCAAGGTATGTCATCTATTCCATCTTCGATCGAAGGTATGCCATCTAACCCATCTCATTTAAATATTGATGAAATTCCAAATGTTGAGATGAATTTACCTAACTTAACACCACCTAGAATTTTGCATAGAAAGCCAAAGTATTTGATTGATATTGATGAGAATATTTTGCAGCCAATGGAAGGTAAGATTAAAAAACGCACTTGTAGAAGATATGCTAATAAGATTTGGAGATTGTTCTTTGAAAAGTTAAATGAGACTGCAAGATGTCAACTATTCGTTGAAATGATGCGAAGTATAAAGTATAGGTCTATCATGAAGATTCTTGGGTTGAGAACATCATAGGCTTCAAGTGAAAAATCTATTGTCAAGAATCTAATGAGTGCGTATGAGAGTGTGGGTAGCACCTCACGCACAAAAGATAGTAATGCAACATGGCATGTGATTACATCGACTATAGTAAGTAGTCAAACGAGGAAAGCTCGTCTCATTAGAAAGACAAGTCAAGAATTGAGAATTAATAGGAAAACTTTATCAAGAGCCGTTGGAAGACACCAAAGAATTGAGGACACTAATGGCAATGAATTATGGGCGTTCTCGGGGAGACTACCATGAAAAGATAAACCAATTGTTGAAGCATTGAGATCACTAAATGAAGACTTTTGGAAGAATTACACAAGGGTATCTCTGAATCAAAGGGATGTGGTAAGAAGGAGAATCAGTAGTCAGAACTATGAGCCACATCCAAAGCATTTTTTGGATGAGACTCAAACACAGTTTTATGGTAAATTTCTAGAGAAGTATCCTCAAATTAAAATTTGTCAAAGATATTTTGAAATGCTAAAACCTTTCTATGTTAAGATAAATCACACACGCACTACTTGTTGTTGTAGATTACATATTAAATTTTCTAACCATTTTGATGCTTATAGGTCTATATGTTAGATATGCATACTAACAATGATTTGCAGGGTTGTGCCATATGTGCCCCACCAACATCTTCAAGAGACTTCATATCAAGAATTTTATGTGAAAGAGAGGAAGGTCAAATATTCTACAGGAAATTATGCTTGGATGGCACATGTCATCGTTGCGGTGGCTTGCAACATTTGCCAATATGTGAACATATGGAAAGAACACATGTGGTTGGAAACAAACTAGTAGAGTTTGGCAAGTATAAAACAGTGGCATACAATACAAAAGATGGTAAAGAAGTAAAGAGGTGTGAATTGGTTATTGAAAAGATTCCAGTGTATCAGTTTATGCCTATATTTCGTGACAGCATAGTGTATTAGTATGCAAGACATGCCCATAGAGCTTGATGGTTGGACTTGCAATTCAAGTTATGCAAGGATAGATTTCTGGTTGGTAGCATTGTTTCAGTTGTCAACTTTGCAGAGAACTACAGTCTACAGCCACAGCGTGAGGTGCAATCACAATATTACAACTCCACATAGGTTTCTATATTTGTGTACATCGCATTCATTCATGCGAATGATAGTACAGAGGATGACAGAAAGATCATAAGGGAGTATAATTTCTATATTAGTGATGATTGCACGCATTCTACAGAGTTCGTGCAAGGTTGCTTTCAGGTGTTCTACAATGATTTGGCTAGAAGGGGCATATCGTTCAGTCAGAATATCATATGGTCGGATAACTGTGCATCACAATTCAAGAACTCGCAGAATTTCTATTGGCTGAGCAGGAGGCAAAATTTTACAGGTATTCAACATATGTGGAACTTTTGTGAGGCCGGGCATGGAAAGGGGGAGCATGATGGTGCAGGAGCATGTATCAAAAGAGCCATAGCACAAGAAGAGTTAAAGTATAAAGACAATACAAAGTTGACAGATGCAAAATCGATTGTCGAGTGGTGTAATGCTTCCATGGGTCCAGGTAATGAAGGTAAGTCTTCAGTTTGTAGATTTTTTTGGTTGATAGATGATACTAACATTGCACCATATGAGGACTGTTGTACACTGACAGGATCAAATGAGATGCACTCTTTCAGAAGCTCAATTGTAGGTTCATGGAGTATCCATACACGAAAGATGTCATGCTTTTGTTCTTCCTGTACAATTCAAGTCTCAGATGAGTGTGAGTCAAAGGAGTGGGTTGACGAATGGCAGTTAAGTTATCTTAGCCCACTTGACACGTATCGACCCCCAACGACACTAGAACTAACACAGATGGAATCATCAGTTGACTTTGACCACATATCAGATTTAGTTCAACTAGGTAATATAGGGCACGTATATGCATCTAATTTCATCTAGTTCAACCAGGTAATGTCATCTTACTTTGTAGTGTTTTTGTAATGTTGACTAATTTCATCTAATTTGCTACACATATCAATGTAGGGCACGTATATGCAGTTATTGCAGATGAAGATAATGAAGAGGGAACAGATTATTACTTATGTCATTATGTTGAGGCCAAAAAGAAATTGGAGGCCCCTGTTACAGATGGAGAAAACATCGAATACCCTACAGGCTCAGTGGTTATTACTGGAACATGGCTTAGAAGGTACCCACATAAGAGTGTTAATATTTGGCTATTTCAGGACTTTGACATGCATCAGAAGATTCTTCATTACTCAAACCTTGTCGTGGCATCCAATGTTCATTTGATAAAGTATCGGGGTAGACCTTTGAACAAAATCTTGTGGAAGGTGCGTGAGTCTGACCATGAAGCAATACTTGACACAATAAAGAGTAGAGCAGACCCGGATAGTTCATTGGATTAATTTGTAAGTATTCACATTGATTTTGTAAAGTCATGTTACATTGAGTTGTAAGTATGCACATTAATTCGTAAGGTTTGTCTTTTTTTATTTCCTCCTACATTTTTACACATATACACATTTTTACATCATCATGTTGTGCATTTTTGGTGTCCTGCTCCTGATGCGACCAAACTCATAACTCACCCTACTTCCTCTAGACACCATTTGATGATCTCTCCAACACTCTGGATCCAGGGCGCCCAATCATGATGATGACCTATATACCATTCTCCCAAGGCGCTCATAATGAATGAAAAGAAGACCAAGGGCGCTTAAGCTTAATAAACTTATTTCTTTCAATTTTGATGATCCAAACTCTTGCAAAACTACATCCACTTTCATGCCTTTAGATCTTCCTTCACATATAGGGTGCCAAATCAAGTTGAAAAATCTACATAAGGGTGCCAAAATGGATGAAAGGAGACATGAAATGCGCCTTAGGACTCCATGCTAAGGTTTGAGCCATTGAAGTCTCTTGATATTAGGCGCTCATGATGATGAAACTTAGAGCTTTTTCCTTTCCTATGCGCTCATCTAAGATGTTTGAATGATAAGGAGCACCTCAACCTCTACAATGTACATTGGGTGCCAAAATCAAGGTGATTTTAAGTCACTTTGAGTCATTGGGGTCAGTTTGAGTCTTTGAGTCATGTTGCAAAAAAATGTCAATGTTGTCAAGTTACACAAAGTAACTTTTGCATTTTTGGTGTCCTACTCGTGATGCGACCAAACTGACTATTCCAACGCATTTGGATGGGTACATTTACGCTAGGCATGGTCCTGTTTTTCACCCAAACATGTCGAAACAGTCCGAGCTACATTGTACCCACGATATCCCTGAAGAGTCCAAAGTGCAAAAAGGTAGCAATCTTTGACGAGATGTTACTCGAAAACCGTGTCACTTAGAAACATTCTATCTAAGGTAACGTGATCATGTAGAGTGCCTCTACAGTAACCTCTCTTAGTTTTTTATATCTCTGAGATATTTGCCTGTGGTGAAAGGTTTTCTGATGCCCCAAAAATCATCAGAAGGAGGCAGTGTAAAGTTGCAAAGGGGTGTAACTTTCGTCCTGCTCATGATGCGACCAAATTGACTATTCCAACGCATCTGGATGGGTACATTTACACTAGGCATGGTCTTGTTTTTCACCCAAACATGTCGAAACAGTCCGAGCTACATTATACCCACGATATCTCTGAAGAGTCCAAAGTGCAAAAATGCAGCAATCTTTGACGAGATGTTACTCAAAAACTGTGTCACTTAGAAACATTCCATCTAAGCCAACGTGATCATGTAGAGTGCCTCTACAATAACCTCTCTCAATTTTTTATATCTCTGAGATATTTGCCCGTGGTGAAAGGTTTTCTGCTGCCCCAAAAATCGTCAGAAGGAGGCAGTGCAAAGTTGCAAAGGGGTGTAACTTTCATCCTGCTCGTGATGCGACCAAACTGACTGTTCCAACGTGTCCGGATGGGTAGATTTACACTAGGCATGGTCTTGTTTTTCACCCAAACATGTCAAAACAATCTGAGCTACATTGTACCCACGATATCCCTAAAGAGTCCAAAGTGCAAAAAGGTAGCAATCTTTGACGAGATGTTACTTGAAAACCATGTCACTTAGAAACATTCCGTCTAAGGCAACACGATCATATAGAGTGCCTCTACAATAACCTCTCTTAGTTTTTTATATCTCTGAGACATTTGCCCGTGGTAAAAGGTTTTCTGCTGCCCCAAAAATTGTCAGAAGGAGGTAGTGTATTAAGTCAAGATGAAAGCCTATTCACTCTAGGTGCCAATCTCAAGTTGCACAATCATGAATGGGTGCCTAGAGCAATAAGGCACTACATCATGGTTCCAGGACCTTGAAATGGTGCCCAAGCATGTAGGAGGAATTTTCAAGGAGCCAGAATGTTTTTGAAACTCCAAGGAACTAGTCCAAAGACTCTATGGCGCCATCTTGATACCATTGAGTCAACTTTGGAACTCAAACATATTGAAACAAAGTCTAGGAAGCTAGGCGCCATCTCTTGCCAGTTCAACCTCTTAGATGCGCCAACATTGGAAAGACTCTTAATGAGCGCCTAAGTTTGAATTGATCTTGTGATTGAAAGTTTGGTGATGTATTAGGGCGAGATGATCTTCAGTTGAAGCAATCTAAGTTCCAGGAAGGGTTTAGAAGCTATCAACCTCTTCACTAAGTTAGGCGTACTTTACAAGCTTTCTTACCCAAGAGTTGCACCTCATTAAGACAAGGCGCATCTTAACCTCTGGGACTTTTCCAAAGAAGCGCTTCAGTTTATTAGCACCTTTGGACCTTGTTTTGCATTCTGAAAGAGAAGGCGCACTTTGGAGGCATTTCTAACCTAGATTGATGCCTAGGTATAGTCATCTCTTTGGAGCATTACAATGTGTTTTAAAATGAAGGAGGACATTTCATAAGTTGGGGAATTGATCACTGAAGACCTTGGAGTGTTTGAATTACTCTAAGCAAGAAGGTGCATTTCCATGGAGTAGCATAATCTAGATAGCGCCTAATGCCATCAAGGCACAATTCCACCCTCACTTTGGTGCCTATCATCAAGAAGGGGCATTGGGCATTCCTTGAACAGTTATGAGCATTTGAAGTTTGTGAAATCACCAAGGAATGTTGGGCGCCATGTGTATCCTCAACAAGCTTGAGTTTGTGCCTAGACAAGTTGGCACTTATTCATGTTTTAACTTCCCTCTTGAAGTGCCTAACTTGGGAAAAAGTTATCTTGTTGTTAGTCAAGTGTTTGATGTGTTTTGGAGACTCCAAAAGACTTCCTCTTGCTAGGCGCTCTTCTTGGCAACTACAACCTTCAACTGGCGCCTAGATCCTGAAGAAAAACACTTAGACTTCAATTTTCATGCACTTAGACTTCAAGGTGCCAAAACTAGTAGGAAAATATTTGGGGAGAAACCACGCTGATAAAAGTTGGGTAAATTTAACCTCCGAGTCTGATTAGGTTCCATATAACAACAATATTTATATCATGTCCCTTTGCTTTATGAAACAAGCAGTATGTGTCAAGTCATAGGGATAACACTTTGGTCCTTAGAAATTTCTCTGTGACTTTTGATAAGATTATCTACTATTATGTAGATGCTTGATAGTATTATCCTGATCCATTGGACTAGTGTGGCTATGAGGTTGGAAAGTGTTGCAACCTCCATCCTTTAAACTTCTCCACCTTGTTATGGGTTGTTTTGAGTATTTTCACTTGCTTTCTCTTCAAGAATATTTTCTAATGATACATGATGTGTCATAGATCATTCAACTTGATAAACAACATGGAGGGATTCTCATGCCTCCTATACTTCTTGCAAGTTTCTTTATAGATAGATCACATCATTGTCCATCTAGGTGGTCATTTCCCTAAATATTATGATAAGATAATCCTGTTAATGAACTTTGGATTGAATGAGAATCAACATGCTTTGTCTTGACTAGAATAGTTGGGATGGACAAAAATCTATTGATTCTAGGTTGGGTTGTTAAAGGTCAAGAAGTTTTGGTGTCTAATGCCCTCTAAATCTAAATATTCAAAATCATAGTGGTTCAATAAGTTACAACAAACAGTCAGGTAGACAATAGACTATAAGGAACAAGGACTACACATGAATCCAAAACAACACCAGTCAATAAGGACATCACAAGTAACTCAACATTACTTCCAGAGGCGTTCACAAAAGCAAAGGGGAGAACACAACTAGAGAATGCTAGACTATAGTAGGGATGAGTGTTTGATACAGAGCACACAGTGGAAGCATAGAATTATCAACTTTTGAACCTTCAAACTCACTATTGGCGAGACAACATACCATCGGCGAGCTTAAAATTTCATTGGCCGATAGGCCGATGCCACCATGACTCCGTTTGATTTCACTTCTGACAAAAATCCCATCATTGACTCTTATCGGTCAGACAGACCACTATCGGTGACTTTATATCCTTTCACACCGTTGTCTTTGTCACTCTGATATGAGCCTCTAAGTCCCTCGCCTATCGGTAGGACTTAATACCATCGGCACACTCAAAAACTCTTCTGCCGACACACCGATCTCACAAAAGACAACCTTTAGACCACACCCGTCGGTGAGACTCCAAACATCGGTGAACTCTAATCTCATTGGGCTAATACACCGATGGATTTCGACTGTCGATGTGACCCCCTTCATTGGTGAATCTCTCAACTGCTCTTCTGATGCGCAGATGGGATTATCTTCCGATACACCGATGTCTTCGACTTCGAACCACACTCGTTGGTAAGACAGACCACTATCGGCGAAGCGTAACCAAGGTCTGTCGATACGCTGATACGACCAACTCTTGACGTCGATACAAGGTTTTTTTGCAGGCAAAGGGCGCCTAGGCTTATGGGGCTCAATTTGATGTATTTATTGAAAGCTCAAGGTGAATTGATGCTCATTGAAAATGCCACTTAGTCCTTCATTTGCATTATAGGCGCCATTTCCTATTGACTTATATACTCCTCATGCTAGGGTGCCATAATGAAGTGGTTTAGACAATAGGTGCACTTCACTTACTAGAGGCTTGTTCTCCTTCCACCTTAGGTGCACTTTTATGGTGGAACAGGTGTCAATGGGTGCCTTGTCTTAAATGAATGCTCTCTCTAAGTTGGGCACCCTTTTGAGGCTTTATGAGTTGCAAATTGCACCTTAACCCTTCATGCTTGTTGCTCAATGTTTGAATGTTTAAGAAAGTCTCCTTTAGGCGCTCATCTTAATGACTTTTTCTCAAGGTGCAATCATCCTAATGACTTGGATATTCATCCTAGTGTTTCAGGATATCAGGCTACCAGACTTAGTCATTTTCAGGATCTCAAACATAAAGAATAACATGATGATTCATTTTTTTGTATTGCATATAGTTGACATTCTATGCTACTCATAAAGAATATTAATATTTTCTGTTCAACATGATGATTCATTTTTTTTTTAAATACAACTTTTATCTTTTAATTCCAAAATGAGGTTTAGGTGATACTTGAATAACAATAGCTAGCTTATTGGATCAACAAACATCTTATGTAATACAATTGGAATTTAAATATTTGAAGTAGCCATCTACAAATATCCATTCAAATGCGGATTTATAATGCAAGTATGGACGCCATCAATAAAAAAGATTTGTATTAACCAAATATCCATATAGGCATACATCAATATCTATCAATATAGGTATAACATATATACAAAATAGCCATATAGGCATACAATGTCAACTATATACAATACAAAATATATGTCCACAAATGCCATATAGGCATACAACAAAGGAACATAATAAAAAGTCATTCCCCTCTGGCTGGTGAAGAGAATAGATCACGGGCAGCCTTTGATCTTCTAGGGGATGGAGACACGCATGTGGGTGGTCTACAACGAACCCGAGGGCTGCTCCTCCTATTTAGTTCTTCCTGCATCTTTACCTATTACAATAAAAAGTATAGACATTAATATATAGAAATTACATGTTATAAAAAATGAAACATTTAACAAAATAATCACTTACCGCTAACATATAATCTGTCTCCTCACTTGCCTCAGTAGCAGGAATAGGCCGTGGTGATGTCATGTCCTATAGAAACCATCCAGATAGAAATTAAACTTCAAATCAATAATCTTTTGATTTTTCAAAAATAGACAACTATAACAATGAATGTAAATTAAAATTTACTAATCAGCCTCATACCCTTGTCAATGCCATGGAGCTATGAATCGCAGAGGCCACACCTTGCTCCATTGCCCTATGAACATGGGGAGGTGTCTCCGCAGCCTGCATCATCTGCAAATAAAACAACATTATTCAATTATGAAAACTATAATAGTGATGCAAATCATGGCTCCTAACATACACACACGTTCATCTAAACATGGAAGTACACACAATAAAGCACACAACTCACATACAAAAATCTAGTAAGTACAATTCATTCATTAAACTATTTATTTTATTACCTCCGTAAAGCTTTGAAGTCCACCACCGCTGGTAGGTGTTGCCGTGAAATCTACAGTATTAACCTATTCAACATCTAAAATTAGATATTAGAATACCATTCATATAACGATGCTATTCACATGTAATATTTATAATTGTTTACTAGTTACATACCTCGACAGTAGATGATCTAGTGTAAAATGCAGGTGGAGAACCACTGAAAACTGCATCGACGCTATGACCCTAAAATTTCATTAAAATCATGAATTTAAATTAGTTAATCTTGCATTTCAAAAATAAAATTTAATAAATTAAATTCAATAAAATTGCTAATATTTACCTGAGTATCAAGGCCGAAAGTCTCACTCAGGAGGGTATCTGTCATCACCATCTGCTCAGCTGTAGATGTAGCCTGTACACCTGCGTCTTGACTATCCATGGGGTCATAACCACAGGCTGACCCACAAGTCTGACAAGTATGGGGTGGGACCTTGCTCCTCGCACTATCTCCCAACCCACTCTATGTTGTAGGACTGGCATGCTCTATGATGCTCTGGGTCAAGGCACTAATGGACTGAAGTGTATCGACCTCAACACTCTCCTTCACAATGGAAGGGATAGAAACATGCTCGTGGGCTGGTCTGCTGATTACTCGTCTCACTACCCGCTATGGGTCAAGACGTGCCCCTGGTCTATCTTGTGCTGACCCCCCACCTCTACCTTGGAAGTCCCGCATATCAAAATAGTTTGGCACTTTATTGAGGACAAACTCGCAGTAGAGTTTCCTCAAAAAGTATTGCGGGACCTCATTATTATTGCATGGAGGATGGTCAAAAACCATCCACCACCTCTACCCAAAATTGTCCCTTATCGCTTGGTTGTTGCACCAATGGATAGGGAACCTCTTGCATGTAATGGGTGGAGGTTGATTTGATTGCGGGTTTGTGAAAATGGAACACAAGTCTAATTTTGTGATTTGTAATTTTTTCACATCTTGGTACGACAACTTGTCTGCATAATAATCTCTAAACTCTCTCCTCTTATCCGTCCAACTAGTTATTTGCTTGCTAATTGAATCTACATTTGATAACATAGATTCAAGAGATTTAGCAAGCGTGGACCTATGCAAGGTTGAAGTGGAAGGATCTTTCAACCTTGCAATTATATCTTCAATTTCTTTTTTGTTGTTTTCAATTTGCCCTATTACATTTTCTTGTGTTCCAGGGGCATGTCGAGGAATGGATGGAGGAGGTTGTTGTTCTGTAGGTATTTCCTCCTCAGGATTTTGTGGATTTTGAGGAGGAGAAGGTGCATTAACATTTCCTGACAATTAACGAAATATACATAAAAAATCAACTAAAACCTACCTATTTAGAAACAAATTCAAACAAAAAAACAAATATAACTCACTCTTTTGGTGTGCTCGATGTCATGGCAGCATTTTGGCGATGAATCGATAAGGTTTTTATGTTGAATGGAGTTTTGCAAAACGCGAGCACGCTTTCTAGGGTTTGCAGGCCGCGAGCATAGAAGAGAAGAAAGAAATAAAATGAGATTTGAAACCTTTTTTTTTATTTATAGCAAGTCATAACGCGCTCGCGTTATGGCTTGGTTTTGACGAGCCTTAGGCTCGTCATTACCAAGCCATAACGCGAGCGCGTTATAACACACTCGCGTTATGACTTAATTTTTTTTGAAATTAATTTGGCCACTTTTTGGCCCCCCATCTTTTTGCACTTACCCTTGGACCTATTTCTACAATCCCAACATGAGATGCCACAATTTTTGAAGGAAACATGTGCGTGAATGTTGGCAAGTTTTAGCTTGCACGGATGTGTTTATTCGACCACACAAAACACCCTATCGTTAGTGGGGCATTAATGGTTTAAACACATCTCTACATTCATCAACATTTATTGAATTAAGTGCATAAGATTTTGGTAGACAAAAAATAGATGTTGGGTTTGGAAAACACCATTGAATGAGAAAAAATTAGAACAAATGGAGTGAAATGATATGTTTTATTCAAATTCAATACCCTCAAACCTCAACGAGTTTTCCAATGCTTTCAAATGAGCTACAAATTATTATATAAAAGCATAAAAGGATGGGAAGGCAAATAGCCCTTCTCTCCAAAGCATCACAAAATGACGAAAAACTCTTTGAAAATTAAGGGTCATGAACCAAATCTTCACATTCAACTCCTTCCCACCTCTACGTGCAACCTCAAAACAACAATTCGCACAAATTCCACAATTTATTGAATGACCAAATATGCACAAATTCACTTTTCTTTGTGAAATCTTCAATTCCCTTATTTGCCTCCTCATTTATTGAGAAGCTTGGTTTCTTTTGGAGTTATAAAAACATTGTGAATTTGAAAATAATGTAAATTCAAAATCACTTCCAGCTCTAGATTCAATTGTCTATGCAATCCTTCCCATATTTTACAATTGCATCACATAATCCCATTTACCACTTAAAAAATTTCATTGATATCCCTTGTAGATTCGATAAAAAGCTCAAAGCAAACTGGGCAGTTATGTTGTATTGCCCTCTCCACATAATAACATAACTAATCACTACATCGCATTCCAATATTTTACAAAATCGGCTTCAATTTCTCTCACAGTTTGATTCGCTGACTCATAATCCTTATCCACATCCTCACAGGGTAGAATTCAGCTAGTATTTTGCAAGAGCAGCAATAAATTCTTGGAAATTTCTTTGTCACTACATTCTTTGTAAAGAACAAATTTATTGGTATCCATCCCAATAACTTCAAGCAATTGCTCCACATTAGTGTAATGTCCCCTTTTGAAATATGATAATAATAATAATAATCACAAGATAAATTATAATATAATTATAAAATAACTAAAGTTTAAGTTGTGATAAAGGTCAAAGGGCTTGTGAAAAGGTTGTGTCCATTGGAGGGAAAAAGGAATATAAGGAAGATCATTTCTTGGACAAAGGGGGAGGAATCACAACACAAATACAATCAATCATTCATCATTCAACAATCTATCATTTCAATCAACTTCAATTGGAAGGTCAACCAAAAGCAAAGCATAATAAATATTTCTGTATAAATACTTAACTTCAACAAGCAAAAAAAGATACATTCCTCTCTGCAATAGGAAATAACAGGAGCAGCATCATATACAGCCAAAGAATAATCCCAGGGCTCTGCCGCAGCCAGACACCATACACAGCAAGGTACGTCATAATACTCTTACTCAATTAAATAAATGCTTTACCTAATTTGTATGCATATACCTTGCATCTAATGAATAATGTACTCTGATTTCTAAGAATAACTGTGTAAAAGATATCTTGGTTCAGATTCGAATAGGCATTAGGATTAATAAGTGTATTTCATGACTTAGTATTCTAAAATCAGCTCATTATGTTAATTAGAGTAATTCAAAGGTATGCCATATAACATTACTGTATTATATGCTTCATGATTACCTGAGATAGGGGATAATGCTTGGAAAACATGTTGAATCATGAGATTAACATATAACCTCATATGAGATGGTGAGTCTGAGATGTATAGTAGCCAACATGGTATGTTTTGTCCCTTGTCTCAGTAGGTGCAATGGCACCCCTTGGACAAGTGGAAAGTGGCCCTTGTCTCAGTAGGTGCAATGGCACCCCTTGGACAAGTGGAAGTGGCCCTTGTCTTAGTAGGTGCAATGGCACCCCTTGGACAAGTGGATATGGCCCTTGTCTCAGTAGGTACAAAAAGGTACCCCTTGGACAAGTGGAAGTGGCCCTTGTCTCAGTAGGTGCAATGGCACCCCTTGGACAAGTGGATATGGCCCTTGTCTCAGTAGGTACAAAAGGTACCCCTTGGACAAGTGGAAGTGGCTTTTGGCTCCAGTTGGTGAAGAAGTCACCCCTCGTGCCAAAGGATTAATAGTGGACCCATGATTGGCCAAAGGGCATCCTTTCACCTCATCTCATATGAAGTTAAGAGTTAATGCATGGATAGTGATGATAAATATATATATACTGATAGAGATCATGACATTAATGATAAAAAATATCATAGTGAACTTAAGAGGAATATATGAAATATAAGTGATAGAGAATGCGTATTGAAAGTAATCACAAAGATTATGGATGCAAGATAGAAAATGATAATTGATGTTAATTATTGAAAATCTAAAGGCAATGTTCTTATGTGATTGAATATATCATTTATCTATTGCTATAATTGAAATTAAGAAAGTTTGGTATAATAACGTTCTCTTTGCAAGTTGGAAATGTGTTCAAAGTTTTGAAAATGTTGACTTGTGACAAGGGGACATTTCAATTAGGCAGCTTAACGAATTCTCTTTGAAAGAATCAAAACCTAACTAGAGAATATGCAACAACCCCCTTCATTTCTACTTTGGTATTTAGGCATTTCAAAATTGACTCCACACATTTCAAACGTCTCACCACCCATCTCTTTAGTACTCTATTTAAATATCATCCACTTTAATTGGCTAAAATTGACCTTTGACTGTTAAATTTAAGACACATTCAAAGCTTTCAATTTGCCACACATATATCCATGTTCCAGATCACAACCTTAAAGACAGACATTCACCTTCCACATTTCATTTTTAAAGACAGACATTCACCTTCCACACTTCATTTTTTTGTGAATTTGATACATTCTACATACCATAAAAAAACCTCTAGCCCATACTTAGTAATGTGCAAGGAAGTGGAAGTGCATGGCATAAATTCCTTTATGATATCTGCCAAACATTATTGGGTGAGGCTGCGACCTTTAATTTTAGACTATCTTTGAGTTGCTTTTTCAAACAATTCCGGTTGATGCTTCATTTCTTTTTGGTATTTTGTCAAATAGTCCATGCACTTGCCTTAAGCTAGTCATGACGTCTAATTACTTGTGTTATTTTGAATTAAATTAAAAAAAATTAATATTCAAAATTTGAATTGCCTTGGGACACAAAGTGCACATGGATCAAAGGTGACAAGTGAACAAAATGCATTCGGCAAACAAAATACGAGCTGCCACAAATTTTGCAAAATAGGAACACATTTGCAAGCAAAATAAGATTGTGACATAATTACAAATGCAATAAATGACAACATGCAATAAATGTGATAAAGTGTGGTGAAGCCTCAAAATGCCATGAAAGACAAATGTGACAAAAGAACAATTAACCAACCAAAGCATGAGCATCCAGGCAATAGTTGCACATGAATAGGAGGGGAGGTATGCTAGCAACATGACTCAATGAAGACTCATCAAAATAAGGATCCCCAATTCGAAAAAAACAAATAGGGGCATGTTGTGAGGGGTCACAACAATGCCTTTCAGAATTTCTTTACTGCCTTCTTCATTGTTGATTTGTTTTTCAAATCCTTGATTGAGAATACCCCTCCAATGTCTTCACCGCTTCTTTTGACGTCGTAGCCTTTGGTGGTCGCAAGGGCCTCTCACTTGTACTTCTTCTAGATGGTGTTTTCTACGAAGAGTTTTGCGTATCATTTTTCTTGGAATATGTCAATAATGTTTGACAAAAGCACTTCCACAAAAATATGGTCATGCATATGGTTCTCCAAATTATCCAAACACATGTTACTGATGATGGTGCCAATGACATACATGGCATGGTATGTGCCAATGTAGAAGATCTTCTTTAGTTGTTTCTCGAGAGATATTTTTGCACACACAATTGTTTATAATAGTGATTACATATGCCATGGTTGAGGGGATGAATGTTTTTTTGTTGTTGTATATAGCATGTGACAACAATATCCATAACTTTCTGGGATCTCCTACATGTGAACTATATCCTCTAAAAATGGTAGCACTAAACCAAAGGTATTAAAATCAAATATTTGTTAGTTATTCCTAAAAACTGATGCTAGCTTGCACATGTGAGCTATTGACCATGATTGTGTCCTTAGTTTGGTCTACCTGATGCAGGAACTTGTGGAGGTCATAACTTTTGATCCGGAGGTCCGTTGGAGCTAAAATTTGGTGGGCAGATTCCACTTGATATCAAATCATCATGATGTCAGATTCCACTTAATATGCCTGTTGTCTCTCAGATTTGCACCCTTTGCTGCTGTTGTGAAACTTTAGCAATCTAGAGAAACATGGGAATGATCTCGAAGTGTGGGACCTTGCGAATTGAGATCAGACCTCCGGAGAAGGCCAGCTTCCTCTTTCTAAGCCTAATGCTTAGAGAAAATGCATCTAAACCTAGTGCTAATGCTTGCTGGGAAAAGGGTTAGAAGGAATGCTGAAATAAAATAAGTGATACACCAGATTTAAATGTGTTTGGCTGCAATTGAATCGATACAGTAATAATCTCATAGCTGAAGAGACTTACCCAGACTCATATTAATTCTAACAGAGGTCAAGACAGAATAATGGAGGAATGAAAGGGATCGTTGTCCACAATACACAACCTATAGTAATCCAAAGAGTAGACACAGTGCTAAAATCATAAGAGAGGGGCAAAAATACTAGTTTATATTGATTATAGAGGCCAAGTAGCCATTACAAAATAGCCTAGAAGAACACCCAACCCCAAATACATTTGTTTTACATGTATATATATCATTTTACATTTTGACCTTAGTCGATTACAATCAATTTTGCCCATGGGCGCTGTCAGAAAATATCCGCCTCTGAAAGGACGTCCATCTGCAAAAAGTTATGGCGTGAAATATCTGGAATAGGGGCAGATGAGAGATATTTCTGGTCTTTAATGCAAGCTGTTGCATCATCGACCCGCATCCAGAAATGCAACAAATATCTGCATTTGTATCTTGCCAAAATGACCGCTGAAATGTCCAGTCGATTAGGCATGCAAATCCAGATCCAAAATTTGAAAGCGAAAAAATTCCCCTCAAAAGCCCACCAAATGAAAGAGGGGGCAAAAACAAGCATTTTTGCCTTTTGCAGCATGTCAAAATTCGCTAGGATGAGGGAGATATTCGCAGTCAAAGTTTTTTGGTCAACTGTGTTTGTATATCGCTTTGCATATGTGCGCTTGAATATGCCTTTGTGTGTTCCATTGTATATACAATTGTAACTGCGCCTTTAGGTTCACTTGATGCCGCATACAATTTCTCCTTCGCCTTTTGCCTTTTACATACTCCATTCGCTTTGCATGTGCATTTATACAATCGCTGGTCTTTTACCTTTTGAAACGGCTTTGAATCACCCTTGACATGTGGCACTATCCGATTTGTCGCTGAGATGTCCTGAGACCTATCGCTGAGCAATTGCATCCTCCATCAGCAGTCCGAATGACTAAAAATAGAGCCACCGATGTGCATTGTCTCGCCGAACATCTCCTTGCATATGGCTTTGTATATCGCAATTGTATATCGGCACATGCAATCGCATGTACATACAACTTGCGGACCTCAAATGATTATCTGCTGTACTCAATTCCACAGTCAGGTCCAGCTTGTATGTACCCCTTTGCATCTTTGCATATGCATATTTATCTTTTGTATGTTGCAAATAGATAATGCGGACCTCAAATGATTATCAACTATACTTAATTCTGAAACAGGTCTGGCCCTTGTACCTTTTCTCTTTGTATATCAGCACATACATGTGCTTTTACATACAAATTGTAGATGCCAAAAATGATTATTCTCTGCATTTGATTCTCCAGTCGTGTCCGCCTTGTATATCACCATTGTATCTATCCCTATATGTGCAAACATACAATGCAAACATACATGCAAAAGATGCATACAATCGCTTTTGCCTTTATATGTTGCAATGTATAACTTTTCGGGTCCGGGGGTTGTATGTCAAAAAATGCATATCGCATTGTATATGCGATTGTATGTGCGAAGATACAATCGCATATACATTCATTTGGTGGACCCCACCCTTTGTATCTTCCTTATTTGCTGCTTGTACATGCGAATATACATTAAAAAATGCATATAAGATACAATCGCTCGATATGCAAGCACCTTTGTATATCGACCTTTGCACATTGACTTGCATATTTACTGATATACATTCTCTTTTGTACATTTCCAATGTATCTTTTCCTTTGCATCCTTCCCTTGTACATTTCCTTTGTATGTCGCCAATGTACATTTCCTTGCATCTTTATCTTTTGTATGTTGCCCTTGTATATGCGCACACATACAATATACAAACAAAACCATATGCATAACCCTTTGCATATTTGCCTTTGCATGTGACCATTGTATGTCGCATGTACAATGCGAATATACAAACAAACCCTTGTATATGGTTTTTGCATCTTATCTTTTGTATGTGCATACATACATTGGCAAATGTATATGCGAACATACATAGGGAAATGCATACAAAATACTAAGCATGAAATTGAGAAATCCTTGCGATGGAAAATACTTGAAGCTAAAAGATTTCTGGGTTTTTCTGGGTTTTTGGCAAAGATTCCTTAGGTGAGATTTTGGGATTTTTTTGGCAAGGCATAGCATGAGTATGTGAAAGATTTAACCCTTTTCTCCTTCCATTTAGGCTTTCTCTGATCGGATTTCTTTGATAGAAAGAGGGGAACAGGAATATTTTGTGGCTAAGCAAAATATGACAAGAATGCCATTGATGAAAATAAAAATGTTTGAGATATAATTATGACAAGATTATGTAATCAATATCATATCAGTTGAAAATAATAATTACAAAATATTGGGAAAGAGAGCTTCCATCAACTTCAGATTCAAATGGATGTCACAATAAAAATGGCCGATTGAATGGAATTCTCACACAGAACAATTAATAAGAAGAGTACCTACAGTATAGGCCAAATTATTCCAGATCATACACCATTACCTGAAAAATCACTGTGAAATTAATTATGATGCCTTCCCATGTTCCAAATTTTGATGCCATACCAAGTTGGGAAAAATGTTGAATGACTTGCCATTTTCACATTTTTTATCAGTTGCAAACGCGGCTCTCCTTTTTCTCTATAGCTATCTAGCGCTACTCAGAAGGATATATTTTAAAATTTGAATGTTTCTCAAGAACATAAATAGGACATAAAAGGAAGGCAAAAATAGAAAATGCAGCTATTGAACAACCTAGTGCAATGATTTTTGAGTAGGTAGGATGGATAGGGTTTCTTAGGAAATTTGAAGGATATGAAGAGGAGTTGGTGGAGGAATTTGTTTCAAATTTCCACCATACCTTCTCCATTATGAAAGGGGTGAGAATTCCTGCGAGTTTTGTTGTAATTAGCCAATTGGCCAAGATTTTGAAAGGTGGTGAGGATCTTTTTTAGACAAAACCATCTTATGAAGAACTCCTTCAGAGTTTTCATGTATCTCTAGAGCCATTGCCTCGTTACATAGTTAGTAAAGGAGCTATGAAAGGGATCGACATGACCAGTCTTCCTAAACCTTGGAGGATTGTGGTCATGTGGGTAATTAAATTCTTAACCTGTGAAGAACAATATGAGACTGTCATAGGTCTAGGAATGAGGATGCTAATCCACTTGAGGCATGGTGTCAACCGACCTGAGTGTCTCATTAACACCCTAGCATACCTGTATACCTGCTTGCAAATAATGATCAACAAAGTGAGATGGGTAGATGGCCAAATAAGCCACCATGGCTTATATATTTGATAATCAAACACCATTTCATTCAACAGGAAAATGAACAGGAGAAATGGGAGGACTTCCTCGTGCTCAAGCCTCGACAGAAGAAGTCAAAGAAAACACAAGTCTCAATTGTCTTTGTCTCTGCAGTGCTAGTGACCCATTGCCCCAGAGGCTTCAAAGGGTGGCTGAACAATCTACCCAAGAAGAAAGAGGGGAAGAAATGGTAGCCTCAGCACCAACACCTAAGCACCATACCAATACATTCATTATCCTATCTGATGATGAAGAGGAGGTTGAGGTAGAAATGGGGGCAACTATGATTTTAGGTAAGATGTCTACCTCCTCCACACATGAAGAAGAAGCCTCTAGAGCCCTCTAGAGAAAGCGGAAAGAGCCCTAAATTGAAATTTCCACAGAGGAGGAGGAGGAGGAACAAGCCCTCCATGCTCTAGCCCTTTCAAAGGCTAAAGATGATCTAAGGGAGTGCCAATAGCAAATAGAAACCTTAAATCAACTGCTACAAACAAGAGCTACAAAGATAGAGTAGAGTCAGAGGAAGGCTGCACAAGAAAAAGAGGAAGGGGACAGACTAGTCTCTGAATTACGATGGGACCTTGAGTAGGAAAGGACCAACATTGTAATCAAAGACACCCAACTAGCTACTCTTGCTCAATTAAAAGCTTCACTTGCCCCTGTACCTACAACATTGCAACTCTATGAGGTAAACGACTAGCTTCGTACAACTAACGCCAAGATTAGAACATAAAATGCAACGCTCCAGAGAGATTTGGAGACCCTTCGAGTAGAGAAGGTAGAAGTTGAAGAGCATGTCAACCTGGTCTATGAAACAGGGGAAACCCTTCTTGCCCAGCGCCAACCAACAAGTGTGTACACTTTGTTTTTGAAAGAACAATTCTTAAGATGGAAATTGTTAAGGATAAGATGCAATTTGCCATTTGGTTTTGAAAATGATAGAGATTTAAATCTTGAAGCCTATTTAAAAAACCTTAAGGAACAACAAGATATGTTGTGTGAATTTTTCCAACATGAGTATTTAATGGGATATGTAAATACTTTCATGCTGAATCTGTATGTGGGTGAACTCCAACTCTAGAGCTCTATCTCACTTGTGAAAAATAATATGGAGTGGGAAAATAGAATGGAAGAATATAATACTGTTGCTACCAACATTAGTCTCTTACTGCACCATGAGTGCCCAAAGACAACTTGGTTCACAAAAGCTTTGAAATCACAAGAGTATAGGCAGGGCATCAGAGATCAATATGTTAACAATTTGAATTCTTGTATTGTTGACTTCCAAGAGCATGCAAATTATCTTCCCTCTGTAGCTGTCTAGAGTTGTATTACTCAATGGGAGGAATTGCCAGACTATTTCAAGCAATAGGAGCCTGTCTCCCTAGCCAAATTAAGGTGGATGGCTACAAGGGTAGAAAAACTCATCATGCTCATCGATTTGAAAGGGCAGGCAAGACTAGATTGGGATGTGATTCTGTCCACCTCTGCTTCTCATGCCTTCTCCACTCTTGAGTGCACAAGGCCCTATGCAATAGAACAAAGCAGATAAATGGTATGCAAGGATCTTTGAGAATAATGGGTTTGCAGTGAAAGGGAGGCAACTCTTCATATACAATGTAGATGATTATGATTGCAGCCAAAACCTTGAGGAAAAAAATGTGACTGATGAAGATGTCATCCATCTGTCACCATGAGGACATGGCCTGGTTTCGATAGGGGGAAATGATGAATCACAAACAATATCTGTTTAATTTCTATACAAAACATTGCAAATACTTTAATTTTTGTGGACTATCATTATATACATTATTATGGTTATAATTATTTTATGAATGGATAGATAAACATGCTTTACTAGATTTATTTTTTGGATGAAATCTTTTGATAATTACTACAATTTTTGCTTTATATGCATGTTTAATGATGGGTTTTTATCAAATATAGTTGTTGGATTCATAAGCATAACACCACGGACCTCTCTGGAGCCTCCAGACCTCTTTAGAGCCGCCCTTCCAGTTGAAGAAACATTAGCTCCAGAGTACCCCAATGCTATAAAAGAGCCATCCTCCCCTTGAGTTGATGATTGATTAGCAAAATCTAGGCTAACTCCAGTCCCAGTATGTTTCCCACAAGCAAATATAATTTCCTAATTGACACCATAATCCTTTTGATGGCTTATAACTCTAGTTCAAGAGTTATCTCAGTTGAATAATTAAAACACCACTTCAACACAAGTTCTTTTAGTTCATGCTTTGTCTTTTTTCGCTAATTATGGTGAATGTAAAATTTTCTTTGAAGTTTCAGATAGAAAGACTCTTTAAGTAGGAATAAGCAACAATCTGAGCCCAAGTTCCATTGTAGTTCAGTCTAGTTCAGTTCAATCCAAGAATAAGAGCTCAAATGTATAAGTATGAGCTGAGAAGATTTTTAGAGTTAGTTCCTTTTTCAATTCAGAATTATTAATTTTCTTGAATTAAGCAAACTTTTTATACAACATACTCGTCTGGGTTTTCATTCTATGAAAATAAAGAGGAAATTCTGCTGAATTTGCATGTAATAACCACCATGATTACTACATTTTTTTTTAACTCATCAAGTACTAACTTAAACATTCAAGCATCTTCTATCTGATTTAGAAGTACCAACTTTAGAGATTTACCATCCATAGTCATGGAAACAACTCTATGCCATAACTCATATACTCATACTAGAGTATGGTAAGCTCCCAAGGTCAGGGTCATCCTAGACCCAGACCTAAACCTCGAGGGTTCAATCACAATGGCCCTGCCTACATATCCCTTCGTGGTAATAAGAGGCTTTGTAGTTTGTTCAACAATAATAGCGGCTTCATCCTCCCATTTGATATGAGATCTTTAATCTCACCTTTAGATCATTGTCTTTAAGTGAATCTTATGATTCCAAATCAATTCATATGCAATAGTATGATTGCAAATGCAATCTAGTCAAATGTTAGTTCAATACCAACATCAATGTATGGAAACACACAAAACCACATAGTGACCAGCTCATATAAGCAGTACTTGTTCACACATAGTGACAGGCTCAAGCATGTATTCTTGTACGCAATGTGATTATCACTCACATAGGTCACACATACAAGTGTGACTAGCTCATAGGTACAAACCATATACACAAAGTGAATAAATCATCTATATGCCACATATACACAATGTGACAAGCTCTTGCATATCACATATACATAGAGAAAATAACTTATGCATGCATCACATACACCTAGAGTGACTATCTCATGCATATAACACATACACCAGGAGAATAATTCATGCATGTGTCACATACACAAAGAGTGACTAGCTAATGCATACAACACATATACACAAGGAGAATAATTCATGCATGCATCACATACACACAAAGTGACTAGCTCATGCATACAACCCATATACTCAAGGTGCTTAATTCACACCTAAATCACATATACACCATGTGAATAACTCAGGTAAGAAACACATATACACAATGTGACTAATTCACACAAACACAATGTGAATAGCTTGTGCATGCATCATGTGCACATCATAGCTTTACATTGTGACTAGGTAGCAAAAATGAATGGTTGTGACCATATTGCAAGCATCTTCCCATTTGCCTAATTCACTAGCCCATAAGTACTCAAATATATCCCAACTGAAAATAGGAAAGTTGGTGTATGTAATGGTACACCATGGGTTCCATCAGTTTTCTTGATTTACAACCTATGATGACAAGCAAGCATCCCATACTACTTGCAGTCATCACTAGCAAGGGCTCAAGTGTGACAATGCACAACACATAAGGTCCTTAATACAGATGCACCTCGGGATTGACTCACACATACATAGTGACTAACTAGTAATAGAAAGTGGATGTAACCCACTACATGCACCTTCCCATTACCTGGTTCACTAATACATAGGCTTCCATCCTTTTCCTAGTTCACATCCAATTATGATGACAAAGAAGCATCCCATACTACTTGTTGTCAACATTGGCTAAGGACTAGGTGTAACAACATACACATGAACACAACCAATAGTGATGGCAAGTAAGCATCCCATACTACTTGTTGTCATCACTGGATAAGGAGTAGGTGTAACAACATAAATCACATGTGGCTATTAAGAAGTTTTCCATAGCCCACTGAACTATTAAGTCATTAGATCTTGACATCTATCGCCTCCATGTCACTAGTGAAAGTCGGTCCAACCTAGTATGGGGTAGCTCCTAGCACCTATCACCTGCATGGTACTGGTGAAAGCTGGCTAAGCCCTATCATACCAAAGGGTAGCTCCTGGCATCCGTCACCTCTGTGGTACTAGTGACAACTGACTAACCCTAAGATATGACAGATAACACCTAGCATCTATCACCTCCACGGTACTGGTGACAACCCTCTAACCACACCTATATCATAACCTGGATGGCTCTTGGTATCTGTCACCTCCGTGCTACTGGCAACAATTGGCTCATCCTGAGATATGATAGATAGCACCTGACATCCATCACCTAAACGGTACAGATGACTATCCACACCTGTATCAAACCTGGTTTTGACATGTGGGTCATTTTATAGCCAAGGAAAACACAATCAGGATGTCACAAGGATTCACCAATATTGATCAAGTTGACTTGGTTACATGCCACATAGAGGTCCATAAACTAATATACAAGGTCTTTTTAGGTCCAGGGGTCTAAATTACAAGTCAACACTCAATAAACATATTGGACCCACCTGAGCTGGATTCTATCTGGTCACATGCATAAACATGTACAAACACAAAGTAATATCGATGGCCATTCCATACATTCAATTGTCACTTGGAAACACAGTATGCATTATACATAAGTCAAACCCACAATAGTAATATTAAACAATATTCTATTTCTAAGTGCCTAGCATTTGCATAACACCAATCACCATCTTAGCATACCAATATCTACCAACTGGTGTTAAGGCATAACACCATTTATAGTTGGTAATCCTCACCATTATTTTCCCATACAGTTCATTACCTAAAACTTTGATCCTTTTTGTCTAGACAAGTCCAAATTCACCTTTGTACATTCCCATTAGAAATAAACCGTGAAGACGACAATTCTAAAAGTTCATCCAAGATTGGGGCAGATTTAGAGAACCTAGGCCAACAACCTCAAAGTAGGTGAGCTTAGTGCTAATAGAGAGCCTTTTTCTGGCTCAAGCCTATATAGTGGGGACTTACTAATTGGAAGGTGAGATCATAGCTATATGATTTAGTTTCAGCCTCTAGATGAAACATACTAAAGAGGGAAGGTTCGTCAAGTTTAGGAACACACCATACCTCAGAGTCATTCCCTAAAGCCCTCCCCTAGGGACTTAAGGTCTAGAGGCATCCTTTGCCCAAGGACTGCCTAGACATATTTGCTTCTAAATGGGATCGAAGTCACATGTAGTTCTCCTCACAAGAAGCTCTCAAGGACATACCCATAGATTCCCATACCTAGGGGTTGCTTACCAAAAATTACTATCATTACCAGCCCCATAAATCATCATATGAAGATGCACACTCCATAAGAATATTTATAGTGTTCTTTACCTTCTAATTTTATTCACTTTACAGTGCGATCCAATATTCATCTAATAGGCTAGTTCATGGACGAGATAATACTTGCATTTATCATGCCATATCTAAAATGTTGATGGTAATGTCTTACATTTAACTATCACTCACAACCATGGGTCATGAAGACATCGCCTCATAATAAGGTACTTGATACATAGTGTAGATGATAACTAGAGGATACCGTAATGCCTTGTCCTATTCTATAGTGACCTCGTAAACCTCACTAGAAGCATGCTACACAATATTACACTTCCTTTTTTTGTTTTCTTCGAATAACTCTTTAATCATCAAGATCAAATATGATACACAATGACTATAACTTTGGTCTCTGTAAAGGGTAAAATTTTGGATTGTTTAGTTTTGGTTTGAATCCTCCTTTCACCAATTACATTCAAGGACCTTTGGATCGAGTGGCAGAGCACTATCAGGTCCTTGGTCACTTACAAATATAGGGAAACTTGGATTAGGGTGTTTGATTATCAATTTTCCTTCTCTTATGCTCAATTATCCATCAAAACCCTAATTATGCCAATACGACAGTAAACAGATGAATTACAAAAAATGCTTTTGTAAAAAGATGTAAAATATCAAATAACTGTGCACTTGTTTTTGGGGTTCTGAGGCGGAAAAGTTGGGGACTAAATAGCAGGCACCCAAGTCCAAGGCCCTACTTTTTGTCAGGATCTAGAAACTCAGTCTGCAACTTGTTTCTCCTGTTTCAGAGATTTTCCTGTCACGGAACTTTGAGGACTAATGAGCGGGCGCCCAAGTCCAGGGTGCTCTTTTCTTCTCTGATCTGCAATTCTAACACTCCAATATACCCTCTTGCAACTTCACTTTGTCTACATCATCAACCTGTAACCTGCAATCATAAAAACTTTGGGAGGGGGTTCTGGTGTTTAGGAGCTTGGCTCAGTCAAGCCTCAGAAGGAAACTTAAGTCTTCCAAACACCTTTGTCAGATAGATAGTGCGTGCCCTTGTGAGGCAGAGGCAAAATCCAAGTGAATAAATGATCACAAACACAATAAATATCACCTTGTAGTGAAGATCTCATGAGAGGAAGAAGCTCTTCATTCCATGAGGAAATGGATGCTCAAATCTGCAAAACATAAACACATAGACAACACAAATATGCTCTTTCAACACAATGAAAGCCTTGAATCACCTTGAGAACATAATAGCTTGCTATTAATCATCTAGTTTACAAATGAATGCCTAAACATACTTTTATATGCAACTACAAACACTCCCGCCAAGATTTTCGTAATTCAAACTTACCGTGTCGGCATAGGACCCAAAAAACGGTCATAAGCCGACACCCAAAAATTGGGACTGCCCCTTATTTTGGGTAGGGGTTATCTAAAGTAGTCCCCTAGGTCCTATTTGTCAAGACACTTAGGGGTTTTCTCATTGGGATGTTGAAATATGATGTAAAATGTCCTAAATGCACACTAAAGACCCGGGAGTTAAACCTAAAGAGGGAAAAGCCCCCAAGGGGACATTTTTTGACATTATATTTAGCCCCTACTTTAATGTATGTATAAACACAAGGCCAATACATGCATTCAAATATGGTCACAAACACAGCAAACATGCCAGGCACGGAGAAGACACACCGATCACATAGAAAACAGTAACAGGCACGCAAAACACAAAGAAGATAGTTACAGTCACGCAGAACATGGAGAATACAGTAAATGCATAGAAGACACATTAATGCATGGAAGACAAGAATGATTTCTTTTCTTTTCTTTTTCTCATATATATGAAATGCAGATGCAAGTACTGGAAAGTAAACAAACCTCCCATAATGCAGGATGCACTCATTGCGTAGGTCTTTAAACTGCATATATGGGGCAACACACACGCAAGACACGCAAAACCTCCCAAAATGCAGGATGACTCATCGCGCAAGTCTTTAAACTGCATATGGGGCAACAAACACGCCACACAAAGCAAGCACGCCAAACACACACACTTTGAAGACAGAGAAAACACGATAGACAAGCGATGGAGTGTTCCTATTTCTAGGCTCAACACCATCTCAGGCACATTATAGGCACACACCAACGATAGGGCTTTGCCACAACAATTGCCAAAGACATGCTTAAGGGTTGAGTTAGTCACAGAACCGCTCCTCGCCTCCTCAGAGGACTTTTGAAAATGATAGGATGATACAATTTGATCTGAGAAATACACCATCCCCGCCTCCACAGAGGGATTAATAAAAAGGATATACTTGATATCCTACCTCCGTAGAGGGCTTACATGATTGAATGATTGATTGCAAACAAACTCAGAGTGCAGGATGTACTCATCGCACAAGTCTTTAAACTGCACCTGAGGACAAGCACATTTCTAACATCTACAACAGATAGCTTACCTTATATATGCCCCCACCTTAAGGTGGTTGATATCACGCATCGATATCAAGCATGTTAAGGTAGGAAGAAAACACACAAGGGAACACAGACTTTCGCAAATCCCATGCCCCTCGGAGGTGACATGTACTTCACAATGGACAAATGTTCCCACAAACACATCCTTGCAAGAAACATGTTAGTGTCTACAACATCATGATAAACAACAACAATGCATATGATTAACCACACAAAGAGCCAAAGTTATACCATGAATTTGGAGTTCAAGGATAACCGTTGAGCTATGTCACAAAGCTCTCTAAATCAAGTACCACCAAGGCTAGATTCAAAGACAAACAAAGGTGCACAGAGCAGTAGTATTGTTAAGGTTTGTAAATGAGATAAAAATATCATCATAGTCACTACTTGGAAAGCATGAGTGCTTCCACTAGCCAAGCGTCAGATAATTTATACAACCCCATCATCATATTAGGAACTAATTCCATTTTTTGATTGCTCTCGAAAGGGACACTAGGTCCACATCAGTATAAATGTTTTTCGTCATCCACCTGCTACATAGAAACATTAGAGGAAGGGAAACAATAAATAAGAGAGGAGAAACAAGTGTCTTAGGGACAATCATGTAGGAGGGTGCCCCCAAGTCACCAACCGCAACGCTATGTCCATAAGACACAACACACAATGATGAAATCAGAGAGAGAGGCAATATAGAAGAATGATGATACAAATAGAAGAAGGTCACAACAGAGGTGGTCTCCTGGTATCTCGAGCCTTACAAGAGAATTAGGGGTCATCCCAGGAGGCCTAAACAACACATAACACATCACAGGGGAAGCACATCATGAGAGAGATAAAGAGTTAGAGATACTTACTTGGTAGCACCATCGTTAAGAACATACATATCTAGGATATCTCTCATGTTGTTTTGATCTTGTTGAATTAACATTAAGTTTAGGACGACGGGAAGCTTTCTTTTCTTTAAAAGGATTATATCCAATGCCACTTGAGTAATGTGTTGAAGCAGATTCTATAGGTACTCGAATCCCTTGTTGATTTACACCACATCCCTTACCTACATATTCACAATTGTTATAAAGGATTTTAAATCCTCAACCATAAAGGGATGTCATTTCCTTAGAAGATGGTGAAGCCTCATAGGTCTCATAATTTGTGGTATAAGTGAGAGTATTATTTTTATTTTTGACCACTTGGGGACTTTAGGTTTCTTAGGTGCTTCAAAAGAGTGCTTAGGTGAGATTGATGCTACTTTTAATTTGTCAAGGCTATTAATTTTATATTCCCCTATATTGCAAGGATTAAAATCTAATGGGCCCAAATCATCACCAAAGAGTGCATTCGATGTTCTAGAGTCTTGCATAACATTATCTGTGGGAAGAGGCATGGATAGATCACCTCGCAAATTGTTTAAGCTCATATGATTGTAAACTGGTTTTTGCATTTCAATATGTAAACAGTTATTTGGTTCAGGATCGGCATGAATAGTATGAAGTTTACCGTTGACTATAAATTTAATTGAACAGTGTAAAGTAGAAGGAACTGCCCCCAATGCATGGATCCAGAGTCTACCAAGAATCATGTTGTAAGATAAAGAATAAGGCATGACATGAATCAGGGTAGGCACAATCACATAAACTACCTGTATAGGTAGAGTTATAGTACCCACGGTTTGGCCTCCAACATTATCAAAGCCACAAATGCTAATGCTGTCTGGTTTGATTTGTGATGTGTCATCTTTAATTTGGTGTAGTAGGTCAATGCTACAAACATTAAGAGCCAATCCATTGTCGATCATAACTTGTTTTACCAATGTTTTATTTATTGTGACAAAGATTACAAGGGGATCATATTGGTTTTGAATTTTGACTGATGGTAATTCATGTGGTTGAAAGAGAATATCCATTTCTATCACATGCATACAATCTAATAGATCTGCTACATCATTTGACTTAACATCAGGTGGTACAATCACCTTTTATAAAGCTTCTTGGAGCATTCCATGGTATGTAGGCGATCTTTGTATTAAATCCCAAAGAGAGATCTTATCCAGAGTAGTGCGAAACTGTTCGACAATATCATATTCTTGACCACTTTTGTGAGTAAGACAAGGTGGTGGAGGGAGCATAGGTTGAGAACATGGAAGAGAGATAGGCACATGCGGTGCTTGTTTACCATGCTTGTTATTACAGGTGTTGTATGTGTGAGCAATCACATTGTGGTGTGGTTGTTGTAACACATTTTGAACACCTAGATTTCTTTACAAACTTTGTTTTGCATAGTCATAGATGTGATTGGGAGGTTTACCTTGAACCGTAATCACCAGCTTTAAGAAAGAGGGTGCACTAGGTGCCCCTCAGATAATCATCTTAGGAATATTGCTACAAAGTCTATTAGTGAATATTGAATTAACATTGTTCCTCTCTTAGTTGCACCCAAAATCCATCCCTAAAGTATTTAATGTGAGAGACCTTTTCTCATCCACTAATGCTACATCTTGGCCAGGGAGAGCAATGGGATGAGAGGAAGGTACATCATCATCATCATACTCTGTGGCGAAAAAAGGGTTTTCTCTCTCATCTTTCTCATAAGTATTCCTAGAGATGAATTTAGTTAAATCTTCTACTATCAAAGGATATGCTCCTATGAATAGTGTGAAGCTATTAAAATCATGTGTATAACTAAGTAATTGCAGCTCATATGTAGAACATATAGAAGCATCAATACCACTTGCAGAAGCTATCTGCTCTAGAACATGAGGATTTTCATTAGTGAAATTAGAGAAATTTTCAAAATCTAGGATGTACTCCTGAAAAGATTTCAGAGATGAATAACATGAAGGTGCCATAATGAAATGCAAAAATCAGATATTAATTTTTTTTCAAAAGTATGCCAAAGACAAGTGCAACACTATATGCAAAAATGACCTAAAATGCTTGGTTTTTTTTGTACTTTTTCAATGCCAATAAGTGAAAGCAAAGGTGTTGTAAGGATTTTGATAAGGGGAAGAAAATTATATGTCTAATATCAGTCCAATATGACAATAAGATCCTTCACAACACACTCTTGATGCAAATCTAAGATGATGCCAAGTCAAAATATAGTGAAAATACACTAAAATATGCGATTTTTAACCAAATCTCAATGCAAAAGAGCATGAAAAAGGGTATTGTGAGGAAAAATGATGATGGAAATAAAATTATATCAGTAATAATAGCCTCTTAATGCCAAAATATCTGTCACAACATGCTTTTAGTGCCACTCAAGGTCAAACCCTAGTGAAAATATAGAAAAAATAGGCAATTTTATACGATTTTTCAATTCCAAGACCTAGCCAAAGGGGTGTTGTAAAGAATTTTAGGAGGTGAAAAAAATAATATCAATGATATCAGTCACCTACAAGCATACAATCTGTTACAACAAGCTTAGGGTGCAAACTAGGCCAAACCCTAGGGCAAAAATAGCAAAAATATGCAGTTTTTCACCAAATTTTCAATACAAGAGGCCAATAAAAGGGTGTTGTGAAGATTTTTAGGAGGGGAAGGAAATAATTGCCCTGATAAAAGAAAATTAATGCAAAAAATATTCTTCACAACATGCCTAAAATGCTATATGAATATTTTGCAAGATGATTTATGTTGAAAATGAAATATAATCAGATCTGAAAATGATTTCCAAACCCTAATATGCAAGATGCAACTGCAAATCTAATGAAAATGTATGAAAATTGCTAGTTTTTGTTGAAATTTTGTATGCAAAAATGCAAATTTTTGAAATATAAATGCAAATTTACACCAAAATGCAAGACTACAGCCAAATTAAAATTTGAATTAGTCTCTAAAATTAGTAGAAAAATCTGAAAGAAGATTTTGCCTACTAACCCTAGATTTTGGAATTACTAGGTTATATGAAAATTGCCAAAATTTCTACAAAACCCTAGCAATTTACGATTAAAATGCAATGAAAATTATTGAATTTTTGTAATTTTCTGTAATTTATCTTAGATATAATGCAAAAATCATAAATTAGATGAAATTAGAATGAATTGATGCGAAATAGTAACCCTAAAATGCAATGTTTTTCAAATTTTTTAAAATTTTCATTTTTTTTGAAATTTTCTCATTGCAATAAGATGAATGACTATATGAATGAATGAAATCAACCCAAACCTGAAGTAAAACAATCAGCAAGGTGCCAAATTCAATTAAAACATGGGTTCACCAAAATGTAAAGGGTAAAATTTTGGATTGTTTAGTTTTGGTTTGAATCCTTCTTTCACTAATTACATTCAAGGACCTTCAGATCAAGTGACAGAGCACTATCAGGTCCTTGGTCACTTACAAATGTAGGGAAACTTGGATTAGGGTGTTTGATTATCAATTTTCCTTCTCTTATGCTCAATTATCCATCAAAACCCTAATTATGCCAATATGATAGTAAACAGATGAATTACAGAAAATGCTTCTGTAGAAAGATGTAAAATATCAAATAACTGTACACCTATTTTTGGGGTTCCGAGGTGAAAAAGTCGGGGACTAAAGAGCGGGCGCCCAAGTCCAAAGCCCTACTTTTTTTGTCAGGATCTGGAAACTCAGTCTACAACTTGTTTCTGCTATTTTAGAGATTTTCCCGTCACGGAACTTTGAGGACTAATGAGTGGGTGCCCAAGACCAGGGTGCTCTTTTCTTCTCTGATCTACAATTCTAACACTCCAATATGCCCTCCTGCAACTTCACTTTGTCTGCATCATCAACCTGTAACCTGCTATCATACAAACTTTGGGAGGGGGTTGTGGTGTTTAGGAGCTTGCCTCAGTCAAGCCCTGGAAGGACACTTAAGTCTTCCAAACACCTTTATTAGATAGAGAGTGCGTGCCCTTATGAGGCAAAGGAAAAATCTAAATGAATAAATGATCACAAACACAATAAATGTCACCTTGTAGTGAAGATCTCATGAGAGGAAGAAGCTCTTCATTCCATGAGGAAATGGATGCTCAAATCTACAAAACAGAAACACATAGACAACACAAATCTACTCTTGCAACACAATGAAAGCCTTGAATCACCTTGAGAACATAATAGCTTGCTAGTAATCATCTAGTTTACAAATGAATGCCTAAACATACTTTTATATGCAATGACAAACACTCTTGCGAAGATTTTCATAATTCAAACTTACCGTGTTGGCATATGACCCAAATAAGAGTCACAAGCCGACACCCAAAAATTGGGACTGCCCCAAAATAGGGTAGGACTAGGGTGCGGGTGCCCAAGTCCTCCCCCCTATTTTGGGCAAGGGTTATCTCAAGTAGTCCGCCTAGGTCCTATTTGTCAAGACACTTAGGGGTTTTCTCATCGGGATGTTGAAATATGATATAAAATTATGTCCTAAATGCACACTAAAGACCCGGGAGCTAAACCTAAAGAGGGAAAAGCCCCCAAGGGCACATTTTCTGATGTTACAGTCTCAAATGTCATGATAACAAGTTTCTACTCTTATCCTCAATGGAAGTCATACAAATGTTGTTCATACAACTAGAGTCAATTGGGGTTATCTCAATAATGCCTTCCACAATTAACCATAGCCTAGGCCCTAAACTATTAGTCATAGAACATAGAGATGTTGAGAACAATATACTTGCCCCAAACTAAGAATAACATTATCGAATATACAAGAATATAGAGTATCTACCATCTTATAAGGTGTGTTAATATGAACCTATATCACCACATGATATGGGGCGATATCATCTAGCCCAACACATCATACTAGTGAGACTTGTTTCTACCACCAAGGAAACTCAATATTTACATGATTTAACCACATCCACCCATATAAAAGAAATATTGATGTTGTTATCCCCTTCACCAAGAATTTGAGCATTTACCTTGTTAGTCATAGCGAAATACAATTGTCCTTCAAAGGTGATAATACCTTAATTGTAGGTATCTTCATAAGACCTTAAGGTATATCAAGTATTATATTCAAAAATCGTAGTATAGTAGTATCATTCTAGAGGAATTGGCTTATCTAAATCATAACAAGATGTAATTCTTCCTCATCGATATCTTACTAACATAAGGCATTAGTATAGGCAGTGTAGTAGTTATCTAACAAACCATTTAGGGGTTTTATGTTCCTCTTTCTTGACCCAGTTATCTCATTTACATATATATCCTTCCTGGAGACAAACTCATTAGATATAACTATGTATAATAACCCTATGTACTTTTATATCTTCCTTTGTTCACTGGTTTCCAAATTTAGTCCTTCATTATCTCCTAATTTCATTTCTCAATTGAGTTACTCTTTCTATTCCCTTCCACCCAAACATAGTGAACACATTTTTGTGTTTAATTTCCAACCATAATAAGATTATTCTAGGATCCCACATGTATCCTCCAATATTTCTACTTTTTGACACACGACTGAGGGCATTAGCCATAATTAAAAACAACTTATAAATTAACCTTCCCTGTAGGCATTGATCCAATGTCCTTCCATTGACTTAAACGTAGAATTTGAAAATACATATATACATGTGGGATTGATTAATATTTAAAATGATAAAAGTTGCCTCTTACAGAAAATGTTACCAACACTCTTTCATCTCATTAACAAAATGAATCTCAACATTACACAGAAGAGTTTACCTAGTTATTTGATGACATTTTGAGTGAAATGCCTCTTCATGGATTGATCACCTGGAATGTCCTAGCAGCCATACCCACTTCTACAGCCCATCATTACAATTTCAGAATCCCCCACCAGTATCAGCTAGTCTCAGCTTTTGGTCACATGGGTTGCCACTTGTTCGACAGCCTTGGGAGTGCATGGTCGGTAGCTTTCCTCTTTCTAGAGAGATTGCTTCCTACATTAATATTCTTTGGCATTCGTAGCTCATATCTGAATGAAGTGTTTGAGGTGGGCTTTGTACACAACTGTTCTACAATTCCTGTAGCTAGTTCTTCTGTTGTAGAGGGGCTCACTCACCTTGGAGCTCCATGGGCTTTGAACTCATTATGTTCTACTAGGATCCTAGAATGCAAACTGGGGAATGACCCACATCTGATGGAGGCATCCTTTCAATCAGGATCCCCATTTAAGAATGGTTTTGCCCAAATCCACATTACAAACACGATTGGTATGATCAGTGACCAAATGGCCAAAGAAGCCACCATGATGAGAAAGACATTGCAGTAAATCCTCTAAAGACTAAGCATGAGTGAAGGGATGAAAGTGCGTCTACTGTATGAGTAGAGAATACATAGTCTGGAACCTCATCAACTTGCTTTGAGGAACATAATGAAAGAGGGACTTAGGCACCATCTCCATGTGATAATGGACCATAAACTTAAGCCAATCGCAGAGTAGACAATAAATATAGATCATGGCCATTGATGTACCTTTTAGTACTACTAACTCTTGCAATGGGTATCACCATTATCAATATCAAACAATATGTTGCAAAAGGTGATAGTCCCAACTATTGATGGTTGTATATAAATGGAGGCATGTGTAGAGCATGATAATTCTTAAAGATGAAGTCTATTTGAAATGCATGATGTAGCCAGTAGTACAAGACCTTTGTAGGACCCATATGCATATTGGCCATGTAGAGCAGTCCCTTCCCATTCCATGCAGGGAGATTTCTTAGAAAAATGGTAAGTAATGATGTGTTGTCATGGCCATGAAGGCATCCCATATGATGTATTTGCCCCAATCATTCTTTGTCAAACCCCCATGTTCGTCCTTCATCAACTGCCACTGGAGATCAATAAATTTTTGCCCAATCTAGAATCCTACCACCAGTCAATCCAATTTAATCATTGAGGGTTGCTTATGTTGTGCTGCAAATGGACACCATATTGTCCTACTTGCAGAAGCTACCTCCTTTAATATTTTTGTCTCTCGTCAACTCTTAATTATTTTCCTCCATCAACCCCATTTACAAAAATATCCTTTAGTTTTATTTTTTTAAATTTTTGCAAGCTTCAACCTATAATCTTCCCTTAGAATATAAACCAATTAAAGGGAAGTGGATGAGTACACTGGGAGAGACAGAGTGCATTTATTTCTCCTCTGTCTGCATTGCGTGTCCTCCTCTTGGTCAAAATTCTTGTATCCTTTATGTATTGATGGATGTTCATCCCTGCGTCCACTACTCCTCAACAACTTCTACCTTCTTTCATTTAATGCCCTAACCACAGGGACATATCACAGTAAATGGAGCTACATGCCCTCTTCCTTGGTCTATGTGGACCATGCCTTATAAATTATTTTGTCGTCCTCTTTTGATGAATTGTCTTTTAAATTTTATCTTGTTATTGTTTGTGCCACCTATGTTGCATGACAAGTCTTCCTCCATGGGGGATGTGACATTGCATTAGCATAGGAGGATCCTTCTAGCTGGGGAAGTAGGGGCCACTTACCCAATGAAGGAGATCTCTCAATTCTCTTTTTTGGTTTTATTACAATCTTTATTTGTATTAGAATTAGATGATGCATTTAAACTAGATTTTGTGTTATCTCTAGTCTTCATATACCTGTGTAGGTCATTCTTTAAATCTAAATCATAAAAAGAGTTCTTTTCCTAAAATTTCATCTTGTTGAAACAACACTTGTTTAATTCTGTTGAACTTGGATTGTTAAAACATGGGTTAAATGGTTTCATTTTGGTTATTCATTTATGTTGTGTGGTGTGATTCAACAGTAGAATAGTTTTAAATGCTTTCAACAATTTAATTTGATTAAGTAGTTTCATTTCTGTAGAATAGTATAAATGCTTAAATTCTTTTCAATTCAACATGTGTGTTTCCTTCAACAATTAATATACTTTGAATTCAAGCGTTGTTTTTATATTTCACTTATAATAGGATCAACACTCAAAACACCCCAAAACAAATTAAACCTTTCCATAGATCACTCCAGACACCTCTAGATTGATAAAATTAAATGATGGGAAATTAAAAGAACTACGATGACACCATCACTTGTCTTCGATGAGTAGAAGATGTGTATATTTTTCTTTATGCTGGGTAGTAAATGGTTGTTTATAATGCTTCTAAAATTTACCATACATAGTAGTTAATGTCATATTTGGATGCTTAGACAAGGCATGTGAACTATTTGACAAAATGTATCAAGGAAATTTGGCCTCAAGGAATGCTATAATGGGAAAGAATTCTCAAAATGGGTTGTTAAAAAGGTCTTAGAAACTTTCAGGTAATGTATCCTATTTAACTAAGTTTAATTGGGCTATGGAAGAGGGCATTAACATCTTCACAACATATTTGGATTTATGTTTTCTTTCTGAAGTTGTAAATTATTGTTTTTCTATCTCCATAGCCTTCATTTAAACCTATGTGTAATACTCCTTAAGATGATTTTTTTGTAATAATTCTCTCTTGAATGATTTCAGATATTGGGTTAAATCCATTGTAGCCTACATTGGGAGAATAAGATCTGAAAGTATTTGTAGTTCCATAATACCTTATGTTAGGATGGGTATGATTTAGACTTCTTTTATAAAACTTCTATCTATTAATGGTTGCACATAAACATAATTTAGTTTTGGCTATTTATGTTTATTGTGA
The DNA here is from genome assembly GCA_027924645.1 of Cunninghamia lanceolata. NCBI lineage: Eukaryota > Viridiplantae > Streptophyta > Pinopsida > Cupressales > Cupressaceae > Cunninghamia > Cunninghamia lanceolata. Next base: position 21,448,691 of record BSBN01000547.1, on the reverse strand, counting down.
ACTAGATTTACATTGTTAATACTGGGTATGATTGCTTATAGATGGTAAAACTTACATTGGAATTGCATATGATTGCTTATAAATGTAAAACTTGTACATTGGAATTGCATTTCCACCCGTACGAAGCCTTGTAAGCATTTGACCATGCCTTACTGCTATAAGTCAAGGTTGTAGTCCGTCCTCATGAAATAATAGTCTTTTATTTTGTGGCTATTTGGGAGGTTATACATACTAACCAAACCTTCAGAAATTTCTTACTTGTGCATGTGGATGCTAGCTAAGTTTAAAAATAATGCTCAACCTTTTAACATAAATATCAGTAGAAAGAGAAGCATATAAATTACTTCTAATACAAAGAGAATCCAATTAGTTAACTATGAAAGTAGGTGTTGATTGAGTTAAGTGGCGTATAAAGAATAATATCTAAATATTTATATATATTTATCTATACATCATGTTGAAATGACAAGGATTGGTCTATGATGGAATCTTTCCATAAGCTTGTGTACTATGTGGGAGGGTGAATCCTTATGATGAAATGGCTATCAAGTTTTTATTATTAAAATAGATCCAATAGGTAATAGGATAAGTTTGAGTGTAGTAAACTCTATTGTATGGTCTTGCTTATCTAGCTTTAAGATGATTTTTCCACTTATAGAACCAAGCCAGATACAGGCACCAACCTCTATGGAAACACATGACGGTTGGAGTAAGGGCTCTATGAGGGCATAGGTAGGAGGAATGCAATATATCCTAGAACATAGCTTGTTTTGCTCCATCCATGGTGATCACTAGCATTATAAATCTTGACTCACATAAAAGATAAGCTTATCAATGCTCTAACTTGTAAGTAGTAAGGGAGCATGCTCTACAAGTAGAGTGATTTGGCCATAACTAGAGTAGTAGGTTATCATCTAGGTAGTAGGATGTAGGATTCTAGTAACTTCCCATGGGGCTTGGATGGCTTTCACCAGCAACATGCAAGCTTCCAAGTCATTGACATGAAGGTGATGGATGCCATTATCCACTACTTAGTACCTTCTAAGGATAGTGGGGAAAAAATCAAACTAAATGTTAAGTAAGACCAATTAAGAGACCAAATTGTTTCATATATGCAAATCCTTAGCAATACTTCTCTTCTATGGTTTATGCTCTAGGCATGCTCATCTAGTAAGGAAGAATCCTATTGTAGAGTCAATTACTATTGGTTAGTATCTAACTGGTTCATTAAAATAATGGAGTGGATCATGTCACTCTACGGGTTCTAGAGTCCACTTGGTTGGGGTGGATAGAGAATTCTTATCCATGTGGTTAGGTTCTCATTGCACCTTAGACATTGAATCATGATTGAGGCTAGGACTTGGAGAACCATCACATCTTTCAACTAGCTCAACAAAAGTAATACTCCTTGCAAATATGGTTAATTACTTTACATTGCGCAATTATGTAGAAATGATTATGTTTAGGATAATAGGCCTATCACTTAGAAAATAAATTGGGTAGCAACTAGTTGGGTTTTTACATTTTTTAAATTGTAGAAAAAAAATTAAGAAGAATTTTTTTTAAAGAATATCTAATTTAAAATAAAGATTTAAATTTTTTTACCAAAAGCCTTATCACAAAAAGTGTTAGTAGCTTAGGTGTAGAGAACTCAAAAATAAAATAGGAGGTCCTACATTTTAGTCTTAACCATAGAAGCAAGGAGAAAAAAATTGTTTTTGAGAATGTATGTACCTATAGGCTTTGTTGGAATGGTGGAATGTTAACTCTTCAAAACTATGCTTTCAAACTGCACTTTCTAGAATGAATACACAAAAGATTTTCTCCAAAAAACTTTCTAAACAAAATCTTGCCCAAAATAAATATGTAAAAGTTTTCTCCATAAAACTTTATGGACAAATACTTACCAAAAATAAAAAACAAATATACAAGGTTTTTTGACATTGAGACAAAATCTTCACTACATCTTATTTAAATTTTTTTGTCATGTCAACTAGACTTACTCAAAAGATTAAATGATAATTTTTTTATTGCATGAACGAATAGAAAAATAAATAAATGACATTTTCTAAATTATTTAATAAAAAAATTAGCTATAAACTATATCATTCTTGGTCAAATTTTCAAAACAAAATCTTGCCTAAAATAAAAAATAAATACATGAAAGATTTTTTCCACCTAGACAAAATCTTGTACCCATATGCATGTATTCATTTAATTTTTTTTTTCATGCTAACATGACTTATCAAAAAAATCAAATGATAATTTTTTCATTGCATGAGTGAATAAAAAAATAGGTAAATGACATTTTCTAAATTATGAAATTACATATTTTTTGATTCTATATCATTAGATGAATAACAACAAAACTTACCAAAAAAATTAAATAATATTTTATTGAAAAACAGAACAGAAAAATAGATAAATCACAATTTTTTTCAAATTTAGAAATTAAAAATTGAACTATAAACTATAGTATTCTTAATCAAATTTTTATATTGTCATGACTGGATGAATCACTATCCAAAAATTCCTGCGTACCAAAACCTAATAATCTAATACCAACCGACTAAATAAATATAAATGAATATAACGTGTTTATCTTCCCCAAAACGAGTACAATTCAAAAACTTCACGAGATTTCCTGACGTAAATATTTACAAACTAGCTGAAGGCAATGTTTTCAAATAGATGAAGGCCTACATCCACCATCCACCATCCACAAAATTCTTCAACCTTGAAGTTTGTGAGTTGCTGATTCCAATATCATTGGGTTTGCTTCCCCCTTTCCCTTGTAGTTTTTGGAGAGCTTTAAGTAATCTCTTGTTTCTATCCATCAACGTATCTACAGTAAAACATAACCATCTTGTTGCTTCTCTCTTCTGTTCATCTCGCTCTAGAAGTTCAATCTCATGTTTCCTATTTTCATCACGTAACTGATGGACCTCATTTTGCAATTTCTGTGGACTGGCATATATATACATTATTATGGTATAATTATTTTATAAATGGATAGATAAACATGCTTTAGTATTTATTTTCCTTGGATAAAATCTTTTGATAATTACTGCAATATTTGCTTTATATGCATGTTTAATGATGGGTTTTTATCAAATATAGTTCTTGGATTCATAAGCATAACAACACAGATCTCTCCGGAGCCTCCAGACCTCTTCCGAGCTGCCCTTCCAGTTGAAGAACATTAGCTCCAGATAGCTCCAAACACCCCAGTGCTATAAAAGAGCCAGCCTTCCCTTGAGTCAATGATTAATTAGCAAAATCTAGGCTAACTCTAGTCCCAATATGTTTCCCATAGGTAACTCTGATTGCCTAATCAATGCCACAATCCTTTTGATGGCTTATAACTCCAGTTCAAGAGTTATCTCGGCTAAATAATTAAAACGCCGCTTCATCACAAGTTCTTATAGTTCATGCTCTATCTTTTTTCGCTAATTATGGTGAATGTAAAATCTTCTCTAAAGTTTCGGATATAAAGAATCTTTAAGTAGGAATATGAGGCAATTTGAGCCCAAGTTCTGCTATAGTTCAATCTAGCTTAGTTCAGTCCAAGAATAAGAGCTCAAATGTATAAGTATGAGCCAAGTAGATTTTGAGAGTTAGTTCCTTTTAAAATTCAAAATTATTATTTTTCTCAAAGTAAGAAAACTTTTTATGTTTTTCATCCTGTAAGCATGCTGTTTGGGTTTTCATTCTATGAAAATAAAGAGGAAATTCTGCCGAATTTGCATTAGCATAGGAGGATCCTTCTAGTTGGGAAAGTAGGGCCCACTTACCCAACGAAGGAGATCTCCCAATACTCTTTTCTAGTTTTATTGCATTCTTTATTTGTATTAGAATTAGATGATGTGTTTAAACTAGATTTTGTGTTATCTCCAGTCTTCATATACCTGCAGGTCATTCTTTAAATATGAAAATCATAAAAAGAGTTCTTTTCCTAAAAATTCATCTTGTTGAAACAAGACTTGTTTAATTCTATTGAACTTGGATTGTTAAAACATGGGTTAAATGGTTTCATTTTGTTTATTCATTTATGTTGTGTGGTGTGATTCAACAGCAGAATAGTTTTAAATGCTTTCAACAATTTAATTTGATTAAGTAGTTTTCTTTCTGTAGTATAAATGTTTAAATTCTTTTCAATTCAGCATGTGTGTTTCCTTCAACAATTAATATAGTTTGAATTCAAGCATTGTTTTTATATTTCACTTAAAATAAGATCAACACTCAAAACACCCCAAAAAAATTAAACCTTGTCGCAGATCACTCCAGACACCTCTGGAATGATAAAATTAAATGATGGGAAATTAAAAGAACTACGATGACACCATCACTTGTCTTGGATGAGTAGAAGATGTGTATATTTTTCTTTATGCTGGGTAGTAAATGGTTGTTTATAATACCTCTAAAATTTACCATACATAATAGTGAATGTCATATTTGGATGCTTAGACAAGGCATGCGAACTATTTGACAAAATGTATCAAGGAAATGTGGCCTCAAGGAATGCGACAATGGGAAAGAATTCTCAAAATGGGTTGTTAAAAAGGTATTACAAACTTTTAGGTAATGTATCCTATTTAACTAAGTTTGATTGGGCTATGGAAGAGGGCATTAACATCTTCACAACATATTTGGATTTATGTTTTCTTTCTAAAGTTTTAAATTATTGTTTTTCTATCTCCATAGCCTTCATTTAAACCTATGTGTAATACTCCTTAAGAAGGTTTTTTATTTTAATAATTCTCTCTTGAATGATTTTAGATATTGGGTTAAATCCATTGTAGCCTACATTGGGAGAATAAGATCTGGAAGTATTTGTAGTTCCATAATACCTTATGTTAGGATGGGTATGATTTAGACTTCTTTTATATAAAACTTCTATCTATTAATGGTTGCACATAAACTTAATTTAGTTTTGGCTATCTATGTTTATATTGTGAACTAGATTTACATTGTTAATACTGGGTATGATTGCTTATAGACGGTAAAACTTACATTGGAATTGCATTTCCACCCATACCAAGCCTTCCTTGTAAGTATTTGACCATTTCCACCCATACCAAGCCTTCCTTGTAAGTATTTGACCATGCCTTACCATTATAAGTCAAGGTTGTAGTCCATCCTCATGAAATAATAGTCTTTTATTTTGTGGCTATTTGGGAGGTTAGACATACTAACCAAACCTTTAGAAATTGCTCACTTGTGCATGTGGATGCTAGCTAAGTTTAAAAATAATGCTCAACCTTTTAACATAAATATCAATAGAAAGAGAAGCATATAAATTACTTCTGACACAAAGAGAATCCAGTTAGTTAACTATGCAAGTAGGTGTTGATTGAGTTAAGTAGCGTATAAAGAATAATATGTAAATATTTATATATATTTATCTATACATCATGTTGAAATGACAGGGACTGGTCTATAATGGAATCCTTCCATAAACTTGTGTATTATGTGGGAAGGTGAATCCTTATGATGAAATGGCTATCAAGTTTTTATTGTTAAACTAGACCCAATAGGTAATAGGAGAAGATTGAGTGTAGTAAACTCTATGGTTTGGTCTTGCTTATCTAGCTTAAGATGATTTTTCCACTCATAGAACCAAGCCAGATAGAGGCACCAACCTCTATGGAAACACATGATAGTTGGAGTAAGGGCTCTATGAGGGCATAGGCAGGAGGAATGCAATACCTCCCAGAATGTAGCTTGTTTTTTTCTATCCATGGTGATCACTAGCATTATAAATCTTGACTCACATCAAAGATAAGCTTATCAACGGCCCAACTTGAGAGTAGTAAGGGAGCATGCTCTACAAGTAGAGTGATTTGGCCATATCTAGAGGTAGTAGGTTATCAGCCAGGTAGTAGGATGAAGGATGCTAGGAACTTCCCATGGGGCTTGGATGGATTTCACCAGCAACATGCAGGCTTTCGTGTCATTGACATGAAGGTGATGGATGCCATTATTCACTACTTAGTAGCTTATGAGGATAGTGGGGAAAAAGTCATACTAAATGTTAAGTAAGATCAATTAAGAGACCAAATTGTTTCATATGTGCAAATCCTTAGCAATACTTCCCTTCTATGGTTTTTGGTCTAGGTGTGCTCATCTAGTAAGGAAGAATCCTATTGGAGAGTCAATTACTATAGGTTAGTATCTAACTTGTTCATTAAAATAATGGCGTGGATCATCTCACTCTACGGGTTCTAGAGTCCACTTGGTTGGGGTGGATAGAGAATTCTTATCCATGTGGTTAGGTTCACATTGCATCGTAGACATTGAATCATGATTGAAGCTAGGACTTGGAGAACTATCACAACTTTGAGCTAGCTCAACAGAGGTAATACTCCTTGCCAGTAAGGTTGGATATATGGTTTCATATGGATAAAAGGAGGAAAATTATGACTAAGATAGAATTTACTGTGTCTATTAGTTTTTAATCCTATTGTGATATAAATTAGGCTTGTGAATCAAGCTGAAAAATAACTAGAGTTTATATATATATAGGGATTTACTTGCAACAAGTAAGGTTGGATATATGGTTTCGTATGGATAAAAATGAGGAAAATTATGACTAAGATAGATTTTACTATGTATATTAGTTTTCAATCTTATTGTGATGTAAATTAAGCTTGTGGGTCAAGCTGAAAAATAACTATGCTTTCAAAATGCACAATTCTAGAATGAACACACAAAAGATTTTCTCCAAAAAACTTTCTAGACAAAATCTTGCCTAAAATAAAAAACAAATATACAAGGTTTTTTCCATTGAGAGAAAATCTTCCCTACATCTTCATATCTATATGCATGCAATGTATTTAATTTTTTTTGTCATGTCAACAAGACTTACCAAAAAGATTAAATGATAATTTTTTCATTGCATGACGGAATAGAAAAATAAATAAATGACATTTTCTAAATTATTTAATAAAAAAATTAGCTATAAACTGGAGCATTCTTGGTCAAAATTTTAATTATATTTCATGATGAATGAATAATTTCTAGACAAAATCTTGTCTAAAATAAAAAAAAATACACAAAAAATGTTTTCCACCTAGACAAAATCTTGCCTATATTTTAGTAGGCATATGCTGTATTTATTTAATTTTTTTTGTAATGCTAAGAGGACTTATCAAAAAAATCAAATGATAATTTTTTCATTGCTGATATTTTCTAAATTATGGAATTAAAAAATTAACTATAAATTATAACATTTTTGGTCAAACTTTTTAATTCTATATCATTAGATGAATAACAACAAACTTACCAAACAAATTAAATGAAAATATTTTATTAGATGAATAACAACAAACTTACCAAACAAATTAAATGAAAATATTTTATTGAAAAATAAAACAGAAAAATAGATAAATCACATTCTTTCAAATTGTGAAATTAAAAATTTAACTAAGTGTCATGATTGGATGAATAACTATCCAAAAATTACATAACTGACGGTTTAATATTCCTGCTACCAAAAACTAATAATCTAATACCAACGGACTAAATAAATATATATAACATGTTTATTGGGCTTCCTTCCCCTTTCCGCTTGTAGTTTTTGGAGAGCTTTATGCAATCTCTGTATCTAGAGTAAAACAGAGCTGCCTTATTGTCTCTCTTTTATGTTCATCTCGCTCCAGAAGTTCAATCTCATGTTTCCTCTTTTCATCACGTAACTGATGGACTTCATTTTGCAATTTCCCTATTCTCAGCCTCAGGGTTTGTTCCAATCTTGAATATATATGTTTTTTTTCTTTTATTTTAAATTTTTTTAATACAAAATACATGTTTTTTCCTTTTATTTTTAAATGGTTTAATAGAAACTTTTCTTTTCTTTAATAAAAACTTCTATTTTTTATTTTTTTAAAAAATCTTTAAACTTTTTAAAAAAAATTCTAAATTTTCTTTGATTTTTGTTATATAGATTTTTTTATATTAACAATGATCTTCCCAAATTCCAATTTAAACAAGCTGCAAAATATTTCACATTTCTATTAATCTTATTGACCGATAACACTTGGTTATCCAAAGTTGCGTGCTGCAGACAAGCAAACAAGAAAAAAAAAAATGTTAGAAAAAACTACATGAAATGGAAAAGACCTAAGGGTGTGTAGGGTCAATTTAGCTTAGAGGTTTGGTTTAGTTTAGACATTAAACTTTGTCCAGCTATAAATATATTTGTGTGCTTTGCTTTACATTTTTCGTTGTCTCCTCGAACAAAAAATATATTTCAGTAGCACTAATTATTTCAGACGCTGTGAGCACTCTTTTTTCAGTAAGTTAGAATCATGGAAGAGAGCACCTGGTTTTAAAAGGAAGGGCAGCGTGATTCCAGTATTGATGCAGCAGCTGATTAAATGGTGAGGTGCAGACACCATGAATGATAAACATTGCACTACATTACAAGCGCCAAATTTTAAAATTATTATATTAATGAGTTATAATTATTATGCAATTAATATTATTATAATTAATAATCTATTTAGAATATAATTATTATAAGATTATAATTATTATAACAATTAGTTCAAGACAATTTTGACAAGTTTAAAACCATTTTAGAATTATACTTAGCTGACCCTTAATAGAGGCTCTTACAAGGGTTTATATTTGTAATGGTGAAAATTTTATTGTGATGTCTTTTTTTCATTTAGCTTTGTGTTTGTTTTGGGGTTATATATATATATATGATGATAAATAGTGTATTCCTCTATAAAGTTAGGTCCAATTATCTAGCTTTTGCTTGGTCTTATCTACACACAATCCTAGATTATTGACATATCTTATTCCTATGTGCATATGTTTTGATACATTTGATCTATTTGGTTGAATATCCATCCCAACCTTTACATTGATCTAAAGATTGTCTTTGTTAGTAATGATCCATTTTGTATGTCTGATTCAAGTTAGGTCTGTGGTTGTGAGGTGGTCACCCCTCCAAGTGAAAATTTGACCCACCTAAATTAAAAATAAAAAATTGGATGAAAAACTACCTTTGCCCTTTTAATATAAAGCTGATTATGTACATGTTTGCATGATTTATTGTCATGTGGTTGTATAAAAAAACATTCATTGCACTCATTCTAATAATCCCATCTCTCACTCATTCTAGAGCATTTAGAAGGGGAATGAATAGCAACAGATTTAAATGTGGTGCTTAAAAAGAAGTAGTAACCATGATTTCTAGGTGAATTGTATGGTGCCTTGATCAATTGTTAAAGTCATTAAATCAATGTCCTTACAATAGCTTGACACAAAGAAAAACAGTGGGATTCTATCAATTGCAAGTCATAAAATGTACTAACCCTTTTTTATAATTAGATATCATATAGTCCATTTCTAGATTGAGCAAAGGGAATCTAATCTATTGATCATCAAAGGTCAAGTTCATAGCAAGAGACTAAGTTTGTGGTTATGAACTAGGTCCATATCAATGATCTTGATGTAGAGCAAAGTAGAGAAGATTATTTTGATTTTTGTCTATACATGTGACTATCATAGGCATTTCCTAATTTTGAAGTACACATATCATAGATTATTCATCATTTAGCACACATTTTCAGTCATAGAGCTAAACAATCCATCCTCCTATTTACTTTCTATTTATAGAAAATTGTCTAATTGGCAATTGTCAAATTATTCTATTAAGATCCATTCCACTCTTACTCTTCATCTAGGTTAATTGTGCTTAGATACATGAGTTTATTTGATTAGCCTAGATTAAACACATAGGGATCTTATTTTCCTTTTCATTTTCATAAACGTGATAAAACAAGTACACAACCTTAGGGTCTAAACAGGGGTTTTTAGATTTGTAAGTTATATCTAATTATATCTAATGGACAAGATGAATTTTTAGATCCTAGACATACACCTATTGCGTTTAAGATTGTGACATATCCATGGCCCATGGGATTTGTAGCACTTAGAATTCCGATGTATGATGGAAAAGGTGATCCTAGTACTCGTCTAAGATCTTTTACAGCTATGCATGTGGATTTCATTTATGAGGATAGTGTTGACAAGAGACACTGCTTTGCTTGATAGGTGTTGTCATTGATGGCAACTAAGATCATCCCAATCATCCGCATAACACAATTTGTTTATACCGGAAGTCAGATTTAGAATTTGTCTAAGTTTGGGCAATTAGGAACAGAGCAGTAACAGGGTCCCGTATTTTGGTCCGGATCTCTCCAGTGGAAAGTCATGATTAGCTGCGGATCTAGGGGAGTCATATACATTATCAAGATAGTTTAAATCCAGATTTTTGTCCTCCGGTGATGAAGCATTCAAAAGATATTAGCCTTTGAGTACCGGGTTCCAGTTTGTCAGAGCAGACAAAAGAAGAATAGGCCGACCTTGCAAAAGATCTTGATTCTGGATGTATGAAAGTTGTTTTTTGGACAAATGGTGATGATTAGTGATAGTGGCCAACATGAGTGATGATTTTCAAGAGTAAGTTTTTGTTCGCACCTTTAGTTATGCATAGATCTAGCCAACAGAGCAAAGCATTCGTAAAAGTTCTAAGTGTTATTGAAGCCGACTGATAGAATGATTGTAGATCATATTACGGATATATATAGCCGATGGAATTGGGTGGTTTAGTGTGTGGAGTGAGTGCGAATAAGGTGTAAATGTGAGAAGAGTAGAAATCTAAGATGCGAATGAAGGCAGAATAGTAAGAAGAGCAAAGCAAAGATGAAATGTGTAAGATTAGTTTTTGTACTTAACTGGAATTGAAACTCTTGCATGGATAGATGCTATTTATTAGTTCAAAATCTCTGTTATTCTCTTGTAATCTTTCTATAGGTAGTGAGCCTCTATTTGAGCAGTGAGCTCTGGGCAGTGAGCCTGAATGCATGTGCATTCCCATTTGTAAAATACTTTTAATAGGGTATTAATTTTTGTGGGTTAACCCCCACCATGTTTGTTCCCTTAACCAGGTTTCCACGTCAAAAATCTTGGTGTCAAATGTGTTATTGTGTTGCTGCTCTTACACTTATGATTGATTATTTTCATGGTTAAGCTATTGAATTGTTATTAAGTAGCAATAGAAAGAATTAATTGCAGAAAGATACAAAGTTTTGTGACAATTGATTCACCCCCCCTCTCTCAGTTGTCTGTCCTATTTCCAACAATTGGTATCAGAGCTAAGTTCCTTTGAAAAAGTTTAACAGCTTAAAGAAGATCTGGGAAGGCAGTAAAATGGATGAATATAACCTTCAAGGGCAACTTAATCTCACCCTACATGATCTTGAGCAGTCCAAGGTAGAAGTTCAAGAGCTACAAGATAACCTCAAAAAGGCTGAAGATTTTATTAAGATTTTAAAAGAAAAATTAAGCAAATCCAATGCAAAAGGAAAGAAGCAACCTATTCAACTAGGAAAGCATTATGAAGACAAGGCCCTGAATGAGAAGACAAAGGAATGTGAAAAATTAGCTAAAGAAGTTACTATCCTAAAACATGAAATGGAAACTGGGGTGATGAGACTAAGCAATGAAATTGAAGGTAGGAAGAAAGCTGAAGAAGAGATGAATCAAGAATGCTACAGATTGGATGCGATAGGTAGTCTCCTAGAATCTAATCTACAAGAAAGTAAAGATAATGAAAGAAAACTTGAGAGATAGATTATCACTCTCAGACATGACCTAGAAATTGCAAATGAGTATAAGGAGAAGTTCAAGATAAGCTCAGCTAAACTTGAAGCACTAATTGAAGGTCAGAAAAAGGGTGATGACAAGCATTATCTTGGATATGAGAAAGGTGAAAGCTCTGAATCTGGACAAAGAAATTTTCAACTAGGGAATAGGAGAAACAAAACTAGAAAACCTCCAGTGAGACAACCTAATGCTCAAAGATATCCATCATTCAATGGAAATTGTTTCAATTACAATAAATTTGGTCATAGAGCTACTTAGTGTAGAAACAGAGTAAATCAAAATGATCCATCCTTCTCTGGTAAATGCTACAAGTGTAAGAGGTATGGTCATAGATCAACTAAATGCAGAAATATGATAGTGAATAATGTTAACAATAAGAGAATTAGCAACTCTTTCAATGGTTACTGTTTTGTTTGCAATGGGTTTGGACTCATGGCTAATCAGTGTAGATCAAGATGAAATCAAGTTTATAAGAAAAGAAATGTTGTGTGCTTTAACTGCAATAAATCTGGTCATATTGCAAGATTCTGCAGAAATAAGAACAACGGAAGAAGAGGTCCGGTAAACAGAAAACTGGATGAGCAAAAACAAGACAGAGGCAAGAGAAAAATTGATGTGAATGAGATACATGGAGAGAAATGAACAAGACTTGGGTAAAGAAAGATACATTGAACAATGATGATGGGTCCACACTGGAATCAGGTGCTGACAATTCCTTTGGGTATTAAGTCAGGAGCTCTGGCTTAGGGGGAACTGTATTGAACATCAAATTCCCCCGGTCAGTAAGTGGGTGCCTGAATCTAGCACAATAAAAGAGGATATTTTGAATTTGTTCAGAACCTTTGGAGGGATTTCCAGAAGAAAAGACGTTGATATGAGAACTTGCAGAGTGATTCATGAACTGTAAAAAATAGAGTAACCGGATAAAGTTAGGGCAACACATTTATTACAACGCCAAATTAGGGTTTGCAAAAGATAAAAGGTCACTTGTTCACACATTTGAATCACTTTGCTTTTGGAGGAAATAAGAGCATTTCAGTTGCAAATCCAGAGACTGAAGCACAAAGAGTGAATTCAACTGGAAATTGATCATCCCTAACCCCACGAAAGAAAAAGGTACTTCTCTGTGAAGCTTTGAATCTAAAATTTGTTGAGATGGCTACTCCTCATGTTGTCGACATTACTGAAAGAGCTTGACCCAAATTTAAGAATCATCCTCACAAATCAATAGAAGTTGACCCGTTAGGTGCTTTTTCAAGTGTTCCGTATGGTGTGCTGCATGTTGAAGACATTATGGTTTATATTCATGCAAACATAGATGAATTTGGAGATTCAAGGTATGTAGACCTATTTGAGAAACAACTCAGGGATGAAAATCATGAACTTAAACTCGAATATAAGGCACTTCAGGATAAACACTTTATTTAGATCATGGGGTTTCCAACATTTGATGAGGATGAATGGGTCTGATATGTTTTAAGTTAGATGCATGATGAATTTATTTGGTTATTAAAACCATTAAAGATTACCAAGGATGCTATCAGAATTGTAACTGGATTAAACTCAACCGGTGAATTGCCCATGCTGAAAGCCATGAAAAACTAGACAGTGTCTGATGCTACCAGTGCCAAGTTTGACAGAAGGGCAATGACCATCAATGATATTATAGAACCAGATGTCAAATTTGCCTCCATGGTGATTCGGTACAAGATTTACCACTCGAGTAGAGAAAATTCTGTCTCTGAAACAACCATATATGTTGCATACAAGATACTAAAGGAAAATACTGATTATTACTTGTGTGAATTACTACAGAATCAACTGATTGAGAATTTGAACAAAATTAAGAAAGATAAGAAAAACACCTTCAAGTATGGTACGTTGGTTCTATGTCTATTCTTCTACTTTATGAATGAGGTACTTGGGGTAAAAGGTGTGCACTGGACTAAGGATGAGCCAGTTGCCATTTAGATCAGAGTTCATCTTCGCAACATTGGTGATTTCAAATCTCAGAAAACTGCAATATGGGGTTACTTCAAGAATTTTTAGAGTATAATGCATTCAAGGGAAAGAATCCCTAATTCAATTGTTGAGAAATACAAAAATGAAATATGCTTCATGGTTGACACTGACCAATGTCTGATGGAAGCTATAGAACCAAGAACAATATGGATAATGCCAATGGGTTATGAGGTGGATGAGAGAGTTCTAGACATGTATGCTCTAGATCTTCTAAGCAAGCCTAAAGACACAACGGTTGAAAGATTCGGGACATATGAGGAACTGAGTTTAAAACTGCATACTAAGCTCAGAGAACTTGAAACCAATAGGAAAGTAAGAAAAGAAGTTGAGTAGTTGGCTGAAAATCTAGGCCTAACTAAGGAGGCTGTGAGGAAATTCAGAGAAAGAATTGAAAAAGCTGAGAAAGAGAAACAAGATAAGAAACAAACAAGTGCTCCAGTGGAACCCACTTCCACTTCAAGAACTACTAGGAGCTCTGTTGTTGCCCCTACAAAACTAGAAGCAAAATCATCTGAAAAAGGGGAGAGAAGGAAGAAAACAAAATCATCTCGGACCTATGAAAGCATAAGAGAAGAAGAAGAAGATACATATTCTGACATTGAAGTCAAGGAACTAAATGCCACCAGAACAAAAGCTGCAAAAGTAACCAAAGAAAAGTCATCAGGAAGCAAAAGGGCTAGCAAAAAGCAAAAGACAGAAGCATATGAGGAATATATTGAGAAGCCCACACTTTCCTTGGAGGATGTGATAAAGTCAGTCACTGTAGATGGAAATCTAAGACCCATGATTGAATTCTATGATGAATATAGTGATGTGGATAAAAGGGTGTTGGAGGAAGCAACTGTCAGATATCTCAACATCTACAATAAGGCATTGATTGAGATAACTTCTGAGTTGCCACAAAGTCTGGAAAATATTTTGGAGTTAAGAAAAGAAAATGCCAAGAGCAAGGACATGGAGATCAGGGAACATGAGCTAATAAATTTGAAGAGAACTTGTGTCTCAAATTACTACTTGAACCTCTTAGTTGAACCTATGTTTTGAACCTCTTTGTTGAACCTTTCTAGAGTTCATTTGGTAGGTTCAATGAATTTTAGTTCAACTGTTCCTTGGTTCATTGGTCTGAGGATATGCGATGTCGGCATCGCTGTGACAAAGCACTATCGGCAGGACCGTGTTGAAGACCATTGGCATCGGTGAGACAAGGGCCGTCGGAATAAGCATCGAAGGTTTGTCTGATGCTGAGTGTCACTCCGACGAAGGATACGGTCGTCGGCAAGACAAGGCCTATCGGCCAAACTTTGTGGAGTTACTCCGACAGGAGTAGTCACTCCGACGAAGGATACGGTCGTCGGCAAGACAAGGCCTATCGGCCAAACTTTGTGGAGTTACTCCGACAGGAGTAGTCACTCCGACGAAGGATACGGTCGTCGGCAAGACAAGGCCTATCGGCCAAACTTTGTGGAGTTACTCCGACAGGAGTAGTCACTCCGACGAAGGATACGGTCATCGGCAAGACAAGGCCTATCGGCCAAACCTTGTGGAGTTACTCCGACAGGAGTAGTCACTCCGATGGCGTATGTCTATCGGCAAGAGAATACCCGTCGGCTAAAGGTGTTGGGCCGATGTACTGCGGACATCCTGATGGAAGTCTTATTGGTATCGGTGAGACAAACCTCTGTCGGAGCGAGGGCTAGATCTTTTGCCGATGGAGAATGTCATACCGATGGTAACCTTGGTGATCGGGGAGACAATGCTCATCGGTGGGAGGTGAAGTCTGAGGGCCGATGGGAGTTGTTATGCCGATGGACTTGGAGGCTTGGTATTGTCGGCAACAAAATTGCTGACAATACTCTTTCGCCTGTTGGCGGTTATAAACTGCAAAGTCCTTTGCGACTTGGTACATGTGGGACTAAACGCCTCACGGAAATGTGAACCGTTGCGATGGTTAGATGGCAGCGACGTATGAGGAATTTGTTCTATCAGTTAGAGCAGAAGTCTGTAACGACTCTTGTTCTTGCAGATTGGAAATAGAATGATATGTCTATAGGTGTCGTTGGCATTATGATGATGAGACTTGAATAAAGGTTCGTTCTGTAAATGTACAGGGAGATGAACTGTGTATGATGTCGAGAATCAAACACCTGAGCAAGAAGCTGAGTTCTTTATTGTAACTGTATATCTTACTGTAATAAAGATTGTTTTCTTGTGGTGGTGGGTTTTTTACCCGTAAGGGTTTTCCCACGTAATTCTGTGTGTCTATGTTCTAACTATTGTCTATTTTGGTTTCTCTTGTGTATTCATCTGTGTTATTGTAATTTAAAAAGTGACTGGTCTACACTGTCCCCTGGGAATTAACATTAGGGAAGCTGTTTTCCGCACCTGTGCTTTCCTTACAAAATTTGTGTCCTCAAATTTCACCTGATCAAATAAATATGATATTCAAGGAAGTCAAAGATGACTTTAGAAGCAAAAAGAGAATGAACAAACTCATGCTTGGAGAAACAAGTGAAGTCATTCAAGAAACTCAAGAAATTCTTTTGAAAGCATTAAAAAAGCACAATTTTCCCATAGTCATAGAAGAAGTTTCGGATGGTGAAGAGAACATCTTTGAGCAGCAATTTGAGTTGGGTGAAGCCTCTGTTCTGAAAGTAGAACAAGCAAATCAGAAAGATACAGAATTGATGGATAAAGTAGTTGATGCAGGAGATACTCCTAATCCACCTAATACGTTAGGAAAAGAAGATAATATTACTACTTCACAGAGCCCTCCAAATCAGGTAGCAAGTGGTGAACAAACAACAAAGAGTTCCTCTGCAGAGAACATAGAGAAAAATAAAGCAGAGAAAGAGGAATGAAGAGAAAAGAAAGATAAAGCAGAAGAAGATGGTGTAAATGTTGAAACACATAAAGCATATACTAAGAAATTTGATGAACAAAAGGATGGTTCAGAAAATGTTGCAAGAGACACTACAGATGCAGTGAAAAGTCTTCTTGAAAAGGAGATGATTGAGCTTGATGAACCTAAACTACTCCAAGGTCTAGCCAATCCAGATGCTCTCTCTCCAATTCAACTGATGAAAATAGCATCATTCACCCAAGTAAAGGCTAGAGAAAAGATGTTAAAGTTCCACATGTAGGATAATGAGCTACTGGGGCTTGCATCCAGGATTTTGGAAAAGTTAATGCCTACCTACCAAAAGAGTCCATCTGATTCCCCCTTCGAACATCTAAAAAATCTTGTAAGTTTTGTAAATACTCATTTTGAGTCCTTTGAGAAGTCCACGGAGGCAAAAGTTCAGAAAGAATTCTTGGATAAGAAATTTTGTGAAATAAATAACCTGATAGGTAATGATAGAAGAATACTTGGTATTAGCATAAAGAGTATTTAGAATGCTCTAAATGATGGAAGTGATATGGACAAATTCTGCCTATCATGGCCCAAAGTTAATGAGGATATTGAGAAAAAGATAAAGGAGCAAGAACAGAAATTGTCAAATCTCTCTCAAAATTTTGATCCTCTAACAGTTTCGCCTATAAGTCAAGAATGTCAAGTAATCAACCTGACAGATGAGCTAAAGAGGCTTATTAAAGAAAATGGTAACATTATGAAGAGGATGTGTGAGCTCCGGGGATTGATTGCCCCTAAGTTAGAAACAATGCATAATTCCCTATCTAAAGCTCAGACTGTAGCTCAAACTAGTGATCCATCAGATCTATCAAAGACAGAAGCATATTCATTTCTGTTGAGTGGGCACATCTCAATTTTGGATGGAATGAAGAGTACTTCGGCCTCCAAACTTGTGCAAATAAAAACCAGTTTTGTAGACATTCTCAAGTTCATGTAAATAAGACTTAATGATTAATTGTACATATGCGGCAGTATATACAGAATTTTTGGAGAGTTTTGGCTTGCAGATCCCACCCCTTGCCATTGATGTCAAAGGGGGAGTGAAAGGCAGTGAAAAATGAGGAATTCAATAAAGGGGGAGAACTAGAATAAGTGAAGGGCACGAGTGTATAGACAAAGGGAGAGTTGCACTAAGACACTTGGTCATTTTTCACTAAGTGTTGCCATCAATGCCAAAGGGGGAGGTTGTTGGAAAGAGACACTGCTTTGCTTGATAGGTGTTGTCATTGATGGAAAATAAGATCATCCCAATCATCCGCATAACACAATTTGTTTATACCGAAAGTTCGATTCAGAATTTGTCTAAGTCTGGGCAGTTAGGAACATAGCAGTAACAGGGTCCCGTATTTTGGTCTGGATCTCTCCTGTGGAAAGTCATGATTAGCTGCAGATCTAGGGGAGTCATATGTATTGTCAAGATAGTCTAAGTCCAGATTTTTGTCCTCCGGTGATGAAGGATTCAAAAGATATTAGACTCTGAGTATTAGGTTCCAGTTTGTCAGAGCAAACATAAGAACAGGTTGACCTTGCAGAAGATCTTGATTCTGGATGTATGAAAGTTGTTTGTTGGACAAATGGTGACGATCAGTGATAGTGGCCGACATGAGTGATGATTTTCAAGAGTAAGTTTTTTCTGCATCTTAAGTTATGCATAGATCTAGCCGACAGAGCAGAGCATTCATAAAAGTTCTAAGTGTTGTTGAAGCTGACTGATAGAATGATTGTAGATCATATTGCAGATATATATAGCCGATGGAATTGTATGATTTAGTGTGTGGAGTGAGTGCAAATAAGGTGTAAATGTGAGAAGAGTAGATATCTAAGATGCAAATGAACGCATAGCAGTAAGAAGAGCAAAGCAAAGATGAAATGTGTAAGATCAATTTTTGTACTTAACCAGAACTGAAACTCTTGCATGGACAGATGCTATTTATCAGTTCAAAATCTCTATTATTCTCTTGTAATCTTTCTATAGGAAGTGAGCCTCTATTTGAGTAGTGAGCTCTGGGTAGTGAGCCTGAATGCATGCGAATTCCCATTTATAAAATACTTTTAACAGGGTATTAATTTTTGTGGGTTAACCGCCACCATGGTTTTTTCCATAACTAGGTTTCCACGTCAAAAATCTTAGTGTTAAATGTGTTATTGTGTTGCTGCTCTTACACTTATGATTGATTGTTTTCATGGTTAAGTTATTGAATTGTTATTAAGTAGAAATAGAAAGAATTAACTACAGAAAGATAAAAAGTTTTGTGACAACTGATTCACCCCCCTCTCAGTTGTTTGTCCTATTTCCAACAGATAGAATGTTAACAAAATTATTTCCATGTACACTTAAGGATTATGCTAGATTGAGTGCTTCTATACACTTCCTTAAGGGTCTACACATACTTTTAATGATCTTACGAAAGTGTTCCTTAAGCAATTTAAAGTCATTATGGGCTTTAGGGGTTAGTGCAAAATCATGATGGGCCAAACAATACCTCTAAGTGGCAATGGAAATACTAAAAAATAGACTTAATGAAGTTCATATAAAAATTTGAATGGATTATCTACACAATTTGAAAAATATGTAAGAACAAAATTTGTAGAGAATTGAATCTAGTTTATGGGTTACTATTTTTTTCTAAAAAAAAACTAAATTTACTTGGTGAAAAATAAATATTTCAATGAACAACTATTAATTTTTTTAGAAAAGAATAAAAAGTGGGTGCCATTCAAGCCAACCTAAGTATGAATAAAAAAAATTGAATATTTCAAAATAAGTAAAAGACTCATGCCTGGATGTGACACATATTTTTTTGAAATTTTTTTTCAAGAAAATAATTAGTTATGATTCTTTTACTGTGACTTTTTTTAAAAAGTAAAAAGTAATTTTCCAGCCAACCTAACTCAATAAAAAAAATTGGAATTCAATTTTTTTAAACCTATAGTCAGAAAAGCATAAAGTAAGACACATTTTTTGGATTTGAAAAAGGTGAAACATTTTGAAAGTTATGGATGTTTTTCAATCAGTGTGTGGCCCATCTGGATTTCAGGCACACTCTATATAAAAAATTATTAATAATTGTTTAATAATATGATAATCAAGAAAATTTTATATGTTTATAAAGTTGACAATTTCTTCAATAAATCCTTTTCATTTTATCAAATTTGAATATAAGGAAATTCATCAACACAGAGAGTGAAGTTCGAAGAAGAGAGTGAAACCTGTAAACATGTTAGAATTGAGAGAAAGTCAACTATGATAGTCCCATGAGGCTAAATACAAGGCATTCCCAAAAGAAAAACAGATATCCATTATTAAAGTAATGGATATCCATTTTGTAGAGCCAAAAATGGATATCCATTCCTAGGAAATGGATATCTGTTTCTATTAGCTGGAAACCTATAATCTCATCAATGACAATAAAAGAAGACTTCAATATTTTTTAGGGACGTTGCAAGATAATGCGATCAAATGGTATGATTTTATGGAAAGATATGAGAAAGATACTTGGGCTAAAGTGAAAATGGTGTGTAAAATGATTTCATCTAGGATATTCTAGATATCTGCCACTTGAATTTTTGAAAACAAGTAAGAATCATTGTTGAAGAGGTCTGCATCGATGGTTGTTACCATTCCTAAGGAGCGTCCAATTTTTAGAAGGCAATCCTCTGCCCAAAACTCTGGTGGGAGATTAAATAATCTAATCCATTTGGGTTTGTCATTTGGATCAAATTTCATCAGATTGAAACTATTTCTGCATGTAAAGTGGTGCTCTAGACCTAGTCCAATTCCTTCCCCATAATATCATGTTGTGATCGAAGCTTGAGAGGAAGGAGGCCAAGAAAGAACCCTTGGGGAGGAATTTAGGGATGCAATGTGTTGGTGTAAACCACCTCCCAAGAGCACAATCTACAGAATAAACCTTCACAAATATGAAAGAAGCAAAGCTCTTTCACCAGAATGATGATAAAAAGAATTGAG
This sequence comes from Cunninghamia lanceolata, assembly GCA_027924645.1. NCBI lineage: Eukaryota > Viridiplantae > Streptophyta > Pinopsida > Cupressales > Cupressaceae > Cunninghamia > Cunninghamia lanceolata. The sequence continues at coordinate 21,428,106 of BSBN01000547.1, read as the reverse complement.
ATGTAGAATAATGTACATATGCCTTTCTTATAAAGGCAAGGAGGGAGAGCTGGTAGATAACCAACAACAATTATCAAATAGTTAAATACGCCTAGTAACTAATATCTAATAATGCATTATGTTGGATGCCTAAGTAAACTTAAGCATAGGTAAATGGTAAAAACTCATTTACTCCAACACCCCCTTAAGTGCAACTTAGGGAGATTATTATGCAATATGGGTCTCGACAACTAGGCCATGTTAGGTACCCATGTACAATGCAAAATGCAATGCAATCTCTCACAAATGGGAGAAAAAGAGAAAATCCTGTGGGAGAAAACTCCTCTCCAAAAGAGAGAAAGTAAAACTAGATGATGTATGGTGGACTCACTAATACCCCAAGGACTACATACTTCACGTATATACAATCAAGAATGATCCCCCATATAAAGAAAAAAGAGAGACATGATATCCCCCCCATAATGAAGAAGCTCCAATGCTGATGAAGTATGCTTGGAAACAAAAGATGATCCAATGCCTACAAGAAACATATCTCCCCTTAGGAAGAAACAAGTCAATTGAATGCCACTCCATGTCTAACTAAAAGGAGGAAGGAAGTCTCCAAATAGAAATCTCTGAAGCCTGATGAGTCTCTTGCTCAAATAAGACACCATATAAGAATGATCAAAATCAACCAAGAAATGTGACAAATCAAGTGAAAGAGGAAACTCTAATGCCAATATCCAAAGACAATGTAGATGTATCAATAGTCATGCTGAAATTGTCATCAAAGAGGAGAGAAATCCCCTCAAGTATGTCTCCCAAATCTGTAAGATGATACTCTACAAACAAGTTTGACATACCTTCCAAATACTCATCACACAAAGCAAGATCTGGAACACTATGATCAACCTACTCAAGAGAAGAACTCAAACCTGAAGAAGTAGGAGGTGTAGGAGGAGGAAGATTAACACTAGTTTCAAGAACACCAAGATTCAAGTGACCAAACTTCACCTCACAAACATGATTCTCCCTTGATGGAAGGGTGTGAACATCAGCCAAATAAACATCATCATTAGGAATAAAATGAGAAAAATAATACAAGAAAGATGTATGATCTATCACCCCTATAGCAATGATATCTCTAGTCTCTATGTCCTGAATGTATACATGATCAGGAGTGAACTCAACTATCTTTCCTTGTGCACCATCAGTAATTTGATAAACTAGAAGGAGATTAGTGATCAAGGAGGGTACACAAAGAACATCATAAAAATATCCCTCACCCATAGATCAATAGAACCTTTCCCACAAACCTTCATGTAAGTATTGTTACCTATCAAAATGTTAGGTGAACTACATGTTGGCCATATGTATTGTCATTGATGTCAACATAGCATATATTGATGTCAACAAGTTGTCATGTTCCTAAAGAAGAGAAAGCTCATGGTTGGATGTCATGTCCCAAAGGAAGAGAAAGCTCATGGTTGGATGTCATGTTATGATAGGATGTCATGCTCCTAAAGAAGAGAAAGCTCATGGTTGGATGTCATGTTCCTAAGGAAGAGAAAGCTCATGATTGGAGGTCATGAAAAATACATTCCTGATCTAAGAAGAGTTGAGTTTGTGAGCCTAAAAGCTACATTCCTAATCAAATCAAATTTGAGTTTGAAACCTTATTAACATGGGAATTAGTAGCACTAAGAGAATTAGATTTTAAGGAAGGATGCCTGATGGCTTTAAGAATGTTGTATGATCTATCCTACTGATCCTGAGTTGTATGTGGTGATAGAAAGAAGACTTGGCCTCCAGAAGCTGGTGATAGTATTTGTTTCAGAATGTTTGCTCTTTGAAGACTATCTGAAAGATTGCTCTACATTTTCATCATTTTTCTATTGAGCTTCTATGATTTGGAACATAGCTTCATACTTTGTCATTCTATTTATGTTCCAAGTTTCATGATGTTTTGATCACTAGAAGGATATTTTTCTATTGATAGCTTGAAGATAGAGTTGGTTCTGTGAAGGTGTTCCTAGCAAGGTAATGGAATGCTCTGCATTCCTCTGTAGTTGTAGATTTGGCTATGCAGTTCTGAAATTGTGTTAAAGGGGTAGTGAAGGTGTTGTTTCTAAAGTCTCTGATCATTCTTCCTTCTGTTGTGAAAGTTATGATTGGTAGAGTACTGGTATGCGCTCTAGCAGAATGGAGTAGTGTTGAAGAATAGTTGGAATGCTCCGCATTCCTCTGAAAGTGAATTATTGACCTTGTGGTTTTGTGGACATGTTCCTAGATGTGAATTGCATGCCTCTTTTTTGTTTCAAGCTTCTTGATGGTTTGTAGATTAGTTTTTCAATTGACATCATGTTGGAGTGTGTTCCAAATAACAAAGTGTTTTTAGAGTAAATGTTTGAAGCTTTGCAACACAATTCTTTGATGTGTGGCTGTAAAGGAGTATTTGGGGATGTGTTGTGAGTCATGTGGACTCATCTTGAAAAGTATCACGAAGATCTTTCTTGTTTCTAGTATTGCACAAGGTTTCCAAGTTGATATGGTCGTTATACTTCAAGTCTTCATGTGATTTCCTTAAAGCTATCCTATTTTCAAATGAGTGGAGTGTGCAAATGTAATTCCTTGGTGTTTGAAGTAGTGAAGGATGTTTTGGACTTGGTTAAGCAAGTGTTGGAGTCCATGAGGCTTGGATCTTCTGTTGGTGTAACATGTTGTTCTAATTAGACCTATCTTCTACATGTTTCATATTGTGTGTTGTTTGGCTGACTTGTAAATGTATTTTTCATGTTGTATCTGGCCAACAAGCTATGTAACCAATGTAATATCATGTATACATAGCAAATCAAATTGAGTGTAAAAGGTGTGGTTGTATATGGATTGAAAAGGTTTGCAAGTTGATGACAAGTAGAATATATGCATTATTGACGTGTGACTGAAGGAGAAAGAGCAGAAGTTGTTGATGCTATCCAGATTCATCTTGAAGACATATTTGTGGCAGTGATCTAGTACAGTGTGTGCCTAATTAATCATATTTTTAGAAGATAGTGTGAAGAGGTAGAAGTACAACCATCAAAGAGTGAGCATCAAAGTTAGTTTTCAGACAGTTGAAAGATTGTCGTATTGTAATCTTTTGTAAGTGTATTCTCATTTCATGGAGTAGAAACTTCCTTGGGAGTGACCCTAAAAAAAAGTCATCAAGAAGTAGAAGTTTCCTTGGGAGTGACCCTAAATCAAAATTATTTAGGGAGTAGTAGCTTCCTTGGGTTAAAGCCCCTAAAACAAAGTTATTATTTGAGCTTCATATATAGTGAGTTAGTCCTCATTGTGGTTTTTCACTTCTAGGGTTTTTCACGTATATATGGTGTTATGTGTTGATGTACATTGTGTTAATATTTCATGTTCATGTTAATGTTGTCATGCTTAAGTTCTAATCTACTCTAGATAAATTGAATTTGTTAAATTTGAAGATTGATTAGATACTAATTCACCCCCCTCTCAGTATCTTGCTATGTCTAACAATTGGTATCAGAGCCAGGTTCCTCTAAAGGAAGCTTAACCGCTTGAGGAACTTGGTCCATGATGGCAACAGGAGGATCCATCAAGATACCTAGGTTTGATGGAATAAATTATGCCTTTTGGAATGTAAGGATAGAAGGCTACATCAACTCACTAGGATGTGGTGTTTGGGATTCCATCAAGAAAGGTTTACACTGTCCTTGCTACTATTCCCATAGATGCAGATGAAATTGAGAAGTATGATAATAATGTCAAGGCCAAGTTTCCTATCATGAGTTGACTAACTTATTCAAAACTTTCAAAGGTGATGGGTTGTAGCTCAGCTCAAGAAGATTGGAATAAACTTGAAACTATTAATGAAGGAGATAAGAAAGTAAAGCAAGCTAAGATGCAAATACCCAAAAATAGATTTGAAACCCTAAAAATGTCAGAAGATGAAAACATTACTGGTTTCATGCTCTGGGTGAATGAAATGGTCAATGGTATCATAGGCCTTGGTGGAGAAATGAAAGAAGATGAGTATGTGGAAAAGGTTCTAAGATCTCTTCCCAAATCTTACAGTTCCAAGGTATCTGCTATTGAGGAGACTACTAACTTGGATAAATACTCTTTAGACCAAATCTTTGGGACCCTTACTGCTTTTGAAATGAGAGAATTTGACAATGATGTTCCAAATAAAGAAGTTTCCTTCAAAGTCAGTAAAATGGCAAATGAAGAAACTGCTGATGATGAAATCCCTGATGATTCTGAAGCAAATTTTGTAAGAACTCTAAAGAAAGGATCTTGCAAATATAAAGGTAAGTTACCCTTAAAATATTTCAATTGTGGAAAAGTTGGCCACTTTGCTTCTAAGTGTCCTCTTAGTGAAGTTAGAAGAAATAACATAAAAGATAAATTCAAAAGAAGTCTATTTTCTATAGAAGATAGTTGTTTTTCATAAGATGAGGATCATGATGATTCAAATGATGAAACACTCTTCATGGCCTTCAATGTTGGTAACAAAAAGAATGATGTTAGAAATTGTGGAAAATTTGATACCTTGCCAACAATCCAAAACAATGAAAGATCAATGGTTGTATGGACTGCCTTCCATGCAAAAGAAGAAACCAAAGCTTGAGCTATTTATAGTGGTTGTTCACACCATATGACTGTTAACAAAGAAAAGTTTATCAACCTTGAGAAGTGGGATGGTGGAGCTATCATGTTTGGAGGTGATGAGTCAACTCCCAAATCTCTAGAAAAGGTGTCATAACTATTGATGGAAAGAACATGATTCAAGATGTTCTTTATGTCAAAGGTTTATAGCACAATCTTCTTAGTGTCAGTCAGATGTGTAGGAAAGGCTACAATCTTACTTTTCATGCCAATGGTTGTGAAATTGGGAAGGCATGATCCAGAAAGCTAGTTGTAGAATGTATCAAGACATGTAGTGATATTTATCATTTGAAAGAGGTATATGGAAGAACATGTTTGTTGGCTCAATCCAGTGAGTGTTGGCTATGGAACAAAAGAATGTGACACAATAATTTTGATAATATGGTAAGAATTAGCTGTACTCATATAGTGAGAGACATGCCTAAGATAATCAAGCCTGCAAACACTATATGCAAGGAATGTCAGATGGGAAAATAGACAAAGACAATTTTTAAAAGCAAGGAGTACTCTTCTTCAAAGCCATTGGAGTTGATTCACACAGACATATGCTGACCTACAAGAGTAAAGAGTCAAACAAGGTGAAAAGCATATTATGTTGCTCATTGTTGATTATTCTAGAATGACTTGGGTTACTTTCTTAAGAGAAAAATCTGATGCTCTTGATAAGTTTAAAGTTTTCAAAGCCTTGGTTGAAAATAAAATTGATATTAAGATCAAATGCTTGAGGCTAGATAGAGGAGGTGAGATTACTTCAAATGAATTTGAAAATTTTTGTTAAGAGCATGGTATTAGAAGGCATTTGTCTGCTCCTAGAACCCCTCAACAAATTAGGATAGTGGAAAGGAAAAGTAGGACTGTGCAAGAAATGTCTAGGGCAATGTTGAAAGATGCAGATTTTCCTAATATGTTTTGGAAGGAAGCAATTCACAATATTGTCTATCTAACCAACATAGTGTAGTTAAGGGTCAACAACACTAAGATACCTTATGATTTGTGGTATGGAAGACCTCCCACTGTTAGATAGTTTAGGATCTTTGGTAACAAATACTACATCAGAAGAGATGAAGAAGACCTAGGAAAGTTTGATTCAAGATGTGATGAAGGAATATTTCTTGGTTAATCAACTAGAAGCAAGGCCTATATATGCTACAACAAAAGGTTGGGAAAGATGATTGAAAGCACAAATGTCAAACTAAATGAAAACTTCTATCAGATCTCACAAGATTCAGAAGACACCGGATCTAATACCTTCCCTTGCATTGAAAATAAAGAAGAAGTGAAAGAAGAAAAGGAACAAGAACCAGAGTAGATGCCCAAGACTCTAGCAAAGTATGTTAAGAAGAATCATTCAGTAGAACAGATCGTTGGAGACAAGAATGAAGGTGTATAGACAAGGGGAAGGTTTGCAAAGATACATGAGAAAGTACAATTGTGTTTTTTTATCACAAATAGAACCTAAGACCTTTGCTAAAGCCAACAAAGATGACAGTTGGATAAAATCCATGGAAGAAGAATTGGGTTAGATTGAGAAGAATCAGACATGGGAATTGGTTCCTAGACCAACAAACAAGAACATTATAGGAACAAAATGGGTGTTCCAGAACAAACTGAATGAAGAAGGTGAAGTTGTAAGGAATAAAACAAGACTGGTATGCAAAGGATACATTTGTAATGTGCCGTACCTGTTTGTATTTTTTAATGATTCTTTATGTGTGATTTTTATTAATTTTTTGTGTGGTCTTTCAGATAGATAGAAGATGCAAAAGGGGTTTTATGTTTTCCTGCAGATGTGTGATGCCGGAGCATATAATACAGAGCATATAACCCAAACCCAGAAAATATATAATAGATATAAAGAAACTATTGACTACCCAGATAGTAAAATGACCAATAATGAATTACTATGACATACCCATGTTCAGATTTGCAACTTCATATTTCAGTTGTTGCCGGACTAGCAAATAGGCATAGCTAGAAATCACTCCAAACTCCAAAGAATACAAAGATGAACATACAAATGATAACAAAAATAAATAAGGCTCTAGATGCCTCATAGAATACTAGATAAGAGCTACAAATGAAGTAGAGTAGACCTCTTCAAGACCCACATCCTCCATATGAAGTTGTACGACCGGCTGAAAGGAGAAATGCATCAAACACTGCTGAAAACACCTTATATTTGCTGGTAAACTGGTCTGCACTGGTCTCTAAGGCTGAATGACCCTGGTGGGAGGAGAAATCTACAAGAAACCACCACAAACAACCCTCCAAGATGGTACGGCTTGCTGCTGCAATGTACGGCCAGCAATAAGATTAACACAATAGCAATAAACTATTCCCAAACACACAAGAAATCACCTCCAATCCCTCTGAAATCAGAATTCAACAATAATGGATGAATGATATATCATATCAGCTCAAGAAACTATTCCGAATGTCTCCATTGCAAGCACAATGTGAATACTGGATGTATCCACCAACACTAGCACAGTTGGGTGATCTTTCACACCTATGGGATACCGCTACTCAGGGAGGTTTTCATCTCCAAGAGCCTCTGGTTTGAATCCTCAAACTTTAGAGCCAACCTCCAAAACCCTCGCAAGGGAAATCTCAAAGAGAGAATAAAATAATAATCCAAGCATATCCAAATGAGAGCACTTTTCCTCCTTTTATACTTTTCCAACTGGGAGTCTCTAAAATCCTCTTGCATATGGGATAAAACATGAGAGGGAAAATACATTTTAAAATATTATAATTCTCTTTAATTATTTTCTCAACATCACCCTTAAAGTCCCCTCTTTTAAAACAACATTAAGTTGTTGAGCCTAGGCACTAAGGTCCAATATTAAATAATAATGTTTAATTTACAAACTTTAAAATGGAGGCCAAGATGATGTCGGAAACCAATGATCTATAGCTCGTTGGAAAGGTCTTGACAAGATGAATCCAACCCCACTCTCAAAATACCATTCCGGTGCCAATCCTGAACTTACTAAAAATAGTAACGACCATAAGCAAATTGAGCCAACTCAGAGGGTGCCATTGGATCCACAAACCATCTGATAACTCTGAGCTCAGTGCAATGTCTATGAGAGCCAATAGCTGACTGCCAAGTCACCCAAACAACACCAAACTGCCACTTACTAAAAATAGCAGTGACCACTGGGGACCAAAGAGAACAAACCTAGAAAAACCCAGAAAGATTAATGACATGCAAGCACTTACTATAAATAGTAAGTACGAACAAGTTGTTTGAAATCCCTCCAAAAAGTGTCAACCATCTCCATTGGATCACCCAAACACCCTGGTGACATCAAAATATTCCTCTGATTATACTGTCACCAACCCAGAAAGTCAGCTTTTACTGAACTGCAAGAGAACCTAAAAATGGGGACATTACAGTCTACCCTTCCCAAAGATTGCTTGTCCTCAAGCAATGCCAATACAACCTCCAAGCAACGGACTGAACCCAACTGAAACCAAAAATGATCCCAGGGTCCTAAGTTATTCTCAACATAGAACCACCACATCGACGTTGCGCTACTCTGATAAAACCTTCACCATACAGAGAGTGGTGAAGCAACACCTCGGAATCCAACTGAACTTTCATGCCAAACCTATCACCACCTGGATCCCAACACATTAGAACATCACATCCATCAATCATGAAGAGGAAATTAACCCTCAAAGTGTCCAAACCACAATATTCCCCTCTATCCTCTACAAAAATCCTATGGATGTACTGACTACACAACATTGGTGCTAGAAAATATGAAACTGCTCCTCTTAGAATGAGGGAATGAATAAACTCTCCTCCATCACCGCTGTAAAGACTAAACATGCCATCATGCTTACTGACACTGCAACCTCTCAAAAGCCATGTCTCCAATGGAAATTTAGGAGACCAAGAAGTTGTAAACTCTGTCTGATACATATCACCATGATGGTAATCTGATCTCTGACTCTGCAAATAATCCTCTGAATGTATCTCAGTTAGCCACCTGCAATCTCTAGTTCCACCTTCTGTAGATAGCAACCCTTCATCCCACAATGGATGGTATAAATCCTGAGCCAATCCACACTCATGCATCATCAGGTCATCTGTGTGTGGACTAAAGGAGAAATGATGAGCACTCCTCACTATGCAGTCAGAATAAAAAGTACCTGCCTGTGTTAACGGTTGACCGACATAGTCATGGGGAGCACACTCCTCATCACTCACATCACCTAGATCAGAATATGGCTCATGTCTCCGATCCTGAATAGTTAACTAGGTAGATAATCTGGCAACCTTCTCTGCATACCCAATAGCATACTCCCTATCATGATACAATTGGAGATATTCTGATTTTACCTCCTCCAAAGCACTCCTGATGAATTGCAAATCATGAATGTGAGTACCGGCTGAGACCCCATACCGTCTCTCCTCCAACTCTGCTATCCAAAGAAGGTTCTCAACATTCCTATGAGTGCAATCTAAATGAGATAAGCTTGAATCAACCTTCTCTCCAGTAACCTCCAGCTGTCGATCAAAATCAGCTGCATGGGATGTAGACTCTAATTTGCTTCCAAGAGAGGGAAACAAATCAACACGAGGACCAATCACTCCACTGGATGATGCCCTACATTTCTCCTGTGAAAATGATGAAGTAGTGTGGTGATCTATCACACAACTCTCTGGAAAATTCACTACTATAGCACAAGGGTCATCAATCATATGCTCTGCATCACCTGAAATAGGACTAACCTCAGGAACACCTGGTGCGACATATTGTTCCCTACTACACTCATCCAAAACAATCGTCCCGTCTGTGTCACCCGCACCAGTATTTGAAAGGGATGTAGCCACATCCTCCACATACTCATTACCACCATCCGTGGATGTATGCTCATCACCACTCACTGCCATAGATATCTGAATTGTTTCTATAGGTGATGAAGACTACGCCAAGCTCAACTCCACGGTAAGCTCATCTATCCGTAGCTTTGACTCTTGAAGGGCTGTTTGAGTGCTCTTCAAAGAGTCTGTGGTAACCTCAAGCTCATAGGTGAGCTCATCAACCTCCTCTTCTTTTCCCCTTAGTTCATCATGATAAATACTGTCAAGCCTGAGAAGATGATCTCTATTTGATAACAACTATAGGTAATTATTCTTCATTATCCCAATTGCATCTCTAAGTGCCTGAAACTCAGCAAGGGAAAGTCCTCTATCATTGTGTTCATCCATCTTAGGAGTACTCCAACCATAGGTTGCCAACATCTGTCTAGTAACATCAAAATATTCCAAAGTTGTAGCAATCATATTATCATTAACCTTCAATTGCCTAGCTAAATGATGATACCCCTGTGACGAATCATCTCCACACAAATCTTTTGATTTGTAATTTGCACTATGGAAAGCGGCTGAATCATCATCACTCACCGATTGGTAAGCATCCTCATGTGTGCTATCAACTTTGCACACATCCTCATCAATTCTACTGCTGTTATGAATCTCCTGGGATGGCTCCACCGACATACTAGACGCTGCTGAATCGCCAATATCAATGCACACCTCCCCTATCAAAATGGATGCATGCACATCCGTCGAACAATCCTCAGAATCATCCCTATTAGGCAGCTCTTCAGTTCTACTCCCATCTTCCCAGGTCTGATATACCAAATCAAACTCATCGTGGCATGAATCCACAACACCTATTGCATCACTATCACCTGAAATTGGAGTGTCTGCATTGGATGACTCCACACAACCAAAATCATCATGTGTAATAGCATTATCTTCATGCTGATGCAAACCGATCAAATTGCTATCACAAAAATTAGAACAGTTATGGCTTGTATCCTCATGGTTTTCCTCATGTTTGACACTCATATTTTACGTGCCAACATTAGAAGTATCTTTTACAACTCTTTCCTCTGGTGCCATAACATTTAAACCACTACTACACTTAGGAGAATGACTACTGTCATAAAAATTAGAACTGTTATCAGGGCTGATAACAACCTCTTGAGTGCTAAAAGTAACCTCATTTGCCAAACCAACATCAATTTGTGAGTCCCTTTTATCGGTGCATTGGTGGTTAGGCTCCCAAAATTCTTTGCAAGAGAAGCATAGGCCTTGTCTTCTCACGTGATTCTTGCTCACTTTCCTCTGCAACTCTTGGTCTACCTCCCCTGCGGGGTCTAGTCTTTATCCTAATGTGAGAGTATTCGGCAAATATCAACTCGGCTCTGAACTCTTCACTAGATGCTCTCCAATCCCTTAGAATCTCCTCCTGAAACTCTGCCTCTGTGGGATCCTGTTGAGGAACTTGGTTCCTGGGAGCAAATGTAGAGATACTAGGTCTATCACCCACTGTAAACTATGAAGCCCTCCTATGAGTAACTAAGGCCTCATTCTCATCATCATGCAACTGTCGAAGGACCTGTGTTATCTTCACGTGTGATTCTCTCAACTCCTGTCGAGACGCCCTCATCTCTCGGGCGAGTGCATTCAAGAGCTCACGCAAGTTGGGTTCGTCACCTTTCCTGTCACCCATTTCTTCTGTCACTACTATATCTGTACATGTTAAAGGATCAACCTAGAAAACTTGTATGTGTACTCATGCAAGTGCTAATCACTCACATGCAAAGCTAAGTTGTATGTCTGTTCAACCTCACAGGATGGCAAGATCATAGCTCTGATACCACTGTAATGTGCCGTACCTGTTTGTATTTTTTAATGATCCTTTATGTGTGATTTTTATTAATTTTTTGTGTGGTCTTTCAGATAGATAGAAGATACAGAAGGGGTTTTATGTTTTCCTGCAGATGTGTGATGCCGGAGCATACAATACAGAGCATATAACCCAAACCCAGAAAATATATAATAGATATAAAGAAACTATTGACTACCCAGATAGTAAAATGATCAATAATGAATTACTGTGACATACCCATGTTCAGATTTGCAACTTCATATTTCAGTTGTTGCTGGACTAGCAAATAGGCATAGCTAGAAATCACTCCAAACTCCAAAGAATACAAAGATGAACATACAAATGATAACAACAATAAATAAGACTCTAGATGCCTCATAGAATACTAGATAAGAGCTACAAATGAAGTAGAGTAGACCTCTTCAAGACCCACGTCCTCCATATGAAGTTGTACGACCGGCTGAAAGGAGAAATGCATCAAACACTACTAAAAACACCTTATATTTGCTGGTAAACTGGTCTGCACTGGTCTCTAAGGCTGAACGACCTTGGTGGGAAGAGAAATCCACAAGAAACCACCACAAACAACCCTCCAAGATGGTACGGCCTGCTGCTGCAATGTACGACCAACAATAGATTAACACATCAGCAATAAACTATTCCCAAACACACAAGAAATCACCTCCAATCCCTCTGAAATTAGAATTCAACAATAATGGATGAATGATATATCATATCAGCTCAATAAACTATTCTGAATGTCTCCATTGCAAGCACAATGTGGATACTGGATGTATCCACCAACACTGGCACAATTGGGTGATCTTTCACACCTGTGGGATACCGCTACTCAGGGAGGTTTTCATCTCCAAGAGCCTTTGGTTTGAATCCTCAAACCTTAGAGCCAACCTCCAAAACCCTAGCAAGGGAAATCTCAAAGAGAGAATAAAATAATAACCCAAGCATATCCAAATGAGAGCACTTTTCCTCCTTTTATACTTTTCCAACTGGGAGTCTCTAAAATCCTCTTGCATATGGGATAAAACATGAGAGGGAAAATATATTTTAAAATATCATAATTCTCTTTAATTCTTTTCTCAACATCACCCTTAAAGTCCCCTCTTTTAAAACAACATTAAGTTGTTGAGCCTAGGCACCAAGGTCCAATATTAAATAATAATGTTTAATTTATGAACTTTAAAACGGAGGCCAAGATGATGTCAAAAACCAATGATCTATAGCTCATTGGAAAGGTCTTGACAAGACGAATCCAACCCCACTCTCAAAAACCCGTTTCGGTGCCAATCCCAAACTTACTAAAAATAGTAAGTAACAGCCATAAGCAAATTGAGCCAACTGGATCCACAAACCATTTGATAACTTTGAGCTCAGTGCAATGTCTATGAGAGCCAACAACCGACTGCCAAGTCACCCAAACAACACCAAATTGCCACTTACTAAAAATAGCAGCGACCACTAGGGACCAAAGAGAACAAACCCAGAAAAACCCAGAAAGATTAATGACATGCAAGCACTTACTATAAATAGTAAGTACATACAAGTTGTCTGAAATCCCTCCAGAAAGTGTCAACCATCTCCATTGGATCACCCAAACACCCTGGTGACATCGAAATATTCCTCTGATTATGCTGTCACCAACCTAGAAAGTCAGCTTTGACTGAACTACAAGAGAACCCGAAAATGGGGACATTACAACATTCAAGTAGAAGGCATTGATTTTATGGAGACTTATGCTTTGGTAGCAATGATGGAGGCTATCAGAATGTTCCTTGCTCTTTCTTCTCATAAGAACTTCAAGGTATATCCAATGGATGTCAAGTCATCATTTCTAAATGGTGATCTAGAGGAAGAGGTTTACATTGAGCAACCAGATGGTTTCCAGATATCAGAAGATCTAGATATGGTATGCAGACTCAAGAAGGATTTATATGGGCTAATGCAAGCTCCTAGAGCCTAGTATGCTAGGTTGGATAAGTACTTACATCAGTAGGGCTTCAAGAAAGGTACTACAAATAGCAATCTTTACATCAAGGAGGAAGGAGATATTATATTGATAGTTGTAGTAAATGTTGATGACATAATAGATTTGGTGGAGATTATATGTGTAAGAAATTGGCAAAGGAAATGTAAATAGATTTTGAGATGTCTATGATTGGTGAGATGTCATTCTTCCTTGTCCTTCAAATTGCTCATCTAGATGATTGTATCTTTATTTCTCAAGCTAAGTTTATGTCAAAGAATTATTGAAGAAGTTTGGTATGGAGGATTCAAAACCAGTGAGTACTCCCATGGTCATTGGATGCCACTTAAGCAAAGATGATGAGTCCCCAAAGGTGGATCAGACTATTTATAGGCCTATGATTGGAGCATTGTTGTATTTGACTGTATCTAGACTTGACATTATGCTTGCAGCAGGTGTGGTTTCCAAATAACAAGCCAATCCTAAGAAAACACATTAGAAGGCAGTGAAAAGGATATTCAGATACTTGAAAGGAACTCTGGAATATGGTCTATGGTATCCAAAATGTAATAACTTTGATTTGAGTGCATACAATGATGTTGACTTGGTTGGTTGTGTTGATGCTAGAAGAAGTACAACTGGTGGTGCTTTCTTTCTAGGAAGTAGATTGGTTTCATGGTAGAGCAAGAAGCAAGATTCAATGTCCTTTTCAACTGTTGAGGTAGAATATATTGCAGCAACCTCTTGTTGTACTTAAGCACCATGGATGAAGCAAATTCTAAAGGATATCAAGGTATTGTAAGATGAACCTATTCATATTTTGTATGACAATACAAGTGCTATCAATATTTCTAAGGATCCAGTGATGCATTCTAGAAGCAAGCATATAGCAATCAAGTATCACTTTTTGAGAGAGAAGGTTGCAGATAAGGAAGTGAAGGTGGAATATGTTCCAACTAAGGATTAGATTGTAGATATTTTCATAAAGGTTTTTGCAAAGGACAATTTTGAGGATCTCTTGCAGAGGTTATGGTAATTGCCCCTCCTTCTTCTTGCTAAGATGCATAGTGGTGCATCTGTCTAGGGGGAGTTCATGCTATATCTTTATCCTAGACTGATGATGGCTACCTCTCAGGGGGAGCAAGTAGTTGTGATTGATGATAGGGGGACCTTGCAAGAAAAAGTTTACAGATATATGATTGTTGATAAAAGGGGGAGAATGAGCAAGTATTAGAACCCTTTGTCCTTGATGTCAAAGGGGGAGAGAGTCTAAGGGGGAGTATATGTTGTCATCAATGATAAAGGGGAAGATTATTGGCCATATGTATTGTTATTGATGTCAACACTATTGTTTTCCTAAAGAAGAGAAAGTTCATGGTTGGATGCCATGTTCCTAATGAAGAGAAAGGTCATGGTTGTATGTCATGTTATGATTGGATGTCTGATTCAGGGGCATTAGGGGCCTCATAAGCATAATTTTTGTCATTTTGGATTTTAGGTTGTTTGAGTGTTTTAGAGTCTAATAAGGTCATTTCTAACCATTTGGGATCATGTTGATCCATTTTTGGGTGTTATATGTTCATTGGTTCAAAATTACAAAAGTGTCAATGTTAGTGGTCAAGCAACTTAGGTAAAAGGTATCAAAAATCAAGAATCAGTTACAAAAAAATCAAGAAACTATTTATAATTAGTGGAATGGATGGGAAATGCATAAAGGCACCCTCAAAACTTGAATGGAGGAGGAGAGACATTGTATTTTTAAGTATGATGAATAAAAACTCCATTTTTTCTGTGTATTCCAATGTTACAGGCCTATTCTTTCTATTTGTACGGCCTTGTACATAAAGTTACAGACATGAAAATGGTTGGAAACATTGTATAATGTTGTTATATTTCTAATGCTTTTGTTTTGTCTGATTTTCATTATGTTTTGTGAAAGTTGTGATCATTTTACTAAGGGCAGGTCTATAAAATTTAATTTTCTGAAAGTTGCAGTTTGAAAACACGCATGGTATGGCCTGGTATGGCCTCATATTGAGGAATATAATAGATGGATGGAAAGATATTTGTTTCTAGTTTATAATTCCTTTGGTTTCATGTGATTTCATTATGTTTTGAGTAAGTTATGGCATTTTTACTGAGAGCAGTTCTGTAACAGTCCTAGGGTTTGCACAAGAACAATCTTATTTTTTCCCTAGGCCATACAAAGAAACCCTATTCCATTTTGACATATGTTTAATAAAGGCCAAAAGGGTATCCAAAACAGGTTTTATATTTTCATTTACAGGTGTTTCAAAAATGTTATGACCAAAAATGTCTAAATTGTTGCCCCCATGTTTTAGGCTTTAAGAGCAAGCTGCCAAGAATGAACAAGAATGCGCATTTGCATCATTTGTATTGAAACCATGTTTGGGATGTGTCAAGTTATCCTTGTTTGAGTCCTTTCTCTACATCAATGTCATGCTCTTAAAGAAGAGAAATCTCATGGTTGGATGTCATGTTCCTAAGGAAGAGAAAGCTCATGATTGGAGGTCATAAAAGCTACATTCTTGATCTAAGTAGAGTTAAGTTTGTGGGCCTAAATGCTATATTCCTAATCAAAGTAGAGTTGAGTTTGAAACCTTATTAATATAGGAATTAGTAGAACTAAGAGAATTAGATGTTAAGGAAGGATGCCTAATGGCTTGAAGCATGTTGTATGATCTATCCTACTCATCTTGAGTTGTATGTGGTGATACAAAGAAGACTTGGCCTCTGAAGGCTGGTAATAGTCTTTGTTTCATAATGTTTTCTCTTTGAAGACTGTCAGGAAGATTGCTCCACAGTTTCATAATTTTTCTATTGAGCTTCTGTGGTTTGGAACATAGCTTCATACAGTGTCATTCTATGCATGTTCCAAGTTTCATGATGTTTTGATCACTAGAAGGATGCTTTTTTGCTAACAGCTTGAAGATATCTAGCTGGTTCTATGAAGATGTTCCTAGTAGGGTAATGGAATGCTCCACATTCCTTTGCAGTTGTAGATTTGTCTATGCGGTTATGAAATTGTGTCAAGGGGGTAGTGAAGGTGTTGTTTCTAAAGTCTCTGATCATTTTTCCTTCCACTATGAAAGTTGTGATTGGTAGAGTGCTGGTATGTGCTCTAGCATAATGGAGTAGTGTTGAAGACCTATTGGAATGCTCCACATTCCTTCAAAAGTGAATAATTGACCTTGCAGTTTTTTGGACATGTTCCTAGATGTGCATTGCACACCTCGTTTCTATTTCAAGCTTCTTGATGGTCCGCAGCTCAATTTTTCAATTGATAGCATGTTGCAGTGTGTTCTGGATAACAGAGTGGTTTCAGAGTAAATGTTTGAAGTTGTGCGGCATAATTCTTTGATGTGCGATGAAAAAGGAGTGTTTGGAGATGTGTTGTGAGTCATGTGGACTCATCTTGAAAATTTTCATGAACATGTTTCTTGTTTCTAGTACCACACAAGGTTTCCAAGTTGATATCATCGTTATACTTCAAGTCTTCATGTGATTTCCTTAAAGATGTCCTATTTTCAAATGAGCAGAGTGTGTGGATACAATTCCTTGGAGTTTGAAGCAGTGAAGGATGTTTTGGACCTAGTTAAGGAAGTTTTGGGGTCTGCAAGGCTTGGATCTTCTGTTGGTGTTACGTGTTGTACTAATTAGACCTATCTTCTACATGTTTCATGTATTGTGTGTTGTTTGGCCAACTTGTAAATGTATTTTTCATGTTGTATCTAGCTAACAAGCTATGTAATCAATGTAATATCATGTATAAATAGCAAATCAAATTAAGTGCGGAAGGTGTGGTTGTTTATGGATTGAAAAGGATTGAAAGTTGATGACAAGCAGAATAAATGCATTATTAATGTGCGACTGAAGGAGAAAGAGCAGAACTTGTTGATGCTATCTAGATTCATCTTGAAGAAATATTTATGATAGTGATCTAGTATAGTGTGTGCCTAACTGATTGGATCTTCAGAAGATAGTGTGAAGAGGCAAAAGTATAACTATCAAAGAGTGAGCATCAAAGTTAGTTTTCAGACAGTTGAAAGCTTGTCATACTGTAATCTTTTGTAAGTTTATTCTCATTTCAGGGAATAGAAGCTTCCTTGGGAGTGACCCTAAAAATAAGTCATCAAGAAGTAGAAGCTTCCTTGGGAGTGACCCTAAATCAAAGTTGCTTAGGGAGTAGTAGCTTCCTTGGGTTAAAGCCCCTAAAACAAAGTTATTATTTGAGCTTCATATATAGTGAGTTAATCCTCACTGTCGTTTTTCCCTTCTAGGGTTTTTCATGTATATCTGGTGTTATGTGTTGATGTGCATTGTGCTAATCTTTCATGTTCATGTTAATGCTATAATGCTTAAGTTCTAATTTGCTCCGGATAAATTGAAGTTGTTAAATTTTAAGATTGATTAGATACTGATTCACCCCCCTCTCAGTATCTTGGTGTGTCTAACACGACAAGGTTCAAAAGAAGAGAACATATCCATAGAAGGTACCATATGATGAGATGCACCTAAATCAAGAAGCCATCTCCCATTTTCAAGAATAGTCGAAGCCAAGAGTGCTTTACCTTTCATCCCATTAGCAAATCCTGCATTCCTTGACTATGTAGATGAAGATGTTGCCGATTGTGATGCAGAAGAAGAAGGAGAAGAAGACACTGATGAGGGAAGAAAGATGTTGTTCTTTTGAAGAAGGTGAGTAATCTCATCAATCTTCGTAGTATAACACCTATTCTCATCATGTCTGGATCTCTTGCAATAAGCGCATTTGATCTTCTTTTGTGATGGTTCCTCTTTAGAAGAGGTCTTGGTCTCAGGAGTAGGCTATGAAGGAGAATCCTTAACTTTCTCTTTAGACTTAGAATCCTTATTCTGTTTCTTGTCCTTTCTACTTGAAGCCTTAGGATCTTTTGTAGGAAGTGCTTGAGACATCATAGGCATCAATGTGTCCATTTGTTCCAACTTTGCTTGTTCCCTTGTGAGTTGCGTTGCAAAACCATCAAGAGAAGGCATTTTGTGTGCACTACCTAGAGCATCCATGGTAGCATAAAATTTATAAACAAATATAGAATAATCAAGACCTTAGAGAGAGTAGATAGAATCAACTGCTCATCATCTTTTTTAACCCCACATTCAAACAATTGCAATCTATGATAATTAAGCTTGGTGAAGAAATCTTGGATATTGTGAAAATGTATAGGATCAAGATTCATTAGTTCATTCTCCAAATGAAATTTCCTCATCTTATCTAGCTTATCAAAAAGATTCTCTAAGGTAGTCCAAATATCATTATGATGTTTACAAGATAACATATGATATCTGAAGTCAAAAGAAATGGACATAATGAGAGTACCAAGAGCTTCATCTCTTCAATCAAACCATCTCTTTTCTACAACACTTGTGGGTTCAGGATCTTGGTCATATATAATCCTTTGCAACTTTAGCTTCAACAACAAAATTTCCATATCAGATTTCCAGTTAAAATAATTGTTGGAGTTAGAAGTTCTACTTTAGCCAAATCCATGATGAAAGAAGAGAATGCAACAAATATCCCTAGCAATGTAAACAATCAACCTCTTATGTTCACAATAAATGAGGCAAAATCAAGATTTAATTGCAATGGCTAAAAAATAGCATCAAACAACAAAACAGCTAAAAGATACCTATTCCACTATGAGGTTGGTGAAATTAGTTTCCCAATGATATATGGAACTCAGAAAATGACCTCTGTTTGTAAAAGATATGTAAAAATTTAAAAAAGGCCTATAAAGGGCACTTTGGAAACATTAGGGGGCTTAATATTGCAGGCACCTGGTTACACCATATGACCACAATGAGCACGGGGTAAAAAAATTTGGGGCCTTTCAGGCCATGTGGATCTTGATAGATGAAATATGTGGCAGGTTCCCGTGCCACACAAACTCCTAATCACCAAGTCACCAAGCCGAACACAAGGCATGATCACAAAGTACTACTTCCATGCTGCAAGGCACAAATCACCACTAAGCCTCAGGTGAGCATGAGCCTTTACAAGTGCTCACACTATACCATTGAACAAGCACATATAAAAGGTGCTAGAAACTTTTTTACACAATTAATATGGGACTAAAGTCCCTTTACAACTTCCAAACAACACTATGTACTGGCCCATCACCATTTTCCTCATGCAAATCCTAAACACAATATTTGGTGCAATAATTTAGAATGTATAAAGTCTAATCAAAATAATATATATCAGCTAAGTTCTATGGAGGCAAATTAAATGTTGAATTTCCTGCAAAACCAAAGTAACATTATTTTGGATCTGCTATTCTCAACAATTTTAAATATCCTTCATCATCATCTTCCCCACCATGTATTAATTGACAGTCACACAAATCCTTCTTCTGTTTGTGCTTAAAATAAACATAAACACAGAGTGGGAACTTCATGCCGCAAAGCAAAGGCTTATAAAGTGTCAGGTGTTGATAGCGAGCAAGCAACGGAGAGTCCTCCTGGGAGCGCTGATAGAGAAACCCCAACATAGTCTTGATCAAAAAACAATTAAACCTTGCTCGGTCATGGTGGGAAACATCAAACCCTCTTTCTGATGATTGGTATGAAGAAGGATGTAGGATTTAAACTCCAATCTGATACATGGCTTGCAACTGAAAATCCAATTGATCCAAGAAAATGTAGGCATAACAAACAGAAAAAACTGCCTACAGAAAATCTAATATAATCGATGCTTTGTGTGCCAATGAAATGGGACTTACAAAGAAAATAAATCAAATATGAATCTGCAAGGTAAAATAATAGGATCTCAAAGCCTCTAATGAAAACTCTCATAATTAGAAGGAGACGTAGGAAGAATGCTCTGATACCATGTTGGTATAAATCACCTCCCAAGAGCACAATCTGTAAAATAAACCTTCACAAATATGAGAGAAGGAAATATCTTTCACCAGACTATTGATAAAAGGAATTGAGATGCAGAGTAATGTACATATGCCTTGCTTATAAAGGCAAGGAGGGAGAGCCGATAGATAAAGAATAACAACTACCAAATAATTAAATGCACCTAGTAACTAATATCTAATAATGCATTTGTTGGACGCCTAAGTAAACTTAAAGCATAGGTTAACAATAAAAACTCATTTACTCCAACACAATGAATGTGATGCCCTGTCATGCAACCCTAGAGTGTTAGACTAACAAGTGCAAAACATACAGAAATATTTTTTTTTGAAAGCAAGTAAATACATTAATCAATAAAATTACACTATTTACAACATTTAAACAAGTTGCACAACTAACACCTCTAGGGAACATAACTGCGTTAGATAAACATGAAATCAAAACAATACAAGTGATATACATTAGGAAGCCACAGAAGAGAATTACATCATTCTTTTATAGATAAGAATAGTTACATCAGATCAATTAAAGATTACAAGGTTACAAGCTTCATGACCAATTACATCGGTTTACAATATACAACTAGATTATACAATTCTGAAAGTAAGAAACAACTCAGAGGATACAATTACAAATCTAAATCTGGAATCACGTTTACAGTGATCACGAATCAAGATGACCAAGAATAACCAATGGATTAAGCTCTTCCATCCAACCATGTGGAACCGTAAGGTCCACCCCCCGAGATAGGAGATAACAATGAGGTTCCACTAAGTCAAAGGATACAAGCAAGCAGATACATACTTGACATAGACAACTCAGATCATGAAGACTACACAATTCATCAAGACCACTCGAATCATCAAGATAACTCAAATCATCAAGACAAGATAGTACTCCAGAGGCAACAACAAAAGATAAAGAGGAAGTAACTAAGCTACAGTAGGGAGAGTGTCATCGCATGGTCCTAGCATGGGTTACCTAGGCTATCTCTCACTAGAAATTGGCACCCATCTATGGTTACCCTAGCAGCCTCTCTCTAGGCACCGACCCCATAGGGTGACACATGCGGAGCCGACATATCCTCTCATGGAGACAAGGAGGTCAACCTTGCCAACTAGGCCTTCTCATCCCATCCTTAGCCTGTGAGAGCACTCAAGGCAGGGGTGAGGCGTCTTACTTATCTTGTTATGTAAATTACTACCCAACCCACCTAAATAAATTATTAAGTTATCACTTGATTACAACTTCCAGGGGGTTACCCAGGTAGCCACTTTGGGCACCAGCTCCACCATAGAAGCCACTCTCCTACATGCAACTAGCAACCCCTAACCAACATCTAGAAACCAATTAAATAACATGCATGGACAAGGGACCGAAAGGCATCTATCTTTTTGTAAACCAATACATTACATAAACCATTTCAATCCAAAAACTCAAACAACAAAACTTTCCCCTATCCACTTGAAAATCTCAAATCCATTAAAACATTTAAAACAACATGACTTACTGTTGTACTGGAACCCAAGAAGCCTAACCTCTGGAGTTGGGTAACTCTTAGCACACAAAACTACTATCCATATATCTATTTCCTGATATGGAAAACAAGGGTTTAAACAACTTGACATTTAATTAGCACAATATGACTCAGAACTAAATAATAATATAATAAACCAATTACATCATTACTACTTGACGCCATTAACTGACAATGAAATTTCAAGCAAGACCATATTTAAAATTAACTCAACATTACACCATTGAACAAATTAAACCGGAAAGCACTATAAGGTTTTCACTCTCTTTTAAAATAAAATCCAAATATTATTCCACTCTAGAACTATAAATCCATCTAATATTTGTTTATTATTTATTTATTAAAATCACAATTAATCTCTAATTTATTATTCATTTATCAATGTGCCATAGGATAGTATAAACTAAATCATAACTAAACAAATTTATATTAATAAGATAAAATGAGTATAACTAATATTTAACTCAATATTTTTAAATTCTAGAATGTAATACCAATCATCTTTTATTTAATCACTATCATTACCAATTATAACCTATTAATACTCTAATTTAATATATTGACAAACATACAACTACTAATTAAATTCTATTCTTAACAGAATATTTCAAATCCATTCTAACTCAAATATGAGTTCACCAAATTTTATTCCTAAAAAATCTAGTTAACAAATCTAGTTAACAATTTACTAACTCAAAGTGATATTCACTTAAGTAATGCTTACTAAACATTGCATCTACTAAATCAACTTATTCTAAAAAAAAAATTAATTTAAAATATTACAAATCTATCCTAATATTTTATGAGTTATACTAATATTAACTTTATCACTATTGTCATTTAATGAATTTGATTAAAAGAAAAGCAATGTAACAATTTAACTAAAACAAAAAGATAATCTCAAAGCAAGATTTACTAGTTGTTCATGGAGTTTCAAATAGAAGTTTTCTAAATCTTAGATTACATTTGCATACTTTCTAAATTGATTCCATTTCTAATAAACTATTGCTAAACAAGAGGAATTCAATATATTGATAATGAATGTTTCTCAAAAATCATTACTTGAAAAAAATTTCAAAGGAATAATGGCTTGTAAGGGACAAATTATGGAAAAGAGAATCCAGAGAGAAGAAAATGGAAGAAGATTTCTGAGGTTTTTTTAGCAAAAATGAAGAATGAACTACCAGGAAAAGCCATGAGAGCAAGATGGCAATACAGGATCAGAGATACAGGATGGATCCAAAAATAAAATTTCAAGGATTCAAGAATTTAACAGAGAACAAAGGAGAAGAAAATTGTAGAAGATTCAGGAAGAGAAATGACCCCAAGAAGTACTGATTTCAGGCAAGAAACAAGTTTGACTATCTTTTATTATTATTATTATTTTAAATTTTAATAGAGAAATGGAAATTACCAACACTACAATGACTCAACATTTGAAGTTTTAAATGACACAACCTTTACCAATAAAATCTTGACACTACAAACATCTCTCTAACTAATTTAAAATAACTTGACTGACCGTTTCCATGAAGATTTAATTACACAAGCAACATAAATTAACTCTTTATTCCTATATTATTTTCTTATACAAAAATTTGTTTACACAAAGAAAAAGAGAAAGAACTACTAATCCCTATTTCAGGCAAATCAGAATACATTAAAAAAAAATAGAGAAGCTTGAGATAAATGCAAGAAGAGGTCGTACAGAGGCATAAGGAAGGTCTTATTGTTAATATTATAAATATATTTTTAAAATTGGCTCAGGTACATCCATCCTACTTTGCATGGTAGGCAAGTAGAGAGCTTACAAGCTCCAAATAATGGATTAAAGGTAGAACACCACAATATCAGGGAAGGTAGAGAGAAGGCCGTATGACTGGGTAGAAGGGAATGGCTGAATTCAATTTCAAATTTGATAAAATGACTTAAAATAGTGTTAATAAGACCTCATAGAGAAGAGAAAATGAGAGGTGATCAGACTCAGGCAGAGGTAAAATTTGATGCCATTTCATAAAAGTTCCATTTCAATACATGGCTTTAAATTCCCATTTTCTGGCAATGGATATTCAAGAAGGGAGCAACAGGCAACTAGACACACACAAAGTACAGAAAATAGCCTAAATTCCAAATACATTCAACACACAGAGATCGTAGAAACAATGATGATTTAAATTCTTGAACAGACAAGATTACAGAGTGCGCAATTTCACACACAAGGAGCAAAATAACATACCCAGATTTCAATCCAACTTCAAAATTTCTTCAGCTCCCCATTTCTTCTGCTTCCCATAACAATTTTCCCTAATTTTCTGTCTACCCTCCTCAGAAATTCACTCCCCTCAAAATAACCTCCCTAGAAGTAAAAATAGGCCAACTCAATAATTTCCATTACTCCCAAAATCCATTACAGAGGATCCCACTACTCTCTAAAAACATAAAACAATTAATTTTACTTCCCAAGAGATTCAACAACTCATAAAACATAATTTATTAACTAATATTTTTTTTTTCAAATTATCATATACTATTTTAATAATAAAGCAATATTAAATACTTATGACACAAATTTTATTAAAATCATTAAAATAATTAATTTAATCTTTATTAAAATTTACTTATATAATATACCAAAACTCATAATAATTTACGACTAAGAAAATACCATTATATTTGACTTATAAATAACATTATTATTATAATAATAAATTCATTAATGCATTACCAAAATACACATTGTCTTTATAAGAAAAACTTGACAATAACTCAACATACCACATGATGACCAAAACTGAGGTAAGGACCAAAGAGTGACATCCAGACTCACGACTATAGGTTGAAGATGGAAACTGGCCTAGGGAAACCCCATGTTATCTCCCATCAATGTTATCCATTGGTGCAAGGGCACGCTTAGACCTGCTAAGTCAAGTGGAGTCGATGCCCGGTACCTGCAACCTGCATCAAAATGATAGGTTGTATGCGAACATATGCATATACATCAAGCACACAGAGTCAGGGAATCATAGCGTAGTAGGGTGCTCAAAACAAGTAATACTACACCGTTCCTGCTCACAAGCATAACAATAAACACAAACATCTCTAATCAGATAACATTAAAACCATATAGCATAGTAACATTATTCTGCATAATTCAACTAACCATCAACTAAACATGTCAAAATACATCATAAACTGGAATATCACTAATGTCATCATAAAACTCATAACACATGTCAAAACCTCATCAATCAAACATAGTTCATCATGATCATAATAAGCATAAACCATAAGTCTAATAACTTAAATGCCTCAGAACTGTCTAAATGCAATAGAAGAACTAGCAACTGTCACAAGCCAAAATTGAGGGGCATTACAGAATTTGTTAGATTTCTTCAACCCACTCCTTTACTTGATTTTTGCTGAGCTTCGGCCTGATGAAGTGATAGATTAAGGTTGTCTCTGGTAATACTTCAGATTCCTTTGCACTTTCTTCTGTAATATCAATCTAGAGGGAGGGCTTAGGGAGGTCCTCGCATCTACTCACCATTTCTTCCGATATATCAATTGAAACTTATATTATAAAAATATTATTAATTATATTATTTTAAATATTTAAAATACTAATATTATAATTCATATATGGCCATTATATTCTTTTTGTATAAATATTAACTATTAATATATTATATTGTATAATATTCATATTAATATGATTGTTTAATTTTTAATTATTGATTATACTTGAATAAATAGAAGTATCATTATAATGTATTTATATTTATGTTATATTATAGTAAAATGAAATATTGATATATTGATGTAACCAAACTTCATAGCATAATTCAACATTGTTATTATTGCAAAAATATCTCAAATTATCCTTCTCATTTCAATCCATCCTCCTCTAATTGAAAATAAATACCAAATTTATACAAAAACAAAAATTACCCTTTTTGGAAGATTTTAGCAACTTTCTAAAATTGTCATAAATTTGCATCTATATCTGTATGGTCATGGAAATTTCTAATTATTTAAAACTAACTAAAAGAGGACTAATTGTCAACTTTCTAATCTAATGATGCAGGAGCATCCCGGTCCACAGGCGATCCTGCATCGCCCAAAAATATTTTAGTTTAATTTCAGTTTTAGTGTGTGTTTTGGTTTCATTTGGTGTTTTCAGGCATCTCTCAACATCAAGAAAGTTCAAGTAGGCTCAGATTTGCAAAATTTCAATTTTCACTAAATTGCTGTTTTAAGGCTCCCTAGGGTAGTTTTACAGAAACAATTGTTTCCAAAAATCTAGATGAAGGATGGGATGAAATCCTTTTATAGATATATTCTTAGATGTATTTTTAATAATGTAATGAAGGTTTTGTGGCTAAATTATTCATCATTTGAGAAAATTTAAAATCAGAAAATTTTGCCCAACAGGATATGGAAATAATTAATTTTTGAGATTTTTAAAAGTTGGTGCAAAATCCTTTTATGGGAAGCTTCAAGAGGTTTTTACACTCAAATTGGCTAGTTTTCATGCAAAAGATATGAGCCCATTCCAAAGTTATATAAAAAATAAGATTTTTGTGCTTTTTTAGCATTTGGAAGTAAGTAAAAGCTCTAAAAAACGTGATTCTCTTCTTAAAAATGTGGTGTTTCTATTCTAGAGACACTAAACTATTTTTATGAATATGAAAATCCAAACATTATAAATGAAGTGTCATTTAAAGAAATGTTTTAGTAGATTAGAGGCAGATTTCTCAGAGGTAGATTTTAGAGAGGGAAATCTCTGCCATGGGAAGGGTGTAGAGGAGAAAATGAATACCTATATGTAAAGGAATCCATGCGAGCTATGTGTGTGTAGGTTTGAAAGAGAGAGAGAAGCCATTGAACACCCTATTTATAATGTTGTTGTAGAATTTGATTGATGTATGGATTTCGCATAATAAAGTGAAATATTGTTTTGTTGCAATCTTGTATGGTTTGTGAGTTCAATTTGTGAGTAGAGAGAGTCTTTGTTTGTGTAAGATTAATTGTGTGTGTTGCAGAAGTGAGTGGGAGTACCACTTGCATCATCTAATTGCATGTAAAGTTTAAAAAATAATTAGAAAAAATAACTTGGAAAAATCTTGAAAAATCATTAAGACATCATTTTGAGGCCCTAGAAGATCAAAAAAGGTCTTGAAAAAGTCAAAATGATGACCTACTGAACTTGTCAGTTCAGTTGGATTTTCAATCAACTCCTCAAGATGTATCTACCCACCAAATTCACCTCAAATGGGCCCTCGGGTCAAAAGTTATGACTTCAAGAAGTTTCTGCATCATATATATTTGTGTCATTGCAATAATAGCAAGTAGTAAAATTCTATAATAAATGAAAAAAAGACTCAAGAATTGGCAATATTATACTAAAATTCACATTTTCTACATTCTCCAATCCAAACTCCATTGTAGTCTATGTTAACAAAACAAATATTAAATCATACTCAAAATCAACTAAACAAAGAGTATTTACTAATAAATCAGTTCCAAAAAATAACACATAAATATCAAGCAGGTTTTACAAGCTGTAGTCCATAGCTGCCTCGTGATGAAAGAGCATCTGGGCGGACTGGTGATCAACATCAACCAAAAATAGAGTGTGAGGTTTGGGTTTCATTTTTTTGTGATTTGGTTTTCATTTGGCATCTATTGGCTATTGGAGTAAGTGGCGAGTTAGAATTTGTAAGTTTTCAGTTTTTGCTATACTTTAGCTTCGATGCGCAACATGTAGTTTCACCAGAACAATTGTTTCAGGAAATTGGTGAGGTTTCTTAGCAAATGCTCTTACAGGTAGATTAATTATTTAGTCATAGATTTGATGATGAGTGTTTCATGGTCATACGCCTTACAATTTTGGATAATTAACCATTTCATGACTTATGCATGCTGACAGTTTGGCGAAGTTTTAAAATTTTGAAATTCATGAGGTTTGAGGGAAAATGCCTTGGCAAGAAGCTAGGTAATGTTGATTTACACCTTGTGGCAAGTGTTTATAGAAAAATAAGCTCCTGCATAAAAGTTATACACAAAGTCAAGTTTCCGTAGTTTTGACATCCAGTTTCGACATCCGAAGCACTAATTTGGCCATTTTATTTTAGCAAGACAATATGACTTAGATCTTGAAAAGTAATTTTTGGGGTTTATTCCTCTATGCTTCATCTTTGCATTGCAAAAAAATTCTTGAGGTGATTGCATTTGAAAGTGGATAAAAGAAAGTTAGAGCCCAAAAAGTTGGTTTTGATATTCCATTAAATAGCCGTGAAGTAAAAAAATTCTTCAATTTGTCCATGCTGCTCCATGAGCAAAGCGTAATGTGAGGATATTGGGAAATAGAAAATGACAATCATTTAAACACTATTTGGGAGCAAATAAAAAAATAAAAGAAGGTGCATATTTCATGAATAATAAATTTTTGGGCAAATTTAAATGAAAAAGAGTAACCAAAGGCATGAGAAATGAAGCACCTAAAAAAGGAAAGAGCTGAAATGAAATAGAAAGGGAAAACACCTCTATGAAGCTGAGGTTTTTACTTTCATTTTGGGGATTCTCCATTTTACTCCAAGGGGGCATAGTAGAGAGAAGGAGGTGTATAAGTGACAAGAGAAAAATTTGCTGCTAGAAAAGATAAAAAGGGACACTACAGTTGGGAAAGTAGAGACATTTTGGTATGATTTCCATTCATTTAAAAATAAAAAAATAGAAATAAAAACAATATTTACTGGTACGCTACCAAAGAGAGGGAAGATAATATCAATTATTTTCAAAAGCACCAAAACATAAAAATGGGAAATGTGGAAATTGGTTTTAGCAAAGAGAGGAAGATTGGACAGTTGTAAAGCGCCAAATAGGTGGAAAGAGGCGTATGAGAGAGTGTGGAATTACAAGCATTGAAAGGGGAAAATAAGTTTGCTACCAAGGAAGAAACTACACCAGTGGAGTTATATGTAGCCAACACCAAAACAGGGAAAAGCTAATGAGAAAGCATAGCAAGGAGGATGGTGTAACAAAGATAAGGAGTAGAAGGTATAGATTTAGATGATGAAATGATCACAGGTTAATAATGAAATTGAGAGGAGTTGTGTTGATAGGGTCTGATTGCCTTGTGTGTATGTGAGGCCATCAATGGACAGTGGTGTGTAAATAATGTCATAGAAAAGTTGTTTTCTTTCCCGAATCAAATCAAATAAAATCACTTGTTGTGTTGCAATCTTGTCATTTGAGGCAGAGCATTGTCCATATCAATGTGTATTTGGTTGTGAGTCTTGATATTGTGAATGTGTGTGAAAGAGTTGTGTGTTTGGCAGGGGGTATGAGAACCCTCTTGCACCACCTCATGACAACACGCTCCACCTAAGAGCAGAGATGAAGGTAGGAAGATAAGAAATGTCATCCATCATGCTACAATACGACCATGCAGCCCCATCTTCTATAGATTGCTCCTATCTTGAAGAACCATCCTATCCAAAGATGGCCATGCCAAGGACAAGTTAGAGATTATTTCTTCTGTTGTACTATCAATTTTTGCATTGACAAGGTAGTCCACGACCTTATTAGCTTCACGGTAAATGTCATTGATTGAAAATAAGTCAAGTCTTTCCAAATTGTTCCTTATTAGTTCTATCCATCCTTGCAGCTTCTAGCTTTTTATGGATTTTGTTTTAATGGAATTCACACAAACTTGGGAGTCTCCTTCAATCTCAACTTCCAAAAATCCATTCGAGATGGACAACCTGAGCCGTGCTTCAATGGCAATAAAATAAGCTTTAATATTTGTGCCATCAACTACCTTCTTAGACAGATCCCATACAAAGGTGCCATTGCTATCACTGATGATGCAACCAATGCCCAATTTTCCCAAATTCCCACGTGACGTACCATTGAAATTCAACTTTAGATGTCCACTGGGAGGGCATAACCATCTTGTAGATGCCCTTTTATCCCTAGCCTTGAGGGTGGGATTGGAATTGTGTTTGAGAATTCTCAAGCCACCCCTGATTTTCATCTCTTCATCATCCTTGCTCGAATAGACTACATTTGGTTGAAGAGGTGCCTGAGCATTCAAGACTTTAGTGATCCCATCCTCAATATTTTTTAGCAACTGTTCCATGCCATGCTCTTCCCCTTGGAAGATACGTCTATTGCATTCCTTCCAAATTTGCCATAGGACCATTGAGGGGGAGACAGTCCATAGATCTTTCAAAAAAGAGTTAAATTTGGGTGTTTCCCAACTTTTGATAAGGGCAAATAAGTTTATCTGTCTAGCACCTTTCCACCCTAATTTTTCCATTAACTAATCCCAACAGTGGGAAGCCACCTCACATGTGAGCAGTAGATGGTTCACATTCTCCTCATTGGCTTTGCACATTGGACACCAACTTGGACTAGCAACCTTGACCAGATCTAACCGATCCCCTATGAGGATTCTTTTGTACAATGCAGTCCAAGTGAACACACCAGCTTTAGGGAGGACTCCCTTGTCCCAACACAACTTGATGAGCCAATCTTTGGACTCACACCTTAGATTCAATATTTGATAACCTAGTTTGACTGAGTAGTTTCTAGACTTAGCCCCACACCATATTATCCTATCTGGAGTTTGAGTCAACATAACTTTTCTTCACTTTAATTATGCTTTCAGACCCTCTTTGTGTAAACTTTCATCTCATATTATCCTGATTATCAACTCAATTTACCATCAAGTAAATAGTCGTGATCAACATAATTATTTTTCTATTTAATAATAATCAAATTCATAATCAATAATTAAATGCATATCTTTTCTAAATAATTTTAGAACTAGAATTTACAACATATTCAAAGATAACATAATAGTGAATTCCTTCACTTTACAATCATTGCTCATGGCAATAATGATAAGTTTTACATAAATTTTTTGACTGTTAGGTCATATAATAGAATATACTACATTTAGAGTATTGATATCTGTCTTTATAAGTCTCATCTTGTCATCTACTTGGGAAGGAGAGCATCACCCAAGTGCTTTTCCTCCAACCACAAACTGACAGTCCCCGACAACTTCTTACTTGGAAGTGGCCCTACCCTTCACAAAGGAAGTAGATATAAGGAACCATAAGATTTGCCATCTGAGTTCTAGTGTTGTGTCCTTCATAACTCATCATGATCATACAACTATAAATCCACTCTAACTATGTATGACACTATTGGATGGTTATGCCATATGGAGCACAGTGAACTAACTAATGCATGCAGAGATGGATGCATTACTTTGGCCAAAGTTTTAATATACATAAACCTTTCGCAATGAACGTAGTCGAATGTTCACACACCTTTAATTCGACATAGAAGTTATCTCATTCTATAGTGTTTTTGGTTGACCCTTCTTGGTTATAAATTTATTCCATCTTCTTGGACTTCCAACTCCATTTCTTGGAGTAAATTTCATTGGTTTTCTCGTTGCATCTGCAACATAGAATCTGTGACTCCCCATCACTCTATTACTTTCTTAAGTACATAAGTTCTTGGTTTCTTACCACAAAATTAGTTTTGAATAACATCTCTATGATATGAGTTTGAATAAATGTTTAGGTTAATGGATCACCATCTGATCCTTGTTGATTGTAACATGGTTTATTCAAATCGATAATACCCTTGTATAACAAGTTTCATATTTTACCATAAGTGTCGAGGTGTACTTAGAGAGCTATCATCTCCATTCCTGACATCACTATTGTTGGGAATTAAGGTGTCTCAACCTTGGTAATTCCTTGCATTTATTTATTGTAATGTATTTATTTAATTATCCTATGTTGTAATTTTGTTGCACATCCTATTTTGTCATTTAGTGTGAAGTGGCACGATGAGTTGTCACTCCACTTGTAAGATGACTAGGATGGTCAACTCACTCCATGTGGAGATGGGCATCCCCATTGTGTGGTAGAGGTTTTCTACCATGTGTCAGCATCTTGACTAGTGTGTAAGTGAATCTTGACTGAAATGATTTTGACAGATTCCTATGATAGAATCTATGACGCGTAAGAGTCGTAAATGGAATGTTCTATGACAGGTGAACACATGTGTCACAAGGCATCTTGGAAGAAGGCATCTTTGGGCACCCCAAGGAGGGTTATGACATGTTGTAAGAGAATATGCTATTTTTTAATTAGTGTATGACATATTCTCTTACAATAGTAAGTACTGTCAGTTATGACAGATTCTATGACAATCGTAAGATGCATAAAAGCATCTGTCATTGCCCAACTTGGGAATAGGCGACCATATTGGGATGGGGTGATATGACAAGTGTCATGACCATTCTATAGTGTTGGACAAGTGTCCTTAGGCGTGGGTTTTGGGCCATGAGGCCAAGTTGGACGCGCATCTCAAGGAAAGTTCATTTTTGCCTTGTAAACTTCTATTTAAGCAAGTGCTTTGAGAGATGTATTATGTGATTGATAGATATTGTTATCCTATCAGTTTGTTTCCAGATACGAGTGCTGAAGACTCCTATAAAGACTTGCATTGCAAGTGTTTTGTAAACCTTGTTGTTTTGATAATACATTGTGTAGGTTTTGGAGTGTGGGGTTTTTTCACCCGTAAGGGTTTTCCCCACGTTATATCTTCTCTCTCTCTCTCTCTCTCTCTCTCTCTCTCCTGTCTTACATTCTTGTGTTGTGTATTGCTACAATATCTCCATTGTTATGTTAACATTACTATAACTATAAAGATTAAAATGAATTTTCACTCATCTCTCCTCTTTAGATTAGTGTAGGAAGTGATTTCCGCATACTGAGCTTCATTTCAGTTGGTATCCAAGCCTGGCTAGCTTTGGTTCTAGCAACTGGGTAGGGATTTTTTGAGCTAATTTAGGTTGAGTGGCAGTCTGTGTAGAGTATTCTGTAATCTTGTTGTAGGAAGGAGATGGCAGGCACATCTAGAAGATTAGAGGTGGAGAAGTTCAATGGCACAAATTTTGAGTTATAGAAACTTGAGATGGAAGACATGATTGTTGATCGAGACCTATGGGAAACTGTTTCCAGTGTAAAACCAATTGCAATGGCACAAGTTGATTGGGATCTCAAAGATAATAAAGCTAAGGGTTTGATAAGACTCAGTCTACTTGATTCTGTCATGTTAAATGTCCATGAGGAGAAGACCACCAAAGATCTTTGGAAGAAGCTAGGAGATGTTTATTAGGCCAAATCCTTGGCGAACAAGCTTTTTATGAGAAAGAAGCTGTATTCTCTGAGGATGGAGGACAAAGGATTTGTTGCAGATCACCTGAATGCTTTCAACATGTTAGTTGCACAGTTAACTTCTGTTAGTGTAAAGATGGAGGATGAGGATCAATGTATGACCTTGCTTTGTTCTTTTCCAGACTTGTGGGATCATCTTGTTATGGGTATTGGGAACACCACATCCACTTTCAAAATGGATGAAGTGGTATCTTCACTGTTATCTGAAGAAATGCAGAGAAAGTCTTCTGAAGTAGCTAAAGAGGCTCTTGCAGTTCATGGAAGACCCAAAGAGAAAGGGAAAAATAAGGACAAGAAAGTTGGGAAGGGTAGATCCAAATCCTATGGGAGATCCAAATCCCCTAGAAAGTTGAAGGCTCTCTATTGGAACTGTGGAAAAACTGGGCATTTCCAAAAGGAATGCAAAGAGGAAAAGAAAAAGAAGAAGAAGAATGTCCCAAACTCAGATTCTGACAAGTCACAAGATGATGGTGATGCCTTCATCACAGCCCTAGCCACCCATGCATCTGATGATGTGTGGTTGATTGATTCTAGTGCATCATTCCACATGACCTCTCATTAAAGCTAGTTCATGAAGTATGAAGAGTTCGATGGTGGAAGAGTGTACCTAGGTGATGATTTTCATCTGAATATTGTTGGTCGTGGAAGAGTCTCAATCCGATTCCTTGATGGATGAGTGAAGGGGATCTCTAGGGTCATGCACATCCTAGGCTTGACACAGAACCTGCTTTCTGTAAGTAAGTTGAATGATGCAGGTGTGTAGGCTATTTTTTCGAAGGACGGATGCAAGATGACTAGAGGATCTACGGTGCTTGTGAAGGGTACTCAGAGAGGTACTCTATTTTAGCTGGAGGCATGCACTTCATAGTGTAATAGTTCTTCTGACTCAAAGAAAAGAGCTGCAGTCACTTCATCCTCACCATCTGAACCAGTAGTGAAGAAATTTGTTGTATCAAATTCTGATGGTAGTGCATTTTGGGTACCCAAGGGTGCTCATGATTTGGAAATTAAGCTTCCTGCTAAAAAGACAATTTTATGGCATAAGAGATTTGACCACATTGGTGAGAAGGGTCTTAGAACCCTAAAAAATAAAAAATATTGTTGAGGGGTTAAATGATTGTAATCTCGAGTTTGACTTTTGCGAACATTGTATATATGGAAAGCAAAACTGTGTTTAATTTTACTCTAGTTCTCACAAGTCTTTTGGTGTGTTGGACCTTATTCATTCTAATGTGTTTGGTCCTGTTAGTGTTCCTTCAATTTCCAAATTTGTATATTTTGTATCTTTTATAGATGATTATAGTAGAAGGACATGGATTTATTTTCTTAGAAGCAAGTCTAAAGTCTTTAGTCGGTTCAAAGATTTTAAAGCTTTTGTTGAGAATCAGACTAGTAAAAAGATTAAGTGTTTGAGAACTAACAACAGTGGTGAGTTTTGTTCGGCAGAGTTTGATAAGTTCTGTAAAGAGCAAGGGATTGAAAGACATAAGACAACTCCATACACCCCACAGAAAAATGGAGTTGCAGAGAGGATGAACATGACACTGATGGAGAAGGCTAGGAGTGTGCTTAGAGGAGCAAGCCTCGAACAAAAGTTTTGGGCTGAAGCTGTAGTCACTACTTGCTACCTGGTAAACAAGTCTCTTACGTCAACTCTTGCTGGTAAGACACCTATGGAGTTGTGGTCTGGTAAGAAGCCTTCAGTTAGACATCTTTGTGTTTTTGGTTGTAAGGCATATGCACATGTGCCTAGGAAGAAACAATCTAAATTGGAGAACAAGGTTGTTAAGTGTATTTTCATTGGCTATGGTGTTGGTGTGAAAGGATACAAGCTTTGGAATCCTATGGCTAGAAAAGTGTTGTATAGTAGAAGTGTTATTTTTAGAGAGATAACACTTTCTCCTGTTGTTCTACAACCAGAAGAAATAGAAAAGAAAGATGATGTGGTTTAGTTTCCTTCTACCCCTGAGAAGACTAAACCAACAGACCCTGTGAGACTTGATGATGAAGAGAGCTCTAGCAACTTTGAAAGTTTAGAAGAAGAAGTAGAACCTCAACCTCAACCATTGAGGAGGTCTACATGAACAAGGAAGCAACCTAATAGGTTTGGTTATTCATTGCTTGATTCTAGTTGTGCTTTTGCCTTGCTTACTAACAATGATGAGCCTAGAACTATGATAGAGGCTATGGGCATGAAAGATGCAGGTTCCTGGAAGGAGGCCATGGAAGATGAGATGGCTTCTTTGGAGAAGAATAGAACATGGGACTTGGTGCCTTTACCCAAAGGATGGAAACCTATTAGATGCAAATGGGTGTTCAAGAAGAAATTTGATGCATATGGAAGTGTTGAAAAGTACAAGGCCAGAGTGGTTGTGAAGGGTTACTCACAAGTGGAGGGAATTGATTATGGCAAAATTTTATCTCCCGTTGCAAAGCTGACATCTATCCAATTCCTATTATCTCTTGCAGCAACTTATGACTTAGAGGTGGAGTAGATGGATGTGAAGACAACATTCCTTCATGGTGATTTGGAGTAAGAGATTTACATGTCACAACCAGAGCATTACATAGAGAAAGGTAAAGAAAATTTGGTTTACAAATTGAAAAAGTCTTTGTATGGTTTGAAGCAGTCTCCTAGGATGTGGTACTTGAAGTTTGATGCCTTTGTGTTGTCGGTTGGATTTCTGAGATCAAAATCAGATCATTGTGTGTATTATAAATTTGACAATGATCGCATTCTCATTATTGCATTGTATGTTGACGATATGTTGTTGATTGGGAATGGTAAGAATATGATTTCTGATTTGAAGTCTCAGTTGTTAGTACAGTTTGAGATGAAAAATCTAGGGGCAACCAGGTACATTCTAGGAATGGAAATTAGAAGATACAGAGCTAACATAAAACTTTGGTTAAGCTAGAGTAAGTATGTGAAGATCTTGTTGGATAGGTCCAGTATGGCAGATTGTAGACCATTGTGTGTTCCTGTTTCTTTGGGGACAAAGTTATCTATTAATGATTGTCCAAAATCTCCTAGTGAAGTGGAGGACATGAGCAGAGTACTTTATGCTAGTGTTGTTGGCAGTTCGATCTATGCTATGGTTTGTACAAGACCAGACATTGCCCAAGAAGTGGGAGTCCTTAGTCAATTTATGGCTAATCCTAGACGGGTACATTAGGATGCAGTAAAGAGAGTGTTTAGATATTTGAGGGGTACTTCTGAGTATTCCATATGCTATCATGGTAATCCTACAGGACCTCCACATTCAATTTGTATTTGTGGATTCATGGATTCTGATTGGGTGGGTGACATTGACAGCAGGAGATCCACCAATGCTTACGTGTTTACTATGTTCGGTGGTGCAATTAGTTGGATGAGTAAGCGGCAACCTATGGTCGCTTTGTTCAAGACAGAAGCTGAGTATATGGAAGCAACTCATGCTTGTAAGGAAGCCATTTGTCTTAAGAGATTGTGTTCATATATTGGTGTTGATGTAGGACATATTACGATTTGTTGTGACAGTCAGAGTGCAATTTTCCTAGCAAAGAATCCAACTCTCCATGCTAGAACAAAGGATATTGATGTATAGTTTCATTTCGTGTGAGACATGGTAGAGGATGGGAATGTGAATTTGGATAAGGTAGACACTTTGAATAATGTTGTGGATGCATTGACAAAACCAGTGGGCAAAGAGAAGTTCAGATGGTGTTCGGAGTCTATGGGCCTCTTAGCCTATAGCAGTTAAATCCTATTATTTCTATTGGATCTTACAAGGTGTTCAACAAGTGGGAGAATGTTGGGAATTAAGGTGTCTCAACCTTAGTAATTCCTTGCATTTATTTATTGTAATGTATTTATTTAATTATCCTATGTTGTAATTTTGTTGCACATCCTATTTTGTCATTTAGTGTGAAGTGGCACGATGAGTTGTCACTCCACTTGTAAGATGACTAGGATGGTCAATTCAATCCATGTGGAGATAGGCATCCCCCTTGTGTGGTAGAGGTTTTCTACCATGTGTCGGCATCTTGGCTAGTGTGTAAGTGAATCTTGACCGAAATGGTTATGATAGATTCCTATGACAGAATCTATGACATGTAAGAGTTGTAAATGGAATGTTCTATGACAGGTGAATACATGTGTCACAAGGCATCTTAGAAGAAGGCATATTTGGGTGCCCCAAGGAGGGTTATGACATGTTGTAAGAGAATATGTTATTTTTAGTCAGTGTATGATAGATTCTCTTACAACTGTAAGTACTGGTAGTTATGACAGATTCTATGACAGTCGTAAGATGCGTAAGAGCATCTATTATTGCCCAACTTGGGAATAGGCAACCATATTGGGATGGGGTGATATGACAAGTGTCATGACCATGCTGCAGTGTTGGACAAGTGTCCCTAGGTGTGGGTTTTGGGCCATGATGCCAAGTTGGATGCCCATCTCAAGGAAAGTTTATTTTTGCCTTGTAAACTTCTATTTAAGCAGGTGCTTTGAGAGGAGATATATTATGAGGTACTGTTATGCTATCGGTTTGTCTCCAGATATGAGTGTCAAAGACTCATGTAAAGACTTGCATTGCAAGTATGTTGTAAACCTTGTTGTCTCGATAATACTTTGTGCAGGTTTTAGAGTGTGGATTTTTTTCACCCATAAGGGTTTTCCCCATGTTATATCTTGCCTCTGTCTCTTCTGTCTTACATTCTTGTGTTGTGTATTGCTGCAATATCTCCATTGTTATGTTAGCATTACTGTAAGTATAAAGATTAAAATGAATTTTCACTCATCTCTCCTCTTTAGATTAGTGTAGGAAGCGATTTCCGTACACCTAGCTTCCTTTCAGTTGGTATCAAAGCCTGGCCAGTTTTGGTTATAGTTGCTAGGTAGGGGTTTTTTGAGCTAATATTAGGTTGAGTGGGAGTCTATGAAGAAATATTCACAGTCTCCTAGAGAATTGATAGGTAATAATAATACCTTCCATCTTTAAAAATAATATTAAAAAAGATAACAAAATCATTGAGCTACCCTGCTCTATTGATTTCTTTCTATGATAATGCAAGATTATATCTATACATATTATATCATATCCAAGGTTCATAATATATATATAGTGTGTGTGATAATGTTATCATTACCAACTTAGTCATCTTTAATGACTAAAGAAGATCCTACTGCTCTATTTCTATCAAGAGACAACCGAAGGCATGTACAAAAATCATCCATGAAGAAATCTTTATATTATACATCTTATGCCAAGAACCTTAAAGTTTAGTCTACAACATTTCTTTGAGAAAGATATAGCACATAGAATAAGTGGAGTGGCTCTCAGCTAATTACCAAGTAAACAGAGTAATACACCATCTTTCCTTAGCTCAAAAGAATGACTAGAGATAAGCTTTCAATTCAACCTGATAGAAAGACTAAAACCTTCACAATCTTGAGTAAAAAATATTTGGATAGTGGCCATTACCATGGTTGTGCTTATATTCAAATACAACTACAACAGTGTAATATGTTATTGGCCTTATCGACCTTCATAGCTTCTATTGAAATATCATATGTCTTGGTCGTAAAGACACAAGCATTATTTCAACTAAAAACAAAGATAACTAGCCCTTAGCCTTACGACCTCGATGGGCTATCGCAGTGAAAACAAAGATAACCAGCCCTTGACCTCACGGCCTTGATAGGCTATCACAGTGAAAACAAAGATAACCTTCTCTCGGCCTCACAACCTTGACAGGCTATCACAGTGAAAACAAAGTTTAACTAAAGATTTCAGCCTTTAAGGCCAATAGTAATAGCTTAAATGTCATATTACTGTATCACAATGTGTGTTACATAGTCAGTTGAGTACTTGAGACTAATGTGTATTCTGTCAATAGTCTTATGCGAAGCTTATGTCTTTCTTGAGCTTTAAACTACTCTTAGCTTCCTGCTCTTCCTCAGAGCTTTGTTCACTATTTTTTTGGATCCCCCAAACACTAACTCCAAAAGTCTCCTTTTCGGTAGAGGTATAAGGTGTGAGTCCAAATATTGGCCTGTCAAGTTGTGTTGGGACAAGGCGGTCCTCCCTAAAGATGGTGTGTTCACCTAGACTGCATTGCACAAAAAAATTATTACAAGGGATTAGTTGGATCTAGTCAGGATTGCTAGTCCAAGTTGGTTTCCAATGTGCAAAGCCAACGAGGAGAATGTGAACCATCACATGTGAGGTGGATTCCCACTATTGGGATGAGTTAATGGAAAAATAAGGGTGGCAAGGTGCTAGACAGATAAACTTGTTTGCCTTTATCAAAAGTTGGACAACACCCAAATTTAACTCTTTTTCAAAAGATCTATGGACTATCTCCCCCTCAATGGTCCTATGGCAAATTTGGAAGGAACGCAACAGACATATCTTCCAAGGGGAAGCACATAGCATGGAGTAATTGCTAAAAAATATTGAGGATGGGATCACTAAAATCTTGAATGCTGAGGCACCTCTTTGACTAAATGCAGTCTATTTGAGCAAGGATGATGAAGCGATGAAAATATGGGGTGGCGTGATAATTCCCAAACACTATTCCAAACCCACCCTCAAGGCTAGCTATAAATGACATCTGCAAGATGGTTATGCCCTCCCAGTAGACATCTAAAGTTGAATTTCAATGGCACGTTACATGGGAATCTAGGAAAATTAGGCATTGGTTGCATCATCAGGGATAGCAATGGGAACTTTGTATGGGATCTCTCTAAGAAGGTAGTTGATGGCACAAATAATAAATTTGAATTTTTTGTCATTGAAGCAAGGCTCAGGTTGTGCATCTCGAATGGATTTTTGGAAGTTGAGATTGAAGGAGACTTCCAAGTTTCTGTGAATTCCATTAAAGCAAAATCCATAAAAAGATAGAACCTGCAAGGGTGGATAGAACTGATAAGGAAGATTTTGAAAAGACTTGACTTATTTTCAATCAATGGCATTTATCGTGAAGCTAATAAGGCCGCAGACTACCTTTCCAACACAGAAGTTGATAGTACAACAGAAGAAATAATCTCTAACTTGTCCTTAGCATGACCATCTTTGGATAGGATGGTTCTTCAAGATAGGAGCAATCTATAGAAGATTGGGCTGCATGGTCATATTGCAGTGTGAGGATGATATTTCTTATCCACCTACCTTCATGGCTGCTCTTGGGTGGAGCGTGTTGTCATGAGATGGTGCAAGAGGGTTCTCATACCGTCTGTCAAACACACAGTTCTTTCACACACATTCACAATCTCAAGACTCACAACCAAATACACATTGATATGGACAATGCTCTACCTCAAATGACAAGATTGCAACACAACAAGTGATTTTATTTGATTTGATTCAAGAAAGAAAACAACTCTGCTATGACATTATTTACACACCATTGGCCATTGATGGCCTCACATACGCACAAGGCAATTAGTCCCCCTCTACATAGCTCCTCTCTATTTCATTATTAACCTGTGATTATTTCTTCATCTAAATTTGCACCTTCTACTCCTTATCTTTTTTACACTATCCTCCTTGCCATTCTTTCTCATTACCTTTTCCCTATTTTGGTGTTGGCTACATTTAACTCCATTGGTGTAGTTTCTTCCTTGGCAGTAAACTTATTTTCCCCTATCGATACTTGTGTTTCCACACTCTCATATGCCTCTTTCCACCTGTTTGGCACTTTACAACTACCCAATCTTCCTCTCTTTGCTAAAACCAATTTCCACGTTTCCCATTTTTATGTTTTGGTGCTTTTGAAAACAATTGATATTATCTTTCCTCTCTTTGGTAGCGTACTAGTAAATATTATCTTTATTTCTATTTTTTTTTCTTTTTAAATGAATGGAAATCATGCCAACATGTCTCTCCTTTCCCAACTATGGTGTCCCTTTTTATCTTTTCTAGCAACAAATTTTTCTCTTGTCAATTATACAACTTCTCTCTACTATGCCCCTTTGGAGTAAAATGAAGAATCCCCAAAATGAAAGTAAAGACCTCAGCTGAACAGAGAGGTTTTTCCCCTCTCTATTGCATTTTAGCTCTTTCCTATTTTTAGACGCTTCATTTCTCACACATTTGTTAGTCTTTTTCATTTAAATCTGTCCAAAAATTCATTATTCATGAAATCTACCTTCTTTTATTTTTTTATTTGCTCCCAAATAATGTTTAAATGATTGTCATTTTCTATTTCCTAATATCCTCACATTATGCTTTGTTCATAGAGCAGCATGGACAAATTGAAGATTTTTTTTTACTTCGCGACTATTTAATGGAATGTCAAAACTAACTTTTTGGGCTCTAACTTTTTTTCTATCCACTTTCAAATGCAATCACGTCAAGAATTTTTATGCAATGGAAAGATGAAGCATAAAGGAATAAACCCAAAAAATTACTTTCCAAGATCTTCATATTGCCTTGTTAAAATAAAATGGCCAAGTTGGTGCTTCGGATGTCGAAACTGGATGTCAAAAACTACAGAAGACTAACCTTTT
Source organism: Cunninghamia lanceolata (assembly GCA_027924645.1). Taxonomy (NCBI): domain Eukaryota; kingdom Viridiplantae; phylum Streptophyta; class Pinopsida; order Cupressales; family Cupressaceae; genus Cunninghamia; species Cunninghamia lanceolata. The sequence continues at coordinate 21,386,543 of BSBN01000547.1, read as the reverse complement.
GTATAACTTTTACCCAGGAGTTTATTTTTCTATAAACACTTGCCACAAGGTGTAAATCAACATTACCTAGCTTCTTGCCAAGCAATTTTGCCTCAAACCTCATGAATTTCAAAATTTTAAAACTTCACCAAATTGTCAGCATAAGTCACGAAATGGTTAATTATCCAGAACTGTAAGGCACATTACCATGAAACCTTCATCATCAATTCTATAAATAAATCATTAATCTACCTATAAGAGGGTTTGCCAAGAAACCTCACCAATTTCCCAAAACAATTATTTCAGTGAAACTACCTGTTATGCATCGAAGCCAAAGTATGGCCAAAAATGAAAACTTACAAATTTTGACTCGCCACTTACTCCAATAGCCAATAGATGCCAAATGAAAACCAAATCATGAAAAAATGAAACTCAAACCTCACACTCTATTTTTGGTTGATGTTGATTGCCAATCCGCTTGAATGGTCCTACATCACAAGGCAGCTATGGACTACAGCTTGTAACTCCTACTTAAGAACATAGTGTGTGCATCGAACAAGGGCCTTTAAGAGGTATGTGTTAAACTCCTACTCCCAAGGTGGATTTGTATGGTAGAAAAGGAATGTCTATTTAAGGATGCCTCTGCTGTTTTGGTAAGCAATGGTGGACATAATCATCTTTAGGGTGGAGTGTGTAGGTGTCATGCAGGTCATTATGGCTAAGAGTGAGAGGGAGCTAGACGTAAAGCACGAGGAAGAACAAGATTTGGAGGAGTCTATGGAGAGCCAGGCTGGTAGACTCTTCAAGGTGCAACCTAGTGTAAATCGTGAGGCTGTTACCAAGGTGGTGGGGTGCTCCTGCTAGGTTAATGGCCATGTACATGATGATGTTGGGCTAGAGCAATTTGTGAGAAACGTGACTTAGGGAATGGGGATATTTACTTATGGGTGCTCTTATGTGTATCACTTGGCTGCACAAGACTATGTTGACTTTGTAAAGTTTGAATGGAAAAGAATCCGGAGGTTCTGGTTGCTAGCTTGCTTGCCGACATTTTGATGTAATGGCTATGAACAGGGTTGGGGTGCCTAAGAAGGCCATGCAACTGTATAGGCAAGGGATATAAAAGAGAGATCTGAGTGATTTTGGGGCCTTTATCAACAATAACAAGGATTTGTTGCTGGCTCCTAGACTTGAGTGAGCCTTTGAATGATGCTCATTATGCATGAAGTTTTGTAATGTTTTCCTTTGTTGATGAATATATTGGGAGTTGCCCCCTTTAGCAGTGATTTTCGATCATATATATATACTTTTTTAATGATACAAATATCATTAAATATTTTTCTCACAAATTATTTTTCTTATAAATTATTAATATCAATAAAATTATTGTTATATTAAAATTTTAGAAATAATTGAATTTTTTTACATTTAAAAACTATTTGCTAATTGCTTTTTAAATTATAATTCTACTATTATCTCTTAAATTTTAATATAACAATAATTTTATTGATATTAATTTTAAAAATTATTTGGTAACTACCTGAGAGTACTATTGCAATGAGCTTTTTTATGTAGTATCTAGAGTAAACCATTTATCTGTGTTGTGATTAGCTCAAAATTTGAGCTCTTAAGGATGGATTTTGCTGAAATACTATTTTAAGTAAACTAAACACACTAAATCAAAGAGAAGAATATGGTGGGAGGGAAGTAGGTGGCAATACTATAGATTAACATTGGTTAAATTCTTGTCCGAAATTGGGTTATTAAACAAATAATTTTTTTAAATGTTAAATAAATATTTTTTTTTCTTTACCTCTATGCAAATATTGTAACAGAAATTCTAATATATCTATATTAATATAATATTCATATTAATGTGATTATTTAATTTTGATTCATTGTATATATTATTAAAATTTGTGATATTTAAATATTATTATTATAAATAATTGTTCATGCAATAAATTTTTTTTATTACAATCATTAGTTTGAGATTTCACCATGCATGGATTGCATTTATAGTTTCTATTTAGTAGTTAAAAATTATCATTATGTCATATTTTATATTTAAATATAATTATTGTAATCTATCTAAGTAAACCAATCAAAATATAGTATTATTTTTCAATGTTTTTGATTAAGTCAACTCGAAAGGAGAGTGTAGAACCCTTTACACAATAGCCCAAAGGGCAGAACAAAAGCCTCACAGGGGCCAGAAATAACACATTAATAGTAGATGGACAACAAAGCCCAAGAGGCAAAGCTATAGGAAGGCAACAAGGCCGCAAGGAACAATAGACTAAACAATTGCATAACTTGACCTAGCAGGTCGTACACCCTGGGCTCGAGTACATGTCTGAGAAACCTGCTTTGGAAGGCCTCTCTTCTTTGTTTGGACAATAGTCCAAAAGACATCATTATCTCCATCCGCAGAATTAGGAGATGAAGGAGGTGAAGTTCTCACCAAATCCTTAGAAGGGGTCAAAACTTGGGGAGAGGAAGAATCTATCACAACAACACCAACCCTAGAAGCATACAACACACTTGTAGCAACAATTCTAGTCACAAAAGATACTCCAACAATAGTAATAGGAGGGAGGTCCTTGCAGTAGTCCCATTAGCAAAAACAATAGCAGGGGAAGTCCCTACAACAGTCTCAGAGGCAGAAGAAGCTTGCAAATATGATGGCACTACAATAGTAACAACAGAGGAGGTCCCTACAGTAGTCCCAGCAACAATAGGGGAGGTCCCTATAGTAGTTCTAGAAGCAACAACAACAGAAGGGGAGGTCCCTGCATCAGTTCTAGAAGCAACAACAACAGCAGGGGAGGTCCCTGCAGTAGTCCCATAAGCAACAAAAGCAGCAAGGGAGGTCCCTGCAATAGTCCCAAAAGCAGAAGAACGATGCAATGGGGGAAGGGGCTCCTTCCCAATATTAGCAGGAGTCTTAGAAGATTCTAAGATAGAATAATCATTAACAACATCCACTGTAAGGTGTTCCTATAGAGCATTCTTCCAACAAGATGACGAATGTGAGACCTTCAAGCGAGGGCATTCAGATGCCAAATGACCCATATCAAAGCACCTCTGACAACGGAATATGATACCTTTGTAATCCAAGAGCTGACACCAAGAGCGACCAACAAATTGTAAAACAACCTCTACCAGGAGAGGCATAGACAAATCTAATTCCACAAAAATATGAGCATATGTGGTGTGAGAGAAGAAAGTAGTGGCTTGATCCACCATGATAAAATGACCCACCGAGTTACCAATGGCTTCAAAGCAAGATTCAGACCAAAAAAAAAGAGGCAGATTTGGTAGGTGAATCCAAACTAGAAGTTGATTGAAAGATTCAGTGAGAGGGTTAAAGTTAGAAACCTAAGGCTTTAGCAACAGTGCATGTTATCCTCAAAACCAAGATCAATCAACAAAAATAGCATTTTGGTCAAAGACTGAAGCAAATGTGACTACAAAGAATCCTTTAGCACATGTGTAAATTTCAATTTTCCCCTTTGTGAGGGGGTGCCAATTCTCATAAATCCAATTGTTTAGATCCTAGAGTCATGGCCAGAGTCTATCAAATCTACATATCAAACTCTTCTGAGAAAAAAACTCCTCATTTTCTAACACTTCATCCCCTAAAATCACAATAGGGGGGTAGAGCAGAAGGTTTCACCTTACCCCCAGTAGAAGCCTTCTTCTGAGGAGATGAGACTCTAGCTTGAACCATGTTAGCAAAAGAGTCTAGAATAGCAGCAGCAATAGAGTCAAGTAACCCAGCAATAGAAAAAACCTACTGTTTCAGGTGGTATAACAACAACCCTTGACACAGGTGGCACACCAGTCACAACAAACCCAACAACAAGCAACATCCCAGCAGCAGGAGAACCCTGCGAACCCCCAAATGTCGTGCCAACATCAACAAAATCCTTTGATGCTGACATCACACTAACAGAAGCACCAGACAACACGCCAGCAGCAACAGAAATCCCTGCAACAATCTTAGCAGTAGCCGGACCCTACAAACATGGCTCGTGGGTGGGAAGAGGAGCGAGAGAGGCCATTTCAAAATCTCATCTAAGAATTATTTATTTTATCATTTTTCAATGTTAAATAAATTTTAATTTTTCTTATATCTACATGATAAAATTTTAACAAAAAATATTCTGAAATGGTTATTAAACAAATATTTTTTTTGATGTTAATAAACAAATAATTTTTTTTTCTTTACCTCTATGCAAATATTATAACAAAAATTCTAATATCTATATTAATATAATATTCATATTAATGTGATTATTTAATTTTGATTCATTGTATATATTATAAAAAATTTGTGATATTAAAATATTATTATTATAAATAATTATTCATGCAATAAAATTTTGTTTTTGGTATTGATAAGCTACAAACAGGGTGCAATAAAATTTTGTTATTACAATCATTAGTTTGAGATGTCACCATGCATAGATTGCATTTATAGTTATTATTGAGTAGTTAAAAATGTAGTTATGTCATATTTTATATTTAAATATAATTATTGAAATATTGTGTAGTTGATATAATTATTTAAAATATGTATATACTTTTTAATAATATAAAATATAATTAAATTTTTTTCTCACAAATTATTATATTTGTGATATTAGATTATTATTATTATAATAATAATTGTTCATGCAACAAAATTTTGTTATTACAATCATTAGTTTGAGATTTCACCATTCATGGAGTGCATTTATAGTTTTTATTGAGTAGTTAAAAAATGTAGTTATGTTATATTTTATATTTAAATATAATTATTGAAATATTGTGTAGCTGATATAATTATTTAAAAAAATATTACATAATATATGCATATAATTTTTAATGATATAAAATATAATTAAATTTTTTTCTCACAAATTATTTTTCTTATAAATTATTAATATCAATAAAATTATTGTTATATTAAAATTTAAGAAATAATTGAAATTTTTTACATTTAAAAACTATTTGCTAATTGCTTTTTAAATTATAATTCTATTATTATCTTTTAAATTTTAATATAACAATAATTTTATTGATATTAATTTTTTACATTTAAAAACTATTTGCTAATTACTTTTTAATACTACTGTAATGAGTTTTTTATCTAGTGATTAATGTATCTAGAGTAAACTAATCAAAACAGAGTAGTATTTTTAATGTTAAAGAAATTTTAATTTTTAGTAAGTTTAAATGAGAAAATTATAAAAAGATATTTCGAAAACCATTTATCTGTGTAGACACCTAAATTTGTCCATATCTTGCAACATCACCTAGTCGACACATTATTAGAGACATTATATGACATTTTGTCCTAATCCCACTCTTAATCCCATCCTAATCCCACTTTTTTATTCAACATGGGTAAACTTTTTTGACCAGAGCTATGAACTAGGTACAATACTACATCTTTCATTTATTCCCTTCACATATCCAACTAATTTAAATATTTCTATTATTTAAATTAGGCCTACCCTACACTTGTCACATGACTACAACTTCTTATGGAGTGGGAAACCCTATTCAATCTCAACCGTCCACATCATTCAAACCAACTTTCAATCATAGCCCTTCATTCAAATCAGTCCTTTCCTATAAATCAACCCTCTCCCAAGTCATTTGGGGGGATCAATCTTCAAGTAGCCTCATGCTGTCAAATTTCATCTAGAATCATTCTTCATTCATCTCCAATATAATGTTATGTAATCAAATGAGAAACCAACATTCTTCCATCAACAACATCCTTTGATATTTTGCATGCCTATGCAAGATTGAGAAGAGGAATGGAGGAGAGCCATGTTTGACATAGGAATTTAGATTAGTTTGCTTGTATGATTTGATTTATATGTTCATTTTGTACTCCATTGTTTAGTTAGGGTTTCATTATTGTTGTTTGTACATTAACCTTGATCTTTACCCTAGCTTACATTGGTGAACCTGACGTGAATCCCTTGATCTAGCTTGCTTTTTGCAAGTTTCAATAACTTTTTCTTGTAGGTTTATGTCTTTTTTGGACAAAACCTTGGGTTTTAAAGATTTCATCATATCTTCCAAATGGCTACAAATTTTTTTACAATATTTTCATAGAAATTTGTTCATCATCTAAGGAAGCTACAACAAAAAAAATTGTGTTTATCAATATTTTTGTAGGATTGATCATGATTTTATGTTTTTTCATAAATTTGAACTTTTGTGCGCAAATAGGCACATTGTTTAGATTTTTTACATTTATGGAAAGCTCTTGAAATTCTAATGGGGGTTTGTGTTTCACAGAGTTAATTTGGAGGTCAAATACGGTGGGAATAAATCAGATCTTTGTCTAATGTAGGTTTTTAATGAATCCGCATTTCTAGGCGCAAATCAAGGAATTTTCCTTCTTTATCTTTCTAGAAAGCTCTCAGAAAACTAGAAGGGGGTCACTTCTTTGTGTTTTTGTTTTTCAGGTAAAAAATGTTTCTAAATAATCAAATCTAATTCAGCTATGTCAAAAAAAATGTATCTGAAACTGTAATTTTCTAATGAGCATATCTTTATATGGCTGCATTATAATATCATTTTATGATTTTGTAGATAATCATAAGGGGTTGTAGCAGCATCTACATCAATCACAACAACAGATTTGGAAGCAAATTTTCCAGGTGCACTCATTTCATCTTTCATCTCTCATTTCATCAATCAATCTTGCTTACTTTCACATTTGAATTTGGGGTTAAAATGAATCATCTTGTTTTCTTTCACATTTGGATTTGGGAATTAAAACAAACTTTTGTCTTCAATCACATTAAAATTAGGCATAAAATGAACCATTGTCTTCCATCACATTTTGGCTTTGGATTAAAAAGAACATGTGCTTTCATTTCTTGGTGAACTTGAGTGAGATTAAGGGTGTGTATGCTCTTCTCATGTGCTTCGTGTGATCTTGGGAATCAAAAACACCTTTCATCCATTCACTTTCACACCACACATTTTCGTTTCTTAAGGGGAATTTACATTGCGAGTGTGAATCTAGTGTGCATGTGTACGCTCTCTCCTTGCACCGCAATGTGATCTTGGAGATCAAAAACACCCACTAAATTTGTTTTTGTCTCATTTCTAGGAGGCCTACTTGGAGACACACCACTCCATGGGATGACCTCAACTCTATCATTCCGGTGGATTCTAAACAGTGAGGTGTGAATTGAAAGACACCCTCTTGGAAGTCAAAATCTTGTCATTTGGGCTAAGCCCCCAAGAACTTTATACCTTGGGGAAGTCAAGGTTAAGGGTGTGTTGAATACAAGGAATACTGAGAGGGAGGAGGGTGAATCAGTATTCCGCAAAACCACTTCTTAGCATGTTCATTAATCCAATTACCAAAATTAATAACATGAAAACACAATAAACATAAGAATAGCAACCATAAAGACATAACACACAGACACCAGGATTTTTACATGGAAAACCCAAATAGGGAAAAACCATGGTGAGTGTTAGCTGACAATATATTATGATAGCAATACCGAATTACATGAAGGCTCACTTCCTTAGGGATCACTTCCCAAAGACTCACTATCCAAAGAAGTGCTCACTGCACTAGGCTCACTGCCAAGAAAATAGAAGAGAAGATAGAAGAAGGATTGACTCAGTGCTAAGAGATGACTACTCAAAATGCATCTACCAAATGTTGAATTGTAGTTCCATTGATGGCTTAGTATACAGATTCAAAAGTCTTCATTATGCCTACTCTACTCTTTCTGCTCTGCTTCACATATATTCTGTTCTTCTTTCCTTGCTGTCATTTTATGATCACAATACTGCCTTAGATCACACACACATTGAATTCACAGATTATCCACACCAATCCACACCTCTAATACCAAAATTTACCGAGTATATATATCCGCAACATGAATTATCCCAAAACAAAGTTGACATGTAAAGTATGAGACTTGTATGCCAAAGTTTTGCCTTGTCGGCTTAATCATATGTACCAACAACAATGTAGACTCATATAATCATTTAGGAATCTTCATATAGGTCTGGACCTATTATATGACAACTTAGGATGATGATATAAACATTATCTCCTTACCGCACATTGATCCAACTGTGTGTCGGCCTTATACTTAAGTATGCACTTGAACTTTATTATCTATCATACCATAACTTCTAGTGTGGACCACATGTGACTCCAGAATTCACATCAAACATTCATTGGGCATTACCAATCATACCTTTACAACCACATGTCATAATGTTCTTGAGTGGCAATATGTGGAACTCTGATCTGTTACCTATGTCTTAGAGAAACACTATCAAGCTCACTGTCAAAACTTGGAACCTTGTAGATGATCTTCCAGAGGGCTTCAAACTTAGCAATTCTGGAATTAGATAGTTCTTCATATGTGTTTACAACACCTTCAAATTGCAAGTCAAAATTCTCAATACCAGAGAAATGCGGAGCGAATTACTCAGGTGTTCTGCACTGTTTCTGACTGAATCCTGCTTATCCGGACTTAGGCAATTTGTAATATATGACTTCCAGAGATTATCAAGTCATGAAACTTAGGATATGACATTGTGTAACATCTAAGTATAACATACTGGAATCGTATGGGGAGATCTTCATCTGTGGAGGCATACTATCTCAATCATTGTCACTTACTTTGTATACTGTATACTGCCCATACTTAAGTCTTTTTGACCTTCTGGACCATAGATCCTTTTACCGGTCTTAACTCAAGAGCAGAATTAATTGATTTCATAACATCCCTATTAGTTATCAATCCTTGTTGCCATCAATGACAACATTCTACCATCACAATAGTGTCTCTTGCCAACAATCTCCCCCTTTGGCATTAATGGCAACACTTAGTGAAAAATGCTTATCTACTCCCCCTTACTCTGTACACTTTGTTTTTCTTCTCCCCCTTAGGTGTTTTCTCATTTTTCACTACTTTTCTTCTCCCCCTTTGACATCAATGGCAAAGGTGTATGTACAGGTAGCAAAATTGTGTCAAAATTGCAAAAAGTAATTTTGTTCTTGGCCGCATATATCCAAATAAAGTCAAAAGCTTACTTACTAGAAAGAGGAGAGGATGTCTGAGTATATGATTTTTAGTTGAGCTATCTCTCCATCCCATTTGCTCTTAGCATTATTCAAAATCTGAATGTTTTCATTTATTTGAAATGCTAATTCTTCTGCCTTGTCAACAGTTGTATGCACCTCAGTTATTGCCTTTATTTTTATTGCTTCTATACGCAAACTCATCATAGAATCAAGCTTAGATTCTATTATTTCTCTTACTTGGCTCATTTTACTTCTAGTGGCCTCTTTCTTGCTCTGCAGACTGCTTATTTGTGCATGGATGCTTTCAATCTCTGCCCTTCTGTTGGCAATGGATTCTGTTACCGGATCAAATGTTTCTCAAATATGTAGCAGTTTGAGCTCCTATTCTTCTATTTTCTCCTTTAACTCTTTTGAAGTTTTAGGCCAAGATAGACAAAACTTGTATATTTTGGTAGCATTCTCAATAGCATTCTCTATATTTCTGATGCTATTATATATGAAAATTACATCATTGGCTAACTTATTTTTCATTTTAATCAGCCTCTTCTCACTTATTTATGCCCTCACTTTTGTATTTTCCGCTATTTCAAAGGATTCAAAATGAGAATTTACAAAGTTTATGAGCCTATTGAGTTGCTTAGATGGTGCAAGTGATGTATCTCTTTGCAGTCCAGGCATCATCTTTTCCAAAACATCATATGCCTTATGTATTAGCTCACTATATTGAACATAGGATTTCAAGAATTCTTCTTGGGCTTTGGCCTGTACAAATGTCCTTGGCTGTAGATTTTCTAAAGGAGACATTGAGTCCAAGTTGATTTGACCTTGTATGAGCTTAGGTGCCTCCAAGACTTGTGCTTCTTGTTGTTTCTCCAAAATCTCCTTACTTGTGCTTACTGAATCAACAATGTCTCTTGTCATATCTTTAGACACTCTTTCTTCTTGATTTTGTTCTGGTACTTCTAGATCCATATCCTTTTGTTGATCTATGTTTTGTTCTGGTGAGGATCTTTTCTTTTCTTGTGGATCCTTTTGGTCCTTAGTTTTATCCTGCTCTTCAGTCTTCTCCTTGTTTTTAGTTTTCTGCTTAGCTATGTCCTTATCAGCCGCGTCATTAGTAGTAGGTGTCTGATCATCTTCCTTTTTCTTTATCATTTCATCAGTTTTATCTAGTCCTTGATCCAGGTTGATGTCCATAATGAATGTGTCATCTCCAACACTTATATCTTTGTTGTCATACATGGTTGGGAGATGAAATTCCTTTAGTATTAAAATTGGGCAATGATGTTCTTATCTGCATCTTTATAGTCATCATAAAATTGAACAATTGGTTTTAGATTTCCATCCACTGTAATGACCTTCAAGACATCTTCTAGGTTTATTGTGGCTTCTCCTATTTGTGGTACATCTTGCTTTGGCATTTTATTAGTTTTACCCTTACTAGAGGGCTTCTCCTTGCTACTCCTAAAAGCTTTAGTAGTCTCTGCTTTCATCTTCTTTACCTCCTCATCTGTCTCAGTTTCTTCTTCATCATCCCCAATACTAACATGCATCCTTTTGGCTTTGGTTTTCACTCTTTTCTACCTAGGTTCCTCCACACTTACAAATGGTGTGGACCATAGGATGCAGAAGTAGTTTGAGAGGTAGAGGCTCTTGTTCTTTTTCTTGTCACTGCAGGCTCCTTTGGTTTCTTGTCAGGCTCATCCGGAGCCTTCATAGGTTCATCTTGCTTATCTTTAGCTGCCCTTTCTATTTGAGCCTTTTCTCTTGCTTTAGAGATTTGTTCTTTTGTAAACCCCTGACTCTGGGCATACTCTTCAGCCCTTTTCCTTGCATTCTTTTGAATGTCAGGCATTCTCAAGTCAACATGGACTTTCACAGATAGTTCCTCAGAAGTTCCAAATCTTTTCTCAAAAGGGTCCTTAGGTTAGCTAAGCATGAGTACTACATACCCGTCTAGCACATCTACTGCAACTTCATAACCCATTGGCATAATCCATACTGTCCTAGGGTCAACTACTTCCATCATGCATTGATCTTTATTTACAATGAAGCAAATGTCATTCTTGTACTTTTCAACAATTGTCTTAGAGATTCTTTCCCTAGATTGCATTACCCTCTAGAAGTTCTTGAAATATCCCCATAGGGTTGTAGTTTGTGCATCATAACTTTGAATATTATTTAAATGATTTCTAATTTGTACCGCAACAGGTTTGTCTCTAGTCCAAAATAGATTTTTCATGCCAGGTAATTCTTGCATAAAATAGAAAAATAAGCACAGAATCAACGTACCATAGTTGAAATGGTATTTAGTTTCTTTTGTTTTCTTTAAGTTCTCCATTAATTGTTGTTGGAGCAGTTCACACAGGTCATATTCTGCATTTTCCTTGACCATTTGATATGTAGTATATATGGCAGTACCGGAGACAGAGTTCTCCCAATTTGTAAAATAGACCTTATACCTGATAACCATGGATGCAAATCTAACTGCATGATCTTCAATGTAACTAATTGTCAATGCCCTTTTATCAAATTTGGAACCAGTGGCTATCATTACTATTTCGTTCTTCATAGCTTTTAACATTGATAATGTTCTAGTGGAGTTTAATCCAGTAACGGACCTTATGGCATCTTTTGTAATCATGAATGGTCTCTCAAGAAATATCAATTCATCATGTATCCTGCTTAAAATGTATCAGATCCATTAATCCTCTCCAAAAGTTGGAAAGTCTACATATTGAATAAATTTCTTCGCTTCCAATGTCTTATATTCTTCCTTTAAATCAAAATTTTTGCTACTCAAATGGTTTACAAATAAATTGGAAAACCTACTATCACCAAATTCATCTAGGGAAACAGGAATGTATGCCCTAACATCCTCCGCATACATTACTCTGTGTGGAATATCTGAAAATGCAACCATTTGATCAACTTCTGTGGACTTAAAAGGGTATTTCTTCAATTTTGGTCTTGGTCTCTAAGTTATATCAATCACTTGTAGTGTTTCCATTTTCATAAAGACTTGAACAAATTTGCAGTAGGGTTTCAAACATAAAATACCTCTTCTGCTGAATTAGGGTTTTCTTCACTTGAGATCGATTTGGCTTTCTTTGAATCGCTTTGGAAATTTCTATAGACACTTGAAATCTTTCTTCAATTCTCTTGGATGCTTGATAGATTGAATGTAATGTGATTAATCTTTTCGAATATAAGCCTTTTAACCCCTTGAATGCCTTAACCTAATCGTCATAAGTGCAATTTTTCAAAAGCTGTCAAACTCTTCTCTGTCAACCATAGTCAATCCAAATTGGTCCGCAATGTTCCGCATTTGATCTCTTTCTACTAGAATTTCTTTCAAAATATTTGCCATATAATTCATCACATCATATCTTTGTGCCAGATCCCAACACTCACTATCTAGCTAGGGGATTAAGATTTTCAATACAGCTCCCCCTGAGCCAAAGCTCCCAATTTACTTCTCAGAGGAAGTATATGCACCAGAAACTGGTGCAGATCCATCCTTGATCTCATTCACATCCTTTTTAATCTAGATCTTTCTCATTTCCTTTTTGATTTCTACTGGATCAACCTTGTTCTTTCCTTTGTCTTCTTTTTGCTCTATTTTCCTTTTCTTTGCAGGAAAGTTTCTTTTCTCATTCTTGCTTCTGTAGAAGTTTCCAACATGTCCAAACTTATTGCAATTGTAGCATACCACATTCTTGATCTGTATTGGTTAGCCATGTGTCCAAATCTATTGCAAGAAAAACACTTCCCATTGAAAGATTGAGTATTTCTTGTATTTTTGGGACCATTCCTTATCATTCTTCTACAATCATTTGCTTTATGACCAATTTTATTGCAATTAAAACACTAACCAGAGAAAGATGAAACATTTTGATTTATTCTACTCCTGCACTGAGTATCCCTATGACCATACTTATTGCATTTAAAACAATATCCATTGAAAGATGGGTACCTTTGAGCCTTTGGTTGTTTGACCAGAGATCTTCTAGATCTTCTTCTTTGATTCTGGAACTGATTATCTTTGTTTTTTCTCATCTCAAGGTTTTCTTGGCCTGATTTTGAGCTTTCTCATCTTTCAAATCCCAAACCTTTCTTGTCATCTGGATATTTCTGACTATCAAGTAACTCCTCAAGATTTGCAGAGCTTATTTTCAATTTTTCTTTATAGCTATTAGCTTCTTCCAGATCAAATATCAGAAGTAAACACATCTTTAGCCAATTTATCATATTCCTTAGACTTATCCTTAACAACTTGATTCAGTTGCCTTTCAATCTCCTCTTTCTCTTCAACTTCCAATGTTAAGTTGTTGAGGGTTTCATGTGCTTCATTCAATTGATCACTTATCTCCTTGCTTTTCTCTTTAAACTTCTTGACTTGCTACCTTAGCTTTAGGATGCATTCATCAGCTTCTTGAACATTAGCCTTTAGATCCCTAATTTCTGCTTAAGATCTTTCAAGATCAATAAGAGCTAATTTTAGTTCATCATTGCTCTCATATGAGCAATTTCCAAATCTTCTTGTTGCCATGAGTACACTATCCCGGATCTTCCTCAAGCTGTTAAGCCTCTTCCAAGGAACCTTGCTTTGATACCAATTGTTGAATACATGGAATACTGAGAGGAGGGTGAATCATTATTCCACAAAACAACTTCTTATCATGTTCATTAATACAATTACCAAAATTAATAACATGAAAAATAGAATAAACATGAGAATAAAAGCCATAAAGACGTAACACATGGACACCAGGATTTTAATGTGGAAAACCCAAAAAGGGAAAAACCACGATGAGTATTAGCTCACAATATATTATGATAGCAATACCAAATTACATGAAGGCTCATTGCCGAAGGACTCACTATCCTAAGAAGTACTCATTGCACTAGGCTCACTAACAAGAAAATAGAAGAGAAGATAGAAGTAGGATTGGCTCACTGCCAAGAGATGACAGCCCCAAATGCATCTATCGAATGCTGAATTGCAGTTCCATTGATGGCTCAACATACAAATTTAAAAGTCTTCATTGTGTCTGCTCTACTCTTTCTGCTCTGCTTCACCTATTCTGTTCTTCTACCCTTGCTATCCTTTTCTGATGACAATACTGCCTTAGATCGCACAAACATTGAATTTGCACATTATACACACCAATCCATACCTCCAGTACTGAAATCTACCAAGTATATATCTGCAACATGAATTATCCCAAAACAAAGTCGGCATGTAAAGTATGAGTTCTACCTTGCCAGCTTAATCATGTGCACCAACAACAATGCAGACTCATATAATCATCCAAGAATCTTCATATAGGTCAAGACATGTTATAGAATAACTTACGATGATGATCTAAACATTATCTCCTTACCGCACATTGATCCAACTGTGTGTCGGCCTTATACTTAAGTATGCACTTGAACTTTATTATCTGTCATACCATAACTTCTAGTACAGACCACATGTGACTCTAGAATTCACATTGAACATTCATTGGGCATTACCAATCATACCCTCACAACTGTAGGTCATAATGTTCTTGAGTGGCAATATGCAAAACTCTGATCTGTTACTTCGGTCTTACAGAAACATTGTCAAGTTGACTGTCAAAACTTGGAACCTTGTAGATGATCTTCCGGAGGGATTCAAACTTAGAAATTCTAGAATTAGATAGTTCTTCATATGTGTTTACAACAACTTCAAAATGCAAGTCTAAATTCTCAATACCGGAGGAATGTGGAGTGAATTACTCAGGTGTTCTACACTATTTCTGACTAAATCCTGCTTATCCGGACTTAGGCAATTTGTAATATGACTTCTGGAGATTATCAAGTCATGAAACTTAGGATATGACATTGTATAACATTTAATTATAACATACAAGAACTGCATGGAGAGATCTTTATCTATAGAGGCATAGTATCTCAATCATGGTCACTTACTCTGTATAATGTATACGACCATACTTAGTCTTTTTGACCTTACGAACTAGAGATCCTTTTACTAGTCTTAACTCAAGAGCAGGCTTAACTAATTTCATAATGTACATGTTAGTTCTCAATTCTTGTTTGCATGAATGACAACATTCTACCATCACAGAAGTGTCTCTTGCCAATAACCTCCCCCTTTGGCATTGATGGAAACACTTAGTGAAAAATGCTTATCTGCTCCCCCTTACTCTGTATACTTTGTTTTTTTTCTCCCCCTTAGGTGTTTTCTCATTTTTCACTACTTTTCTTCTCCCCCTTTGACATCAATGGCAAAGGTGTATGTACATGTAGCAAAATTGTGTCAAAATTACAAAAAGTAATTTTGTTCTTGGCTGCATATATACAAATACAGTCAAAACCTTACTAGAAAGTGGAGAGGATGTCTGAGTATATGAATTTTAGTTGAGATATCCCTCCATCCCATTTGGTCTTAGCATTGTTCAAATTCTGACTATTTCAATTTATTTGAAATACTAATTCTTTTGCCTTGTCAACAGTTGTACGCACCTTAGTTGTTGAGTTTATTTTTACTGCTTCTATATGCAAACTCATCATACAATCAAGCTTAGATTCTATTATTTCTCTTACTTGGCTCATTTTACTTCTAGTGGCCTCTTTCTTGCTCTATAGATTGCTTATTTGTGCATGGATGCTTTCAATCTCTTCCCTTCTGCTGGCAATGGAGTATGTTACCGAATCAAATGTTTCTAAGATCTGTAGCAGTTTCAGATCCAATTCTTCTATTTTCTCCTTTAACTCTTTTGAATTTTTAGGCCAAGATAGACAAAACTTGTATATTTTGGTAGCTTCTCAATAGCAGTCTCTATATTTATGATGCTATTATCTAAGAAAATTGCATCATTTGCTAACTTATTTTTCATTTCAATCAACCTCTTGTCACTTATTTGTGCCCTCACTTTTGTATCTACTGCTATTTCAAAGGATTCAAAATGAGAACTTATAGAGTTTATGAGCCCATTGAGTTGCTTAGATGGCGCAAGTGATGTATCTCTTTGCAGTCCATGGATCATCTTTTCAAAAACATCAAATGCCTTATCTATTATCTCATTGTCTTGAACATAGGATTTCAAGATTTCTTCTTGGGATTTGGCCTGTACAAATGTCCCCAGATTTAGATTTTCTAAAGGAGACATTGGGTCGAAGTTGATTTGACCTTGTATGAGCTCAGGTGCCTCTAAGACTTGTGCTTCTTATTGTTTCTCCAAAAACTCCTTGATTGTGCTTATTGAATCAGCAGTGTCTCTTCTCATATCTTTAGGCACTCTTTCTTCTTGATTTTGTTCCGGTACTTCTAGATCCATATCCTTTTGTTGATCTATGTTTTGTTCTAGTGAGGAGATTTTCTTTACTTGTTCATCCTTTCGATCCATAGTTTTACCCTGCTCTTCAGTCTTCTCCTTGTTTTCAGTTTTCTACTTAGCTATGTCCTTATTAGCTACATCATCAGTAGAAAGTGTTTGATCATCTTCTTTTTTCTTTATAATTTCATTAGTTTTATCTACTTCTTGATCCAATCTAACTTCTAGAATGAATGTGTCATCTCCAACACTTGTATCTTTGTTGTCATATATGGTTGGGAGATGAAATTCCTATAGTATCCTTAGAGTGATTTCCTCAATTTCTTGGACTACTTTTCAATGTCATCTGCCATAAGAGTATTCACCCTTATTTTGTTCTAAACTCCTTACTAAGAACTTTGGATATCTTTGCTTTATCTTTTGAAGTGATTTCAGGACATATTTTTATTAATGTATGCACATTCTCTAAGCTCAATGTCCTTAGCCATTACAACTTCTTTTCTTTTAAACATTATACTTCCCAACCTGTCTGGGAGGTTAGTAATTATCTCAATAAGAGCTTTATTATATTTGTCTAAGTATTTGATGACAATAGCTTCAATGATGTTCTTACCTGCATCTTCATAGTCATCATAAAATTGGGCAATTGGTTTTAGATTGCCATCCACTGTAATGGTCATCAAGACATCTTCTAGGTTTATTGTGGCTTCTCCTGTCTGTGGCACATCTTGCTTTGGCCTTTTCTTAGTTTTACCCTTACCAGAGGGCTTCTCCTTGTTGCTCCTGGAAGCTTTAGTAGCCTTTGCTTTCATCTTCTTTACCTCCTCATCTGTCTCAATTTCTTCTTCATCATCCCCAATACTAACATGCATCCTTTTGGATTTGGTTTTCACTCTTTTCTGCCTAGGTGCCTCCACACTTACAGATGGTGTGGGACTGGAGGATGCAGAAATAGTTTGAGAGGTAGAGGCTCTTGTTCTTTTTCTGTCACTGTAGGCTCCTTTGGTTTCTTCTTAGACTCATTTAGAGCCTTCATAGGTTCATCTTGCTTTTCTTTGGCTTCCCTTTCTATTTGAGCCTTTGATGTTGCTTCAGAGATTTATTCTTTTGTAAACCCTTGACTCTGGGCATACTCTTCTACCTTTTTCCTTTCCTTCTTTTGAATCTCAGGCATTCTCAAGTCAACATGGACTTTCACAGATAGTTCCTCAAAAGTTCCAAATATTTTCTCAAAACGGTCCCTAGGTTTGCTAAGCATGAGTCCTGCATACCCATCTAGCACATCTACTATAACTTCATAACCCATTAGCATAATCCATACTGTCCTGGGCTCAACTGCTTCCATCATGAATTAATCTTTATTTACAATGAAGCAGATGTCATTTTTGTACTTTTCAACAATTGTCTTAGATATTCTTTTCCTAGATTGCATTACCCTCTGGAAGTTCTTGAAATATCCCCATAGGGCTGTAGTTTGTGCATCATAACTTCCAATACTATTTAAATGATTTCTAATTTGTACCACAACAGGTTTGTCTCCAACCCAAAATAGATTTTTCATGCCAGGTAATTCTTGCATAAAGTAGAAAAATAAGCACAGAATCAACTTACCATATTTGAAAGGGTATTTACTTTCTTTTGTTTTCTTTAAGTTCTCCATTAATTGTTGTCAGAGCACTTCACATAGGTCATATTCTGCATTTTCCTTGACCATTTGATATGTAGTGTATATGGTAGTACCAAAGATAGAGTTCTCTTGGTTTGTGAAATAGACCTTGTACTTGATGACCATGGATGCAAATCTAATTGCATGATCTTCAATGTCACTGATTGTCAATTCCATTTTATCAAATTTGGCACTGGTGGCTATCATTACTTTATCATTCTTCACATCTTTTAACATCGGTAATGTTCTAGTGGAGTTTAATCCAGTAACGACCCTTATGGCATCTTTTGTAATCATGAAGGGTCTCTCAAGCCATATAAATTCATCTTGTATCCTACTCAAAATGTATCGGATCCATTCATCCTCTACAAAAGTTGGAAAGTCTACATATTGAATGAATTTCTTCACTTCCAATGTCTAATATTCTTCCTTTAAATCAAAATTATTGCTGCTCAAGTGCTTCACAAATAAATCAGAAAACCTACTATGACCAAATTCATCTAGCGCAATATGAATGTATGCCCTAACATCCTTTGCATGCATTACTCCATGTGGAATATCTAAAAATACACCCATTTGATTGACTTATGTGGACTTAAAAGAGTGTTTCTTGAATTTTGGTCTTGGTCTCTAAGTTATATCAATCACTTGTGGTGTTTCCATTTTCACAAAGACTTGAATAAATTTGTAGTAGGGTTTCAAAATGAAAATACCTCTTTTGTTGAATTAGGGTTTTCTTTGCTTGAGATCAATTTGGCTTGCTTTGAATCAATTTGGAAATCTCTGTAGACACTTGAAATCTTGTTTCGATTCTCCTAGATGCTTGATATATTGAATGTAATGTGATTAATCTTTTCGAATCTAAGCCTTTTAACCCCTTAAATGCCTTAACCTAATCGTCATAAATGTAGTTTTCCAAAAGCTGTCAAACTCTTCTTTGTCAACCACAGTCAATCCAAATTGCTCTGCAATGTTCCGCATTTGATGCTTTTCTACCAGAATTTCTTTCAAAAGATTTTCCATATAATTCTTCACATCATATCTTTATGCAAGATCCTAGTACTGACTATCTGGCTAGGGGATTAAGATTTTCAATACAGCTCCCCTTGAGCCAAAGCCCCCAATTTACTTCCTGGAGGATGTATCTGCACCAGAAACTAGTGCGGATCCATCCTTGATCTCGTTTGCATCCTTTTTAATCTAGAGCTTGCTCATTTCCTTTTTGATTTCTACTAGATCAACCTTGTTCTTTCCTTTCTCTTCTTTTTTCTGTGTTTTCCTTTTCTCTGAAGGAAAGTTTCTTTTCTCATTCTTACTTCTGCATAATTTTGCAACGTGTCCAAACTTATTGCAATTGTAGCATACCACATTCCTCTGCCTCTAATTGCTTTGATTTATTCTTGATCTGCATTGGTTAGCCATGTGTCCAAATCTATTGCAAGTAGAACACTTCCCATTGAAAGATTGAGTATTTGTTGTATTGTTGGGACCATTCCTTATCATTCTTATACACTCATTTGCTTTATGACCAATTTTATTGCAATTAAAACACCAACCAAAGAAAGATGAAACATTTGGTTTATTCTACTCCTACATTGAGTAGCCATATGACCATACTTATTGTATTTAAAACAATAGCCATTGAAAAATGGGTACCTTTGAGCATTTGGTTGCCTGATCGGAGGTCTTCTAGATCTTCTTCTTTGATTCTAGAACTGATTACCTTTGTTTTTTCTCATCTCAAGGTTTTCTTGGCCTAATTTTGAGCTTTCTCCTCTTTCAAATCCTAAACCTTTCTTTTCATCTGGATATTTCTGACTATCAAGCAACTCCTCAAGCTTTGCAGAGCTTATTTTGAATTTTTCTTTAGAGCTATTAGCTTCTTCCAGATCAAATTTTAGAAGTAACACATCTTTAGCCAATTTATCACATTCCTCAGACTTATCCTTAACAACTTGATTTAGATGCCTTTCAATCTCTTCTTTCTCTTGAACTTGTAATGTTAAGTTGTTTAGGGTTTCATGTGCTTCATTCAATTGATCACTTAGCTCCTTTCTTTTCTCTTTAAACTTCTTGACTTGCTCCCTTAGCTTTAGGATGCATTCATCAGCTTCTTGAACATTAGCATTTAGATCCCTAATTTCTGCTTTAGATCTTTGAAGATCAATAAGAGCTGCTTTTAGTTCATCATTTCTCTCATATGAGCAATTTCCAAATCTTCTTGCTGCCATGAGTACACTATCCCGGATCTTCCTCAAGCTGTTAAGCCTCTTCCAAGGAACCTTTCTCTGATACTAATTATTGAATACAAGGAATACTGAGAGGGGGGTGAATCATTATTCCATAAAACCACTTCTTAGCATGTTCATTAATACAATTACCAAAATTAATAACACAAAAATAGAATAAACATGAGAACAAAAATCATAAAGACATAACACATGGACACTAGGATTTTTACGTGGAAAACCCAAAAAGGAAAAAAACCATGGTGAGTATTAGCTCACAATATATTATGATAGCAATACTAAATTACATGAAGGCTCACTATCTTTGGGCTCACTGCCCATGGACTCACTATCCTAAGAAGTGCTCACTGCACTAGGCTCACTACCAAGAAAATAGAAGAGAAGATAGAAAAAGGATTGTCTCACTGCCTACTCCAAATGCATCTATTGAATGCTAAATTGTAGTTCCATTGATGGCTTGGAGCAATATACAAATTTAAAATTCTTCATTGTGTCTGCTCTACTCTTTCTGCTCTGCTTCACATATATTCTGTTCTTCTGCCCTTGCTGTCCTTTTCTAATCACAACACTGCCTTAGATCACACACACTTTGAATTTGCACATTATCCACACCAATCCACAACTCTAATACCAAAATCTACTGAGTATATTTATCCGCAACATGAATTATCCCAAAACAAAGTTGGCATGTAAAGTATGAGACTTGTATGCCAAAGTTCTACCTTGTCGGCTTAATCATGTGCACCAATAGCAATGTGGACTCATATAATCATTCAGGAATCTTCATATAGGTCTAGACCTATTATAGAACTGTTATCACTGGGAATTACACCTGTATGCAAGGTTGGAAAAGATCTACAGTTTTGTGTAACATGGGACTAATTTCAGGTTGTGGGTGCCCTATAATGAAATTAGACCTCTAGATTGTGGGTTGGTTCCCTTAAAATATTCTATTGGAATGTATAATTTTCTATTTTGGAAAAGGGTAAGAAGGAAACTATAAGGAAATGAAGCCATAAAATTTTGTGATGCACCTAATATGGGTAAAAAATATGCAATCTAGTTCACAATATAACTCAGAAATCTGACTCACACAATCCAATCTTGGCACAAATATCACAAAAGTATTTCTAAGGCAGGCTTGAAAATAAGCTTTCTTTGAAGGAAAAGGATTTTCTCACAACATAAAAAAGATAACTTTCATGAACACAACCTAAGACCTGTAATAACAATATGCTTAATGCTGCAAGCAAAAGTGAGACGATAATTTTAAAGGTTTAATGATTAAACAGAGTAAAATTTCATCAAAATCACTTCAAACAATTAGCATTAAATGGAAAGGTAACTATTTGATTCCAAAGAATAAAGGAAATATTGCAAAAGAGACAAAAATGGAACCTATAACCTGCTGATCTCTATAAAAAATGTAAAATGGTGAGCTACAAAACCTTCTTCTCTCAAAGTGTATGAGAGCAAAAAGGTAAGAACTCAAAAGATGAGTTACAAAACCTCTTGTCTTTCAATGTGTAAAATAGAAAAGAATGCAAGAACTAGCAAAATTAATTTTTTCTTTACAATATATAGGCCTTGCTCTCACAAGAGGCACGCAAAAATATGAACTACAGCTAACTACCTCTAAAAATAATCTCCCACGAGCAACCTCAAAAATCCTTAAAAATAGGGTCTCAACTGCCACAAATTGAGCAAAAATAGCTCCAATTTGGACCTCTCCATATGCTTGACCAAAAAGTTGACCAAGAACCCTAAAAATACTCCCCAAATCATGCAAAAACCTCCTAGGTGGCCTAGTTAACTCAACTAATCAATTTGCATGATTTTGCCTTATCCAAATTGATTGTGAGTAAATAATAAGTAATTAAAATAATTACTCTATTATTGGTTACAACTTGTACTTATTTGACTTTACAATTTGTGAAAAAATAATAAAGTAATTTGGAAAATATTAGTTTATTATTTATTTTCAATTAATGTATTTGTAAAATCATGCATGAAAATATAACTCCTTATCACTCCAAATACATATGCCTAATTTGCATGATTTTAGCAAAAAATAGGACTTAGAGACAAATACAATCTCCTTATAACTCCATATTTGTATAAAAAGAAAACAAATATCCCTCTCTACCTTATCACTCCAATACACATGCAAAAAATAGCCCTCTGCCACATACACCCATCATGCAAAAAGTATTCTCTTTGACACCTTCTCTGCCATATGCATTAATGATGCCAAATACATTATACTCCTTTCATAGCTCTTTCACGCAAAAATTATCTCTGTCACCTTGTCAACTCCTTGTCTCAATTTTCCTCCTTTACATATATTTTCTTTGACTTTTAAATGATGATTCACAAGGCATAAATATTACCAACTTTGACCATATTCGGCCATTGCATGCAATCAATTTTTATGAGGAATCATGACAAGGCATATCAACCATGTGTTGGTTTGAGCATCATTTGATTATGTGGTAATTGACCTCCATGGAAAGAAAATATTGTTTGAAATTCACAAGGCATAAGTCTTACCCTTATTACTACCGACCACCTTTTGACATGCAAGATGCCCCTCCTGTCGGCCACTCCTTATGATGATCACTAGGGATTACATTATAATTGTTGTTGACCTCGGTCAACATTTGGATATAGTAATGATTGTATTTGATGAAGTAAAAAAATCAAAGAAGCTTTGAACAAAATATGATGGAACCCTAAACTTTAGTTCACTTTCATTTTACCCTCCTCACTGGCGCAGCTCTGCAACTCCATGGCACTGGGGTTTCAACTGGTTTTTCATGGCCCCCCTTGGCCTTTCTCTGTCGAACTTCATGATTTCTTGTATGGAGGAGCGGCAGGAAGTGGTAAGTGTTGTGTATTTTGTCTTTAACTGCATTTCCTTCATTATTTCTGTGAGACTTCTTCCACTTTAATGGCCACCGCCATTTCTGCACTTTATGCTCTTTCTGTAGCATTTATTTGACATGTTATTGCTTTCTATGTGTTGAATATCTTCAAAAAATGTGAGGAATGTGAAAGAAATGATAAAGACCTTCTAAAGGAGGCCGCGGCCATGAAAGTCTTCCTCTCTGCACTCAAAGGTAAATACCTTGTTCTTCTTTACTGTCAACACTTTTCTTTCACTGTATGTTAAAGAGAGACAAGAGTCTCGGCCTTCTTCATCTGGGTACTTCGATGTTCTTTTCTTCCTTGCATGGCCGTGGCCGTGGCCGTGGACACTTTTTGTAGAATATCTTTAACTTCCTGTCATGAATTTTGAAGGTTTTTCTATATACAGAATGAGGGTTTCTTAAAAAATGCATACAAATGCATTTCCCATGCACGACCATACCTGTAAACACACTGTAGCATCATTATTTCCTTGTAAATACAGAAATGATGTTAGAGTTTCATCATAAATCCATATGGGTATCTTTTATTTCTCTTCTTCAGGCACGGCTATGACAGAAATAATATTTCTTTGTAGCCTTTTCTTTCTACTGTGCAAAAAATGAGGATGAGGGTTTCATTTGAAAGAATGAGATATTCTTGAAAAAGTCAAAACATGTTCCTTCAGGTCATGGCTATGGCAGAAACACACTGTGCTATTAGAAAATTTATATGGGTATTTGTAAAAACCCCTCCTTATGCTATGACTAGGCTTTATAAAACAATTCTGTCACTTTTCTTTCTTCACTGTGCTCATGAGATGAAACTGAGGGTTTGATGAAAAATGAGGGTTTCTTGAAAAAAATGCATACAACTCCTCCTTCTGGTCATGGCTTAGGTTGAAGCATTCACTGTATTCATGAAGTATGTTAGGGTTTCAAACCCTCCTCAGCAGTTTACATCTATATGAATTCTGTAGCTTGTTCTCTTATCTCTGTACACTTCTTAGTGATGATAAATATCACTCTCTATAGCTCTGAGCAACATATGTGTTCCTTTCTGCAAAAGAAGTTGTACAAGTCTTGATGGCATCCATTATGCATTTTCTGTATCATACTTTTAACCTTCTTGAGCATAGATTTTGGTTTGTCATTTATCTTCTTTTTGAACATGGCATATACCTTCCATTACTGTATCAGTTAGACATATGATGTATGAATTTCAAATATCACTTGGTGGCTGCCTATCATATGCTCTCTATGATAAACCTTGTATCTTAATTGTTTTGATCGTGAATAGCTATTCATCTCCTTTTCATATCTCTGTCATTCCTTAAGTTTTTAGGGCTGTCATTCATTAGCATATACCTATACATGTCTGAAATTGGTATTCACTTGATCTCATTGCTTTTGTCAATTATCTTTATTAGAAGCACAATTGTATCACTTGCTTTGGCTGTACTTGATCATTGTAAATACCTACAACATGGCATTTGCTTACTGTATCATCAGATGAAACCTTTGTCTATCTCCTGCAAGCATTACTCTACAATCTTTTACTCCATCATCAGATCACAATGTGAACACTCATATGATTGATGAATAAAAAGTCATGCATAGTTTGATTGTCATTTACTCTATCTTTTGAACATCATATGCATAACAGTGAGGAGCTCCTATAGCTATTCATTCTGTTTAATATGCAATTGAGATTTGATTGGCATATATGTTCTTCTGCCCTTGATTGCTTTGATCATAAGTCTGCTATTCATCACTTCTTCATATCTCTATCATTTCTTAAGTCTGATTTTGTGAAATGTGACATAAAACATGACATTAATAAAGTGTTCTGATAATGATATGAAAGAGAGGAATACCTTTTAAGGCTGCAAATCTGTTTTGTGCATTTTGCCAACTTGACTCAGATATTACATACTTATCTAATTTGCTTTAATCAACTGTAATAAATGTCATGATGGCATATCTTCTTGTAAGTTGATTAATGATGCATACTGTAGCTTGGAATGATGCATCCTGTCCTTTTCTGATACTCCTTTTCAAATGAAAAAGAAAACATGCTAAGCTCAAACCCTTGTGGAAGCCACATTTAATCCACATGTTTATTTGTCTTCAAATGAACAACATTACTTTTCCTATACTTGCACAGTGAACAAACAATTTAGTATAAAAAATATACCTGATGGTATTGATTGATCCTCTTCATGATCTTTTCTAATTTGTAGGACTTATCTGATCTGATCTTTCATATGCAATGCATGATGTGATAAGTAGGTATATCTGTTTGATAAAAGCGTATGATAACTCTAAACATCCAGAGTGCTAACAGGGTTGTCCCCAAATATTTTGCAGGTTCAACTGATGATGGGAGCTGAAGATGAAGACTGAAGACCGGCATCAGAAAAACAACCTTCTTTCTCAGGCAATGATGGATGTTTATTTTTATCATGTGTTCATTTCATTTCTTTTATCATCTAGATCTATAGCTTGCATTTCTACAATTGCTCAGTCTAGTTACTCCCATGGCTTGTGTGGGACACATTTGAACACTTCTTTTAAACATAATCAGTTAATTTATCTTATGCACTTGATGTATGTGTATTTCTTTTTCAATCAATGCATAGGATAAAGTAACATATATTGAATGTATGTTCAAAACACATGACATGAAATAACAATTCAAAACAAGTATCTTTCTTTCTTTATTTCAAATATGATTAACTGAATAATCAATCTAACTTATAACTCTTGAAAGATAACACTATGTTAAAACAACTGTATTTCCTAAAAGATTGATACCTTGGCAACATTATTCTTTTGTCATGATGACTCATCAGTCTTGATTAGACTGATGGGTTATCCTGTCAACTGAAGTCCATTTCTGTTCTGTCGAGATATCAACTGTTCATTAAATGCATAATTTCAAAGTTTTCTTTTATTTTTCCTAAAACAACTACACTTAGGTCAAACTAATTTTAGTGTGAACAAAAATTAGTAACAAGAACAACTTAAGATGATGATCTAAACATTATCTCCTTACCACACATTGATCCAACTATGTGTCAGCCTTATACTTAAGTATGCACTTGAACTTTATTATCTGTCATACCATAACTTCTAGTGCAGACCACATGTGACTCTAGAATTCACATCAAACATTCATTGGGCATTACCAATCATACCCTCACAACTACAGGTCATAATGTTCTTGAGTGGCAATATGTGAAACTCTGATCTGTTACTTCGGTCTTAGAGAAACATTGTCAAGCTGACTGTCAAAACTTGGAACCTTGCAGATGATCTTCCAGAGGGCTTCAAACTTAGCAATTCTAGAATTAGATAGTTATTCATATGTGTTTACAACAACTTCAAACCACAAGTTTAAATTCTCAATACCAGAGGAATGTAGAGTGAATTACTCAGGTGTTCTGCACTATTTCTGACTAAATCCTGCTTATCTAAACTTAGGCAATTTACAATATGACTTCCAAAGATTATCAAGTCATGAAACTTAGGATATGACATCATATAACATCTTAGTATAACATACTAGAACTACATGGAGAGATCTTTGTCTGCGGAGGCATACTATCTCAATCACGGCCGCTTACTCTGTATAATGTATACTGCCCATAATTAGTCTTTTTGATTTTATCGACCAGAGATCCTTTTACTGGTCTTAATTCAAGAGTAGACTTAACTACTTTCATAACATCTCTGTCAATTATCAATCCTTGTTGCCATCAATGACAACATTCTACCATCACAACAGTGTCTCTTGCTAGCAACCTCCCCCTTTGGTATTGATGGCAACACTTAGTGAAAAATGCTTATCTGCTCCCCCTTACTCTGTACACTTTGTTTTTCTTCTCCCCCTTAGGTGTTTGCTCATTTTTAACTACTTTTCTTCTCCCCCTTTGACATCAATGGCAAAGGTGTATGTACATGTAGCAAAATTGTGTCAAAATTACAAAAAGTAATTTTGTTCTTGGCTGCATATATACAAATACAGTCAAAAGCTTACTTACTAGAAAGTGGAGAGGATCTCTGAGTATATGATTTTTAGTTAATCTATCTCTCCATCCCATTTGGTCTTAGCATTGTTAAGAATCTGACTATTTCCACTTATTTGAAATGCTAATTCTTCTTACCTTGTCAACAGTTGTACGCACCTCAATTATTGCCTTTATTTTTACCGCTTCTATATGAAAACTCATCATAGAATCAGGCTTAGATTCTATTATTTCTCTTACTTGGCTCATTTTACTTCTAGTGGCCTCTTTCTTTCTCTGCAAACTACTTATTTATGCATGGATGCTTTCAATCTTTGCCCTTCTGCTAGCAATGGAGTCTGTTACCAAATCAAATGTTTCTAAGAATTGTAGCAGTCTGAGCTCCAATTCTTCTATTTTCTCCTTTAACTCTTTTGAAGTTTTAGGCCAAGATAGACAAAACTTGTATATTTTGGTAGTATTCTCAATAGCAGTCTCTATATTTTAGATGCTATTATCTAAAAAAATTGCATCATTGGCTAACTTATTTTTCATTTCAATCAGCCTCTTGTCACTTATTTATGCCCTCACTTTTGTATTTGCCGCTATTTCAAAGGATTCAAAATGAGAACTTACATAGTTTATGAGCCTATTGAGTTTCTCAGATGGTGCAAGTGATGTATCTCTCTGCAGTCCAGGCATCATCTTTTCCAAAACATCAGATGCCTTATCTATTAGCTCACTATCTTGAACATAGGATTTCAAGATTTCTTCTTGGGATTTGGCCTGTACAAATGTCCCCAGCTTTAGCTTTTCTAAAGGACACATTGAGTCCAAGTTGATTTGACCTTGTATGAGCTCAAGTGCCTCCAAGACTTGTGATTCTTGTTGTTTCTCCAAAAACTCCTTAATTGTGCTTACTAAATCAACAGTGTCTCTTGTCATATCTTAAGACACTCTTTCTTCTTGATTTTGTTCCGATACTTCTAGTTTCATATCCTTTTCTTGATCTATGTTTTGTTTTGTTGAGGATCTTTTCTCTATTTGTTCATCCTTTCGGTCCTTAGTCTTTTCCTTCTCTTCAGTCTTCTCCTTGTTTTCAGTTTTCTACTTAGCTATGTCCTCATCAGCTGCATCATTAGTAGCAAGTGTCTAATCATCTTCCTTTTTCTTTATCATTTCATTAGTTTTATCTACTTTTTGATCATAGATGACTTCTGGAATGAATGTGTCATCTCCAACACTTGTATCTTTGTTGTCATATATGGTTGGGGGATGAAATTCCTTTAGTATCCTTAGAGTGATTTCCTCAATTTCCTGGACTAATTTTTCAATGTCATCTTCCATAAGAGTATTCACCCTCTTTTTTGTCCTAAACTCCTTACTATGCACTTTGGATATCTTTGCTTTATCTTCTAAAGTGATTTCAGGACATAGTTTTATTAATGTATGTTCTCTAAGCTCAATGTCCTTGGCCATTACAACTTCTTTTCTTGCAGACATTATCCTTCCCAAGCTGTCTGGGAGGTCAATAATTATCTCAATAAGAGCTTTATTATATATGTCTAAGTATTTGATGACAAAAAATTCAATGATGTTCTTATATGCATCTTCATAGTCATCATAACATTGGGTAATTGGTTTTAGATTTCCATCCATTGTAATGGCCTTCAAGACATCTTCTAGGTTTATTATGGCTTCTCCTGTCTGTGGCACATCTTGCTTTGGCCTTTTCTTAGTTTTACACTTACCGGAGGACTTCTCCTTGTTGCTTCTGGAAGATTTAGTAGCCTCTGCTTTCATCTTCTTTACCTCCTCATCTATCTCAATTTCTTCTTCATCATCCCCAATACTAACACACATCCTTTTGGTTTTGGTTTTCACCCTTTTCTGCCTAGGTGCCTTCACACTTACAGATGGTGTGGGACTAGAGGATGCAGAAATAGTTTGAGAGGTAGAGGATCTCGTTCTTTTTTGTCATTGCAGGCTCCTTTGGTTTCTTCCCAGGCTCATTCAGAGCCTTCATAGGTTTATCTTTCTTTTCTTTGGCTTCCCTTTCTATTTGAGCCTTTTCTCTTGCTTCAGAGATTTGTTCTTTTGTAAACCCTTGACTCTGGGCATACTCTTCTGCCTTTTTCCTTCTTTTGAATCTCAGGCATTCTCAAGTCAACATGGACTTTCATAGATAGTTCCTCAAAAATTCCAAATCTTTTCTCCAAAGGGTCCTTAGGTTTGCTAAGCATGAGTACTACATACCCATCTAGCACATCTGCTGTAACTTCATAACCCATTAGCATAATCCATACTGTCCTAGGCTCAACTACTTCCATCATGCATTAATCTTTATTTACAATGAAGCAGATGTCATTTTTGTACTTTTCAACAATTGTCTTAGGGATTCTTTTCCTAGATTGCATTACCCTCTAGAAGTTCTTGAAATAGCCCCATAGGGTTGTATTTTGTGCATCATAACTTCTAATTCTATTTAAATGATTTCTAATTTGTACTGCAACAAGTTTGTCTCCAGCCCAAAATAGATTTTTCATGCCAGGTAATTCTTGCATAAAGTAGAAAAATAAGCACAAAATCAACTTACCGTATTTGAAAGGGTATTTACTTTCTTTTGTTTTCTTTAAGTTCTCCATTAATTTTTGTCAGAGCAGTTCACACAGGTCATATTCTGCATTTTCCTTGACCATTTGATATGTAGTGTATATGGCAGTACCGGAGACAGAGTTCTCTTGGTTTGTGAAATAGACCTTGTACCCGATCACCATGAATGCAAATCTAATTGTGTGATCTTCAATGTCATTGATTGTCAATTCCATTTTATTAAATTTGGCACCGGTGGCTGTCATTACTTTATCGTTCTTCATAGCTTTTAACATCGGTAATGTTCTAGTGGAGTTTAATCTAGTAACGGCCCTTATGGCATCTTTTGTAATCATGAAGGGTCTCTCAAGCCATATAAATTCATCATGTGTCCTACTCAAAATGTACCAGATCCATTCATCCTCTGCAAAAGTTGGAAAGTCTACATATTGAATGAATTTCTTCACTTCCAATGTCTTATATTCTTCCTTTAAATCACAATTTTTGCTGCTCAAGTGCTTCACAAACAAATTAGAAAACCTACTATCACCAAATTCATCTAGGGAAATATGAATGTATGCCCTAACATCCTTTACATGCATTACTCTGTGTGGAATATCTAAAAATGCACCCATTTGATTAACTTATGTGGACTTAAAAGGGTGTTTCTTGAATTTTGGTCTTCGTCTCTAAGTTATATCAATCACTTGTGGTGTTGTCATTTTCAAAAAGACATGAACAAATGTGTAATTGGGTTTCAAACAAAAAATACCTCTTCTGTTGAATTAGGGTTTTCTTCACTTGAGATTGATTTGGCTGTCTTTGAATCACTTTGGAAATCTCTGTAGACACTTGAAATCTTGCTTCGATTCTCTTGGATGCTTGATAGATTGAATGTAATGTGATTAATATTTTCAAATCTAAGCCTTTTAACCCCTTGAATGCCTTAACCTAATCGTCATAAATGCAGTTTTTCAAAAGCTGTCAAACTCTTCTCTGTCAACCACAGTCAGTCCAAATTGCTCCGCAATGTTCCGAATTTGATCCTTTTCTATCGAAATTTCTTTCAAAATATTTTCCATATAATTCTTCACATCATATCTTTGTGCCAGATCCTAGTATTGACTATTTGGCTTGGGGATTAAGATTTTCAATACAACTCCCCTTGAGCCAGAGCCCCCAATTTACTTCTCGGAGGAAGTATTTGCACCATAAACTAGTGCAGATCCATCCCTGATCTCATTCACATCCTTTTTAATCTAGAGCTTGCTCATTTTCTTTTTGATTTGTACTAGATCAACCTTGTTCTTTCCTTTCTCTTCTTTTTGCTATGTTTTCCTTTTCTCTGTAGGAAAGTTTCTTTTCTCATTCTTACTTTTGCATAATTTTACGTGTCCAAACTTATTGCAATTGTAGCATACCACATTCCTATGCCTCTAATTCCTTTGATTTATTCTTGATCTACATTGGTTAGCCATGTGTCCAAATCTATTGCAAGCAAAACACTTCCCATTGAAAGATTGAGTATTTCTTGTATTGTTGGGACCATTCCTTATCATTCTTCTACACACATTTGCTTTATGACCAATTTTCTTGCAATTAAAACATTGACCAGAGAAAGATGAAAATTTTTATTTATTCTACTCCTACACTGAATAGCCCTATGACCATACATATTGAATTTAAAACAATAGCCATTGAAAGATGGGTACCTTTGAGCATTTGGCTGCCTGACTAGAGGTCTTCTTGATCTTCTTCTTTGATTCTAGAATTGATTACCTTTGTTTTTTTCTCATCTCAAGGTTTTCTTGGCCTAATTTTGAGATTTCTCCTCTTTCAAATCCCAAACCTTTCTTTTCATCTAGATATTTCAAACTATCAAGCAACTCCTCAAGCTTTGCAAAGCTTATTTTGAATTTTTCTTTATAGCTATTAGCTACTTCTAGATTAAATTTTAGAAGTAACACATCTTTAGCCAATTTATCACATTCCTTAGACTTATCTTAACAACTTCATTTAGATGCCTTTCAATCTCCTCTTTCTCTTCAACTTCCAATGTTAATTTGTTTAGGGTTTCATGTGCTTCATTCAATTGATCACTTAGCTCCTTGTTTTTGTCTTTAAACTTCTTTACTTGCTCCCTTAGATTTAGGATGCATTCATTAACTTCTTGAACATTAGCCTTCAGATCCCTGATTTCTGCTTCAGATCTTTCAAGATTAATAAGAGCTGCTTTTCGTTCATCATTGCTCTCATATGAGCAATTTCCAAATTTTCTTGCTGCCATGAGTACACTATCTTGGATCTTCCTCAAGCTGTTAAGCCTCTTCTAAGGAACCTTGCTTTGATACTAATTGTTAAATACAAGGAATACTAAGAGGGGGGGTGAATCATTATTCCACAAAACCACTTCTTAGCATGTTCATTAATCCAATTACCAAAATTAATAACATGGAAACAAAATAAACATGAGAACAAGAACCATAAAGACATAACATATGGACACTAGGATTTTTACGTGGAAAACCCAAAAAGGGAAAAGCCATGGTGAGTGTTAGCTCACAATATATTATGATAGCAATGCCAAATTACATGAAGGCTCACTGCCTTAGGGCTCAATGCCAAAGGACTCACTGTCCAAAGTAGTGCTCACTACCAAGAAAATAAAATAGAAGATAGATGAAGGATTGGCTCACTGCCAAGAGATGATTGCTCCAAATGCATCTATGGAATGATGAATTATAGTTCCATTGATGGCTCAGTATGCAGATTCAAAAGTCTTCATTGTGTCTCCTCTACTCTTTTTGCTCTGCTTCACATATATTATGTTCTTCTGCCTTTCCTATCCTTTTCTGATCACAATACTGCCTTAGATCGTACACACATTAAATTCATACATTATCCACACCAATCTACACCTCCAATACCAAAATATATAGAGTATATATATCCACAACATGAATTATCCCAAAACAAAGTCAGCATGTAAAGTATGAGACTTGTATGCCAAAGTTCTACCTTGTCAGCTTAATCATGTGGACCAATGACAATGAGGACTCATATAGTCATTCAAGAATCTTCATATAGGTCTGGACCTATTATAGAACAACTTAAGATGATGATTTAAACATTGTCTCCTTACCACACATTGATCCAACTGTGTGTCGGCCTTATACTTAAGTATGCATTTGAACTTTATTATCTATCATACAATAACTTCTAATGCAGACCACATGTGACTCCAGAATTCACATCAAACATTCACTGGGCATTACCAATTATACCTTCACAACCACAAGTCATAATGTTCTTGAGTGGCAATATGTGGAACTCTGATATGTTACCTCTGTCTTAGAGAAATACTATCAAGATGACTGTCGAAACTTGGAACCTTGTTGATGATCTTTCGTAGGGCTTCAAACTTAGCAATTCTGGAATTAGATATTTATTCATATGTGTTTACAACACCTTCAAACCGCAATTCAAAATTCTCAATACTGGAGGAATGCAGAGTGAATTACTCAGGTGTTCTGCATTGTTTATGACTGAATCCTGCTTATCCGGACTTAGGCAATTTGCAATATGACTTCCAGAGATTATCAATTCATGAAACTTAGGATATGACATTGTATAACATCTAAGTATAACATACTAGAACTGCATGGAGAGATCTTCATCTATGGAGGCATACTATTACAATCACTATCACTTACTCTGTATACTATATACTACCCATACTTAGTCTTTTTGACTTTCCAGACCAAAGATCCTTTTACCAGTCATAACACAATAATAGACTTAACTACTTTCATAACATCCCTGTTAGTTATCAATCCTTGTTTCGATCAGTGACAATATTCTACCATCACAGCAGTGTCTCTTGCCAACAGGGTGGATAATACCCCTTTCTTTTGATTGTTTGGCATTATTTTTCTTTCATTTCACAGAATTAGGCCCCCCATACCTTGCATATATTGGGGACATCCTTATTCAAGCTTGTACAACCTAGCTCAAGATCTATTTGGCTACACCTACTTGATTAATTATAGAATTGTTGATGTGTCTTCTTGTGCTTGCTTAATCATCACATTCAAACTTAAAAGTCAGACTTGCTTATGTGTCTTGTGTGTGTGATTCATGTGTGTATATGTGTAATCATTTGTTTGCAAAATTCCAAATCAAGCTATCAACACAAACACATAAACACATCATTCTAAACATTCTTGTCATCACATTCATTCTAAGACAACTCATCCTAATCAAAATACTAATCATCCAAGTCATCTTTCTTGTCACCATCATCCAATCACATTATCCTAATTTATCCTCACATTTCACATCATCATCATGGTCCTAGTCAAACACTAGTCAAAATGGTCCTAATCCTTAGCAAGCCTATCCCAAATTCAAAGCCCAAACTTATACTTAGAGGAGGCCCTCCCCCTAATCCTAATGATGAGACCAACTCTAAGCCCAAAATATACTCCAAGGAGGCCCTTCTCCTAATCCTAATGATGAGACCAATGCAAGACCTAAGCTTATCTTTCTATGGGCCACTCCTCCTATTTCCAATGATGACAAGAATCATGTCTCATACCTTGAGGAACAAGATGAAATACAAAGACTTAAACACATGTGCACAATACCATGCCAACACTAGAGGACAAGGTCCTAGCACCCCAACTCCAAGAACTCATTCAAACACTTCACCAAATACCCCAACCCCTAGACCAACAAACCATACAATGATTCCAAGCCCTCATCCAACAACTTCAACAAAGCCAATCACCTCAAATACAACACCTCCTATCCCAAGCCCAACAATTCATAGAAACTTTTCAATCCCAAACACAACCACACATTCCACCTCAATCCTATGTGTCATCCTCCACTTCATACCATCATAATTCATCCACCTATCAAGTCTATTATACATCAACTTATCCCACTCCTTACCAACCTAGTCCATCCATATGTCAAGTCCATTCCACATCAACTAATCTTAACCAACATCCATATCAATTCACTTCACAACCAGAACATGCAAGCCTAAACTATCCCTTGCAACAAGATCAAATGCCCTCAAGTTCTAATGCTGCCTTTGACAAGGGGAACACCACTCTAGCTTGTGGGACCTATAATTATATTATACCACCATCCAATCAAATGCCTATCCTAAAGCCACCATGTCCTAGTACTAATCTATTGGTCCCTCAACCTTCTAATCCATCAAACCTTTCATTACCCCCACCATCATCTAATCCTCCATCAACCCCATGCCTTAAATTCAAACATTACAAAAGTAAACCTATGGAGTTACCCAAATCCACCCATACACCTACAAAGGATGTGATCCAAGGGCTACTAGCAAGGATTCAACCATGTCACCAAATTCCTATCCTTGAGCCTACCAAGGCACCTTCTAACACCATACCTAGTCTTCCAACCCCATCACATGGTACACACCCCCTCAAGCCTATTGAAGAGTCTCCTCCCATGAGTCCAAGTCAACCTCCATCATGTACCTATGCAATTGACCATCTAGAACATATCAAGCCTCCCCAAGAGCCTTCCACTTCCACCCCCATTCAAGAAAGTCAAGAGTTATGTCAAGGGTATAATCCTAAGCATGTGGAGATATCAAGCCCTCATCCTAATCAAGATCAAATCACTTTTATTCAACCCATCCATAACATGTATCTTTTCCATGATGAAGATATTACCCATGATGAAGAACATATTCATGAGAATCTTGATCCTATTCATATCCCCACAACCATTCACGAGCAAGACACCCAAGACATACATACTCAATCTAATGAAAGTCTTGTTTATCAACTTAAGCATTCACCCTATTTCATGGCCTTCCTTCAAAGAAAAGAAACTTCTCCTCCATCTAGCCCTACCCATGATCCCACAACATTCAATTCCCATGATGATGATAGGGAGGACTCTAGGCTGCTTGCTTCTGCATCCTGTAGGTGTACAAGACCATTTGACAACTCTAGCCTCCCTACCAATTCAAAGTGCTAACAGACATCTTTCTACACAAAAATGTCAGCTAAAATCCTCAACTCTTTGCAGAGATGGAAAACTCCATTTCACTGCTTGGTGTGGGACACATACCTTGTCCTCACTGCTTTCCAAGATGCTGCCTCAATGGCACATAACTTTCTGAGCCCGTTGCCCCCCTTCTCACTCTATTCAAGGGTCTGGACTGCTTGGTACTCACTTTCCTTCTCTCTATTTTTCCACCCCTGCAAATCTATTTTCCTACTTGTTTATCTAGCCGGACTCCTCACTGAGCTCGCCTAGAACAAGCATGCATTGCCTCTAGCCAGCAATCCGACCACCACACAAAAGAAAAACAAACAAAAAGCATGGCTCTGCAAGATGGCCTCCATACAGTACAATGGAACTTGAGGCATCATCAATACAGAGTCATGGTTTGCAAAAGAGAACAAAACTATAGAAACAGAAAGACTAATCTACTTCAGAATGATAAAGTGAAAACAGAACAGAATGTACAAATGATCGAACTGCTGTATTTTATTTCTGTTCAAAAATTCTGATTACATCAAAATGCTTCACACACCAAAATTTACTTCTTCGATTCTCCTTCTGCTGAACTCCTCTACAGAAAGAATGCTACATCTTATGTATTTGCTCATGTCCATTACAGGTCGGTTCAACTTCCATACCGGTTGGTATTCCAATTGTCGGTTCAGTTCTGTGCTATCGGTGTGACAAACAACTATCGGTCTGTCCCGAAGTCTTTCCACCGATGTGTCATCTCTTCCCAATGGCCTGTGTGATCTGTAGACTCCCATCGATTCCCAAATTACTTTTGCAATCTCATCGATTCTCATGCAAACGACCGTTCATTCCAACTGGCATCACTCTTTTCCAACCGTTACAAAACTACCAAACCGTTCGCATATTCGTGAGGACCTTTAGTCCCACATGCATCCGGCATTGAGGGATTTCCAGTTTATAGGTCTGATGACACGGTAAGACTAGTGTCGACACTTTTGCCGCCGACGACCCCAGTCTATCCCCATCGGCACAACTCAAACCATCGGCCAACGTTCCATCCTTCACTCTGACGGTTCCACGTCCCACCGATACCAAAGACAACATGCCTTCATTGGAATAATAGACAACCATCGGATAGACACCCAAATCTCAGACCGACCAAGTATCTCATGCTGACGCCAATGCCTCACCAACTACCATCGGGGTGACAGATGACATCGGAACAACATCCCTAGGATTGGCCGATAGTATATCTCACGCCGATGCCAACCCTTCATCGGTATAACATGAAGCGATCGGAGACACAACCACAGGCTCCATCGATGACCACCCTCCTACCGATGGACATCACACATCGGTAAGACCTTCAACTGTCGGCCTACGATCAAATCCTTAGCCCGATACTCATACTCATGCCGATGTCTTCGGCCAACTCCACATCGGTGAAACTCGATGTTTATCACCCCGATCGGTGAGATGATACACTGTTGGCTCACGATTATTTCCTCAGCCCGATGCCAAGGCTCACACCGATGACCCACTTTAGATAAGTAAAAACTTCTTCCCGCCAAGGCTTATCACGCCAAAATGCAATTATAAGAAAATTTCACATCACACCAAAAATGTGCAGTATATACATGGGCTCTGAGCCCTTGGTGCTCCTGCACCAAACTCCCCCTGTGCGGAAGAAGTCAAGTCACCTCTGGTGACAATGAGGCAAAATCAATGCCCCTCTTTTTAAATTCTGACTCTGCAACCCAGGTAGCTTCTGCTTCAGGCAACTACTTCCATTTGATCAAATGCTCCATGTAGACACCATGTCTGGTTTGCTTCTGTACTCTTGAATCCAGTATTCTCTTTGCCTGCAGTTTGGGTTTTAATGGCAAAGTCACATCTTTTGTTGTCTGTTCCTTCTCTGAAATGGATCCATCTGCTACTGACTGAGGACCCCTGTATTTCACCAGGTCTTGGACATTAAACACTGGTGAGATTGCCAAATCTTCTGGCAATTCAATTCTGTATGCATTGTTACCATACTTGTTCAGGATTCTGCAAGGACCAATTCTCCTCATCTGCAGTTTGGTTGGCATTCCTTTCTGCATTCTGGCTTTGTTCAAGTGCACCATAACTAGATCACCAACCTCAAACTGAATATCCCTTCTGTGGGCATCTACTCTATCCTTGATCTTCTGTGTGTTCTCTGTCAAGGTTTTCTTCACCTGCTCATGCACTTCTTTCATGGATTGTGCAAAATCCTCTGCATGTCCACTTCTGTTCTCCATGTTTCCCATAATCCTGAGCTCACATATACCTCTGGGATGCATTCCATAGACTATTTCGAATGGACTCTTACCAGTAGTCCTATTCACACTGTCATTATAGGCAAATTCTGCCTGATGAATGACAAGATCCCAACTCTGTCCATATTCTTTGGTTATACACCTTAACAGGTTGCCCAATGTCCTGTTTACCACCTCTGTCTGACCATCTGTCTGTGGGTGATATGCTGAACTGAAAGATAAATTTGTTCCCAATCTCTGCCACAATGTTTTCCAGAAATGCCCCATGAATTTAGCATCTCTGTCAGACACAATGCTTGCTGGAAGTCCATGAATTCTGATCACTTCTCTGAAAAATAAGTGTGCTATATGACTGGCATCATGAGTCACTTTGCAGGGAATGAAATGACTCATCTTGCTAAACCTGTCCACAACTACATATATGCTGTCATAACCAGTCTTAGTCTTAGGCAAACCAACTACAAAATCCATGCTTACACATTCCCATGGCCTGGAAGGAATGGGTAAGGGTTGGTACAGTCCTGCATTAGAAGTGGTTCCCTTGGCCTTCTGACATATGGTACACTGCTCTACATACCTTCTGATGTCTCTGTGCATCCTTGGCCAATGATAGAATCTTTGGACTAGCTCCAGTGTCTTGTTCAGACCAAAATGGCCGCTCAGACTGCCATTATGCTTCTCCTGTATGAGATTTTCTCTCATAGATCCTCTTGGCACACATAATTGTCCACCTTTGAATAGCAATCCCTGCTGTAAGGTAAAATCTGCAAATTCACTGTCAAAGTGATTCTCAAAATCTTGACATACCTTGTATGCCTCAGCAAAATCTTCATCATCTTGGTAAAGATTCTTGAAATCTTCAATCCCAATGCTCTTCAATTGCACTTCCTGTACTGTGAGCAATCTTCTGCTCAAAGCATCTGCAACTCTGTTCAGCTGCCCCTTCTTATGCTTAATTGTAAAGGTATAAGACTGCAGGTACTCCATCCATTTGATATGCCTGCTGCTTAACTTATCCTGTGAGTTCAGAAAACTTAGAGCTTGGTTATCTGTGTAGACCACAAATTCTTTAGGTAGGAGATAATGTCTCCACTTCCTCAATGCTTGGACTAGAGCATACAACTCTAAGTCATATGAAGAGTACTTACTCTTTGCTTCATTCAGCCTCTCACTGAAAAAGGCTACAGGTCTGTTTTCTTGATTTAGCACTGCTCCTACAGCTATATTACTTGCATCACATTCAATAGCAAATAGCTTATCAAAACTAGGCAACAACAAAATAGGTTGTGTTGCTACCTCTTTCTTCAACCTTTCAAAACTTCTATCTGCCGCTGGTGTCCATTTGAATTTTGCTTTCATTCCACCCTTAATTGTATCCAACATAGGTGCACATATTCCACTAAAATTTCTGATAAACTTTCTGTAAAACTGGGCTAAGCCATGAAAACTTCTCACCTCTGTGGCTGCTCTGGGAGTAGGCCAGCTCAATATGGCTTCTACTTTGGACTTGTCCATCTTCAACTCTCCTTGGGACACCACAAAACCAAGGTATACCAATTCCTGCTTCATGAATTCACACTTCTCCAGATTGATGGTTAGTTGTTCATCATGTAATTTTTGCAAAACAATATTTACATGTTCTAGATGTTCTTCCTTGGTCTGACTAAAAATTAGAATATCATCTAGAAAAACAACAACAAATTTACCAATGTAATCCTTTAGGACTTCATTCATGAGCCTCATAAAGGTGCTGGGTGCATTTGATAGACCAAATGGCATAACAAGCCATTCATACAGTCCTTCTGTGGTCTTGAAGGCTGTCTTCCACTCGTCACCTTCCTTGATTCTTATTTGGTGGTAACCACTCTTCAGGTCTATCTTGGTGAAATACTTTGCTTTTCCAATACAGTCCATGAGATCTTCAATTCTGGGAATTGGGAATCTATACCTTATAGTTATCTTGTTTATGGCTCTGGCATCTGTACACAATCTCCATGATCCTCCTTTCTTGGGTGCCAACACTGTGGGCACTGCACAAGGACTAATACTCTTCCTGATCAATCCTTGATCTAGCAATTCCTGCACTTGCCTGGAAATCTCTTTGTGCTGATCTGGAGTCATCTTGTAAGGTGCCTTGTTTGGCAAAGATGCCCCTGGAATCAGGTCTATCTGATGGCTTATTGCTCTCTGTGGAGGCAATGTGGTTGGTGTACCATCACTGATTATGCCTTTATACTTCTCCAGTATAGGCTGCACTTCTTTGGGAATCTCTGTCTTCTTACCCTGTTGTCCTTCTTTTGGTTTCACTATGATGGCATAACCAATACCATCTTCCTTAAGAGTATTCAGAAACTCTTTTCCACTCACAACCAAGATATTAGGACTCTTTGTCTGAACTGCATCTTCATCCTCCAATGACTGAATCTTATAGGTGACACCATCCTTCTGAAAAGAATAGGCATTCTTCTCACCATCATGTACTGCTTTTCGGTCATACTGCCATGGTCTGCCCAATAAGAGATGGCATGCATCCATGGGTAGTATATCACATAATACCTTATCCTTGTAGCCACCTATACTAAACTCTACCCAACTTTGTTCATTTACTACCACATGTTGACCCTTATTCAACCATGTGACTCTATATGGGTTTGCATGAGTAATTCTTTTCAAATTCAGTTTCTTAACTGCCTCATCAGAAATAATATTATCAGTGGATCCTGAGTCTATGATAATTTTACATACCTTATTCAAAATCTTGCACTTGATTCTGAATAGTGCTCTCCTCTGGCTTGGTTCAGACTTTACTGGTTCCTTCATCAAAGTTCTCCTTATCATCAGATTCTCTCCATCTTCTGAGTTCAGATTGACCTCAGGTGACTGGCTGCTGGATGCATTATCTTGGACATAGTGATTTCTCTTATCACCTCCTTGAGAAGAGGGTGTGGCCTTTTCTGGACATCTATACGCTGGATGACCTAGATTGCCACAGTTGTAACACTTCATATTTGTGAAATAGGATCCTCTGCCTGATTCTCCTGACCTTCCTCTGTTAGACCCTCTTCCTCTGTGGTTTCCTCTACCACTTGACTCCCCACTCTGCTCTGTGAGTTTGGATTCTGCTTGGGATCTATTGTCAGTATTTCTTCCACCAAAACCTCCTCTGTGTCCTCTGTTATCTCTGCCTCTTCCTCTTCCTCTGCTATTTGAGTCTTGTTTCCTCTTATTCTTTTCCTCCACTTTCAGTGCTAGCTGATAGCATTTTTGCACTGTGGTAGGGCACAATAAACTGATTTCTTCTTGTATATTCCACTTCAGACCATTAAGGTACCTTGCTACCTTTATGCTTTCATCCTCCATTACTTTGGACCTTAAGCATAGCTTTTGGAATTCTTCAGTGTATGCACTGACATCTAATTCCTTTTGTCTCAGATTCTGTCTCTTCCTGTGCAGCTGTATTTCATAATCTTCTGGCATATATGCTTCTTTGATTTTAGCTACCATTCCGTTCCAAGTAGCTATGGGCTTCTTATCTTCTTTTGCTCTTTCAGTCTGCACAAATTTCCACCAGGTTAAGGCAGCTCCCCTGAGTCTGGATTTGGCCACCTTTACTTTCTGTGCCTCGCTTACACCATCACATTCAAAGTGATTTTCAAGTCCTTCTATCCACTCCATGACCAAATCTGGGTCCATTTTCCCACTAAAAAGTGGTACTCCTTCCAATGTTTTACCACTCATTGCTTTCAAAGCTTTCAAGAATGGTTCTTCTTCCAATTTAGGATCAGGTGTGGGCTCTTCATCTTCTACAGATACACCTTTTCCCTTATCCTCAGAATTTTTAACTCTCTGGCTGACTTCTTTAGTCTTTTGCAACATTACACCTAGCTTACTCTCCATTTCTGCTAGTCTTTCTTGTAGGAGTCTATTCTCCTCTTCTTGATCTTCAACCTTCTTTGCTAACTCTGCATTAGTCACCATTTTCTTGGATGAACTAACAGACTCACTTGAACTCGGTGATGACATACAACTCTTCTATTCCTATCTAGGAATAACCCAAATCTTACTGCTCTGATACCAATTTGATAGGGAGGACTCTAGGCTGCCTGCTTCTGCATCCTGTAGGTGTACAAGACCATTTGACAACTCTAGCCTCCCTACCAATTCAAAGTGCTAACAGACATCTTTCTACACAAAAATGTCAGCTAAAATCCTCAACTCTTTGCAGAGATGGAAAAATCCATTTCACTGCTTGGTGTGGGACACATACCTTGTCCTCACTGCTTTCCAAGATGTTGCCTCAATGGCACATAACTTTCTGAGCCCGTTGCCCCCCTTCTCACTCTGTTCAAGGGTCTGGAGTGCTTGGTACTCACTTTCCTTCTCTCTATTTTTCCACCCCTGCAAATCTATTTTCCTACTTGTTTATCTAGCCGGACTCCTCACTGAGCTCGCCTAGAACAAGCATGCATTGCCTCTAGCCGGCAATCCGACCACCACACAAAAGAAAAACAAACAAAAAGCATGGCTCTGCAAGATGGCCTCCATACTGTACAATGGAACTTGAGGCATCATCAATACAGAGTCATGGTTTGCAAAAGAGAACAAAACTATAGAAACAGAAAGACTAATCTACTTCAGAATGATAAAGTGAAAACAGAACAGAATGTACAAATGATCGAACTGCTGTATTTTATTTCTGTTCAAAAATTCTGATTACATCAAAATGCTTCACACACCAAAATTTACTTCTTCGATTCTCCTTCTGCTGAACTCCTCTACAGAAAGAATGCTACATCTTATGTATTTGCTCATGTCCGTTACAGGTCGGTTCAACTTCCATACCGGTTGGTATTCCAATTGTCGGTTCAGTTCTGTGCTATCGGTGTGACAAACAACTATCGGTCTATCCCGAAGTCTTTCCACCGATGTGTCATCTCTTCCCAATGGCCTGTGTGATTTGTAGACTCCCATCGATTCCCAAATTACTTTTGCAATCTCATCGATTCTCATGCAAACGATCGTTCATTCCAACTGGCATCACTCTTTTCCAACCGTTACAAAACTACCAAACCGTTCACATATTCGTGAGGACCTTTAGTCCCACATGCATCCGGCATTGAGGGATTTCCAGTTTATAGGTCTAATGACACGGTAAGACTAGTGTCGACACTTTTGCCGCCGACGACCCCAGTCTATCCCCATCGGCACAACTCAAACCATCGGCCAACGTTCCATCCTTCACTCCGACGGTTCCACGTCCCATCGATACCAAAGACAACATGCCTTCATCGGAATAACAGACAACCATCGGATAGACACCCAAATCTCAGACCGACCAAGTATCTCATGCCGACGCCAATGCCTCACCAACTACCATCGGGGTGATAGATGACATCGGAACAACATCCCTAGGATTGGCCGATAGTATATCTCACGCCGATGCCAACCCTTCATCGGTATAACATGAAGCGATCGGAGACTCGGAGACACAACCACAGGCTCCGTCGATGACCACCCTCCTGCCGATGGACATCACACATCGGTAAGACCTTCAACTGTCAGCCTATAATCAAATCCTTAGCCCGATACTCATACTCATGCCGATGTCTTCGGCCAACTCCACATCGGTGAAACTCGATGTTTATCACCCCGATCGGTGAGATGATACACTGTCGGCTCATGATTATTTCCTCAGCCCGATGCCAAGGCTCACACCGATGACCCACTTTGGATAAGCAAAAACTTCTTCCCGCCAAGGCTTATCACGCCAAAATGTAATTATAAGAAAATTTCACATCACACCAAAAATGTGCAGTATATACATGGGCTCCGAGCCCTTGGTGCTCCTGCACCAGATGAGACACTTGGCTCCCAAGAAAACATAGAAGATCAAACCAATAGCTTGGATCTAAATGAATATAATCAAGATCCTAATGATCCTTTCTCATCCACTATTGACTCCATTTCAAATCCATCATATCCCTGTTGGCATGATTGGCATATTATGTGTTAGCATTGATGTCAACGTGTTTATGGATCAGTTGTTTAAGTGGTTTGATCAGGTACACATGAGTTTATGATGTGACATTATGTTTTGAGATTGCTGGTAAATGGAAATATGGCACATTGTGTTGGATATTGTTGGAATGAGATTTGTCATTGATGTCAAAAAGGATGTCATCTTCACATCTTCAAGACGTAGATCAATATGTTGTGTTGATGGTTGATAACTTGATGCATAGCTTTATGCTTCAATAGTATAAGTTGCAATAATTGTGTTTGTTGGTGTTACTACTCATGGTACTTGGTTGATCATTCCTGTCAGTTAATGGTGTGACTGAGAATTGGTGCATTCCAAAAGGCATTCAGTGGAAGAGGTTTTCTCAAAGGCATGATAGAAGAAGGCTTAGATAACCCTAATGCATATATCTCTTCAAAGTCTATCTTCTTTATCTATATCATTGGTATGACATTCTGTATCAGAGGTATATTCTATATTTGTAGTCAGAGAGCATTTATTTATTTGAAAATTATTTGAAGTGTTGCAATTTAGATAAAGGCTTTTTTATTGTTGTTTGGGGCTCTAAACCCTAACATCTTAATATCTCTCTATACACTTCACTACCCGTCATAAGGTTTTGAACTTTTTGTTAATGTGTAAGGTTGACCCTCTATCGCAGGTGCAGTAACTTAAGGTGACCTTCTCAAGGGTTCTTAAAACATTCATCCATCGGCCCCTTTGATTCTCTCCACCACTAGCACCAGTCATCCCTTATGAGCGGTGGTGCCATAAAGCTAAATCGAC
This sequence comes from Cunninghamia lanceolata, assembly GCA_027924645.1. NCBI lineage: Eukaryota > Viridiplantae > Streptophyta > Pinopsida > Cupressales > Cupressaceae > Cunninghamia > Cunninghamia lanceolata. The sequence goes on along the minus strand of BSBN01000547.1, from coordinate 21,341,596 downwards.
GGCTTGTTTTTAAATTTTGATGGGCACGATCTTTCATATCAATAGTTGATATTTAAATTATTGACCCCGCTCCCCTATTTCTTATTTGATGGGTCTGTGGCCTTCAAAAGCATTGAGAGTGCAAAAATAAGGTTTTTTGAGGCTATTTTTAGACATTATGAAAGTAGTTTCTTTTGGGATTTAAAAGCTCTATTTATTAATGAGATTTTTTGCTATTTTAAAACTCCTTCATGGCATTGAAGGAAAAAGATGGTGTTTACTTGTTTTTTTCTAAAATGGGCACCTTTTTAGTGGAGACTTAAATCCTTTATGGAGATAAGGTGCCTATAATGTTTTTTTATTTTCTTGTCTTCATGAAGAGGAGGGTTAGAGAGTGGGTCTTAAGATGGTATAGGAGTTTTATTTCTTGATAGGGCAGATTGGTTAAAAATTATTGAAGACTTTTATTTGCAAGTGTTGGAAGCTATTTTATGATTTTTATTTTTAAATGGGAGATAGAAAATGCAGAGAAATAATGGAAAAAGAAAGATAGTATTTTTCTTTATTATTGATTGCAGTACATTATGAATCTAATTTGAGGACTGATATATGCAGGTGTGAATATATTTTTGACAGGGTCTTTATGAATTGGTGGAAGCTAATTAAAGTATTAGATTTTTATGAAGACTTTGGTGCGCTTGCAGAGATTAAAAATTGGAAGAAGATGTCTTTCTGATATATAACTTTAGGGAGGATATTGAAAATGTGAGAGGACTGAAAAATACAGTAGAATACATTCCTTGACTGAGAAGTATTAATAGTGAATGAAGTATGGATATTTGAGTATGATTATGCAGGTGAATCAGGTGATTGCAAGGATGAATGTTTTGTCTAAAGATTGAGAGGTGTATGAGTTGATATTGCAGGTGATTCAAGCACAGTAAGAGGATATTATAGAGAACATATATAGAGCAATTGATTTCATGATTGTGAGGGAGAATGATATGTTGTTATGAGCATTGTATTGAAATAGAGAAACCCTTTGTACCCTTTATGTTATTCTAAGATTGTATTGTATACACCTAAAAATAGATCGAGTCGAATTAAATAAATATTTTAATTATTATTTTATTTCTATTCTTCTATCAATAAATAAATATCCTAATTTATTTATCTGATTCACATTCATCTTAATCTTCCAAAAATTAAATAAAAATTAGTTTATTTAATTAATTCATCCAAATTCCTCTAAATCATACTCAATTGAATAATTCCAAATTATTTAATTAATCATCTATCCTAAAGTCGTAATTCTAGAAATCCACATCAAATCCACCTCACTTTACACCTCATCATGTTGCACACATAATTGAATATTTTCAATATTTAATTATATAATTATCCTCACCCACATGTCCTATTTATCCTCTAACCATCCCTATTCTTAAGAGCTTGGTCTTTCCATGTCATCATAGTCAAAGGACACTTAGAGACACATGTCTCATAGTTCCTAGATTCCTTCCAACAATTCTACAAAGAAAGACTCCTTCTTTGACCCATGTCTTTTGGTCCTTGAGAACATTGTGACAAGTGGCCTCTTGCACACACCTTTCTCTCCACCATGTCATCGTAGGAGGAACATTTTCCTTATTCTTCTCCCTCATTCCAACTAATCCAATCTCTACCATACACATTACATGACTCATTCCTCCACTATGGATCTTTCGACACTTGGATTTGAGCCTCCTTGGTCTATAAAAGAAAGCTCCTCACCTCCATTTAAAATCACAAGAGTTTTTTAGTAATTATATGCTGCAGAAATTTCCATCAAGCAATCAAGTGTGCCTTTGGCACCCCTCATTTGCATTTCAATAACATCATCACCATTGCATTAGCATTAGCTTCATAATCTCATCATATCAATATCCATAGCATTATCAATGGCTTCATATCATATTCATCTTAGCTTTGCATTGTAGTTTTGTTCACTTTGCATATTCATCCACAAAATCCATTCCTCTCTTTGTCATCTTGGAAAGAAAGGAAGTACACTTCTGAGAGTGGTATAATCATCAACAAGATCATTGAGAAGATAGGAAACAATGGAATGCATGGGATAAACCAGTTTGACAAGGTATAACTTATTGTCATGCCTGCATTTCCCATGCGGTCATGACACACAACACATGTGTCATGTCCACATTTGCCATGTGGTCATGACACGAACTGCAAAAAACTTTTCTACCTATCCCTAGGAACCCCCTCACACGCGTCTGCGTGCTCGGTGGCAATACGCATAAGGCATAAACATGTCAATATAACCACGATGATGATAGCCATCTAGGGGGTATGCGACACAAAATGTGTCGCTTCTAGGGTTAGACTATTTTAAATCTGCACCCTAAGTTTCCTAGGTGAAGATGATCTTGCCAGCATCGAACCCTAATTTAACTCAGATCAAAAAGTGATTAAGTAAAACTATGGCAAGATGGCATGTGATTAAAGTGGAATACTGGAAAACAAGATAAAACACTGCATAGAATAAACCCTAGGAATCTAGCAAAATTTCGGCAGCATAACGCGTTTTTGGTAAACGGAAAATAAAATGTTAACAATAAAACATCAAGAAGGGATTTAATAAAATTTAAGAGTAACAAAATAAATTAAAACTTAAGAGAAAAATCAAACGATTTAAAATAGAATAATAAAATAAAATTAAATGATAAGACGTCAAAAAGATACAAAAGAAAAGCCGAGTCCGTTATTAAATATAATTTTGGCATTATATTTAATAACTTACTTGAAAAATTAATAGATGAGGGAGGAGAGTTTAAATAACTCTCCCCATAAAATAATGATAATAAAATCGATAATAATTAACAACGTAAAAATTTTGCCAAGGAAAGTAAAATCTAACCCATCACTGTGAATAAAAATAAAACAAGGGAAAACTACTCTTTCCCAACTAAAATTAAATTAAGTCCCAAAATTAAAATTGAAAGCACAAGGTCATAAAAGAAAATTGCAAGACCCTCATTAAAATATAAATAAATAAATTTAGGCACAATGGATTTAAATACTTGGACAAAAAGGTGAGTAAAAAGGAGAGTTTTAAACAATACACTCACAAATAAAAACTCCTCACAAAAGCCTTCCAACAAAAAAAATAAATTAAAATAAAAACAAAACCTAAATGTATTTTGTTATATCTCTAAGTTTGGTTTCCCTAATCATGCATTATATTATTCCTCATTTTAGGTTGCCCTAATCCATTTCTCATTCTTCTCTTATTTTCTTTGTTGTTTGGTCCCTATCTCTTGCAAGTTAGGGTTCTGTGGCAAGAGAGCATGGAAAGGAGCTTGCTGCTCCATTAACCAAAGTTGTTGTGATATTTGAAGTGTAATATATATTTAAAGAAACTAGCTATGTGTATCAACCAAATGATAGGGTTTAATGGTAAGAAGTCCGACGGTGGCAGCGGAGAAATGGTGGAGGGTTGGAAAGAGGGTTGCAGAGGATGGCATCGAAATGGGTTAAGGGGAATGGTGAAGGCACCGTTCGCAGCGAGGAAATGGAACTGCGAAGGCCAACGGTGGAAGTGGCGGGTAAGGAGGTGTGGTCGCGGGGGGCGGCGGAGGTCAAGGTCTCTAGCGGTGGAAACATTGCTAAATGGAGGGGGAAGTGTGGAGGCATGGCCCCCTCCCCACACCAGTGAATAAATTTCGATAGTGGCTGTAGGGTTTGTGGTGGGCGCTGCCCACCACAGCCCCCAAACACATAATTTGTTTTTGTTTTTTCTGTTTGTATCTTATTTTTGTTTTGTTTCATAAAATAATAGTTTCAAAATGTATAACTCAGGTTTAGTTTATAATTATATATATATATATATTTATATACATCTATACTCAGATCTAATCTTGACAGTAGCTGAAAATTTATAACTATAAAATTACATTTCTCAACTAAGACCTATTTTTATATGTATATATTATATGCACACATATATATATGTATATTTTCATATATATATATATAAATGTATATATAATATATATACATCAAAATCTATTTCTGTATTTTCTATAGATCACAACATAAGTACAAACAAAATAGTAAGCTAGATATGAATATATATATATTTTTTGCGTTAGTAAAACAACGAAGTGCTCTAAATCAGAATGCTAACTTAAACATAAATAGCTCAATAGCTCCTTTTTTTTAGCATAATTATAATAACAGAATATATACAAATCTCTTTTTTATTTTTTTGATGCAACAATGAAACAAAAACTACCATTCTCTATGAATATTACTACAACTCTTTTCTTCTCTTTTCTGTGTCAAAATGAAAGATATCTGAGTAATAACTCTTCTCCCTTTTTTTTTTTATAACAGAGATATATTTTCTTGGAAATAATCCTATATGACAACATGAGCATACCATTTAACTTTTCCAACAGCCATTTATGAAATAATTTCTCAAGCAACCAAACAGAAAACTTAGTTTAAACTTTCTCATTCTTTCCTTTGCAAACTCAAGGATCTATCTAACTTACTCAACAGCCAATAAAACTACCACTAAAACCACACAAGAAGGGCTTTCATCCACTTCACTTCTCCACTCAAAACCTGCAATTATAACACAATAAAAGGAACAACAAAACCAACCACTTTGAGAAGCTCTCCTCCCTACCGTAGACCCGCAAGTGGGTCACCCCTGAGCTAGGGAGGTAGGGATTCACACAGGTTGAACACTCCACAACAAAAATTAATCACCAAAACACAAAAAATAGCGCATAGGTCTAACATAGAACTCAACTCATGAAAATGAGTTTGATGAGGGTAGGGAATGGACCCCTCAACTTAAAAGGGATCCCAAATGATAAGATATCAAACTCATGGCCTCAAGCCAAAATCTCCAAAACACCACTCTCCACAAAATCACAAATAATCTCCATGGCACTCTTGCCATTCAATAATCTCCTCAACAAGTAAAAGCCCTCAAGGCATAAATACAAAAAGTGGAAGTGACCTCAAGGAGGTTCCTTTCCCCTACCCAATCAAGTTGAGCATTACCTCCATTGGAGGTGCTCTCACCATACTCCCATCCCAACAAAATAATGCAAACAACAAAACAACCAAAAATTATAACACAATACATTAAATAAGCAAGGGTGAGAAAACAAGTTTAAGAGGCTTACCTTCAAAGCCCTATAATGGATGCAAGTTTGGTGAAGAGCTCCAAGACTTCCCAAACCTTCCAATCTTCAAGAAAATTTCTCTAACTTTCCCCAAACTCCTCCAAAATAAAAAAAAAACTTCAAATTGCAAGAACGCCACACTCCTCTACAAGAGGAGATAATATAGGCCCTCAATTTGGCCTTAAGGAATGAGAAGGTGACACTTGTCACCTTCTCCTTCCTCCTCTAATGCCACTTGCAAGGGAGAGGAAGTGTGAGGATGACAAGTGTCATTCTCCCATTCCATTTCAATCCTCACCTTATCCATTTGTGCTCTCACACATGTGTGAGAGGACAAGTGGTGAGGTGGCATTCCCACTCACACCTTCAAGAGGATAAGGGATGCCATATGGCATCCTCTTATTCTCTCAAGGAGCCATCTCCCTCCAAGATGCTCTCACATGTGTGTGAGAGTCTTGGAGGAAGCTCCCACACAATTGGGAGTCTTGGAGACCTCCCAAGTCTTCCTTGGGAAAGGATTCCCAAACTTTGGGAAGGGAGATGAGTCTTTCCCAAGGCATGACTCATCTCCCACCTTCCCTAAGTTCAAATTTCGTCACTTTGACTAAACCATCGTTTAGAGTGACCTAAAATGAGTTAATTCTAGGGTTAGATAGTCCAAGTTGACCCTAGACCCATAGGTAACCACCCAGGGTAACTTTTGGGACACTATGGTTCATAAAGGGGGTTAAAAATCTACTTTTAAATGGCCCAACAAAATAAAATAAATACCAAGTGGTGTAAATCAAGTAGAATTTATACAACACTTATTATTAATCAATTTAAACAAAAAGGGTACTAAGGTCAAAATAATAAAATTAAATCAAGCACTGAAATCAACATTCAAATTCAAACATGATCCTTATCCCTCTTAAGAATGGATTAGTTTTTACAGGGGATAACATAGTGTGAATCCTACCTCCAATTTCCTGTGGCTAGGAAATGTAAAACCTACACATCTCGATCAAGTGTCAATCATGTCATGAATAATCATAGCCGAAGCAACTGGAATTAAATTCACACAATCGAATACAACAATAATCATCATTGCATAATCCTAATTTAAACTACATTTTTCAATCATAAGTCAAATAGCCCACATCATATAAATAACTAGAATCTCATCACAAGCATCATCAAATATGTATCTCATATATTGAATCACAAAATAGCATCAATATGATCAAATTCGAATCACATATGTCTAATCAATGCTCTATCATAATCAGGAGATAAAATCAAGTCGGTATAATGAAACCATAGTCAATAAAAGTCTGATAATGTCATCAACTAAAATGTATAATGATCAAAATAAGGAAGGTAAGATAATCGGCCTTACATCCTCCCCTCCTAAGACTAAACTTCCTCCTAGAAGTCGTCAAAAAGGTGAGGATAGAGTGCCCTCAAACTAGCTGCATCCTCCGAAGTCGTTGTGACCTCATCATAACGATCCCACTGGACCCTAACCTAGTCTAGCTCTTGACCTTGAAGGCCCAACATCCGACGAGCCAATATGCGAATTGGCTCCAAAGCCAATTGCCCATTTGCCTCTACCTATAAAGCACTCCAGTCCAGCATGTGAGATAAATTAGATATATATCATCTCAAAATAGAAATATGAAAGACATTGTGGATACGTGACAGACTAGGTGGCAACACTAGACGATATGCAACTGGTCCTATCCGCTCCAAAATCTCAAAGGGTCCTACAAACCGTGGTGCGAGCTTAGAGCCCTTTCCATAATGGATTGGACTCTTGTGTGGCCGCACTCTAAGGAATACCCTGTCACCCACTGAGAAGCTCCGATTAGTCCTCTTAGCATCGACATACTTCTTTTGCCTATCCTGTGCCTCCTGTAACCTCCGTCTAATTAGTGTGACCTGCTGCTCCATATCCTGAACTAGCTCTGGACCAATGGCAACTCTGTCCTCTATCCGATCCCAACTCAATGGTGTCTTGCATGGTCTGTCGTATAAAGCCTGAAAGGGAGGCATACCCAATGAGCTGTGATGCCCATTATTGTAGGAAAACTCAACCAGATATAGATACTCCATCTAGACTGATGGTCCATAACATACATCCGAAGCATATCCTCCAACACCTGATTCACCCGCTCTATCTGTCCATCTGTCTCGGGATGATAAGCGGAGCTAAAGTTGAGCTGTGTGCCCAACGCCTACTGCAAGGCTCTCCAGAATGCTGAAGTGAATACAGAATCTCTGTCTAAAATGATGCAGGGAGGTACTCCATGCATTCTCACAATATTATCTAAGAATACTCTCACCACTACTAGCGCATTGTACGTCGTGCATACAGGTGAGAAATGTGCCACCTTGGTCAACTTGTCGACTGTCACCATGATGGCATCATGGCGACACAAAGACATAGGAAGACCAACAATAAAGTCCATTGAAATGGTGTCCCATTTCCACTCAGGTATCTCATGTGGGTATAGAAGACCCGCTAGATGCTAATGCTCGGCCTTGACCCTCTGGCACTTAAGGCATCTAGCAACAAACTCTACTATGTCCCGTCTCATACTCGTCCAAAGGTATAGTTGTCATAGATCGGCATGCATCTTCTTCACCCCCAGATGTGCCGCATATGGTGCCTTGTGAGCATCTGATAACACTACAGTACGTAGGTCACTTGCGCGGGGTACATAGATGCGTTGTCGATGACAAAGTAACCCATCTGCCTCAAGTGAATACCCTGCATACTTGCCCACAAGGGCCCTTTGTGAACTAATCTCCTGCTACACCTCAAGAAACCACTCATCCTCCGACAGATGCTGAATAATACATCCCCTCAAGTCCACACTCAGAGTCAAGGTCAAGAGCTCATGGCACCTCCGACTCAATGCGTCAGCAACCACGTTCTCCTTCCCTTTGATGTAGTGGACATCAAAGTCATACTCGTAGAGGAACTCCATCCAATGCCGCTGACGGGTGTTCAGATTCGGCTGTGTAAAGATATACTGGAGGTTGTGATGATCTAAATGGAGCTCAAAGCAATGACCCAATAAGAAATGTCTCCAATGAACTAGAGCATGAACTACTGCCGCTAACTCCAAGTCATCGATGGGGTAGTTCAGCTCATGGGTCTTAAGCTTTCACGACTCATACACGATTGCTCTACCACCCTCCATAAGTACGGCTCCCAATCCCTCAAGTGATGCATCCGTGCAAACCATAAAATCTACTACAGGATCAGGAACCGCTAAAATGGGAGCGTTGGTAAGACACTCCTTGAGGACCCCGAAGGCCCTCTCACACTACTCAGTCCATAAAAAGCTCTTCCATTTCCGCTGAAGGGAAGTGATGGGGTGCGCTATCTGAGAAAAACCCTCAAGAATGTGATGGTAATAACCAGCTAACCCCATAAAACTCCTGACCTCTGTCACACTAGTGGGTGCTGGCCAATCCCTGATAGCCCTGATCTTCGATGGATCTACTGAGATTCCATTGCTAGATAGGATATGCCCCAGATACTGAACCTCTGTCCTGAAAAATACACACTTTGCCAAGTTCCCATAAAGATTCTGCTCTCGCAAACACTGTAGAACCTGACAAAGGTGCTCCTCATGCTCCTCCTCAGTCCGTGAATAGATAAAAATGTCATTGAGGAAAATGATCACGAACCAATCTAAATAGGTACAGAACACCCCGTTCATGAGACTCATGAACACTGCAGGGGCGTTCGTCAAGACGAAGGGAACCACTGTGAACTCATAGTGGCCATAACGAGTTTGGAAGGCGGTCTTATGGATATCTGCCTCTATGATACGTAGCTGATGATAGCTGGTCTTCAGGTCTATCTTAGGGAACACCCTGGCTCCCTGCATCTAATCCAAAAGATCGTCAATCCTAGGCAGAGGATAACAGTTCTTCACCGTCACCTTATTCAAATACCTGTAGTCCATGCACAATCAAAGAGACCCATCCTTCTTCTTCACGAAGATGACAGGAGCGCCCCAAGGTGAAACACTTGGTTGGATGTGCCCCTTCTCGAGCAAGTCCTCCAACTGTAACTTGAGCTCTGTGAGCTCATGTGTGGTCATCCTGTAGGGTGCATGAGACACTAGCTCAGCACCCAGCACTAAGTCTATGTGAAAGTCTACCTCACGTCGGGGTGGCATCCCCAGTAACTCTACTGGAAACACATCGGCAAACTCTCTAAGGATGGGATGATCATCCAAAGATGCCTCAGGCTCGTCATCAGATCTATCACTCACTGTGATGGCAAACATCTGACATCCCTTCCAGATGCAGTGCTTAAACTGCTGAGTGGATATCATACGCACTGTTGTGGGCTTCTGCATGCCCACTATCTCAACTGATGTACCATGATCGTCTAAACAGCTGATCACCTTTCGGTGACAATCTAGCTTGGCTAGATGAGCCGTAAGCCAATCCATACCCATCACCACATCATAGGATCCTAATGTAATGACTCTAAGGTCGCATACTATGGTAAAGGGTCCCAAATCAATCTCACAGTCATGGACTAAGGCATCTACTATCATCTTGGCCCCTGAGGCCAACTCAACCACCCACCTATCATCCTGCCTAGAGGCGACTAGCCTGCAATGCTCCACTAACGATGGAGATATGAATGAATTAGTAGCACTAGAATCAAAGAGAATAGAAATGGGGTTACCCCCAATCATACCTGACGTCTCAATCACTGATGCCTGAAAGTCATCCTGGCGGTTATCAACCACCACGAACATATGGTGGGATCTACCCACATCACCAATAGTCTGCTCAGATCCACCTGCATGAGGCTGTCCCCGTGCTGTAAAACCCTATGGACACTCTCTAGCTAGGTGTCCTGCTCCACCACAAACATAACAAGGGCTCCTAGCCTGTACCTGCCCAGTCTGAGTCCTACTCGACTGCTGTTTCCCTGATTTGCCAGTAGACCCCTGCGAGCCCCTATAAGATTGCTGCGACCTCACGGGTCCCGCAGGTGGTCCCTGCTGCCTCTGATCTCTACGCGGACCCTACTGCTGCAAACCTTTATTATGTCCCCCATGTGACCTCTGCTGTGTCCTAGCTCTCTGCTACTGCTGTGGCTATTGCTGTTCTGGGGGCCTAGGAGGTAAGAGTGCAGAACTAAACCCTCCTCTATGAGGTTGCTGTGATGGTCTGCGGAAACTCTGCTGATGCTGCTGCTATCCACGATCCTAAAACTAAGGGTGTGAACTCTGCCCTTGTCCCTGAATCTCCTTAGTGATATATGCCTTCTCAGAAGCATCACTCAAAGTCTGGGGGTCTTCCATACGAACAGGCCCTGCTATAATGTGGTTCAGTCCTCTGATAAACTTATGCACCAGGAGCTTCTCATCATGGAGATACTTTGCATATCTGGATAACTTAGTAAATCTACCCTCATACTATGCCACTATAAGTCCCCTCTGCTGGAGGTCATGGAACTCGTCTATGCAATGCTGTCTGTAATGGTCTGATAAGTAGCGCGCACTGAAGTGCTCAATGAAGGTCTCCCATGTGCGGGTGTCTAAAGAAAGGTGACGCTTGCACTCCTCAGTGCGCCACCAAGTAGCTATTGCATCTTGCAACAAGTGTACTGCTACATGGGCCTTCGTGTTGCCCTCGTAAGGATTCAACACGAAGCATCTATCTAAGATGATAAGCCAGGCCTCTGCCTCAGCTCTCTCTATGGTCCCGATGAATGTAGGAGGGTTCAACCTCAATAAATCCCTAATGGGGTCTCCTCTGTCTCTAGGCCTCCTAATAGGCTCATCTGTGTAATAGTCATAAGGTCTATGAGCCATGTGCTCTACTCGTACTGCCTCATCATACCTAGCATGACGTGAAGGACTCCTACTACGGGCCCTATTAGCTAAACCAACCTCCTCTGTTGTTGTCTTTGGCACCTCAACATAAGGCTCCACACGTGGTGCCCCTTGCGGCTCGATGTGGGGCTCCACACATGGCTCAACACGGGACTCAGTTTGTGGCTCCACACATGGCTCCTCTCGCAGATCCTCATGGGGCTTGACACGTGGCTCTATGCGTGGCTCAACTACAGCCGATGGAAGCCTATCTAAAACTGCTTGTAAAGCCTATAATATCTGTGGCCCAATATTTGGTAGGGCCAGTGGTGCTTGCTATACCTGTGGAACTGGTTGTGCTTGTACCTCAACTAAAGAGTCACTGTGAACCTCGGGGGATGGAGTGCAGTGGGACTGTGCTCGCCGAACTCGTCGGGGAGGCATCCTACAAAATGAGGTAGCCACAATCAGTCAAAGTTAGGAAAAAAATAATGTGCCCAAAACAAGCCCAGTGTTTAAACTTAGGCTTTGATACCAAATGTCATCCCCGCATTTCTCATGCGGTCACGACACACAACACACGTGTCATGTCCACATTTGCCATTTGGTCATGACACGAACTTTGAAAAACTTTTCTACCTATCCCTAGGAACCTCCTCACATGCGTCTGCGTGCTCAGTGGAAATACGCATAAGGCTTAAACATGTCAATATAACCGCGATGATGATAGCCGTCTAGGGGGTATGCGACATGAAATGTGTCGCTTCTAGGATTAGACTGTTTTAAATCTGCACCCTAAGTTTCCTAGGTGAAGATGATCTCACCAGCATCGAACCCTAATTTAACTCAGATCGAAAAGTGATTAAGTAAAACTATGGAAAGATGGCGCGTGATTAAAGTGGAATGATAGAAAACAAGATAAAACACTGCAAAGAATAAACCCTAGGAATCTAGCAAAATTCTGGTAGCATAACACATTTTTGGTAAACGCAAAATAAAATGTTAACAATAAAACATCAAGAAGGGATTTAATAAAATTTAAGAGTAAAAAAATAAATTAAAACTTAAGAGAAAAACCAAACGATTTAAAATAGAATAATAAAATTAAATTAAATGATAAGATGTCAAAAAGATACAAAAGAAAAGCCGAGTCCGTTATTAAATATAATTTTGGCATTATATTTAATAACTTACTTGAAAAATTAATAGATGAGGGAGGAGAGTTTAAATAACTCTGCCCGTAAAATAATGATAAGAAAATCGACAATAATTAACAATGTAAAAATTTTGCCAAGGAAAGTAAAATCTAACCCATCACTATGAATAAAAATAAAACAAGGGAAAACTACTCTTTCCCAACTGAAATTAAATTAAGTCCCAAAATTAAAATTGAAAGCACAAGGTCATAAAAGAAAATTGCAAGACCCTCATTAAAATATAAATAAATAAATTTAGGCACAATGGATTTAAATACTTGGACAAAAAGGTGAGTAAAAAGGAGAGTTTTAAACAATACACTCACAAATAAAAACTCCTCACAAAAGCCTTCCAACAACAAAAATAAATTAAAATAAAAACACAACCTAAATGTATTTTGTTATATCTCTAAGTTTGGTTGCCCTAATCATGCATTATGTTATTCCTCATTTTAGGTTGCCCTAATCCATTTCTCATTCTTCTCTTATTTTCTTTGTTGTTTGGTCCCTCTCTCTTGCAGGTTAGGGTTCTGTGGCAAGAGAGCATGGAAAGGAGCTTGCTGCTCCATTACCCAGAGTTGTTGTGATATTCAAAGTGTAATATATATTTAAAGATACTGATTGTGTGTATCAACCAAATGACAGGGTTTAATGGCAAGAAGTCTGACGGTGGCGGCGGAGAAATGGCAGAGGGTTGGAAAGAGGGTTGTAGAGGACGACATCGAAAGGGGTTAAGGGGAATGGTGAGGGCACCGTTCGCAGCGAGGAAATGGAATTGCGAAGGCCAACGATGGAAGTGGCGGGTAAGGAGGTGTGGCCGCGGGGGGTGGTGGAGGTCAAGGTCTCCGGTGGTGGAAACATTGCTAAACAGAGGGGGAAGTGTGGGGAGCGGGCCGTGCCTCCCCCCACACCCACGGGTGTGGGGGGAGGCACAACCCCCTCCCCACACCAGTGAATAAATTTTGACAGTGGTTGTGGGGTCTGTCGTGGGCGCTGCCCACCACAACCCCCAAACACATAATTTTTTTTTGTTATTTTCTGTTTGTATCTTATTTTTGTTTTGTTTCATAAAACAACAGTTTCAAAATGTATAACTTAGGTTTAGTTTATAATTTTATATATATATATTTATATACATCTATACTCAGATCTATCTTGATAGTAGCTGAAAATTTATAACTATAAAATTACATTTCTCAACTAAGGCCTGTTTTTATATGTATATATTATATGCACATATATATATATATATGTATATATATATAAATGTATATATAATATATATATACATCAAAATCTATTTCCATATTTTCTATAGATCACAACATAAGTACAAACAAAACAGTAAGCTATATATATATATATATATATATATATATATATATATTTTGCATTAGTAAAACAACCAAGTGCTCTAAATTAGAATGCTAACTTAAACATAAATAGCTCAATAGCTCCTTTTTTTTTAGCATAATTATAACAATAGAATATATACAATCTCTTTTTATTTTTTGATGCAACAATGAAACAGAAACTACCATTCTCTATGAATATTACTACAACTCTTTTCTTCTCTTTTCTGTGTCAAAATGAAAGATATCTGAGTAATAACTCTTCTCCTTTTTTTTTTTATAACAGAGATATATTTTCTTAGAAATAATCCTATATGACAACATGAGCATACCATTTAACTTTTCCAACAACGATTTATGAAATAATTTCTCAAGCAACCAAACAGAAAACTTAGTTTAAACTTTCTCATTCTTTCCTTTGTAAACTCAAGGATCTATCTAACTTACTCATACATATTTTTTTTTGAAGATTAATGACAGAAATATAAATAACACATCTCATGCATTCCACAAATCTTAACTCACATCAAAGGAAAAATAAACAGCCTTCTAGTTAAATAAGGAATACTTTTCATACAACATTATTTACAACCAAACTCATGGCAATGATGACCAAACAATCTTTTACCAAAAATAAAATACATTGAGGCCACAATGGCCATGGCTTCAACAACCAATAAAACTACCACTGAAAGCACACAAGAAGGGCTTTCATCCACTTCACTTCTCCACTCAAAACTTGTAATTATAACACAATAAAAGGAACAACAAAACTAGCCACTTCGAGAAGCTCTCCTCCCTACCGTAGACCAGCAAGTGGGTCACCCCCAAGATAGGGAGGTAGGGATTCACACAGGTTGAACACTCCACAACAAAAATCAATCAAAAAAATACAAAAAATAGCCCATAGGTCTAACACATAACTCAACTCATGAAAATGAGTTTGATGAGGGTAGGGAATGGACCCCTCAACTTCAAAGGGCTCCCAAATGATAAGATATCAAACTCATGGCCTCAAACCAAAATCTCCAAAACACCACTCTCCACAAAATCACAAATAATCTCCATGGCACTCTTGCCATTCAATAATCTCCTCAACAAGTAAAAGCCCTCAAGGCATAAATACAAAATGTGGGAGTGACCTCAAGGAGGTTCCTTTCCCCTACCCAAATAAGTTGAGCATTACCTCCATTGGAGGTGCTCTCACCATACTCCCATCCCAACAAAACAACCAAAAATTATAACACAATACATTAAATAAGCAAGGGTGAGAAAACAAGTTTAAGAGGCTTACCTTCAAAGCCCTATAATGGATGCACGTTTGGTGACGAGCTCCAAGACTTCCCAAACCTTCCAATCTTCAAGAAAATTCCTCTAACTTTCCCCAAACTCCTCCAAAATAGAAAAAAATTTCAAATTGCAAGAACCCCACACTCCTCTACAAGAGGAGATAATATAGGCCCTCAATTTGGCCTTGAGGAATGAGAAGGTGACACTTGTCACCTTCTCCTTCCTCCTCCAATGCCACTTGCAAGGGAGAGGAAGTGTGAGGATGACAACTGTCATCCTTCCATTCCATCTCAATCCTCACCTTATCCACTTGTGCTCTCACACGTGTGAGAGGACAAGTGGTGAAGTGGCATTCCCACTCACACCTTCAAGAGGATAAGGGATGCCATAGGGCATCCTCTTATTCTCTCAAGGAGCCATCTCCCCCCAAGATGCTCTCACACATGTGTGAGAGTCTTGGAGGAAGTTCCCACACACTTGGGAGTCTTGGAGACCTCCCAAGTCTTCCTTGGGAAAGGATTCCCAAACTTTGGGAAGGGAGATGAGTCTTTCCCAAGGCATGACTCATCTCCCACCTTCCCTAAGTTCAAATTTCGTCACTTTGACTAAACGATAGTTTAGAGTGACCTAAAGTGAGTTAATTCTAGGGTTAGATAGTCCAAGTTGACCCTAGACCCATGGGTAACCACCCAGGGTAACTTTTGGGACACTATGGTTCATAAGGGGGTTAAAAATCCACTTTTAAATGGCCCAAAAAAATAAAATAAATACCAAGTTGTGTAAATCAAGTAGAATTTATACAACACTTATTATTAATCAATTTAAACAAAAAGGGTACTAAGGTCAAAATAATAAAATTAAATCAAGCACTTAAATCAACATTCAAATTCAAACGTGATCCTTATCCCTCTTGGTAATGGATCGGTTTTTACAGGGGATAACATAGTGTGAATTCTACCTCCAATTTCCCGTGGCTAGGGAATGTAAAACTTGCACATCTCGATCAAGTGTCAATCATGTCATGAATAATCATAGCCAAAGCAACTGGAATTAAATTCACGCAATCGAATACAACAATAATCATCATTACATAATCCCAATTTAAATTGCATTTTTCAATCATAAGTCAAATAGTCCACATCACATAAATAACTAGAATCTCATCACAAGCATCATCGAATATGTATCTTGTATATCAAATCACAAAATAGCATCAATATGATCAAATTTGAATCACATATGTCTAATCAATGCCGTATCATAATCAGGAGATAAAATCAAGTTGGTATAATGAAAGCATAGTCACTAAAAGTTTGATAATGTCATCAACTGAAATGCATAACGATCAAAATAAGGAAGGTAAGATAATCGGCCTGACACTTATGTTTATTGTGTTTATCTTAGTTTCATTGATGTATTAAATTTGAGTAGGAATTCTAGAGTATTTGTGGTGTCTTAGTAGGTTCTTACATTAGTTTCAATTATTCAATCACATTTTGGCACCCATCGTGGGGCCGTGCCTCGTTTTTAACTATCAAATTTGAGTTTTTGATGTACTTGCAATCATAATATGTCGTTCTTGTGCATTCAATTTTGAGTTTTGCGCATCTATGAAGAAAATAACAGTCCTGTGCATATAAAACTTCTTTCTGTGCATCTAATACTTCTTTATGCGCATGTGTTTTTCTACGCATATAACTCATCTTTCTATGCATCTAATGTCTATTTTGGTGCATATGAAATTTGTTAGTTTTTAGCATGTCTTTTTGATAATTTTTGATGCTAACACTTGTTGCAGGTATCATCGGTATTCAAAGAAATATATTCAAACTGCTGACAATGGGTTTTTGTAGGTTTTATGGCTTGGTTCAAGCATAATCATACAACTTACATACAATCTTCACCTAGTTTCTAATTAGGAGGAGTAATACAATTTGGCATAGGAATCTTCACTTATTTTCTAATTAGGAGGAGTAATCATATCATTTTGCATACAACTTGCATACAATCTTCATCTAGTCTTAATTAGGAGGAGTAATCATATCATTTTGCATACAACTTGCATACAATCTTCATCTAGTCTTAATTAGGAGGTAAATTGGACAACTTTTGCATACAAATCTTCACATAGTATAAACTAGGAGGATACATGGACAATCTTGCATCTCATCTTGCATACAAATCATTCACTTAGTCTAACTAGGAGGTTTAAAATTTGACAAATCTTGCATAACAAACTTGCATACAAATCCAAATTTAGCATGAAATAGGGGGAAGTAACTTGATTATCTTTCCTTTGTTGTTATCATGCAAAAATGCTATCTTGAATGTTGTTAGTTTAGTCACATTTATCTTAATCTAGGCAGTCAATAAACAAGTGTTTGTTGTGTTTGCAAAAGTGATAGGAATATGCTCTCCCCTTGCAACATCTTGGGTGATAAAAAAGCTAGATTCACTTCCCCTTTTTCTTGTTCACCCTTAGCAAGGCTTGCTCTTGGACTATGATTCATCCAAGAGGGATGACCTTAAGTGGAGCTTTCCTTTGATCCACTTTACAAATGAGATAAGCTGAAAGCCAAGCCTTAACCGACGTCAGCCTTGCCTTTCAGTGCCAAAACGAAAAGAGGTGTACTAGCACTTTGTGGAAATGATTTTCGCATTGTGTGAAGTATTTGAAACTCTTAGTAGGATTGGTTAAAGCTTTTAGTAGCTTGCCACATGCTTGCAAGGCATTGGTCCCTCAAAGATTACTAAGAACCATTGTTTTAGAGACCAAAATCCTTTTACTTGTCATAGGAGTTCTGACCTCTGAAGCCACCCAACATTTTCACTAATCATGTGTAGAGAAAAAAAATCACTCTTTATGGGGAATGAAACTTGGTATGTGCAAGAAGTGTGTTCTATGTAAGGGAGAGCTAGTGCTACCAAGTTTCTAGATGTCCGCCTTGATTTGAGTGGCTAGAGAAATCCAAGTTGGGATTCAACAAGTAGTATCCATTTCTCGCCTAGGATTTTACTTGTCTTCAAAATTTGTTTTAAACACCAAATGTCACAAACAAACATCAAAATGTACTACTTGTGCTTTCTTGCCTAAAAACAGATAAATCATCACCAAAAACATTTAGGTTGCATAGAAAACTATGCCTAGAACAAGCAAAATTGATCAAACACTGCAAAAATGTAGAACTGTGCATTTGAAAACTTATTGTTGTGCATTTGACACTTGTTTCTGTGCATCCAATTCCTGTTGCACATATACAACTTATTGCTACACATTTGAACATTATTGCTGTGCAATCATCTTTCAATGTATACACACAATAGAGATGCGCATATAGAACTACACATCTAAACAACAAAACTGCACTTTCAAACTCTATTTCCACGCATATAAACCCGTGCATCCAAAACAATGACCTATTCCTGAGGTGTTGTGAAAAAAACAAAATCATTTTTGGATACCCATTTCTGCCTAGAATACACTTGACAAGTCATTGAAACCATAAAAATTCATCCCATACCCATTTTCTGACATTTCACTCGCATACCATACTTAGCCTTTCCCAAAATCAAACAAAATCAAATTTCCCAAAGGTACCATTGAGATCTTCTATTTTCAAAATAGTATAGTTAGTTTCCCAATCAGGATCAATCATCCTTTATCTAGAAACTACACTAAACATATTGACAAGGTTACTCTACACCAATAGTTATTCCTATCATCCCTATTTGACTCACTTTGGATCAACACTTTGATTGCTATACAACATAGCTCAACACTATTGTTTGAACAAAGAATCCAAACACCACCTTTAGAAAATCTTATCACCAACTCAATCAAATCTTTCCCTTAAGACTAAATATCACAAACATCACTTACATCCTAAAAGTGTAACATCCAACTTCATTCATATCACACTTTTGTATGGTTCAAACTAGATCTCAAGCCAAAAGAAGAAAAGAAATGGATTACACAAATAGTAGTGAACACTCTTCTAGTGATGGAGAGGAAGAAATCAACCAAGAGGAACTTGATAAATGCTTACAAGATCCAAAACTTCAAAAATTGATGGATAAGGTTATAACAATGGATCCTCACAAATACTTCCTCTTACTTGCACAACAAGGAGCCAAACTACCTTCTGATTTTGACATTTCACAATTGAGAACAACAAGCTCATCAAACAAAATAGAAGTTCCCAAAAATGAAAAGTCTAAGGTTATGTCAAATCCTTTAGATACACTCACACAACAAATCCAAGCCTTACAACAACAATTTGTGGACCTACAAACATGAACTTCCACAAAACATTACTCATTAGAGGATATATCACCATATCCTTTTGACAAAAGCTTGGTCATGGTACCTTTCCCTTCAAGATTCGAAGTCCCTAAATTTGACAAATATAGGGGGAAGAGTGATCCACGTGACCACATTAGAGAATTCAGCATTGCATGCTTAGAATTCACGCATAATGAGACATATCTTATGCAACTCTTCCCACATAGCCTAGGAGGACAAGCTATGGAGTGGTTCTCCCATCTACCTCTCGGAATCTGAACATTCAATGAACTTAGTGGACAAGTTTGTCACTCACTTCTAATACAACATTGAACATGAGATTTCAATGTTAGACCTATGTAATAACAAACAAAAGGGTGGAGACAACTTGCTAGTAAATGTCCTTATCATATTCCCGAGAAGAAAATGATTGAAATGTTTATCCATAACTTGAACATAGAATTGAGCTATCAAATCCAAATCCAATGTCCTACTTCTTTTAGTAAGGTCATTGAAATGGGATTACTTATTGAGAAAGCTTTGATAGCTAAAGGACAAATCAAAATATATAAGGATGTCCCTAGTTCAAGCAACAACATGGATAAATCGAGGTTTTGGACTAAGAACAAGAACGTTGTAAACAATGGATTTGTAGATGCAAAACATGTGACACCAAAACAACCTATTCTAAATCTCTTGAGTCCACACAAAAATACACCTCTAAACAAACCTCCAAACAATGAATCACAACCAACAAATTTTCCTCCTCACAAAAAATTTACACCATTGGGTGAATCAATTGAATCAGCCTTACGGAAGCTCATAGCAAACAAATTCATAATACTTCATACAGTAAGAGAATATGAACCCAAGTTCAAGCCCTCTTGGTGAAATGATTTTGATTTTTGTGAATTCCATAGAAGTAAAGGTCACAAGACAAATGATTGCCAATGATTGAAACACACCATCCAAGACTTGATAGATCGCAGAGATATATCAATTGATGGACATGCATCCAATGAAGACCATTTGGAATTCCAGAATCTACTCCCTAACTATGAGAAGGGAGGTTCCTCTAAACAAAACAATAATGGTGGTAACAATGCAAATTACATGAATGTATCATATGAATACACCGTTAACCACATCTCCGAATGTGATTCACATGTAAATGTGATTATTATAAACAACAAGCCTGATTGTAATGTAACCACTTGTCATGGAAAGATTACTCTCCAAGGGGCTCCACCTAAACCATCATCCATATCCAATTAGTATAATGTCCTAGATCAACTCCAAAAGACACTTGTACATATATCTATTTTGGAGTTTTTGCATCTCTCACCATCCCATAAGGCTATTCTAGAAAAGGCTCTTTTGGAAACTACTGTGCCAACAAATCTAGCCCAAGAGAAATTCCAAGCCATGGTAGGACATCTTACTAACCCTCCCTTCCTATATTTTACCAAGAAAGATGACATGTCCATTACTCAACCTCACAATGCTTCCCTTCACATCGAAGCCCTCATTCACAAACACAGAATACAATGGGTCCTTATAGATGGAGGGGCATGTTTAAATATATGCGTGCACTAAAATTAATCATTGCATTGGGGTTCTCTAAGAATGTCATTGATCCAAAGAAGATCACAATCAAGGCCTATGATGAAGAAGAAAGGACATCTAAAGGTACTATTGTTTTTTCCATACGAGTTGGACCGGTAGAGAAAGACGTGGTTTGCCAAGTACTTGATATGGAACTTGCCTACAATATCCTCCTCGGCTAACCTTGGATACATGTGATGAAGGCCATACCATCCACCTATCATCAATGTATAAAGTTCCCCTACAATGGCCAAGAGATCACTATCCAAGGTGATCCCGATCCATTTCTATAAGAGTTAGCTAGATAGGAGCCACCCAAGATCTAGGACTTCATGAAAGCACAAGAGAGACAAAATGAAAGAATAATAATCTATTCTATCAATGAATGCAAGATTGTGTATGTTACAATGTTTACAATGCCTTGCTTATAAAGATAAGGTAAGAGCTAGAAATGTGGAGTGAAAGGTGGAGAGTGTCCTACAACATGTGACAATTAGAGGATACCAACTAATTACACATGTGGAGGATAAGACACCTCACTCCAACTATCAACAACTCAGCACACAACTAGACTCCTAGAAAACTCACTAAGTCAACCTAACATGTGAATGTGTGAGAATATTATTTAACTAATAAATAGTTAAATAATATGAATTATTCTCACACAAGGGGAAATTAACTAGCTATCAAATGTCCCTATTCATAGTAACACCCCCCCTTAAGTGCAACTTAGGGATTAGCTGACTAATGCAAAGATGCAAAGATGAATGGGTCTCGGCTACTAGGCCATGTTAGGTACCCATGTACAAACAAGTCTCAAGTGGAGTATAGGAGAAAACCTCATGGGAAAAAACTCCTCGCCAAAAGTGAGAATGCATGAAAACAAAACATGTACAAGTGATGGAATGATGGAAGAATCAAGACCTCCCAAATACAATATCCATCACATATATACAATGAATAGCCCCCCATAAAAGGGAAATCATGAGATAAGAAGTCCCCCCCATAATGAAGAAGCTCATATGCCAATGGTGAATGCTAGAAGAAGAAGACCAAATAGGATCCAAAACTTGCAAACAACATGTCTTCCCTTGGGAAGAAACCAATCCACTGGTGCATGAAGAAACTCCAACTCCAATACAAGAGATGAGGAAGGAAGTCTCATGAAATAAGATGTCTTTGAAAATTGATCATTTGTCTCCATGTGAATGCCGAATGATACCACAATCAAATCAAGTGTCTCAGGCCTCACTGATGAAAGTGACAATCCAGGATCAAGTGGAAACTGAAAAGCATCAACCTCCAAAGACAAAGATGCGTTGACAACATTTGCGCTATGACTGTCATCAAAGAGGAGAGAGAACCCCTCAAATGTGTCCTCCAAATCTACAAGATGGGACTCAAAATAAGTCTAAAATGCCTGTCAAATGCTCATCCCACAAAGTTGTATCTGAATTACAAAAAGTATCCTACTGAACTGAAGCACTGAACTCTGAAGAAGTAGGAGGTGGAGAGAATGGAAGTGTAGCACAAGTCTCAAGGACCGATGAAGAGGCAAGAATACCAAGGTTCAAGTGACCAAACTTCTCCTCTGAAATATGATTCACACTAGGAGTGTGAATGCTAGTCAATAGATCTGAATCATCATCAGGAGTGAACCCATAAAAGGTGTATACTCAAGATGCATGATCAACCACCCCAGTAGAAATGATCTCTGTGGTTTCCAAATCTCTGATAATAACCAACTCAGGTGTGAACTCCACTATCTTCCCTGTACCACTGTGAGTAATTTGATAGATGGAAAGAAGATTATTGGTCAAAGAAGGCACACAAAGTACATCATTGAAATTACATTCACCAATATCAATGGTTCCCTTCCCAGTTACATTCATGTATGTATTATTACTTATTAAGATAGGTGGCATATCACACGGTTCAAATGAAGAAAACATATCCTTGGAAGAAGCCATATGATGAGAAGCACCTAAATTGAGAAGCCATTTACCTAATGTAGAACTTGTACTTGCACAAAGTGCTTTACCTTTATGTTTAGGTTCCTTATCTTTCCTTGCATAACCTAATTTAGAAAGTACTGGTTGTGTAGATGATGAAGAAGGAGTAGAAGAAGAATCATGAGATGAAAGTTTGTTCTTTTGAACAAGTTGCATCAACAAGTCAATCTGTTTCTTATAACAAGAATGTTCATCATGTCCTGATTTCTTACAATAACCACATGTAGGCTTCTCCTTCTTAGGTGATTTTTGTGCTTGAACTTTTTGTGGATTTTTCTTAGCTTTCTTTTGTTTCTTGTTAGAAGAACCTGATGCTTTCTATTCCTTAGGTTGTGCAACCACCAAAGCATGATTCTGTGATGGCTTAATGATAACCATAGAAATAAGCTTTTGTTTCTCATGCACCAACATCTCAAAAAATGATGCAAATGAAGTCATAGTGAAAGCAGATCCCATAGTCAAGCTGTGAGTGTGAAATCTAGAAATAAAAGTTGCATATTTAGGACTAAGTTTGTTCAACACATTATAGATCAACTGGATGTCCTTTTTCTCAATACCACATGCTTTGCATTGTGCTCTTAGATCATTAACCTTAGTTATGTAATCCTGGATGTTGCTAAATTTCTTAGGATCAAGGCTCATCAACTCATTATCAATTTGATAGCCTTTAACTTCATCTTTTGTACCATACAATGTTTTTAATTTATCCCAAGCATCATGTGAATTTGTACATGCTTCAATCTAAAGCAAGAGATCTAGGGAAATGAAACTACGAAGACATCCAAGAGCTTTAGTATGATTTTTCATCCATTTTATCTTTTCCTTATCATCTGTGGGTTTAGGTATCCTGTTTTCAACATATAAAGAATGTCCAAGATCCATGAGAGGATTCCATGCATGTTGACTCCAAGTTGCATAGTTATATGGTGATAACAATGGAAACCTTGATTTATCAATGATTTAGAGGAAAATAAGAGCACAAGTAGCTAGATCAAAGCAAAAACTAAATCAATGTTGTAATTGAAGCCCCCCAAACCAAAACAACCACTAATTTCAACTCTTTTCCAATCAATGAGTGATATGTACCCAAAGTGCTCCAAATTGAAAATTTGATGTCTAATGCAAAATTTAGAAAAATGACATAGACAAAACTGTAGAGCACAAAATTACCTTTCCAATGCCTATAAAAAGTTGAAATTTTGATGAAGTGGGCAAAATTTGTGAGCTCGGGAGTGCAAAATGCAAGATCTAACTTCAAACAACTGTATTAGGCACCTACAACAAAATGTCAAAAAATAACCTGTACCATTACGAATATCTTGAAACCATCTTTCTAACGATAACTTGTTTCCCGATTTTTGATACCGTGGCGAAAAGTTATGCCTCCTGGAAAAAATCGCCCTCCTAGGGCTATAAGGGGGCCAAAGGACCCTTGCTGATGTCAGCGTTGATGTGGTCGACAGAATATTCCCTTTCGCCGAAAAAAATCCTCCCCTTGGAAAAGAGAAAAATGCCAGAAAACCACTATCACAAGAAAAAAGACACTGTCGATATGAGCAAACTGCCCTGTGGGTGAGGAAAAACCACCAACTTAGGGTGCAAAACCACCCTCCTGCAGTCTGAAACCACCTACGCAGAGGCAAAATAGCTGGTATCAGATGTAAAACCACTTCAACAAAATAAATCACCTAGATGTCTTTCGAGAAACCACTTTTCATTTTTTGAAACTGCCTTTCTTATCTCTAAACCGCCAATCCTCGACTGAAACCTCCTGTTTAAGGCGTGAAACCACTTTTTGATAGCCGAAAACCAAAGTTTGGCCTCTGGGGAAATGAGTAGGCTACCGACTTGTTAAAATCTACCTAAGATCCCACTGATCACTGGTTTTGTATAACCATTGCAGAGTAGGCAGTTTTGTAAGCTCACCAGGCAAAGTAAAAGCTCGTCGGGCAATCTAAATTTACTGCTAGCGGCACCAATTTAAAATTGCCGAGAGATGTCTTTAACTGTCAAGTGCTATTGGGGATATTTAGACTGTTGATTGCCACTGAGAACTTCAAGGAATATGCCGACATGAATTAAGGAAACTGTTGATGGTTGTTGATGCCGACGGTGGAGATATGATGAATGTTGGTACTTTGAGCTTGGCCAGCGATCAGGGTTTAAAATTGCCACCAGGGAAAATTTGAAACGCCGATGAAGATTTCTTTAACTGTCGCCAATCATTTTTAAAGACTGTCGACGTTTGATGGAAAAAGTGTGGGGGTCCCTTGCCACGTGGCACCCCCATGTTGGCTACTGGTCTCTGCGTACTCTGTAGAGAGTACAAAGGGTACACTACAAAATAAACCTGCAGAAAAAAAAATTATACCATAGACTTTTAGAACTAGAAAATATTATCAAATTACCTAACAGATAATGCTTGTATGCCCAGATTTACCTACGTAGGAGGATGATGTAGTCAAAGATTCCAAAGAATATGCCACAAGATATTCCCTACGATAGATCCGTACAGCTGAGAGCTAAAAAATATTTGCCTCTCGCTGCAACTTTGTCTGATTTTGATGAATTGATAGTCGATCTATAGGTTTTTTGGCATCCTGAGTGTGATGGTAGGGCCGATTTTTGCCTAAACTATTATGAATTTGTAGCTACCTCCTGGATCAGGTATCCATTCCCTAAATTGAAAACCTCATAGACTTGGCATATGGTATCCGATTTGGATTAAATAAAAGCTAATCTTGACTATCTCAGACCTCTTGAACACAATGGTGTGCTCAGATTTATAGCAGCACACTCTAAAATGAACCTGCAATACAAGGCTACAAAGAGGAAACCCTCACAAGTCTGGTATTTCCATCAGGTTTTTTTGATTCCCTAGGTCATCATTGAATGCAAGAGAAGAGCATACTCAACTATCAAGATCCACCATGAATTTGCATTCAATCTCTTAACAATTTGGCTAACAAGAAGAGATTCCACCTAGAAAGCTCTGATACCATGTAAGAGTTGGCTAGATAGGAGCCACCCAAGATCTAGGACTTCATGAAAGCACAAGAGAGACAATATGAAAAAATAATAATCTATTCTATCAATGAATGCAAGATTGTGTATGTTAGAATGCTTACAATGCCTTGCTTATAAAGACAAGGTAAGAGCTATAAAGGTGGAGTGAAAGGTGGAGAGTGTCCTACAACATGTGACAATTAGAGGATACCAACTAATTACACATGTGGAGGATAAGATACCTCACTCCAACTATCAACAACTCAACACACAACTAGACTCCTAGAAAACTCACTAAGTCAACTTAACATGTGAATGTGTAAGAATATTATTTAACTAATAAATAGTTAAATACTATCAATTATCCTCACACAAAGGGAAATTAACTAGTTATCAAATGTCCCTATTCACACTAACAATTTCAATACTGCAACACCATCAAACCAAATCCTGAAGTTGTCATACCTACCAATCAAGTAAGCTCATCCACTATAGCCCTTGTTGACCCTAGTTCACTACCTTCTACATCCAAAACCACCAAACTAAAAGTCAAGCTCAAAGATAAAGGGATTAGAGAGTATTCCATTGAGAAAACCTTTTGTCTTGCAAAACTACCCTTATCACCCAAGTCTTATGACAAACCCTCTATGGATAAACAACAGACATTAAAAACTCCAAAAGGTCCTTTTATCAAATGGGGTACTCTATCAGATGAAAGTGATAAGAAATATGTCCTACAATGGCTATATAAAGAAGAAAAGATGGAATCCAAACCACAAGATCAACAACCTCAACTACAAACTGATCAATATGGCCCAGGTTTTTCTATCTTGCAGAGAATGGGATATGATGATCATAGTCCCATAGGGTTGAGAAAAGAAGGTATCATGGAACCTATTCAACCTTCTTCCTTATCATCTTGAGACACTACAGGGCTAGGATATAAAGGAAAAGAAAAGGAAAAGGTTACCACCAACCTAGTTGAGCAAATTCACAAATTGCAAAAGGAGAATGAAACAAACTCTAATGAATATGAATGGGATAGTCTTTCTGAACTATCTTGTGAAGACAAGGGCATTGATGTAGTTCAAGCATATAGCTCAACAAATGCATACCATGAGGGTCAAAGCTTAGGGTCTAGACCGCTAGAGTTCAATTCGCAAAACACCGAGAGTGAGTCTCAAGAGGAAGGTCAGACGTCACACTTGATAGATAATACTAAGGAGAGTACCATTTTAGACCTTGTAAATACTCCCACAAACTTAGACAACTCCTCTATCCTAACCATCATTTCCCTTGAGTCAGACCAACCCAATGATCCCCTACCTTTAGTACATCCCAAACTTATAGATTGGGAACTACAAGAGGCCCCCGAACTAGATACCTTTCAAAATGACGATGCTATAATTGACTATCTAGAACTAAGGGATCACTTACCATCAGGAGATCATAAAGCTAGCTTTATTATAGAACTCAATGACAGGGCTTATTTTGGAGAGAGTGCCAAGCTTTTTAGTCATGAAAATGTTAAAATAAAAAATAGATCTAATGGTGAAAACCGCTCTATGGCAGTGTTAGATCGTGAAAAAGGTAAAAAAAATAAAAGATGAATCTGATGGTGAAAACCTCTATGAGGTGACAAAGGATGAAAGGCTTGACACTCTCCCCAACCTTACACATCAGGAGAGGTCCTCAATTTTGATAGAACCAGCAGAACCTATTAGCATTGGCACAGAAGACAATCCAAGGATAATTCATATGGCAAAATCCTTATTTGAACAAGAAAAGCTAGAATTCACCAAATTCTTCAAGCAGAGATAGATTAACTTTGCTTGGTCTTATGCAGATATGCCTGGACTTGATCTAGACCTCATAATGCATCATTTACCACTAGCTCCAGGAGCTAAACCAGTCAAACAAAAACTAAGGAAGATGCATCCGCATATCACACTATTAGTGAAAGAAGAATTGAAAAAGCTATTAGATGTTGGGTTTATCAGACCAATTGACAATCCAGAATGGATTTCCAATATTGTTCCTGTCTCAAAACCAGATGGAAGGATCAGACTTTGCAATGATTTTAGGGATTTGAATAAAGCTTGCCCCAAGGATGACTTTCCTTTGCCTAATATTGACATCATTGTGGACCTTACAGTGGGGCATACTATGCTATCACTCATGGATGGGTTTTCTGGCTACAATAAGATTAAAATAGTGCTAGAAGACTAGCACAAGATTGCTTTTACATGTTCCTGGGGCACATATTGCTGGTGTGTGATGCCATTTGGCCTAAAAATGTAGGAGAAACATACCAAAGAGCAATGACAACAATTTTCCATGATATGATGCACACTATCATGGAAGAGTATGTGGATGACATTCTGGCCAAATCACTCACAAGAGAAACACACCTGCAAGTATTAGACAAAACATTTTAGAGACTGGAGCAATTCAACGCCCGCTTAAATCCAAAGAAGTGTGTGTTCGGAGTCACATCCAACAAACTTCTAGGATATATAGTTTTAGCCAAAGGAATTGAGGTGGATCTAGCCAGAGTGAAAGCAATAATGGACATGCCACCACCCAGAAATATCAGTGAACTGAGGTCATTGCAAGGCAAGCTACAATCTATCTGTCAATTTATATCACAATTAGCCAACAAATGTCATCTATTTTCCCATGTTTTTCACAAGAACATTCCTGTCAGATGGGATGAAGGGTGTGAACAAGATTTTAACCTCCTAAAATAGTATCTGATGAATCCACCTATCTTGATGCCTCCAATTCAATGCAAGTCACTTTTGCTTTATATTTTAGCTACACCAACTGCTCTAGGGGCTCTACTGGCACAACAAGACTATGAAGGAAAGGAATGGGCTATTTACTACATCAGTCAAACATTGGTAGGCTACACGCTCATTGAATGGGCATGCCTTTCCATAGTTTTTGCATCCCAAAAACTAAGACATTATATGCTCACACATTCAATCAAGTTGGTAGAAAAAATAGATCCATTGAAGTATTTGCTCAGTAAGGCCATCAAACAAGAAGACTATCAAAGTGGGTCATAATTCTCAGTGAGTTCGACATTGAATATGTGGATAGAAGAGAAATAAAAGGCCAAGTTATTGAAGATCAGTTAGCAGATGCACCATTGTATAATGACAATCCATTAAGTTGTGAATTTCTAGATGAAGATATCTTCAACATAACAACGCAAGCCTAGAAACTCAATTTTGATGGATCTTATACTCAACATGGGTCAGGAGTAGGCTTTTTGTTGGTCACAACTCAGAGGGATACAATCCCAAAATCATATAGACTATTTTTTCCTTGTACCAACAATGTTGCAGAATATGAGGCACTGGTCATTGGTCTTAAAATGGCTGTAGAATGGAAAGTCCATGAGCTTCATGTGTATGGATATTCACAACTAGTTATCAATCAGGCAAATGATGACTATCAAACCAAGGATGAAAAGTTAATATACTACAAGCATATGGTAGATGACTTTAAAGGATATTTTGTTGTGATTTCCTTTGAACAAATACCAAGACTGGAGAACAAAGCTATAGATGCCATGGTAACCATTGCATCACTACTGGATATACCTGAAAATCAGTCATGTTATGAGTTCTTGGTAGAGCCAGTGTCTCATCAAGCTTACGATATCCCTGAAACTAGAATCATATGCCACATAGTAGGATTTGATTCTCCCTTGTATGGAAATATCTATACTTGTCTAAAAGAGAATACCTTACCACTAGGTTTATCCAATAATCAACGATGAACCTTCATCTGTCAAGCCTCTTGCTATACCATAATTGTTGATACCCTTTATCAATGAGGTCTTGATGGTACTCTCAGGTTAGATGTCTCGAAAGTGAGGAATATCAAACCGCCTTGAGAGAAGTTCACGAAGGAATTTGCAGAAGCCACTCTAGTGGTCCTACCTTGGCTAAGAAACTCATGCATATGGGATACTATTGGCCAACTATGGAAACAGACTCCTATCATTTTGTGAAAAGGTACAAGAAATGCCAAATCCATGGAAACCTAATACATGCACCAACACAAGAGCTACATCCTTTAATGACTCCTTGGCCTTTCTGCCAATGGGGAATTGACTTAGTGGGCAAGATTCACCTCCCATCATCGAACGGACATAAATTCATAATCATAGCCACTGAGTACTTTACTAAGTGGGTCGAAGTTGTACCCCTAGCCAATGTCACAAGCAAGCAAATTGCCTCATTCATCCTGAATTATATCATTTGCTGCTATGGCATTCCTTTATTCATTATCACTAATAATGGCAGACCCTTTAAAAATCATGATGTCAAAGAAATATGTGACAAGTTCCATATACTACACCATTTTTCCACCTCGTACTACCCCCAAGGAAATAGTCAGATAGAGGCATCTAATAAAACCATCTTGAAAATCTTGAAGAAGATTGTCAATGATGCCAGCTGTGATTGGCATATCCAACTGAATCTCACTCTATGGGCCTACCGTACAAGTATCTGCACACCCACAAGTGCAACATCATATTCCCTAGTCTATGGCTCTTAATCCATCTTGCCCATTGAAGTTGAGTTACCATCCTTACAAGTATCATTAAAAGGTCTAAGATCTGATAAAGAATACCATGTTTCTAGACTACAGAAGTTAGAAATGTTGGAAGAAAGAAGACAAAATGGCTTCAATCATCTAAAATCCTATCAACAAAGGATGTCAAGGAGTTACAACCACAGAGTAAAACCCGGAGTCTTTCTAGTTAGTGACCTAGTTCTCAAGGAAAATCCCAAAAATCAACAGGACAGAGAAAAGAAAGGCAAGTTTGAACCCAATTGGATGGGTCCTTATGCAATCATTGCTACCTATGGATTAGGAGCCTATCAATTAGCAACATCAGAAGGTGAACTGTTCGATGATCCCATCAATAATATACATCTTCGCAAGTTTTATACCTAAAAACCCCAATGCAAGGGACTTAAAAAAAAACAACAACAAAAAGAAGATTGCAAATAAAAGCAAGTGGTGAAAACCTGGTAACAGGCGCTATTCATGATAAACCACTTCCTCCATTTGTTAGGACTTCGGTTTTTACTTATCTTTATGTCCACTTCCATCATAACCACATAATGATACCTATCATGGCTTGTTTTTTGCTTGTCTTGTCATCTTATCGAATTAGGTTATACCTCTAATCCCTCATACATCATGTCATCCATCAAAACTACATTGTCAGTGTCATTGTTGAACTACTTCACCTTTGAGTTATCACATAGGCAAGGCCATCATTGATAAGCCCCCGAGGCTTCCCATCCATCCATATCTCTCGTCTTACTGTCATTTTGTTGCATTCCACCCGTTCATCCATCACTAGTGTCAGTATCCACACTCAAACTATGTTGCCTCTGAGCTATCACAGCTATCACATAGGCAAGGCCATCATCGATGAGCCCCTGATGCTTCCCATCCCCTATGTCTTAGGTCCACATAGTCCACACTGTCAAACTATGTTGCCTCTGCATTGTCACGTAGGTAAGGCCATCATCGATGAGCCCTTGAGGCACTAGGTCAGTCCCTTATGGCCCGTCACATTGTGTTTACTATTCTATCAATTCATGCATATGTTTCATCCATAATAACTAGATCCTTTACTTGACTGGGGGCAAACTCCTCAACCTAGTTATAGAAGTGGATTCTTGAATGTCACAAATCTCAAAGGATAACAATCAGGATCGCGATACTATCTCTAGGCAACATGCAACACTACAAACAAACCTTTTCAATAAAAAACTTGACGCGAGACATTAACCTATATCAGACAACAATATGCCTAAACTATCAAGATGATTATATCTATTTTCATGGCAAGAAAACATAATCTGTGGCAAGAAGATTTGATGCTTGTTATAATTTTAAGTCTTAGGTCTTGATTTTTGTTATCATGTTTCCTATGCTACTCGAGGATGTCCAAGACTAAAGGAGCTATGATGGGGTATGATTATTTTCATTTTTTTTCTATTCATGAATTCCTCTTTAGTAATGTGGCAATTTGTCTAATGACATGATCAACAAAAGATCATCGAGGACATTATGGATCTAAACATGAAAGAGTGCAATCTTTGTCTGTTGATACATACAAGCAATGCTCAGGTCATCTAGATTCAAGTTTTCCTAGATGCTTGTATTAACTTGCTAAATCAAAATCCATGTAAGAGATACTCAGGTCATCATGGTTTAATTATACCTAGATGCTTGTATTTTCTTACAACAATTTAAAATCTCAATGATGAAAAAAGTACTTCAAATATTTATACACAAGATGACTACATCTCATTTTTACATATTAGGGTTGCATTTCATTTCACTTATAAGCATTCCATAATTATCATTTTCCAAGTGGTTTAAGATCCATTCATCCAAACTTTCTTCTTTATTTCATTAATCCAAATTATTATTTTTCTACATTATCCATTTATCAAAGTCTCTTCTGTCATTATTCTTCTAAGTTGTTCACCATATACAAATCATGAGTCTAATTCCTCTAAGTGATATTTATGATTGAGTATACTTGGCATAACAAAAAAACAAATCATCATTATCATTTTGTATATTATAAGAATGTCAAATCATAAGTTCATATCAATCAAAGTGCATTAGTTACATTAAGCATTTTAGATCATGAATAGTGATGTCATTTATCCACATAGATTGCATACACAACATTTATCATCAAAAATCAAAACATAGATATCATTTGTCATAGTAGGTGCACATTAGATCATCATACATAAAAACTTAAAACATCATGTATTGCATTTTGGAAATCATTAACATATGCATTAGGTCATCATAAACTGTAAACATATAGAATCATTTCATGTAACATTATGCATAGATATAAATCACCAGGTGAACCATAGGATCAATCATATCATGAGCATCATATTAGAATCATCACAATCTAAGCATAAACAAACACATCCATCAATATAGATAACATCAATATAGATAACATCCATCATATAGAAATCATCCATCCATAAAAAATGCATGCATATAGTCTATCGAACTCATATAGATCATCATAAAAAAAAAAAAATGTCCAAGTATACAACGATGCCATAAATGTATATCTTGAGCTATCAAAAAAATAGTGTGTATACAAAAATAATATAAACATGATGCATGTATCCAAAGTGCCTAGGAGGTACTGCCTCTAGAAGGTGCTGGCTACTGAGGCTAAGGCTATGGACCTATAGGACCTGTCCTGGGTGGCCCTCGAGGAGCTGGCAGCCCAATAACTCCTCTGCTCTTTGACTGTGTCTATCTTGACCTGCTGCATGAACTAGGGTGGAAACTCCCCACTCTTTGCTCTGGGGGCACTACCTGCTTATACAGGGATCTCTAATAAAATATCTCTTGGCCAGCTCTAACAATCTCTGCCACAGTCTACCTAGTGGGACCTTATGCGATAGTCTATTGTACACACTACAATAGGGCCTATGCCCTAGTATATCTCTGAATGGTGGTGTCCCACTCTAGGATGGCAGTCCTAACATCTCCCTATAGCTGGGTAATCTGCTGCCGCATCTGTCCAACCTCCACCTATAGCTAAGCCTCCTGGGCTCGAAAGGTGGCCATTTGTCCATCATCCTAGGGCCCCTAAACCTGTGCTTGCACTTGAGGCTGGGCCTGCACCTATCTCGGCACCCCCTCCACCCTCTGTCTAACTCTCCTCAGCCCACCATCATCTCCATCGTCTCCGCCACCATCACCTCTGCCATCTCCACCAGCCCTGCCACCATCACCTCTGCCACCCCCAACACCCCAATCACCATCATCCCCTCCACCTCAGCCACCTATCCCACCTCTCCCACCTCATCATTGTCTCCTCCTCTATAGTGGAGCCTCTTCATCCTCCTCATCTCCATCCTCCAACCTTGGTGCTCGCTCCCTAGGACCAGAGTATCTCGGTATAGGATGCGATGTAAAGTGTGCCACATATTTAGCTGTCATCCCTGCATCCATAATGTGTCTCTGCAAATCCCATGCCTAGTATGGAATCTATAGAAAATTAGCTCTTGCAGTCTCATAAGATGCAGTAGGACCCCACCATGGACGCTCCTTGTGTGTTTGAGCAAATATAGCAGTACTCTGGGGCATCCCCTAGACTCTGCCAAACTATCAGAGCACACGAGAAATGATATGTCACTCTAAGATATAGGGAGTCCTCCCTATCAACCACCATGTCTAAAAATAATAAGGTAACTCTGCAGCATCCTCCTCCCATGCCTCACAATCTAGATATGAGTGCCACTCAACTGTGTCCACATTATCTAATGTGTGCCACCAATACTCAAGCTTTCCTAGCTTGGGCTAGGAAAGGGTCTCCTAAAACCTGTAGGAATAAGGTCTATCATGGCCTCTGACTCCCATCCCTATCGGCTGTGTGACAACTATGTGTAACCATGCCCAAATCTATAACAATGATACTCCAGCAGATAGACTAGCAGATCCATCATACACAAACTGATGTAGATCATGGTATAAGTGTGCCAGTATGCAAACACCCCATGAGAAGCATGTCCCCTATGATATCATCCTCTCCAAAGTCCTCCCGCATCCAACTAGAAATCCATGTGATCTCATATCTAGGAAAACGACGCCTCCAATCAACCCTGCTAGTACCGCTGGCAAGGGCTCATAGTAATCCACCATATCAGCCCAGCTGATCTCTATCCCTTCAAGGTCTGCATCATTGAACACTTGTCAACACTCCTCCAATCCTACTCCAGTGTGGGACTCATACTCTAATATCTCTCCCTAAATCAGAATCTGTAGAATCCAATGCACGTCCTCTAGTGTCATTGTCATCTCCCCTGTTGGCAAGTGAAAGGTGCTTGTCTCACTATGATACCTCTCTTGTAGAGTAGTCAGTAATCCCAGATTCACCCATACCTCAGGCATAAAGGAAAACATACCACAATCCAACTGATCCAAGGACCGAGTGATTAGTCTCAGTCAAGTACTGGAGTAGCAGTTGAGTAATGGGAAATCTCTCCCGCAACATCAGCACATCATCTAGTTCCTCCTGCAATCAATCACACAAGCACATTAATCAATCAACTTAGTTGCAAAGCTATCACATCTATCAAATCAGTTACTTAGCTATCTTATCAACAAACCTATCATATCATCTCTTCTGAGATTATATCAATCTCGTAGATGACCTATCAGTTGGCCAACATTGATCACGATGTCGACTCCATCAAATCAACTAAGTAATTTGACCATTTAACTTAGATGCACAACTCTATTTATCGAAAGAACAACTTTATGTTGAACGTGTCGAAGCCCTTATCATTTGCGTAAAATGGGGTATATGCATAGAATCCCTAATTAAATGTGTAATTTTGTTTAAATACGTGGAATCTGGACTTGTTTGTGCGTTTTAAGACCAATTGTGTAGTTTTGTATCACATGCGTTGAATCCCTAGTTGAATGCATGTTTTCACATGGATGCACAGCAACCCTAATTGCATGCACAACTTTATCCTATATGTACGGGACTGTAGATTGAAAGCACAACATAACATGTATGTGTGGAAACCCTATTTGTATGTGTGACTTAATTCTAAATGCACATGACTGTCTTTTAAATGCAAAAATATCACATATGCATCGATTCCCTTATCAAATGCTCAAAATCAGGGCATAAGCACATATTTATATATCAAAAGCCCAGAAATATCTAAGCGGCGCATTCAAAATTGTGACTTTTGACCCTAAATTTTGACCACATTTAATGCACTTCAACCAAAATTTAAAGCATACATACCAGGGATCTGTACTTTGCTGGCTGCCTAAATCATCAGATCCTTTCAAATCTGTGGTTTTCCAATGGAATTTGTGCCATCTTCGCTGACTGCTGTGCTCCGCAATGCACTAGGGCTCCCTATAATCTCTCCTCAAAAGACAAGTGTGAAAATGACTAAGAAAGGGACCCCATATCACTACTTATAGCCAAAGGAACCCTAACTGGAGGTGTCTCACCTTGCACATGCAAACCATGTTCTTTGTCCATTTTTCATTCTCTGTCTCCCAAATTTTAACCCACATATTGTGTCATCAATTCTTCATCGTGAGATCATTCGTCATCCTTTTCCCAGATCCAACCTGACCAATCTCTCGAGGGGGCATCCTAGCGTTATCAAACTTGTACCAGGGGAAATTAGGGCATGTATCATACTAAAAAAAATTATTGTTTGAAACAACGTGATAAAACACATTGACTCAAAGAGGGGCAAAATGTATACACCTAAAAATGGCTCGAGTCGAATTAAATAAATATTTTAACATTTATTTTATTCATATTCTTCTATCAATAAATAAATATCCTAATTTATTTATTTAATTCACATTCATCTTAATCTTCCAAAAATTAAATAAAAATCAATTTATTTAATTAATTCATCCAAATTCCTCTAAATCATACTCAATTGAATAATTCCAAATTATTTAATTAATCATCTATCCTAAAGTCTTAATTCTATAAATCCACATCAAATCCACCTTACTTTACACCTCATCATGTTGCACACATAATTGGATATTTTTAATATTTAATTATATAATTATCCTCATTGCATGTCCTATTTATCCTCTAACCATCCCTATTCTTAGGAGCTTGGTCTTTGCATGTCATCATAGTCAAAGGACACTTAGAGACACATGTCTCATAGTTCCTAGATTCCTTCCAACAACCCTACAAAGAAGGACTCCTTTGACACATGTCTTTTGGTCCTTGAGAGCATTGTGACAAGTGGCCTCTTGCTCACACCTTTCTCTCCACCATGTCATCGTAGGAGGAACATTTTCCTTATTCTTCTCCCTCATCCCAACTAATCCAATCTCTACCGTACACATCACATGACTCATTCCTCCATCGTGGATCTTTCGACACTTGGATTTGAGCCTCCTTGGTCTATAAAAGCAAGATCTTCACCTCCATTTAACATCACAAGAGTTTTTAGTAATTATATGCTGCAGAAATTTCCATCAAGCAATCAAGAGTGCATTTGGCCCCCCTCATTTGCATTTCAATAGCATCATCACCATTGCATTAGAATTAGCTTCATAATCTCATCATATCAATATCCATAGCATTATCGATGGTTTTATATCATATTCATCTTAGCATTGCATTGTAGTTTTTCTCACTTCGCATATTCATCCACAAAATCCATTCCTCTCTTTGTCATCTTGGAAAGCAAGGAAGTACACTTCTGAGAGTGATATAATCATCAACAAGATCATTGAGAAGATAGGAAACAATGGAATGCATGGGATAAACCAATTTGACAAGGTATGACTTATGTTTATTGTGTTTATCTTAGTTTCATTGATGTATTGAATTTGACTAGGAATTCTAGAGTATTTGTGGTGTCTTAGTAGGTTCTTACATTAGTTTCAAATATTCAATCACATGTATGTTTTGCCAGTGCAACACATTGTAGCTAGTGAGGCTTGCATGGTTAGTGAGGTCTGTTTGTAGCCAGTGAGGCTTGATTGTAGCTAGTGAGGCATTATAGCCAGTGAGGCATTGTAGTTAGTGAGACTTTGTAACCAGTGAGGTTTGCCAGTGAAGCTTAATGGAGATTAAATTTCATAGTGGTTTTTACCCTTTTGGGGTTTTCCACTCAATCACCTATGTCATATGTTCATCCCTCTATGTCTTATGCTTTGTAAATGGTTTATGTCCTGATGCATTTGATTTATGTTTCATGTTGAATATATACATGTTGAATGGTCTTGATATTATTGTGAGAAGATCTTAATTTTAGAATTAGTTTTTGTTGACCACTGATTCACCCCCCTCTTAGTGGTCTATAGTATTCCAACAATTGGTATCAGAGCCAAGTTTTGATCTTTGGACCTATATACAACATAGTATGTTATAATAGCAACTCTCTTGGACACAAGCTCATAGTTGTAGAAAAACATCACCTAGTTTGAAAGGATGGAAAAGAAAAGTGCCTAAAAAAGTTTGGAGGAAGAAACCTAAACAAAAGAGAGAACCTTTGAAAGTATGGAGAAGAAAACCATAGCATAACAAGGAAGATCCTTAACTTGTGCATCTTGCACAAGTCACATCATCAGTTGCATAAGATGTAGCATCAGGATAGGGGGAGTTGTTCAATGTCTTATCATTTACCCCCTGTTGGTGTCCGAATCGGCAGTGGGTTTGCCAGTTCCAATGCCTAGGAAAATTCGGCCAACAGATACAGGAGGTTGCATGAGCTACCTCCCCTTCACTTCTGGTTCTGCCGCACCAAGGGGGGTATCCCTATAGCTAAAGATTTAATTTTGGACTCGCCCAATGACAGAAAGATTTAACTTTACAATAACAGGTAGAATACAATCATGTGTGGACCAAGACATGCATGATACATCACAAGGTTGGCATCATTCTTGGACATATCTAACTGGTTGAGGATTAGAGCATGTAGGGGTTCTACTTCTACTTCCTACAAACTAATAGGGTGGAAATTTGAAAGGATTTGTATTAATGTTTTGGATGCAAGACAGGGGGTTTTGGATCATAACTACTAATCCAGAAGCAGACCAGTGCCTATCTCAGGGCAAGGAGTCAACTAGAGGTATACAAGAGAGTGGCTTGTAACTGGCATTCAAGTTTCAAGGGGTTAGGATTGGTGTTTGCCTTACAAACACCACCCAAGGATAAGTATTTAACTGTCTCTATTTACATACATCCTAGCTGACATACAATCTTCTCCATACTCAACCTAAAATAATTTAATCCACTCCTTGAATGGAAGTCAAAAGATTAAGCATGCAATACATAAATCTGTATTCCAAAATTTGAGAAACCCTTAGCAACCAGATTCAGAAGAAGAGAATGCATACAACACATGGAGATAGACAGATAAACACATGCAATAATGCATTTATCTTATAAAATGACAAGAAACTAAACATATGTGCAAGGTGCACTCATATGCAACTCATAAACTCCAACAGAGATAAAACAACCAGGAAAATGCTCTGTCTTTCATTATTTTTCCCCCAAAAATGCCCTAGTCTTCAACAACAACTAATGAGTAACACAGTTTGCATTTTATAGCAAGACTGTGTACTCAGAAATAATTACATGGCAATTCAAAATTCCTTCCAAATACAATGCACCACAGAATGGTGCTCAAATCATTAAAAGTTTCAGGTAGAGAGAAAGAAGGGAGCAGGTGAGATCGGGATCTACACCACTGCATGGAGATCTTCCTTACAAATCAGGTAGGTGGCCAGTCAATCATCGACCCGTGCCTCTGCATTTTGCCATTAATGGCCCAGCTACCCGTAGCTCCCTTTGAAATGCAGTAGCGAATGCATAAGAAGTTTTCCTGCCTAAAATGCAGCCATAGATACAAAGAAATCCGTCGCTGCTTGAAAGTTTAAAACTGGTCACCGATCTTCCTCCTATCGCCAAAATCAATGGAGCCAAAACACGCTGAAAAGTCACCAACCAACCAGAACGTGCCACGTAGGCACCCTGTGCTTCTATCACTGACTTTTCTGCCATCTATTTTGCCTCTTTTCACCCCTTTATATATGCAAAAGAACATGCATATACAAACAACTGCCTACATACAAAGCGCGGACCCCAAATTGTTATAGAACAAATTGAAATTACAATCGGGTCCCGCCTTGTACATCTCTCTTTGTATATCTCCTTTGTATATTGCAGATACAAATGCAATATACATTCTGCGGATTTCAAATTTTTATGAAGCATTTTGAAATCGCTTTGAAATCTAGCCTATATCTCTATTTTCTTGTATATCGGCATATACAATGCCGTATACATGCAAGCCGCGGACACTAGCCCTGAATTAGCCAAATCTGACTTTTGAATCGGGTCCGGCTTGTATCTTAACTTTTGCATCTTCGCAATGGATATCAGCACATACAAGCACCCAATATACATGCTGCGGACCCCAAACCTTTATCCGCTATAGTACATCTTCCTTTCACGTCCGGGTTGCATGTTTTTCCTTTGTATATGACCAATGTATGTCGCATAGACAACGCGAACATACAAGCAGATTATACATACAAACATTGGACTTCAACCTTATCAACTGGAATGCATGCTCATTTCAGATCTAGCTCGTATATCTGCGAATACATATTTGATTGTATGTGCGAACATACAATCGCAAATATATGCAATCGGTGGGCCCTACTTTGAATCACTCTCCTTTGCATGTTAACTTTGCACATTTCTCCTTCTATATAACGAATGTATATTGCATATGCATTCTGCTTTGTATGTGAGGCGGACCCCACCAAATGTATCTCCTGCTGCTTTGTATGTTGCTGAATATACAAGACCCCTTGTATCTTTTTTCAATGTATATGCATCGGCCGTCGGGCAAACTTTGGAGTTGACTGCCGATGCATCCTATCTTGCTGATGACCCTTTGTCATTATAGCAAATGCATGCCAGGTTTCTTTGTATATTTTTAATTGTATAAACCCAATGTATGTTGGACATACATTCACTCTTGTATCTGTTTCCCTTCTATATTTTCTTGTATGCGCCCAATGTATCTAGCTGTTGTATGTCCGCTTGCATCTTTTCCATTGTATCTAGCCATTGTATGTTAAACATACAAACTTGATATACAAGCAAACTCAACATACAACTACAGAATATTCCAAGAATCTGCAAAAGATTCCTCAATGTATATGCACCAATTCCAAACCCGATATGCATACAAGGGGGCATATAACTAATTTTTTCCATTTTTTGAAGACTGATTGAGCATTTTGCAAGCGCGCCAAGGTATATTTGCATTTGTACATATAAACCCCTTTGTATATACAAAGATACATGCATTTAAAATTGTTTTTTGCACATTTCGACTGCAAAAGCCAAAAGACTTAGAAATTTTTGGATTTTTTGTGAAGGGGCCTGCAGATTTAAATACCTGAAACCTAAATGTTTATGCAAGCACCAACACTGGCTCTGTCTGGGGACACATGCTTCTTGCAGGCATGGCGAGAACTATAGATCTCTAGGATGTAGACCAGTCCTTTATCCATTGGGCACAGAGTCACACACTGTACCAATCCGCATCACAAATCATATATATATTTTTAAAAATTTTACTTGGTGGCCCAGGGCCACCAAAAAGGAAAAAATAGTATTTCCCTTTGTCAAATACCCTGTTTTCATTCACATTCACTGGATCAAGCCTAAAAATACTGCCATTATCTAACCATAAACAAACCTTGTCATTTGCATATTTAAGCATCTCATTGAGCTTGCTCCTGTCAACCTTATGTAAATAACCTTCAGCATCAAGCAACATGTGAATGTCATATTCATTAAACAATGCATTCTCATATAACATATAACACTTATCATCATCTATATCAGCAACATGCATTTTAAAATGATCTCCCAGCTGGACTGAAAATTGAAAGCATTCATAGTCCGTCATGTAGCTAGGATCATTAGGTCTCACTTTATCATAAGCTAGCATATTAAAGATAAATCTCTCAAATCCATATTTGTGCACCTCATGCACATAATCATCAGCTACACCAGACAAGAAAGGATCAGATTCAGGCACCTCTCTGCAATAACCTTCATGATATATGTTAGTCTCCCTTTCATCAAGATAAAATTTAGAATCCTTATCAATAACAGTGCTTGGATTATCACCATACTCAAACAAATCCTCATCATTATATGTATCAAAAAAGGTTGATCCTAATGTTTTAGCCTCATTATAGTATGCCACTGGTTTATGGGTAGCCAAACATGCATTTTCATTACCAATGAATACCTTATGTGGAGGAGTATCAACCTGTGTGTCATAAACAAAACTATAATCAAATAAAGAACAATCATGCTCAGCACTAGCACTTGTTTCAATGTCTGATTGTTCTTCACCATCTCCATGTGTTTGAATAAAAGGCAATGATTCAAACATGGAATTGCTCCTCTGTTTTCTTATTTCTTCTCTATCTTGTGCACAATACTCACAATAATCTCCACAAACCCACTCAATCAAGCACTCATTGCTGTCCATAACCTCA
Organism: Cunninghamia lanceolata; assembly: GCA_027924645.1. Lineage (NCBI taxonomy): Eukaryota > Viridiplantae > Streptophyta > Pinopsida > Cupressales > Cupressaceae > Cunninghamia > Cunninghamia lanceolata. The sequence goes on along the minus strand of BSBN01000547.1, from coordinate 21,299,693 downwards.
TCATTGTTTTCAGAACCAGATACCTCAACCTTGAAATCAGAGTCATCATTGATCCTCTCTTTGGCATCCTCAACTGGTGAGCAATCCAGTTGAGCATTGTTATCAGCGTTATGTTCAAAATAGCAGCATTGTCAACTACAATCTTTTCATTTTCACATTTATCTTCAAATGATGCCATGATCACTTGGTCATTTGTAGCCACACAAATGCTACTCACACCAAAGCCTGTGGATAGGGAATTTAGTATGTGCTCATTCCTTATTTTTTCTGTATTTTCTAAAAACTTGTATGCCATCTGCACACTTGTTATATTGAATTCCCTCAACAATGCACTAGAGCCCTCTTCAAAAGCTTCAAAATATATGCCAATGCAGGCTGAAGTATCAGGTCTGAAGTCTTTAGGGATTTGTGAAAGGGCAACTGCAAATCTATGACTGAAATCAATACTAGGCTCTTCATCTTGTCTTCTAATCTCCATTAATCTTGCAACAAGATCAGCAGGTTCTCTTGCAAATTCCTTTCTAAAACAGTCAGCAAGTTCATCCCAACAAGCAAAGGATCTCTTTGGAAAGCTCAAATACCAATCTCTAGCTCTAGCACCAAAGGATCTAACAAAAAACCTCATCCACATATCCTCATCTCTAAATGAATTTTTTTCCATAAAGCTATGAAAGTTTTGGATATGTGCACCCCCATCACACACACTGTGTCCACTAAATCTAGGCATCTGATTATAAATCTAAGTAGGCATACTTTCAACTTTATAGTCAACCCATGACAAATCTAATTGGTCATATAAAGGATCAAAAGGGCTGACAAGAGGTTTAGTATACTAACTAGCAGACACAATAGGGTTATTATTTAACTAAGCTTGCCGAGCCTCTAAGGATATCAACCTATTCTTTATCTCTTCAATTTTTTTACACAACATTTCATCCCCCTCCTGGCTGAGTATGGGTGAATACATGTTTGGATTCATATAAATTTCAATCTCAGACATCTTATGTCTGCCTAAGACCTAAGGCTTCCCCTTGGCATCTAACTTATGCAATAGAACAATAAATACAAGCGGGAAAAAATCATGTACTTTTTCTCATCCAGATGCTGAAGTCTTGAACAGAAAATCTTTTATTACAACAACATACATCAACATTTTATGTGCACTGAGAACTTTTTTGTAGAGTCGCCACCTCTCCAAAGAGGATAAAATGTTCAAACAGCTGAAAGCTTATCACAGAACAAATATGTTTTCTGAGTTCATTCCACCAGTAAAGCACCATAATTCACATGAAAGATTTAGATAGCAACTCCCCAGCAGAGTCACCATTTTGTTAGTGACTCGGATGGGAACAAATTCACTCTTTCTCTTCAACTCCCTAGCAGAGTCACCATTTCTGTTGGTGTCTGAATCGGCAGCGGGTTTGCCAGTTCCAATGCCCAGGCAGATTCAGCCAACAGATATAGGAGGTTGCGTGAGCTGCTTCCCCTTCACTTCTGGTTCTGCCACACCAAGGGGGGTATCCCTATAGCTAAAGATTTAATCTTGGACTCGCCCAATGAAAGAAAGATTTAACTTTACAATAATAGGAAGAATACTCTCATGTGTGGACCAAGACATGCATGATACATCACAAGGTTGGCATCATTCCTGGACATATCTAATTGGTTGAGGATAAGAGCATGCAGGGGGCCTACTTCTACTTCCTACAAACTAACAGGGTGGAAATTTGAAAGGATTTGTATTAATGTTTTGGATGCAAGACAGGGGGTTTTGGATCATAACTACTAATCTAGAAGCAGATTGGTGCCTATCTTAGGGCAAGGAGTTAACTAGATGTATACAAGAGAGTGGCTTGCAACTAGCATTCAAGTTTCAAGGGGTTAGGACTGGTGTTTGCCTTACAAACACCACCCAAGGATAAGTATTTAACTGTCTCTACTTACATACATCCCAGCTGACATACAATCTTCTCCATACTCAACCTAAAATAATTTAATCCACTCCTTGAATGGAAGTCAAAAGATTAAGCATGCAATACATAAATCTGTATTCCAAAATCTGAGAAACCCTTAGCAACTAGATTCAAAAGAAGAGAATGCATACAACACATGGAGACAGACAAATAAACACATGCAATAATGCATTTTTCATATAAAATGACAGGAAACTAAACATATGTGCAAGGTGCACTCAAATGCAACTCATAAACTCAAATAGCTAGGAAAATGCTTTATCTTTCATTATTTTTCCCCCAAAAATGCCCTAGTCTTCAACAACAACCAATGAGTAACACAGTTTGCATTTTATAGCAAGACTGTGTACTCAACAATAATTACATGGCAATTCAAAATTCCTACCAAATACAACACAACACAAAATGGCGCTCAAATTATTAAAAGTTCCAGGTAGAGAGAAAGAAGGGAGTAGGTGAGATTGGGATCTGCACCGCCGCATGGAGATCTTGCTTACAAATTAGGTAGGTGGCCAGTCAATCATCAACCCATGCCTCTACATTTCGCCATTAATGGCCCAGCTACCCACAGCTCCCTTTGAAATGCAGCAGTGAATGCATAAGAAGTTTTCCTGCCTAAAATGCAGCCACAGATACAAAGAAATCCTTCACTGCTTGAAAGTTTAAAACTGGTCGCCGATCTTCCTCCTATCGCCAAAATCAATGGTGTCAAAACACGCTGAAAAGTCACCAACCAACCAGAACGTGCCATGTAGGCACCCTGTGCTTCTATCGCTGACTTTTCTGCCATCTATTTTTCCTCTTTTCGCCCCTTTGTATATGCAAAAGAACATGCATATACAAACAACTGCCTACATACAAAGCGCGGACCCCAAATTGTTATAGAACAAATTGAAATTGCAATCAGGTCCCGCCTTGTACATCTCTCTTTGCATATCTCCTTTGTATATTGCAGATACAAATGCAATATACATTCTGCGGGTTTCAAATTTTTATGAAGCATTTTGAAATTGCTTTGAAATCCAGCATGTATCTCTATTTTCTTGTATATTGGCATATATAATGCCATATACATGCAAGTCGCAGACGCCAACCCTGAATTAGCCAAATCTGACTTTTGAATCGGGTCCAGCTTGTATCTTAACTTTTGCATCTTTGCAATGGATATCAGCACATACAAGCACCCAATATACATGCTGCAGACCCCAAACCTTTATCCGCTACAGTACATCTTCCTTTCGTGTCCAGGTTGCATGTTTTTCCTTTGTATATGACCAATGTATGTCGCATATACAATGCGAACATACAAGTAGATTATACATACAAACAATGGACTTCAACCTTATCAACCAGAATGCATGCTCATTTCAGATCCGACTTGTATATCTGCGAATGCATATTTGATTGTATGTGCGAACATACAATTGCAAATATATGCAATCAGTTGGCCCTACTTTGAATCACTCTCCTTTGCATGTTAACTTTGCACATTTCTCCTTCTATATAACGAATGTATATTGCATATACATTTCACTTTGTATGTGAGGCAGACCCCACCAAATGTATCTCCCGCTGCTTTGTATGTTGCCGAATAAACAAGACCCCTTGTATCCTTTTTTAATGTATATGCATCGGTCGTCGGGCAAACTTTGGAGTTGACTGCTGATGCATCGTATCTTGCCGATGACCCTCTATCACTATAGAAAATGCATGCCGGGTTTCTTTGTTTATTTTTCATTGTATAAACCCAATGTATGTTGGACATACATTCACTCTTGTATCTGTTTCCCTTGTATATTTTCTTGTATGCGCCCAATGTATCTAGTCGTTGTATGTCCGCTTGCATCTTTTCCATTGTATGTAGTCGTTGTATGTCTAAACATACAAACCCGATATACAAGCAAACTCAACATACAACTGCAGAATATTGCAGGAATCTGTGAAAGATTCCTCAATGTATATGCACCAATTCTAAACCCGATATGCATACAAGGGGCCATATAACTGATTTTTTCCATTTTTTGAAGGGCGATTGAGCATTTTGCAAGCCCGCCAAGGTATATTTGCATTTGTACATACAAACCCCTTTGTATATACAAAGATACATGCATTTAAAACTATTTTTTGCACATTTCGATTGTAAAGGCCAAAAGACTTAGAATTTTTTGGATTTTTTGTGAAGGGGCCTGCAGATTTAAATGCCTGAAACCTAAATGTTTATTTAGACACTAACACCCCCAAGGTGAAAATTGGAAGGTTGCAGCAGTCAAGGTACATGTGGAAATATGTCTTCATTGTGAGCAAGATATTGAGATGCACCTCGTGATCCTACTTGTACATGTCCTCAGTGGGGGCTTATTTCTTGCCCTTTGCTATTGATGTCAAAGGGGGAGAATGAAGTGAAGTTAGTTGTTTTGTTTCCATCAATGCCAAAGGGGGAGATTGTTGGCATGACTGGCATAATGTGTGTTGGCATTGATGCCAACTTATTTATGGATCAACTGTTTAAGTTGTTTGATTAGGTACACAAGAGTTTGTGATGTGACATTATGTTCTGAGATTGCTGGAAAATGGCAATATGGCACATTGTGTTGGAGTTTGTTGGAATGAGATTTGACATTGATGTCAAAAAGGATGTCATCTTCACATCTTCAAGAAGTGGATCAATATATTGTGTTGAGGTTGATAACTTGATGCATATCTTTATGCTTCAATAGTATAAGTTGGAGTGATTGTGTTTGTTGGTGTTACTGTTCATGGTACTTGGTTGATCATTCTTGTTAGTTAATGGTGTGATTGAGAATTGGTGCATTCCAAAAGGCATTCAGTGGAAGAGGTTTGCTTAAAGGCATGATAGAAGAAGGCTTAGATAACCCTAATGCATATATCTCTTCAAAGTCTATCTTCTTTATCTATATCATTTGTATGACATTCTGTATCAGAGGTATATTCTGTATTTGCAGTTAGGGAACATTTACTTGTTTGAAAATTATTTGAAGTGTTGCAATTTAGATAAAGGTTTTTTTATTGTTGTTTGGGGCTCTAAACCCTAACATCTTAATATCTCTCTATAGACTTCACTTCCCAACATAAGGTTTTGAACTTTTTGTTATGTTTTAAGGTTCACCCTCTATTGTAGGTGAAGTCACTTTTAAGGTGACCTTGTCAAGGGTTCTTAAAACATTCATCCACCGGCCCCTTTGATCCTCTCCACCACTAGCACTAGTCATCCCTTATGAGCGATGACGCCATAAAGCTAAATCGACGGCCTGTTTTTAAATTTTGATGGGCACAATCTTTCATATCAATGGTTGATATTTAAATTATTGACCCTACTCCCCTATTTCTTAGTTGACAGATCTGTGGCCGCAAAAGCATTGAGACTGTAGAAATAAGGTTTTTTTAGGCTATTTTTAGCCATTATGAAGGTAGTTTCTTTTGGGATTTAAAAGATCTATTTCTTAAGGAGATTTTTTCTATTTTAAAACTCCTTCGTGGCATTGAAGGCAAAAAGATGGTGTTTACTTGTTTTTTTCTAAAATGGTCACCTTTTTAGTGGATACTTAAATCCTTTATGGAGATAAGGTGCTTTTAATGTTTTTTTCTTTTCTTGTCTTCAGGAAGAGGAGGTTTAGAGAGTGAGTCCAAAGATGGTACAAGAGTTTTATTTCTTGACAGGGTAGATTGGTTAAAAATTATTGAAGACTTTTATTTGCAAGTGTTGGAAGCCATTTAATGATTTTTATTTTTAAATGGGAGATGGAAAATGCAGAGAAACAATGGAAAATGAAAAATGTATTTTTTTATTATAGATTGCAGGTACATTATGAATCTGATTTGAGGACTGATATATGCAGGTGTGAAGATATTTTTGATAGGGCCTTTATGAATTGGTGGAAACTGATTAAAGTATTAGTTTTTATGAGGACTTTGGTGGGCTTGTAGAGATCAAAAATTGGAAGATGTCTTTCTGATATATAACTTTAGGGAGGATATTGAAAATGTGAGAGGACTGAAAAATACAACAGAATACATTCCTTGATTGAGAATTATTAATAGTGAATGAAGTATGGATATTTAAGTGTGATTACGCAAGTGAATTAGGTGATTGCAAGGATGAATTTTTTATCTGGGGTCATCCCACAATAATTGGTTACACTTTTTGGCCAAATTTGACATTGAAATCAACATTTTGAACTAAATCTTCATTGTCTGACACCTATAGCTGCTAAACTATTAAAGAATTTGAAGATGATTCAAACTAGTAATTTGTGAGATTTTGTTTGTAGATTCTAATTATATATATATTTTTTAAAAAAATGGAGTTAAATTGAATGCAAGAGTGATTCTGGATTTAATTGTGTATATTTTTGCTTCGACATTTCGGATCACACTCAGCGATCCATCATCAGGAAGAGGATGTTTATGGATTGGATTGCAAACTTACCCTTTAAAAAGGAGGAGCAGGTGTGGGAAGGGTTGGTGAGGGGGGCAAGACAACAAATAAAATATAATGAATTAAGTTAAAAACCAATAAACAAGCAGTGAAAGGAAATACCACATAATAATATAATAAAGAATAACAAAATAAACAATTAGGAAATATATGAGAGAAGTGAATAAAGAGTGATGTGATAGATCCTACAAATAATCTATATAATGTGTTTAACATAGTAACAATGAGAATGTGTAATTAAGGAGCTAGATAAATAAATATCTATAAATAACTATATGATAGACAATAACACACTAAATCAATGTGCAAAGAAATAAAATTAATGCAATATGAGATCATATATATGAATATATATTTGAAAGAGAACAAAGCAAGGAACAAAATGACCAATATGGAAAGAGGCAGCGAATTGAAAAAGGAAATCTGAGAATTGCAAAAAAAGAAAAATATAAGAGATGAAATAAATTAACTACATGGAGTGAACCTAAGTAAATACAAGAAGGGATCAAAAAGAAGAAATGAAAGGAAGAAATTACAAAGAAGGAACCCGATTAAATTGGGTAGGAAGAAAAATATAGAAATGAAAAGAAAGGAAGAGGAAATCTAATCTATGAAGCAAGTAAAATAATATAAATGTCAGAGAGACATGAAAGTTAAATAAGTGAAAAAGCAAAATACATAAATATAAAATAGAAAGACTTTGTGAGATGAATAATAAATAAAGATAACACGCGAAAGTAACAAGAAGGATAAGAAAGTAGCTATATATATATAAAAAGAAAGGGATGAAAGAGGAAATCAAACAAAAGAGTAAAAATGAAAAAGGTATAAAATAAACAAAGATTACTACAATGAGTATGAGCATATATTTGTGCAAAGACATAACTCTATCAATAGAGAAATAGTCTAACTATATACTATATATTTACAAATATATGTAAGCAAATAAATGTATTATACAAAAGACACACAAGCACCAACTAATAGTCTTAGCATACCAAAGTTAGCGAAAGCGTAATAGAACAATGACTAAAAATAATTATATAAACAAGCAACATAGAAATGTATAAGAAGCATAAACATATACATGTGTAAGTATCTGCATGCATATATACAAAAACATGTGTATCTATCGAAGTATGAAAATATAAATGCATGACTATAGATGCGCATAGAAGTAAACAAGTGTAAGAACCTACCTGAGTGAATGGTACCAAACGAAGGGGGGCACAAAGCTAGGGGAAACATGAAGGGGGAAAAAGAAAGAAAATAAAGTAAGGCAGGTGACAAAGAGGGAAGGGGGATGGAGATGAGAAGTAGAGGACACCATGGAGAAAAACAAAAAAGAGTAGGGGAAGGCAGCTTAAGGTGAAGAGAGAGGTAGGTTGGTGGCTAAAAAGGGGGGGTTGATTGCAAGGGGCCCAGAAGAATCACTAAGGTCTAGGGTGAGTCTGGAGGGTGTTTAATAAAGGTTTCCAGGTTGGCCTAAGCTGCCACCCTTCATCACGATTGAGATTGGAGGGGTGACATTTAATGAAAATGGCTTCTTGGAGTTTCCTCTTAAAGAAACAATCTTGTTTCACGAGGACTTGGGTGTGCTTAGGACAAAGCGTGGCAGATTGTTTCTTTAAGAGGAAACTCCAAGAATCCATCTTCATTAAATGTCACCCCTCCAATCTCAATTGTGATGAAGGGTGGCAGCTTAGCCCAACCTGGAAACCTTTATTAAACTCCCTCCAGTCTCACCCTAGACCTTAGTGAATCTTCTGGCCCCCTTGCAATCAACCCCCCCTTTTTAGCCACCAACCTACCTCTCTCTTCACCTCAACCTACCTTCCCCTACTCTTTTTTGTTTTCCTCCATGGTGTCCTCTGCTTCTCATCTCCATCCCCCTTCCCTCTCCGTCACCTGCCTTACTTTATTTTCTTTCTTTTTCCCCCTTCACGTTTCCCCTAGCTTTGTGCCCCCCATCGTCTGGTACCATTCACTTAGGTAGGTTCTTACACTTGTTTACTTCTATGCACATTTATATTCGTTCATTTATATATTCATACTTCGATAGATACACATGTTTTTGTATATACGCATGCAGATAGTTACACATGTATATGTTTATGCTTCTTATACATTTCTATGTTGCTTGTTTATATAATTATTTTTAGTCATTGTTCTATTACGCTTTCGCTAACTTTGGTATGCTAAGACTATTAGTTGGTGCTTGTGTGTCGTTTATATAATACATTTATTTGCTTACATATATTTGTAAATATATAGTATATAGTTAGACTATTTCTCTATTGATAGAGTTATGTCTTTGCAAAAATATATGCTCATACTCATTGTAGTAATCTTCGTTTATTTTATACCTTTTTCATTTTTACTCTTTTGTTTGATTTCCTCTTTCATCCCTTTCTTTATATATATATAGCTACTTTCTTATCCTTCTTGTTACTTTCGCGTGTTATCTTTATTTATTATTCATCTCACAAAGTCTTTCTATTTTATATTTATGTATTCAGTTTGCTTTTTCACTTATTTAACTTTCGTGTCTCTCTGACATTTATCTTATTTTACTTGCTTCATAGATTAGATTTCCTCTTCCTTTCTTTTCATTTCTATCTTTTGCTTCCTACCCAATTTAATCGGATTCCTTCTTTGTAATTTCTTCCTTTCTTTTCTTCTTTTTGATGCCTTCTTGTATTTACTTAGGTTCACTCCATGTAGTTAATTTATTTCATCTTTTATATTTTTCTTTTTTTGTAATTCTCAGATTTCCTTTTTCAATTCGTTGCTTCTTTCCATATTGGTCATTTTGTTCCTTGCTTTGTACTCTTTCAAATATATATTCATATATATGATCTCATATTGCATTAATTTTATTTCTTTGCACATTGATTTAGTGTGTTATTGTCTATCATATATTTATTTATAGATATTTATTTATCTAGCTCCTTAATTACACATTCTCATTGTTACTATGTTAAATACATTATACATATTATTTGTAGGATCTATCACATCACTCTTTATTCACTTCTGTCATATATTTCCTAATTGTTTATTTTGTTATTCTTTATTATATTATTATGTGGTATTTCCTTTCACTACTTGTTTATTGGTTTTTAACTTAATTCATTATATTTTATTTGTTGTCTTGCCCCCCTCACCAACCCTTCCCACACCTTCTCCTCCTTTTTAAAGGGTAAGTTTGCAATCCAATCCATAAACATCCTCTTCCTAATGATGGATCATTGAGTGTGATCCGAAACGTCGAAGCAAAAACATACACAGTTAAATCTAGAAGCGCTCTTGCATTCATTTCATGGACTGTAGAAAACTCATGCCTGCTATGGAGTTAAATTGTAAAATGTTTTGTGTCTCCTTTGATAACTAGTTTTTAATAGTAAACAACATTTTTTAAAAGTGGTGTGTATTTTGTATCACACAAGTTTTTTTCTACAAAGGATAAAATTCTAATGCTTTAGAATTTAGATTGGTAACACCAATATATAGGGCATGCATTTGGTTTCAGAATGTTTTTTTGATTATTATTTTTAATTAAGTTTTGAAGTCCAACCAATTATAATTTAGACATAGGCGTATTCCATAAAACATAACTTTTTTTGTATGTATCAAAATTTTTAAAAAATAAATTATTGAAACAAGGACATCAATACCTAGGGCATAGATATTTTTTAGAATTTTTTCACTAATTTACTAATTTTCCATGTGTGTAGAATAGAGAACTTGATGCTTAGTGAAAAACCTACAATCACAAGAAATAAAAAATAAATATAATAATAAGATTAAATATATTTAAAATTATACTTTTTGGGAAGCTTATAATAAGGACTACATACTTACAATACATAAATTTTAAATGAATTCATTTGATCCCCCAAAAGGTTAATCAAAAGTGGTTATTATCAGCATTTTGATAGGTATAGAGGAGACTCCATTATAGGTATGGTTTAAAACTAGCGGGGTTCTATCCAAGGGGGTTTGAATCTAAGGGGGTTTGATCAAACCCGCTTCAATTAAAATCCTTTAAATGAAACATTTCAAGGCTTAAATCATTATATTTTCTAAAAATATGTGATTTCAGCAAAAATTAGGATCTCCTAGAAAGTGTAACCCATTATTGTGGCAGGACCCTCTGAAGATTGAGAGGTGTATGAGTTGATTTTGTAGGTGATTCAAGCACAGTAAGAGAACAGTATGGGGCAGATATGCAGAGCAATTGATTTCAAGATTGTGAGGGAGAATGATATGTTGTTATGAGCATTGTATTGAAATAGAGAAACCCTCTATACCCTTTATGTTATTTTGAGATTGTATGTTTTGCCAGTGAGGCACATTGTAGCCAATGAGGCTTGCATGGTTAGTGAGCCATGTTTGTAGCCAGTGAGGCTTGATTATAGCTAGTGATGCATTGTAGTCAGTGAGACTTTGTAACCAATGAGGTTTGCCAGTGAGGCTTGATTATAGCCAGTGATGCATTGTAGTCAGTGAGACTTTGTAACTAGTGAGGTTTGCCAGTGAGGCTTAATGGAGATTAAAGTTCATAGTGGTTTTTACCCTTTTGGGGTTTTCCACTCAATCACTTGTGTCATATGTTGATCCCTCTATGTCTTGTGCTTTGTAAATGGTTTATATCATGATGCATTTGATTTATGTTTCATGTTGAATATATACATGTTGAATGGTCTTGATATTATTGTGAGAAGATCTTGATTTTAGAATTAGTTTGTGTTGACCACTGATTCACCCCCCCTCTCAGTGGTCTGTAGTATTCCAACAATCCCCTTGGTCTATCTATCTTCATTCATGAATGTTCTTCCTTAGGAAAACAACAACCATTATCCACCACCTCACCTTCTCCATCCAATAATGAACTCAAGTCTAGTGTTCAAAACATACATAGTCCCATTATCCATCTCATACTCCAAAACATGAATTATCAAGGTAAAGGCTTAGGCCGTCATGAACAAGGTATTTTGGAGCCTATCCATGTCAACATTCCCCCACACTCATATGGCCTTGGATATACACCCCAAGGTAAACAATGTCAAGATGTTGGCACTTCCTCCATGCCTCCTAAATCCACCACTTTCTATCATAAATCCTATCATATCCCCAAAACATATGTTGCCATTCCACCTCCATCATCCTACAAGTGTCAAAGGCATGTGACCATACACCTTCCACCATCCAATTTACCTCCACTACTTCCAACTCCTAATATCCCTCCATCTGTGCTTTGCCTTCACTCCTTCCAATGCCTAATATCCCTATCATCCAATCCCCTCATCCATTTATCCATAAATCTCCTCCAATTCCTAATCATGACTGACAAATGCACACATCATCTAAACAAGAAGCTTCCACCATGTCCATGGGATTCAAAAAAAAAAATTTGGATGCCTCTACCAATAAAGCAAACAATCCTAAGGGTCCTCATGCCTTAGGGAACAAATGAAAAAAGTCAAAGAAAAATCCATCTAAAAATCTATCTTAGCCCATACCTTCAAAAGACAAGGCCAAAACTAAAATGGTTTGGGTACTTAAGCAAAAAAAAACAAGTCAAATGATGCATCCACATCTCAAAAATCCCAACAATCTTCTTCCATCTAAAAATCCTCTTCCATCAAATTCATGCAAAAATCCCATTCCATGTACAAATCCCACAACCAACACAAAAGTCATAAAAATCCTAAGTCTATGTGGGTACCTAAATTCCTACGTCAACCATCCACTAAGTAAACATGTCCATTACTTCCTACACCTCCACCAAATAAAAAGCTTCGATATTTATCATGGTCTGTACAACCATTGGTCATGGTTCCCTTCCATCTCTCCTTCCTTCATCCATTATCCTACATATTTCACCCATCACCTTCCTATGGTCCTTGTTTTTGTATAAGCCTTTCATCCATCCTTTTTCATAAGCCCTCCATAATCCACATCATAACCCACTATCCTTCCCTCCATAATCCACATCATACTCCACTATCTACTGGGAAATAAGGTGTCTCAATCTTTGCAATTTCCTAGCATTATATATTAATTTGTATATTTATTTATTATCAAACCTACGTGGATTTGGGTGTCCCATTTGAGGTGGCACTAACATGCCATGTGTTAGCATTTTGTCATGTGTGGAAGACAATATTCCATATGATAGCATCTATGATGCATAAGAGCCAAGTTTGGAGATTCCTATGACTAGTGATGACAAATGTCGTTGAGTATCTTTGCATGAGGGAAAGGCATCTTTGGGTGCCCAAGTTGGGCTATGACATGTTATAAGAGGAATATGCTATATTTAGCATTGTATGACAGATTCTCTTACAACATGCAAGATTGTTGTGTTGCAAAAATTTATGACAGTTGTAAGATGCGTAAGAGCATTCGTCATAGTCTATTTTTAGCAGTGGAGTGCTCTATCAAGTGGGAAGTCAAATCTGCCATGTTATGATAGATGTAAGAGGTGTATTTGAAGCTTGGACAAGTGTCCTTTGATGTGAGAAAGTGGCCATGTGGCCAAGGTGGACGCCTATCCCAAGATGCTTCTAGAATATGCCTTGTAATATCTATATATTGCATAGTTTGGAGTTGTAGTTGCATAGTGTTTTTACAAGTATTGTTATGCTGCTAGAATTAATCCAGAAATGACATTTGAAGACTCTTGGAAGAACTTACATTGCAAGTGTATTGTAAACCATTTCAGTTTTGATAATACATTGTGCAGGCTTTAGAGTGTGGGGTATTTTACCTAAAACACTTTTCCCCATGATACATCTTGTGTCTACTTCTCTCTGTCTACATTCTTTGTGTTTGTGTTTGCTTCTATAATATCTCTAATATATGTTTAATATTGTGGCAATTGTAAGGGTTAAAACAAATTTGCATACCTCTCCCCTCATTAGATTAGTGTTGGAAGCATTTTCCACATACCTAGCTTCCTTTCAGTTGGTATCAAAGCCTGGCCAATTTTGTCCTAGCTATTGGGTAGGGGTTTTTGTACTGATCTTAGATTGAGTATGAGTCTGTGCAGAGTATTTTGTAATCTTGTTGCAGGAAGGAGATGGCAGGCACATCCAGAAGAATAGAGGTGGAAAAGTTTAATGGCAGCAATTTCGAGTTGTGGAAACTCAAAATGGAAGATATGCTCATTGATAGAGACCTATGGGAAGCAATTGCTGGTATAAAACCAACAATAATGTCACAAGATGATTGGGATCTCAAAGATCGTAAAGCCAAGGCTCTTGTGAGACTCTATTTTGGCTGATTTCATCTTGTTAAATGTTCATGAAGAGAAGACCGCAAAAGACCTATGGAAGAAACTGGGAGATGTTTATCAAGCCAAATCCCTGGTGAACAAGTTATTCCTATGGAAGAAGCTTTATTCTCTAAGGATGGAAGATGGAGGATTTGTTTTTGATCACATGAATGCGTTTAATATGTTAGTTGCACAATTGACATCCATTGGTGTGAAGATAGAGGAGGAGGATCATTGTATGACCTTGCTTTGTTCTTTACCAGATTCATGGGATCATCTTGTAATGGCCATCAGAAGCACTATAACCACTTTCAAGATGGATGAGGTAGTGTCTTTGCTGTTATCTGAAGAGATGCAGAGAAAGTCATTTGAGTCGGCCAAAGAAGCTCTTGGGGTTCATGGAAGACCTAGGTAGAAAGGGAAAAAGAAGGACAAGAAAGCTAAGAAGGGTAGATCCAAATCCCATGGGAGATCCAAATCTCCTAGAAATTCCAAGGTACTGTGTTGGAACTATGGGAAAATTGGGCATTTATGAAAGGAATACAAAGAGGAGAAAAAGAAAAAGAAGAAGAATGTCCCAGATTTAGATTCTGACAAGTCACAAGATGATGGTGATGCCTTCATTGCAACCTTGGCCACCCATGCATCTGATGATGTGTGGCTGATTGATTCTAGTGCCTCTTTCCACATGACCTCACATTACGACTGGTTTATAAAGTATGAAGCGTTTGATGGTGGAAGAGTGTACCTGGGTGACGACTCTCATCTGAAGATAGTTGGCCATGGAAGAGTCACAATCCAATTCCTTGATGGATGAGTGAAGGGGATCCCTGGGGTTATGAACATCCCAGGGTTGCCACAGAACCTACTTTCTATAAGTAAATTGAATGATGCAGGTGTTTTGGTTGTCTTCTTGAAAGAAGGATGCAAGATGACTAGAGGAGCTATGGTGCTTGTGAAGGGTACTCGGAGAGTTACTCTGTTTCAGCTAGAGGCATGCATTTCACAATACAATAGTTCTTTTGACTCGAAGAAAAGAGCTGTAGTCACTTCATCCCCACCATTGGAACTAGCACTAAAAATATCTGTTGTATCAAATTCTGATGGTAGTGCATTTTGGGTACCTAAGGGTGCTCTTGCTTTGGAAGTTAAGCTTCATGCTAAGAAGACAATGTTATGGCATAAGAGACTTGGCCACATTGGTGAGAAGGGTCTTAGAACCCTAAAAAATAAAAACCTTGTTGCGGGGTTAGATGATTATAATCTCGATTTCAACTTTTGTGAACATTGTATATATGGAAAGCAAAACTGTGTTTAGTTTTACTTGAGTTCTCATAAGTCTTTTGGTGTATTGGATCTTATTCATTCTGATGTGTTTGGTCCAGTTAATGTTCCTTCAATCTCTAAATCTTTCATAGATGATTACAGTAGAAGGACATGGATTTATTTTGTCAGAAGCAAATCTGAAGTCTTTAGTTGGTTCAAAGAGTTTAAAGTTTTTGGTGAGATTCATACTAGTAAAAAGATTAAGTGTTTACAAAATGACAATGGTGGTGAGTTATGTTCCATAGAATTTGATAAGTTCTATAAAGAACATGGGATTGAAAGACATAAGACAAATCCATACACCCTGCAGAAAAATGGAGTTGCAGAGAGGATGAACAGGACACTGATGGAGAAGGCTAGGAGTATGCTAAGTGGAGCTAGCCTCAAATAGAAGTTTTGGGCTGAAGCTGTTGCCACTGCTTGCTACCTGGTAAACAAGTCTCCTACATCAGCTCTTGTTGGTAAGACACTGATGGAGGTGTAGTCTGGTAAGAAGCCTTCAATAAGACATCTTTGTGTTTTTGGTTGTGAGGCATATGCTCATGTGCCTAGGGAGAAGAGGTCAAAATTGGAGAACAAGATTGTTAAGTGTATGTTCATTGGCTATGGTGTCGGTGTGAAAGGATACAAGATTTGGGATCTTGTGGCTGAAAAAGTGTTGTATAGCATCTAAGTGTTATTTTTAGAGAGCTAACACCTTCTTCCATTGTTCTACAACCAAAAGAGAAAGAAAAGAAAGAGGAAGTGGTTCAATTTCCCAGTACCCCTGAGAAGATTAAACCAATAGACTCTATGAGACTTGATGATGAAGAGAGCTCTAGCAGCTCTGAAAGCTTAGAAGAAGAAGCATAACCTCAACCTCAACCTTTAAGGAGGTCTACACTAATTAGAAAGCAACCTGAGAGGTTTGGTTATACATTGCTTGATTCTAGTTGTGCTTATGCTTTGCTTACTAACACTCATGAGCCTAGAATTGTGACAGAGGCTATGGGCATGAAAGATGCAGGTTCCTGGAAGGAGGCCATGGAAGATGAAATGGCTTCTTTCGAAAAGAATAAAACTTGGGACTTGGTGCCCTTTCCTGATGGATGGAAATGTGTTGGATGCAAATGGGTGTTCAAGAAGAAATTTGGTGTAGATAGAAGTGTTGAGAAGTATAAGGCCAGACTAGTTGCGAAGGGGTACTCACAGTGGAGGGAATTGATTATGGTGAAATTTTCTCTCCCGTTACGAAGTTGACATCTATTCAATTCCTATTATCTCTTGCAGAAGCTTATGATTTAGAAGTGGAGCAGATGGATCTGAAGACACCATTCCTTCATGGTGACTTGGAGGAAGAGATTTATATGTCACAACCAGAGCATTACATAGAAAAAGGTAAAGAAAATTTGGTTTGCAAGTTAAAGAAGTCTTTGTATGAATTGAAAAAATCTCCTAGGATGTGGTACTTGAAGTTTGATGCCTTTATGTTGTCAATTAGATTTTTGAGATCTAAATTAGATCATTGTGTATATTACAAATTTGACAATGATCATATTCTCATTATTGCATTATATGTTGATGATATGTTGTTGATTGGGAATGGTAAGAATATGATTTCTGATTTGAAGTCTTAGTTGTCAGCACAATTTGAAATGAAAAACTTAGGGGCATCTAGGTACATTTTGGAGATGGAGATCAAAAGAGACAGAGCAAACAAATTTTTTTGGTTAAGCCAAAGTAAGTATGTAAAGACCGTGTTGGATAGATTCAGCATGACATATTGCAGACCATTGTGTGTTCCTATTTCATTGGGGACAAAGTTATCTATGAATGATTGTCCAAAGTCTCCTTCTGAGATGGAGGATATGAGCAGAGTACCTTATGCTAGTGATGTTGGCAGCTTGATGTATGCTATGGTCTGTACAAGACCAGACATTGCCCAAGTAGTGGGAGTCCTTAGTCAATTTATGGCTAATCTTGGATGGATACATTGGGATGCAGTAAAGTGAGTGTTCAGATATTTGTAGGGTACTTATGAGTATTCCCTATGTTATCATGGTCATCCAATAGGACCTCCGCATTCTATATGTATTCATGGATTTGTGGATTCTGATTGGGCAAGTGACATTGACAATAGGAGATCCGCCAGTGCTTATGTGTTTACCATATTCAGTGGTGCTATTAGTTGGATGAGTAAGTGACAACTTGTTGTTGTTTTTTCCATAATAGAAGCTGAGTATATGGCAGCTACTCATGCTTGTAAGGAAGCCATTTGGCTTAAGAGGTTGTGTTTAGATATTGGTGTTGATACAAGATAGATTACTATCTATTGTGACAGTCAGAGTGCGATTTTCTTAGCAAAGAATCCTACTTTCCATGCTAGAACAAAGCACATTGATGTTCAATTTCATTTTGTTTGAGATATGGTAGAAGATGGGAATGTATATTGGAGAAGGTAGACACTTTAAAGAATGTTGCAGATGCATTGATGAAACTATTGGGCATAGAGAAGTTTAGATGGTGTTCAGAGTTTATGGGCCTCTTGGCCCCTAGCAATTAAATCTTGTCATTTCTTTTGGCTCTTGCAAGGTGTTTGACAAGTGGGAGAATGTTGGGAAATAAGGTGTCTCAACCTTTGCAATTTCCTAGCATTATTTATTTATTTGTATATTTATTTATCATCAAACCTACATGGATTTGGGCATCCCATTTGAGGTGGCACTAATATGCCATGTGTCAGCATCTTGTGGTGTGTTGAAGACAATATTCCATATGACATAATCTATGACGCGTAAGAGCCATGTTTGGAGATTCCTATGATGAGTGATGACAAGTGTCGTTAAGTATCTTTGCATGAGGGAAAGGCATCTTTGGGTGCCCAAGTTGGGATATCACATGTTGTAAGAGGAATATGCTATATTTAGCATTGGATGATGGATTCTCTTACAAAATGCAAGATTGTTGTGTTGCAAAAATTTATGATAGTTGTCAGATGCGTAAGAGCATCCATCATAGTCTATTTTTAGCAGTGGAGTGCTCTATCTTGGGAAGTCAAATCTGCCATCTTATGACAGATGTAAGAGGTGTATTTGCATCTTGGAAAAGTGTCCTTTGATGTGGGAAAGTGACCATGTGGCCAAGGTGGACGTCTATCCAAGATACTTCCAAAATATGCCTTGTAATATCTATATATTGCATAGTTTGAAGTTGTAGTTGCATAGTGTTTTTACAAGTATTGTTATGCTGCCAAAATAACTCTAGAAATGACATTTGAAGACTCTTGGAAGAACTTGCATTGCAAGTGTATTGTAAACCATTTCAGTTTTGATAATACATTGTGCAGGCTTTAGAGTGTGGGGTATTTTACCTAAAAAGCTTTTCCCCATGATACATCTTGTGTCTATTTCTCTCTATCTACATTCTTTGTGTTTGTGTTTGCTGCTATAATATCTCTATTATATGTTTAATATTGCTGCAATTATAAGGGTTAAAACAAATTTGCGTACCTCTCCCCTCATTAGATCAATATTGGAAGTGTTTTCCGCATACCTAGCTTCCTTTCACTATCCTTCACTACATAAGCCACATCATAATCCACTATCTACCTAATCCATCTTCCTCCAATGACATCCATCTCTATTGGGACTATCATTTTTCATGAAACTAGACGCTTGAGTCCCTCCTGTCTATATTCCCCTTCTTCTATCAAAAATAAAAAAAGTTAAAAAAAAAATCAAAATAGTAAAGATAAATCCCTTCGTCCAATGGTGAAAGCCTCCCTTGGTGGTGCCTTGGATAGGTACCATGATGAAAACCTAACAAATAGGCGTCATGTGTAGGTTGATCTTCTATGTCACTTATTCTTGGGGGCACATTGTCTTATCCATACCACACTATTCTATCCTATCATTTCCCATCCTATCTTACCATCCTTATCCATTATACCCACATACTTATCATATTGAGTCCATCCACCCTTCCTCCTTTTGATCTTGATAAAGATATGGGTGAAAAATGTTGACAAATATTTTGGATATCTCTTGATATACCTGACCCTTTCCAAACTATTCAAATGCTATCATCATCCTATTGTCATAAGCTTTGTCATGTCAAATCCTAAGAATTCCACCTTGAATGGGGCATGTTCTTCCTATGGGACATAGCCTTTGGAAATCACATCCTACCTCTGTTATGATTCACTATCCACCTCTTTATCATGAGTCATCCTATTGCCCATCCTTTTATCCATTCATCCAATCCCACCTTAACCTTTGCACCTAGACTTGGTTTTCCCTTGTCATTGGTATCTAGCACAAAGGCTACCCAAATTGTAAATCCATGGACATCCCAAAATTTTCAAAAAATACAAAAAATCAAAACATTCCAAAAACCCAAAAAAAATCAAAACATTTCAAAAATACAAAAAAACAATTAAAACATTTCAAAATCTAAAAAAATCAAAACATTCCCAAAAATACAAAAAAAAAAATCCAACAAAATCCAAGCAATAAAATCAATCAAATCAATCCAACTCTTCAAATCAATTCCTCATGTCAATTAAATTATAAAAATTAAATCACTCCATTTCTTCAAATCAATTCATCCAATCTAATCATCAAACCAAATCCATTCTTCAAATCAAATCAACTCATCAATTCAATTCAATTTTTCCAATCAATAAATCAAATCAGTTCAACCAAAACAATCCAATCAATTCAATCACATCAATTCATTCCAAATCAATTCTTCTCATCAATTCAATTCACATCATTCCATCAAATCAAATCACTCCTTCAAATCTTTCAAATCAATCCAATCATCAATTCAATCAAATCAGTCAAACCATGAAGTCAATCAATTCTTCCAATCAATCAATTCCTTACAAATCCATTCAATCAAATCAATCCAACTCACTCAATCAACCAAGTCAATCACATCAATCCAATCATCAATTCTTCATCACTTCTTCAATCAATTAATCAAATCATTCCCCTTCAATTTAATTCTTCAAATCAATTCAACCATCAAGTCAAACATTTTCTTCCTATCATTAATCAATTCTTCAAATCATTCCAACCAAATCACTTCATCAAATCAAGTTAATCAATTCATCAATTCAACCAAATCATCAAGTCAAACTAATGAATCAATTCTTCAATCCAATCAAAATCCAAATTTTCAAATCATCAAATCAATCAAATCCATTCAATTAACTCAAATGCAAGTCATCATCAATCAAAACCAATCAAGTAAATCAATCAAGTCAAATTATCAAATCACATCAATGGTCTTGATCCTAAACTTGACATAAACCAATCAATTAATCAAATCCTGGTGTTGATTCGCATGGCCAACAACACTAGTGTCAATCAATCAACCAATTGTCTTATACATGATGTTGCATCATTGAAACTAGACCAGGTGTCTTATATGACATGTTTAATTCCTGAAACCAGACACTATTATCAACAACCATCAATCAATCAATAATCATTGGTCTACATCTTGATAGGGGCAATACCTTGTTTATTTTTAAATAATTTGTGCATGCTTTCTTGCATGTGTAATCATTTTCATCTTGCATTTGTATCACATCCATATCATTCCTATCTAATATTCATATCTTGTGTATGTTGGAACAACTTCTTCATACATTTAGACAAGGTTGTATTATGCTAGGTGCACAAGACACATCATCACCCTGGTCCTTATACCTGGGTGCTACCACAATAATAGGTTACACTTTTTGGGACATCTTGATTTTCGTTGAAATCACATATTTTTAGGAAATATAATGATTTAAGCCTTGAAAGATTCAATTTAAAGGATTTTAATTGAAAAGGGTTTGATCAAACCCCCTTAGACTCAAACCCCCTTGGATAGAACCCTGCTATTTTTAAACCATCCCTAAATGGAGTCTCCTCTACACCTATCAAAATGCTGATAAAAAACCAATTTTGATTTACCTTTTGGGGGATAAAATGAATTCACTTAAAATTAATGTTTTCTTTAAGGTTGTAGTCCTTATTATAAGCTTCCCAAAAAGTATAATTTTAAATATATTTAATTTGATTATTATATTTAATTTTGTTTCTTGTGAATGTAGGTTTTTCAATGAACATCAAGGTCATTGTTTCACACATACGAAAAAAATAGGAAAATAGAGAAAAAAATTCTAAAAAATACATGTCCTCTAGGTATTGAGGTCCTTATTCCAACAAAAAAAATTGAATTCTAATACATACAAAAAAAGTTATGTTGGACAGAATACGCCTATGTCTAACTTATAATTGGTTTGACTTAAAAAATTAATTAAAAAAATATTCAACAAAACTTTATGAAACCAAATGCATCCTCTAGATATCGGTGTTACCAATCTAAATTTAAAAGAATCAGAATTTTATCCTTTGTAGGAAAAAAGTAATGTGCGACAAAATACACATCACTTTAAAAAAATGTTGTTTACTATTAAAAAATAGTTATCAAAGGAGATGCAAAAAAATTTACAATTTAACTCGAATTTTTTTTTCAAAATATATTTAGAATCTATAGACAAAATCTCATAAATCACTAGTTCGCATCCTCTTCAAATTCCTACGGTTTAGTGACTATAGGTGTCAGAAAGTGAAGATTTAGTTCAAAATATTGATTTCAATGTCAAGTTTGGCCAAAAAGTGTAACCCATTATTGTGGGATGACCCACCTTGGTGCATAATGTCTAGTGCTATATCAAACTTCATGGTTGCTCACCTTCATTGCAACATAATGCATCAATCATTTCTTCTATCCATTCCCTTATCTTTCTTCCTTGGCCAATCCCTTTCATTTCGAGAGCCTACTCATGTTTGTCCAACCCGCCTATCCTCACGAGGGGGCATCATCATCCCATTCCCATTTCATCATCCTTTCCCTCTATCCACACCTTAGCTTCTTTGAAATGATGTTACTTCAATTAGTCACAACATTCGCAACATCATCTCAAAGAGGGGCAAAATGTAGACACCTAAATTTGTCCATATCTTGCAACAACACCTTATCAACACATTACTAGAGACATCTTGTGACATTTTGTCCTAATCCCACTCCTAATCCCATTTATCCCACTTGCAAATTAATTAAATAAATCATATTTATTTAATTAATTTCCCTCTCCCATTTTCCAATGACTTCAAATAAAATATTTGAATTTGTCCTCACCTTTCACCTCAATCCAACACATGTCACATACTACATTTTTAATTTATTCCCTTCACATGTCCAACTAATTTAAATAAAACATTATTTAAATTAGGCCTACCCTACACTTGTCACATGACTACAACTCCTCATGGAGTGGGAAACCCTATTCAATTTCAACCATCCACATTGTTCAAATCAACTTTTAATTATAGCCCTTCATTCAAATCACTCATTTCCTATAAATCAACCCTCTCCCAAGCCATTTTGGGGGATGAATCTTCAAGTAGCCTCATGCTATCAAATTTCCTCTAGAATCATTCTTCATTCATCTCCAATCTAATGTTATGTTGCTGAAATGAGCAACCAACATTCTTTCATCAACAACATCCTTTGACATTTTGCATGCCTATGCAAGATTGAGAAGAGCAATGGAGGAGAGCCAAGTTGGACATAGGAATGTAGATTAGTTTGTTTGCATGCTTTGATTTCTATGTTCATTTTGTACTCCACTATTTAGTTAGGGTTTCATTATTGTTGTTGTGCATTAACCTTGATTTTTACCCTAGCTTACAATCTGTTTTGTGATTGGCTCAAAATTTGAGCTCCTAAAGATGGATTTTGCAAAAATATTGTTTTGAGTAAAACAAACACACTTTAATCAAGAAGAAAAATACGGTGGGAGGGAACTAGATGGAAATACTGATAAATTAACTTTTTTAATTAAATATTCTGATTGGCTAAATTTTTGCTTGGGACTTCAGGTAATTAAACAAATAATATATTTTTTTCTTTACTTCCATGCAAATATTATAAAAGAATTCTAATATCTATATTAATATAATATTCATATTAATGTGATTATTTAATTTTGATTCATTGTATTTATTATTTAAATTTGTGATATTAAAATATTATTATTATAAATAATTGTTCATGCAATAAAATTTTGTTATTACAATCAAAGTTCACCATGCATGGAATGTATTTATAGTTTATATTTAGTTAAAATATGTAGTTATGTCATATTTTATATTTAAATATAACTATTGAAATATTGTGTAGATATAATTATTTAAAAATATATTACATGATCAACCTTCTTAGGAGTCCTTTCCTTACACCCAATCCAGGGGAGGCCCACTTCTTTTTCCTGCCATTTTCCACCAACTCTCTCAGGAATGATCACAGGGTGTTTTTGAGGCAGCCATTATATATATATATATATATATCTATATAATATAATATAGGGTGTTTTTGAGGCAACCATTATATATATATAATATTATATAGATATATATTATATATTATATTATATAGATATATTATATATAATATATATCTATATAATATAATAGCTATATATATATAATATGGTTGCCTCAAAAACACCCTGTGATCATTCTTGAGAAAGTTGGTGGAAAATGGCAGGAAAAAAAAGTGGGCCTCCCCTGGATTGGGTGTAAGAAAAGGACTCCTAAGAAGGTTGATCTTGAACATGTGTTCACTAAAATAGTTTCCAAGTTTTCGGTCATATGGATTTGGGTGTCGGAGAAAAATTCCTGTAGAGGAGGAGATGTTATTGTAGATGTTAGGATAAACATAAATCTTGAGGCTACGTAGCATTTGTTGGAGTTACCTGAGGTTAAATGGCGTTATCAAGGGGTTAACAGACATTACAGCCTTTGTAGATTCAACGCTGATGTTGCCGCACCTATCCTTATCCACAGTCTTTTCAAGTAATTAATTTATGATTAATTATAATAAGATCATGATTGGTGATAAGAGTGTGCTTCTAGGGTTAGGTGGTAAGTCCATTCACAATCCAAGGGCTACAAAATGGTTTAAATAGTTAGTGTGTGATTTTTAGGGGGATCAAGATTGAGTTATCTATGATATTTCTATGTTTGTGAGTAGGATAATGAGTTATTTTTGTGGAAGTTTGTGGTGTTCACTAATGCAAGAGGTCTTCTCTTGCTTCCAAAATAGACACTCACAAATTCGCAACAAAATTTTAGCATAAATCAGATTGCAACAAAACTTTCCATAATTTTATTTGTTTACCAATTCAATAAACAATTGCACACATTTGCAACTAAAAAATTACAACTTGGCCTCCCAATGGCCTCTCAAACTCTACACAATTCTACTTCTCCATAGGCCCCTCACACGGGTTGAGATCCCTCCTCACTCTGCCTAAGAAATCTCTCTCTCATCATGCAAAGATAGCATTTTAAATAATGTGCAATCCACTGGCTGAAGTTACTTCCTTTCGGCCCATTCAACTTCTCATCTCAATGACTTATCCTTTAGTTTTCTTTTTATTGTTTATTTTCATTGATCTGCAACGTTTCAACTTCTTCCATGTCCCTTTTTTTCCTCTTCCCAATCAATCTACAACCTTCTTTTGTTTGAGCTCAATGAAGAGGCATTGAAAAGACAAATTTATGCCGCTTCAAATTCCTTGAACAACTATCAAATGGAGTTTTCCATCAATTACTGACTTCTACCATGTCTTTTCTTTCCTCTATTATGACAGCTTTTTCCTCTATTCTTTTTGGTGCCTTCTTATCTTTTTCTTTGAGTGACTTCAAATTCTTTCCCCATTGTTTTGTTTTCTTTCTGCCTTTCTTCTTTTTAATGTTACTTTATCCATGCCTTTCTTCTTAGTGGCTTCCTCTTTTGCAATCATATTTATTTTCTTTATGTAGTAGTTGGTTATTTCCATCCTAGGACTTGGTTCCCAAATGGTGATCCTTCGAACTCCTGTTCAAACCACATCACATTCCATTTGACATTGCTGGATTACTGAGCGGCTCATGATGTAATGATAACTAACTTGAGGTGTCGCCCAATGGCTATCGCCAATTAGAGATTAATATGTGTTGGTTGAAGCAAGCCATAAATGGTTGTGTATCTCAACATTTGTTATAAGAATGCAATTCACTGCTCAAACTGTCTGCAACCTTCCTTATTACTACTATTTAGGGTGAAATTTGGATTGTTTAGTTTAGTGTTTAAATCCTCCTTTCAACCAATTACATTCAAGGACCCTCGGATCGAGTGGCATAGCACTATCAGTTCGTTGGTCACTTACAAATGTAGGAAAACTTGGATTAGGGTATTTGATTAAATTAATTTTCCTTCCCTTATGCTCAATTATCTATCAAAACCCGAATTGTACAAATATGGCAGTAAACAGATGAATAACAAAAAATGCCTGTATAGAAAGCTGTAAATTTACAAACGACTATGCACTTGTTTTTGGGGTTCCGAGGTGGAAAAGTTGAGGACAAAAGAGTGGATGCCCAAGTCCAGTGCCCTACTTTTTGTCGTGATCTATGGACAAGATCTGTAACCTGTTCCTACTGCACTGAAGGTTTTTCCGTCATGAAACTTCGAGGACTAATGAGTGGGCACCCAAGTCCAGGGTGTCCTTTTTCGTACTGTTATGTAATTCTGACACTCCAACATGCCCTCTAGCAACTTCACTTTGTCTGCATCATCAACCTGTAACCTACAATCATAAAACTTTGGGAGGGGGTTATGGTGTTTAGGAGCTTGCCTCAGTCAAGCCTTGAAAGGACACTTAAGTATTCCAAACACCTTTGTCAGATAGAGGGTTTCACCTAGGGAGGTAGAGGCAAAAACCAAATGAATAATGATAACAAACACAATAAATATCACCTTGTGAAGATCTCATGGGAGGAAGATGCTCTTCATTCCATGAGGAAATGGATGCTCAAATATGCAAAGACAAACACAAAGACCACACAAATCTGCTCTTGCAACACAATGAAAGCCTTGAATCACCTTTAGATGCCAAAATCACATGAACATAATCTAGTTTACAAATGAATGCCTAAACATGCTTTTATATGCAACTAAAAACACTCCCGCTAAGAATTTCATAATTCAAACTTACTATGTTGGCATAGGACCCAAATAATGGTCACAAGCCAAAACCCAAAAATTGGGACTGCCCCAAAATAGGGTAGGACTAGGGCACGGGTGCCCAAGTCCTCCCCCTATTTTGGGCAGGGGTTATCTCAAGTAATCCCCCTAGGTCCTATTTGTCAAGACACTTAGGGGTTTTCTCATCGGGATGTTGAAATATAATGTAAAATGTCCTAAATGCACACAAAAGACCCGGGAGCTAAACCTAAAGAGGGAAAAGCCCCCAAGGGGACATTTTCTGATGTTACATTTAGGCCCCACTTTAATGTATGTATAAATGCAAGGCCAATACATGCATTAAAGTACAGTCACAAACACAACAAATACGCCAAGCATGGAGAAGACACGCCAATCACATAGAAGATAACAATAGGCACGTAAAACACAAAGAAGACAATCACAGTGATGCAGAACACAGAGAATATAGTAAATGCATGGAAGACATATTAATGCATAGAAGATAGGCATGATTCTTTTCTTTTTCTTTTTCTCATATATATGAAATGCAGATGCAAGTACTAAAAAGTAAACAAACCTCCCATAATGCAGGAAGCACTCATCGCGCTGGTCTTTAAACTGCACATATGGGGAAACACACATGCAAAACACACAAAACCTCCCAAAATACTAGAAGCACTCATCGCACTAGTCTTTAGACTACATATGGGGCAACAGACACGCCAAACAAAGCAAGCACGCCAAACACACACACTTGAAGACATTGCAGCCAAGTGATGGAGTGTTCCTATTTCTAGGTTCAACACCATCTCAAGCACATTACAGGAACACATCGACGATTGGGCTTCACCACAAGAATCACCAAAAACACGCTTAAGGGTTGAGTTAGTCACAAAACCGTTCCTCGCCTCCGCAGAGGACTTTTGAAAATGACAGGATGATGCAATCTACTCTGAGAAATACACCATCCCCACCTTTGTAGAAGACTTAAGATAAAAAAAAGGATATATACGATATCCCACCTCCACAAAGGGCTTACATGATTGATTGATTGATTGCAAACAAACTCAGGATGCAGGAAGCACTCATCGCGCTGGTCTTTAAACTACATCTGAGGACAAACACATTGCTAACATCTACAACAGACAACTTACCTTATATCCCCACCTTAAGGTAGTTGATATCAGGTATCGATATCAAGCATGTTAAGGTAGGAAGAAACACACAAGGGAACACAAGCTCTCACAAAGCCCATGCCCCTCGGAGGTGACATGTACTTTACAATTGCCAAATGTTCCCACAAACACATCCCTACAAGAAACATGTTAGTGTCTACAAAATCATGATAACAACAACATCAATGCATATGATTAATCAGACAAAGAGCCAAGGTTGTTATACAACGAATCTAGAGTTTGAGGATAACCGTGGGGCTATATCACGAAGCTCTCCGAATCGAGTACCACCAAGCCTAGATTCAAAGACAAACAAAGGTACATAGAGCAGTAGTATTGTTAAGGTTTGTAAATGAGATAGAAACATCATCATAGTCACTACATGGAAAGAACGAGTGCTTCCACTAACCAAGCATCGGATAAGATATACAACCCCATCGTCATATTAGGAACTAAGTCCATTTTTTGATTGCTCTCAAAAGGGACACTAGGTCCACATTAGTATAAATGTTTGTCGTCATCTGCCCACTAGATAGAAATAATAGAGGAACGGAAACAATAAATGAGAGAGGAGAAACAAGTGTCTTAGGGACAATCACGTAGGAGGGTGCCCCCAAGTCACCAACCACAATGCTACGTCCGTAAGACACAACATACAACAATGAAATCAGAGAGAGAGGTGATATAGAAGAATGATGATACAAATAGAAGAAGGTCACAATAGAGGTGGTCTCCTAGTATCCCAGACCTTATGGGAGAATCAAGAGTCATGTCCTAGGAGGCCTAAACAACATATAACACATCACGGGGAAAGCACATCACGATAGAGATAAAGGGTTAGAGATACTTAACCTATAGGGTCTTCATGCTAGAGGCCATCATCAAGGAGGTCATCATCCTCCCAAATCTAAATGCTAGAAAGAGGTACAGGTTGTTCCATTTATCTATGTAATGTATTTTGATCACTTCCCGATCCCTGAAGGGATAACAAAGGATGGACCTCAACATGAATATCATCTCTTAGTGGACTAGGTGGGTTATGAAACTGTTCCTTATCCACATCAATCACACCAAATATGTCAAGATAGTCAAAACAATGTTGCGTTGTCAGGATGTCATCCATTAGTGCTTCACTTTGGCTAGGAGGATTATTGGAATTACTAGAGCTATCCCTAGTCTTCTCATCTAATTTGTTTGAATGGTTAGTTATAGGAGAAGTAGGGTAGCTTGTGAATTCATTATCACTCTCATAATCATTGTTAATATCATCTCCATATGTTTGAGCTATTAATTCCAAACTATTATGAGAAATGTCATGCTCTTCATCCAAAGTGTGTTTTATTAATTCTTCTACTACCCAAGGGTATGTATTGATGAGAGATATGAAGTTGTTAAGATCAGATACATAATCAAGGATCTCGAAGGAAGATGACACCAATATATCTTTGTGATACATGGTTTGTATATAGTGCATGACATAAGGATGTGTACTAATGAATTTGTAAAGATTTTAAAATTTTGAAATATATTCATGTAAAGATTCCAAAGATCACTGAGAGGATGAGGCCATGAAAGCTAAATCAGATTTAAATTTTTTTCCAAAAGTATATCAAAGGCAAGTGCAAAACTATATGCAAAAATAGCTTAAAATGCTTGATTTTTTTGTACGTTTTCAATGTAAATGAATGAAACAAAGGGTGTTGTAAGGATTTTGATCAAGGGAAGAAAATTATATGTCTGATATCAGTCCAAAACAGAAATAATATCCTTCACAACACACTCTTGATGCAAATCTAAGATGACAATAAGTCAAAATATAGTGAAAATATGTCAAAATATGCAATTTTTTCACCAAATCTTGATACAAAGGAGCATGACAAAGGGTGTTGAGGAAAATTATGATGGAAAGAAAAATATATCAGTGATAACAACCACTTAATGTCAAAATATCTATCACAACACACTTTTAGTGCCACTTAAGGTCAAACCCTAGTGAAAATATAGCAAAAATAGGCTATTTTTCACGGTTTTTCAACTCCAAGACCTAGAAAAAGGGGTGTTGTAATGAATTTTAGGAGGTGAAAAAAAAAAGCAATGATATCAGTCATCTTAATCCATAAAATTTGTCACAACACACTTGGAGTGCAAACTAGGTCAAACCCTAGGGCAAAAATAGCAAAAATGTGTAGTTTTTCACCAAAATTTCAATACAAGAGCCCAATAAACAGGTGTTGCAAATATTTTTAGGAGGGGAAGAAAATAATTAACCTGATAAAAACCAATTAATAGAAAAATACCCTTCATAACATGCCTATGGTGCAAATTTAGAGAGTTGATAAGGCCAAATTTAGTGAAAATCGATGTTTTTCAAGCCCTAGGTTTGAGATCTTGGCACAAAATGCTATATGAATATTTTGAAGTATGATTTATGATGAAAATTAAGTGTAATCAGATCTGAAAATGAATTCCAAGCTCTAAGATGCAAAATGCAAGTGCAAATTTAATGAAAATGCATGAAAATTGCTAGTTTTTTGTTGAAATTTTCTATGCAAAGATGCAAATATTTGAAATCTAAATGCAATTTTACACTAAAATGCAAGACTACAGCCAAATGCAAGTTTTAACGAGTCTCTAAAATCAGTAGAAAAATTTGAAAGAAGATTTTGCCTACTAACCCTAGATTTTGGAATTACTAGGTTATATGAAAATTGTCAAAATTTCTACAAAACCCTAGCAATTATATGATGAAAATGCAATGCAAATTATTGTATTTTTGTAATTTTCTATAGTTTATATCAGATCTGATACTAAAATCATAAATTAGGAAAACTTAGAATTAAATGATGCAAATTGGTAACCCTCAAATGCAATTTTTTTTCAAAATTTTCAATTTTTTTGAATTTTTCTCAATGCAATAAGATGAATGACTATATGAATGAATGAAATCAACCCAAATATGAAGATAGACACTCAGAAAGTTGCAATTAAGTCCAAAAACACGGGTTCACCAAAATGTTTAGGGTGAAATTTGGATTGTTTAGTTTAGTGTTTAAATCCTCCTTTCGCCCAATTACATTCAAGGACCCTCAGATCGAGTGGTAGAGCACTATCAGGTCCTTGGTCAATTACAAATGTAGGGAAACTTGGATTAGGGTATTTGATTATCAATTTTCCTTCTCTTATGCTCAATTATCCATCAAACCCCTAATTGTGCAAATACGACAGCAAACAGATGAATAACATAAAATGCCTCTACGTAAAATTACAAATGACTGTGCACCTATTTTCAGGGTTTTGAGGCAGAAAAGTCAGGGACAAAAGAGTGGGTGCCCAAGTCTAGTGCCCTGCTTTTTGTCAAGATCTGTGGACAAGATCTGCAACCTATTCCTACTGTACCGAAGGTTTTTCCATCATGAAACTTTGAGGACTAATGAGCGGGTGCCCAAGTCTAGGGTGTCCTTTTTCCTATTGCTCTACAATTCTAACACTCCAACATGCCCTCCTACAACTTCACTTTGTCTACATCATCAACCTGTAACCTGTAATCATAAAACTTTGGGAGGGGGTTGTGGTGTTTAGGAGCTTGCCTTAGTCAAGCCTCGGAAGGACACTTAAGTCTTCTAAACACCTTTGTCAGATAGAGAGTGTGTGCCTAGGGAGGCAGAGGAAAAAACCAAATGAATAATGATCACAAACACAATAAATATCACCTTGTAGTGAAGATCTCATGGGAGGAAGATGCTTTTCATTCCATGAGGAAATGGATGCTCAAATCTGCAAACGTAAACACATAGACAACACAAATTTGCTCTTACAACACAATGAAAGCCTTGAATCACCTTTAGGATGCCAAAATCACACGAACATAATCTAGTTTACAAATGAATACCTAAACATGCTTTTATATGCAACTACAAACACTCCCACCAGGAATTTTGCAATTCAAACTTACCATGTTGGCATAGGACCCAAATAACGGTCACAAGCTGACACCCAAAAATTGGGACTGCCCTAAAATAGGACAGGACTAGCGCGCGGGCACCCAAGTCCTCCCCCTATTTTGGGTAGGGGTTATCTCAAGGAGTCCCCCTAGGTCCTATTTGTCAAGACACTTAGGGGTTTTCTCTTTAAGATGTTGAAATATGATGTAAAATGTCCTAAATGCACACAAAAGACCCGGGAGCTAAACCTAAAGAGGGAAAAGCCCCCAAGGGGACATTTTCTGACATTACAACTACCATCAATAATACATATGTCTTTGAATAAACACATAGATGTAAATGTGCGCAGGTCTCTTAGCACATCTCTTAAACATTGGAACCTATCAAATATCTGCAATCTCCTTCATTGGCCACTCCTCACTTAGGCACAATCTTTAGCATTGTCAATTTAACATATACATTGTTGTCCCATTCATATGGCCATGGGAAGTAGTACAAGGCATTAACCTTTATATAATAGTGTATGACTACATTGCAATCTGAATACATGAATAAAGAAGATACTCTCAAATACAAAAATACTCCAATGTTTCCTCCATGGTGCTGCCTTTATCATATAAGGTAATCAAACAAACACTACCAAGAAAGTCAAAGGTGTATTTGTCTACCATCTACCATGCAGATTGTGCCAGTCATCATACATTCACTGAAACACATATAAGATATGAGAAACAACCGTATGCCCTGGTATTGAACAAACATCAAATTACTTGGTTTCTATATTTGTACTGCAGCCTCCAAGCTTTACTTTGATATGACTGATATTTTCTCATTGAATGTCTGCCACTTCCAAATTTCAGCTACCTTGCAGAGAACAACCAAACTGAAAGAAACCAATAATGAAAACTAAACCTACAAACTCTTTTTGGGTGATGTTGATCACATGTACGCTCGAGATGCTCCTGCATCAGACATGCTGGGTAGAAAGTTTGTGAGCATAAGCTTACAAAGTGGATTTGAGTGATGAATCACTCTTTCGGGTTGGAGGTAACCCATAGCGAACTCCTTCGCTGAATATATGCACAATGTCATTTCTTCTTCCGCTTTTCCGAGCACCATGTCGGAACACACTTCACCCTTTGCCAACAATCTTGCTCCACACTCCTCTTTCCCCTCATAGATTTGCATCCACAATGTGCCGTCCTCCTCCGCCAAAGTCTCTCTTCTTTCTTCTTCTCCCTTGTGGGCTCAAACCCACCATTGCCTGACCTCCTCCACCAAAATCCCTCACCAACATCCACAACACCTTCACCCAAATTTGTGGCATGCAATTTCAAATCTACATCATCTACCCCAAATGCATACAAGACTACATCCTCATCAAAGACAAATAAATTTACCTTATCATATGCAGCTGCAATAACTTCTTCACCATCAATTGTAACCTTCATATTTTCATCTTTCGCTGTTCCATTTATGTTCATACGTCCATCGGCAAGCTTTGACATCCATTCCACTTCAATTTCCAACATTTTCATCATCAAATCATCTTAATCACCAGCTGCAATCTCTTCGTATTTCACTATTGCAACACCATCCTCCTTGTCTTCAATTGCTACAACAACTTTCTCTTCATTACTCTCAACCACATCTATCTTTTCTTCTTCAACCATAATCTCATCTACTACTTTATTCTCTTCCTCCAAAGGACTTTCTTCCACTACTATTACAACTTCGTCATCACCTTCTACACATGCACACTCACCTGCAAGCAAACACTCGTTAGAAGAAACATGGGACTCCTTCCTACCTACTTTATTCTCTGCACAAATCTCCTTTATGTTTTCATGCAACTCTTTCTTCAATTCTTCCAATAACTCTTCATACATCTTTACAACTCCTTCCTTCCATCTTTGTCTTCTCCATCTCTTCAACATTGGGATTGTCAAAACCCATCCATTCACAAACCCTCCCTTCCTTTTCCTTATGTTATCCATTAGTGACTTTGATTCTCTCTTGCTCTCACCATTGCAGGACTCCTTCACACCTACCCCATCTCTCGAGCTTTTCTCAGATTCTTTACTCTCTCATTTGTGGCTTCAAACTCTCAACTGATCAGGACTTCACACACCTGCAATGATCCTTTCGAGTTCTCACAACCGCCCTCCCTCCAGCTCCACAAGTCCTGGTGGATACTCTCCACACTTGGGAACAACTTGCTCTGATACCAATTGATGAAAGAGGTCTCCTCTTGCTTCCAAAACACACACTCACAAATTCACAACAAAATTTTAACACAAATTAGATTGCAACAAAACTTTCCACAATTTTATTTGTTTACCAATTCAATAAACAATTGCACACATTTGCAACTAAATAATTACAACTTGGCCTCCCAATGGCCTCTCAAACTCTACACAATTCTACTTCTCCATAGGCCCCTCACACGAGCTGAGATCCCTCCTCACTCTGCCTGAGAAATCTCTCTCTCATCATGCAAATATAGAATTTTAAATAATATGCAATCCATTGGCTAAAGTTACTTCCTTTTTGCCTATTCAACTTCTCATCTCAGTGACTTATCCTTTAGTTTTCTTTTTATTGTTTCTTTTCTTTGATCTGCAACGTTTCAACTTCTTCCACGTCCCTTTTCTTCCTCTTCCCAGTCAATCTACAACCTTCTTCTGTATGACCTTGTGAATAGGCATTGAAAAGACAAACTTATGGTGCTTCAAATTCCTTGAACAACTATCAAATGGAGTTTTCATCGATTATTGACTTCTACCGTGGCTTTTCTTTCCTCTATTATGATGACTTTTTCCTCTATTCTTTTTGGCGCCTTCTTATCTTTTTCTTTGAGTGACTTCAAACTCTTTCCCCATTGTTTTGTTTTCTTTCTGCCTTCTTCTTTTTAATGTTACTTTATCCATGCCTTTCTTCTTAGTGGCTTCCTCTTTTGCAATCATATTTATTTTCTTTATGTAGCAGTTGGTTATTTCCATTCGATGACTTGGTTCCCAAATGGTGATCCTTTAAATTCCTATTCAAACCACATCACATTCCTTTTGACACTGCTAGCTTATTGAGTGGCTCATGATGTAATGACAACTAACTTGAGGTGTCGCCCAATGGCTATCACCAATTATAGATTAATACATGTTGGTTTAAGTAAGCCATAAATGGTTGTGTATCTCAACATTCATTATAAGAATGCAAACTCACTGCTCAAACTGCCCGCGAGCTTCCTTATTACAACCGTCAATAATTCATATGTCTTTGAATAAACACATAGATGTAAATGTGCGCAGGTCTCTTGGCACATCCCTTAAACATTGGAACCTATCAAATATCTGTAATCTTCTTCATTGGCCACACAGGCTCCTCACTTAGGCACAACCTTTAGCATTGTCAATTTAACATATACATTGTTGTCCCATTCGTATGGCCATTGAAAGTAGTACAAGGCATTGACCTCTATATAATAGTGTATGACTACATTGCAATCTGAATACGTGGATAAAGAAGATACTCTCAAATACAAAAATACTCCAATGTTTCCTCCATGGTGCTGCCTTTATCATATAAGGTAATCAAGCAAACACTACCAAGAAAATCAAAGGTGTATTTGTCTACCATCTACCATGTGGATTGTGCCAGTCATCATACATTCACTTCGATGTGACTAAAATTTTCTCGTTGAATGTCTACCACTTTAAAATTTCACCTGCCTTGCAGAGAACAACCAAACTGAAAGAAACCAAAAATGAAAACTAAACCTACAAACTCTTTTTGGGTGATGCTGATCACATGTATGCCTGGGATGTTCCTGCATCATTCACCAAGCTCCCCAATTTTTAGATGGTGATCTTAATACTAATTTTGAATTTAATAACCTATGTTAGGAGATAAGGATGTGATGCTGATCATAATACTAATTTTCACCTTGATAACCTAAGTTAGGAGATAAGGATGTTCTTTAGTGGTGTGGAGTATGTGACTAAAGAATTAGAGATGTCAATTTAGTCATATGTTAGAAGAATGTTATTGTTATATGATTTATAGTCACTTGGCACTACTGAAGTTTGTTAGGAACTCCTTGTCATCTAGGATCATTGCTTTTGATGAAACATATGAACTACAACATACAATTATTTAGAATTAAGGTACAACATTAAGCATTAGAATGGGATATTTGAGGTCCACCCTTGTGTGACAGGGTTAGTCACACTTTTAGACCTATTTGTGATTGATACACTTGGAACTGGTATGCAATATATGGACTTAAGATCATATTATTTAGATTATATTGGTATTAAGGTGGGTCATCCCACAATAATGGGTTACACTTTTTGGGCAAACTTGACATTGAAATCAACATTTTGAACTAAATCTTCACTTTCTGACATCTATAGTCGCTAAACCGTTAGGAATTTGAAAATGATGCAAACTAGTGATTTGTGAGACTTTGTTTGTAGATTTTAAATATATATTTTTAAAAAAGTTTGGAGTTAAATTGTAAATTTTTTTGCGTCTCCTTTGATAACTAGTTTTTAATAGTAAACAACATTTTTTTAAAGTGATGCGTATTCCGTAGCACATAACTTTTTTTCTACAAAGGATAAAATTCTGATTCTTTTGAATTTAGATTGGTAACACTAATATATAGGGCATGCATTTGGATTTATAATGTTTTGTTGAATATTTTTTTTAATTAAGTTTTGAAGTCAAACCAATTATAATTTAGACATAGGCGTATTCCGTAACACATAACTTTTTCTATATATATCGAAATTCAATTTTTCTTTTTTTGTTGAAACAAGCACATCAATACCTAGGGCATAGATATTTTTCAAAAAAAAATTTCACTAATTTATTAATTTTCCATTTGTGTAGAACAGAGAACTTGATGTTCGGTGAAAAACCTACATTCATGAGAAATAAAAAATAAATATAATAATCAAATTAAATATATTTAAAATTATACTTTTTGGGAAGCTTATAATAAGGACTACATACTTAGAAAACATAAATTTTAAATGAATTAATTTGATCCCCCAAAAGGTAAATCAAAAATAGTTTTTTATCACATTTTGATAGGTATAGAGGAGACTCCATTATAGGTATGGTTTAAAACTAGCGGGGTTCTATCCAAGGGGGTTTGAATCTAAGGGTGTTTGATCAAACTCTCTTCAATTAAAATCCTTTAAATGGAACATTTCAAGGCTTAAATCATTATATTTTCTAAAAATATGTGATTTTAGCAAAAATTAGGGTATCCTAGAAAGTGTAACCCATTATTGTGGTAGCACCCAGGACCTTTGAATTAAAATAGTTGATCCAACTGCATATGCAGATGAAGATTCTATTAAGAGTTAGTTGTGTTATGACTCAATTGTGTATGCAAGATACACATCTTGATGTGATAAATTGTTCACATGTGATGTGAATGAATTAGTTAGAAGTGATTATGTTAATTCTTAATTGTACTTGAAATATGATTTTCTTGCCTTGTTGTTTCAATAATGATTAGTGAATGCAAATTACCCATCTTGATATTGTGAAATGATTATAATTGAAATATTAATATTCTAAGTAAGATTGAATTGTTGCAATGGTTATTAGAACACCTGATTTTGATGATTAAAAAAAAGAATTGTGAAATGTCGAAATAAGATTATGCATTGATATTTGAAAGTGATTGTATTGTGTTTCAAACACTTGGTCATTGAGTGACTGTGTGTGTGTCTAATTCCTATTGCTTCGGCTATATGTATTGGACATATTAATATATGTATTGAATTGTGCAAGCATTTCCAGAGCTAATAGAAATTTGAAGGTCTACTAAGTAACTCATGTATATAACCATTAATGCCAACCTAATCCCTTAGGTGGATTAAGGTTTTTATTGAAAATAGAATGGTTGTAATGTGTTTTATTTTTACAATTTGATTTATGAATCTTCTAAGGTTGTCAAGTAGTGAGGTGGATGATGAGTTGTCATCCATATGTCCATTTTCATTCATGGGTTTTTGGGGTATTTTAAAATGTGTTTTTAAAGTTCTTTATTTATTTTTGTATGGGTCTACAGACCCTAGGTCAAGTACTAATGCAGGACCATCCCAAGCAAACAAGTAATCGACATCACCCAAAAATATTTTTAGTTGTATTTCTTCAGTTTTTGTTTGCATGTGGCTTTGATGGCATCTCTCAGTCTTGCAGTACAGCTAGATTAAGTAGAATTGCATATTTTCAGTTTTTTCCAGTTTGGGTCCTGGCACATAACATGTAGTCTTCACGAAAATAATTGTCAGGTGGATTGGTGAAGTTTGGCTACAAACCCTCTTATAGGCATATTATTGGGTCAATTTTGGAATTACGGGTGAAGATTTTACAGATAGACTGCTAGTTTCAAAATCTTAATCATTTCATGATCAGCACTGGCGATTTGGCGAAACTTTAAAAATTTGAAATCTGTGAGGGTTGAGGCAGAAAGATTTGGTAGTAAGTTTGGGATTGTTGGCATCTTCATCTTGGCAAATTTTCAGGAGATTCTGAGCTCCATAAATATAATTATTGAAATATTGTGTAGATATAATTATTTAAAAATATATTACATTATATAATACATTTTTAATGATATAAAATATAATTAAATATTTTCTCAGAAATTATTTTTCTTATAAATTATTAATATCAATAAAATTATTCTTATATTAAAATTTAAGAAATCATTAATTTGCTAATTTCTTTTTAAATCATAATTCTATTATTATCTCTTAAATTTTAATATAACAATAATTTTATTAATATTAATTTTTTACATTCAAAAACTATTTTCTAATTGCTTTTTAGTACCTGCTTTAGTACTATTGCAAATATTTTTTTATCTAGTGATTAATCTATCTAGATTAAACCAATCAAAACATAGTATTATTTTTCATGTTAAAAACAAATTTTAATTTCTCCTAAGTTTACACGAGAAAATTTTAATAAAAAATATTCTAAGAATCATTTATTTGTGTTTGGATTGGCTCAAAATTTGAGCTCTTAAGGATAGATTTTGCTGAAATAATATTTTGAGTAAAACAAACACACTAAAATCAAGGAGAAAAATATCGTAGAGGGAAGTAGGTGGCAATACTAATAGATTAATTTTCTAATCTAATTGCATGTAAAGTTAGAAAAATAAGTGGCAATACTAATAGATTAACTTTCTAATCTAATTGCATGTAAGGTTCAAAAAATAATTAGAAAATTAACTTGGAAAAATCCCAAAAAATTATTAAGACCTCATTTTGAGGCCCTAGATGATCGAAAAAGGTCCCAAAAAAATGTCAAAATAGAAACCTACCAAACTTGCCAGTTCAGTGGGATTTTCAATCAACTCCTCAAGATGCATCTCAGCTCAAAAGGACCCCCATGTCAAAATTTATGAGCTTCGGAAGTTTCTGCATCATATATATTTGTGTCATCACAATAATAGCAAGTAGTAAAATTCTATAATAAATGAGAAAGAGACTCAAGAATTGGCAATAGTAGACTA
Organism: Cunninghamia lanceolata; assembly: GCA_027924645.1. Classification (NCBI taxonomy): domain Eukaryota; kingdom Viridiplantae; phylum Streptophyta; class Pinopsida; order Cupressales; family Cupressaceae; genus Cunninghamia; species Cunninghamia lanceolata. Next base: position 21,260,924 of record BSBN01000547.1, on the reverse strand, counting down.
AAATTCACATTTTCTACATTCTCTAATGCAAACTCCATTGTAGTCAGCTTGTTCTTCACCGAACTGAACTGTCTAACCAAAAACCGATATTCAGATTCTTGTAGCTTTCAATCCCTTCATCACCAGAGGATAAATCTTTGGATTTAGGTAGCCCTGACATCTCTTATCATTCCCTCAGATCCACAACACAACGTGATTACTTGTGAAGAAATGCGGACCAAAATGCTGAACCCTGTCATATACTCTGTTCCTGTCTATCCAGACTTAGACAAATCTGCAACCTGACTTCCGGTATGATCAAATGATATAATGCGGATGTGTAAGATAGATTCAGTTGCCATCAATGACAACACCTGACATGCCTAGCAATGTCTCTTGCCAACAATCTCCCCCTTTGGCATTGATGGCAACACTTAGTGAAAAATGACTAAGTGTTAGAATAGCTCCCCCTTACTATGTACACTTGTGATTTCCAATGCTCCCCCTTTGATGAATTCCTCATTTTTCACTGCTTACCTCTCCCCCTTTGACATCAATGGCAAAGGTCAAGGTTTGAATCCAAAAATTCACACAAAAAGTCTATATCCATACTTCCGCATATGTACAAACAATCCTTATGTCCTGTCTACATAAACTTAAACACATCACCAAAAATATTTTTCAACAGTGCCAATTCACTGTCCCATCTTTTCTTCATGCCATCCAAAAACTGAAATATGACCACTGAACAAGAATGCCTGTGACTCTGCCTTCTGCAGATCAGTGGGATCACTTGTTAGAGCAGCAGCTTGAGCTTCTGTCAAAGCATTGAACATTATTTCTAACTTAGGGAGAATCAGTCCCCGGAGTTCACACATCCTTGCCACAATGTTTTCTTTTTCTTTTACAAATTTCTTTATTTCATCAATCAGGTTGACTACTTGACCTTCTTGACTTGCTGCAGATGCTGTCAAAGGATTAAAGGTTTCAGATACATTTGACAATTTTTGCTCGGACTCCTTTATTTTCTTCTCAATGTTCTCTACAACTTTTGACCAAGATAGACAAAATTTGTACACATCTCCTCCTTCAGTGAGGGCAATTTGAATACTTTTTACACTAGTATCCAACATAATTCTATCATTGGCAATTATTCTTTTCAGTTCACTAAATCTTTTATCATTAAATTCATTCCATACTTTGACTTCTGCTGTCTTTTCAAAAGATTCAAAGTGAGTACTTACAAAGTTTATCAGATTCTTCAACTAACTAAAGGGGGATAGCACTGATGAATCTTTCTGAAATGTAGGCATGATCTTCTCCAAAATGCCAGATGCTAGACCAAGCAACTCACTATCTTCTATATGAAACTTCAAGATTTCCTCTCTGGCCTTAGTTTATGCAAAAGAGGCCAACTTCATCTTCTGTACCAGAGAGAGTATCAAAATTGATTAGAGCTTGTATTATATCTGGATCTTCTCCAACTTGTTTGTCTTTCTCCAAAATTTCTTTCACTGCTTCTGCAGTGTCTCTTGCCCAATATGATGTTTCATTTTTATGCTCATTAAGGCCTACATCTTCTCCCTTCCCAGAGTCAACCACATTGTCTTGCTTATCATTTTCACTCTTTTTCTCCGCTTCAACTCTCTCTACATCATCAACAATGTCTTATGCATTCTTTCCAGAGGATTTTGTGTATCCTCAGCAACATCATCATCATTTTTATCAAATTCCTCAACTTCTAGAATGGAGGAGTCAATTCCATCATTAGTTTCTTCTTCTTGATCTTCCTTGTCCTTAACCTCTTCTGCTTTCTGCTCTTTATTCTTTTTAGAATCATCTTCAGTAGGATCATTTATTTCCATACTCATTTCTACATTTGCCTCACAAGATTGGTATGGAGGATTTTGAGTATCCTCTACACCATCAACATTATCTTCCTTTACCATCTCTTCATCTCCTTTGTTTGATATTTCCTCTTCCGGAACAGAGAAGTCATCTACCTCAACTTGTTGCTCATTTTTCTTCAACTCTTCATTTGGAAGGGGTGTATCATTAGCATCAGGTTCCTTAGTGACCACAAAATTTATTCTTGTCCAGGGCTTTCCTCAAAATTTGCTATGTTTCTTTGACCACTTCATCAATGTCTCGAATCATTAGCTTATTCATCATTTTCTTGCTTCTGAATTGATCTTTAACTTTTTGAAAATTTTATCTGCTTCCCTACTAGAGATGACTGGACATAGACTGGACAACACATGTTCTCTTAGCTCCAAATTCTTTGCTTTGGTAGCTTCTTTTCTCATAGATCTCCAAAATGTCACTTAGACTCTTAGAGATTTCAGATAAAATTTCCACAAGTGCTCTATTGAATGTGTTCAAGTACTTAATAGTAGCATCCTCCAAAATTCTCTTGTTGGATTTATCAAAGTTGTCATAATATTTTGTTATGGGCTTCAAATTCCCATGAACAGTTATTGCATTCACAATATCTTCAACTGACAGGGTAGATTTTTCAATCTTTAGTCTTTTGCTTACCCTTACACTTCCGAAGGGCTTGTCTTGGGCAACCCTTGATGCTTCTAATTTCTTTGACTTTGTGCTTCTGGAGGGCTTCTCCTTAGATACTTTAGCAGCCTTAGTGCTTGAAACCTTCAATTCTTTGACCTCACCATCTGACTCAGTTTCTTCTTCATCTTCCTTCTCCACACTGACATAAGACCTTTTGGCCATTACTTTTGTCCTTTTTCCTTCCTTACCAATATATTTTTCTTTGGATTTCTCTACAATAGGAGAAGGTGATGTACTGGAGGTTAAACTTGTACTCCTAGTAGTCCTTGGCTTAGAAGAGGATTCTACCAGAACACTTCCCTATTCCTTGTCTTGCTTCTCCTTCTCAGCTTTCTCTACCCTTTCCTTGTTTTGTCTCATAGCTTCTTTTGTTATGCCAATGCTTTCTGCATACATTTCAACTTGCCTTTGTATCTTTCTCTTAGATTCAAGTTTCCAGAGCTCAACATGTAGTTTCACACTGAGTTCACTATATGTACCAAATCTCTCAACTGAAGTATCTTTTGGTTTTCTTAGAAGGTGTTGAGCATACATTTTCAGTATTTGTTCATCAACTTCATACCCCATGGGCATGATCCATATAGTCCTCGGTTTAACTACTTCCATCAAGCATTGATCTATTTCCACCATGAAGCAAATTGTATCCTTGTATTTTTCCACCACATATGTAGGGATTCTTTCCCTTGATTGCATCATGTTCTAAAAATTCTTGAAATATCCCCAAAGAGCAGTCCTTTGGGCATTGGAGTCACCAATATTGTTCAAGTGCTCTCTTATTTGTATGGCAATAGGCTTATCACTGGTCCAACACATGCTTTTCTTGTCGGGTAACTCATTCATGAAATAGAAGAACAAACACAATACCAATGCACCATACTTGAATGCATTCTTCTTGTCCTTTTTGATCTTTTTTAGATTCTCCATTAACTAGTTTTGTAGCAGCTCACACAGGTCATAGTCAGCATTCTCTCTTAACATCTGATAGGCGGCATAAATGGTTGTACTGGATATAGAGTTTTCCCTGCTGGAGTGGTATATCTTATACCCAATCACCATAGATGTAAATTTGACATCCGGATCGGTTATATCATTTATTGTCATTGGCCTCTTATCAAATTTTGATCCAATAGCTTCAGTTACAGTTTGATTCTTTACTGATTTTAGCATTGGTAGTCCATCGGATGAGTTTAATCCTGTTATGGCCTTGATGGCATCCTTGGTGATCTTGAAGGGTTTCATCAACCACATGAATTCATCATGCATCTAACTTAGTACATACCGAACCCACTCATCTTCACCGAAGGACGGGAACCCAATAACCTGAATGAGATGTTTGACTTGCAGCACCTTATACTCACGTTTAAGACCATGAATCTCATCTTTTAGATGATTCTTGAACAAATCTACTAAGTTTGAATCCCCAAACTCATCTATGCTAGCATGAATATAAGCCCTAATATCTTCAACGTGTAACATACCATGTGAAACATTTGAAAAGGAACCTAACGGATCGACCTCTACTGATTTGTGTGGATGCTTTTTGAATTTAGGTCAGGGCCTTTTGGTGATGTCAACAACCAATGGAGTAGCCATATCTAGAGATAGAAAATTTAGAGAGTTTCACAGAGAATACTGTGTTTCACTGGTTAGGGTTAGCTGTCGAATTCACTTTTTGCACTTCAGATCTTTGAAGTCTCAGTACAACCGCTCTTCTCCTTGTTCTCTTCAAATGCAAAGTGATTCAAATGTTGAGTAAATGACCTTTTATGCTCTGCAAAACCTAATTTTCCATTGTAATAAATGCTCTGCCCTAATACATCTGGTTACATTGTTTCTGCATATAATCAATCTACAATTGCTCTGTAATTAATCACATTCGCTTCTTTTCTTCTAAAATTTTCTTCAACAGATTTGCAATAGGCTTCTTTATCTTCATTCACCATACCAAATTTAGGCACCCACTTACTGGCAGGGGGAATTATATTTTCAATGCAGCTCCCCCTGAGCCAGAGCTCCTGTTTCAATTCCTGGAGGAATTATCACCACCGGATTCCTGTGCGGACCCATTGCCATCATTCATTTCACCTTTCTTCACCCATGTTTTGTTCATTTCATTCTGGATCTCATTCACATCAACTTTACCCTTGCCTTTATCTTTCCTTTACATGTTTTGGTTTCTATTTACCAGACCTTTTCTATCATCATTCCTACTTCTGCAAAATCTTGCAATATGACTGGATCTATTGCAATTAAAGCACACAACATTTCTTTGCTCATTTACTTGATTTTCTCTTGATTTGCACTGATTAGCCATTTGTCTAAATCTATTGCATGCAAAACATTTGCCATTGAAAGAATTGATATTTCTTCTGTTGTTAGAGTAGTTCATTATCATACTTTTGCATTCATTGGATCTATGACCATACCTTTTACAATTGAAGGATTGACCGGAGAAAGATGGACCACTTTGATTCACTCTACTTTTGCACTGAGTAGCTCTATGACCAAATTTATTGCAATTGAAACAATTTCCATTAAAAGATGGATACCTTTGAGCATTAGGTTGCCTTACCAGAGGCCTTCTAGGATTCCTTCTTGGATTTCTTTGACCAAATCTAGAGCTTTCACCTTTCTCATATCCTAGACCATGCATATCATCTGCCTTCTTCTGACTATCAAGCAGCACTTCAAGTTTGGCTGAACTTATCTTGAACTTCTCTTTGTATTCATTTGCAGCTTCTAGGTCATGTTTTAGAATAATAATTTGCCTTTCCAGTTGTTCCTCACTATCCCTGTTTTCTTGTAGATCAGACTCTAGATGGCCAATTATTCTGTCCAATCTATAGCATTCTTCTATTCTTTCTTTCAGAGACTGATTTAGGTTTTCTTCAGTCTTCTTCCTTTCCTCTATTTCCTTGGTTAGCCTCATCACTCTGGATTCCATCTCATGTTTTAATACAACTTATTTTGCCAGCTTCTCACATTCCTTTGACTTTTCCTTCAGAGCCTCATCTATGCCATTGTCTTCATTCTGATTTACTAGTCACTGAAGTAGCTCCCTCCTCTTTTCCATGGATTTGCTCAGTTGCCCTTTTAAAGTCTGAATAAAATCCTCAGCATCTTTAAGATTCTCTTTCAGTTCTTTGACTTCTACTCTGGATTGATCAAGATCTTCTAAAGCAACTTGAAGTTGTTCATTTATGCCATCAGAATACCTAGAAGAACCCATTGAAATACCTTCCCAGATCTTCCTCAAGCTGTTAAACTTCTTCCAATGAACCTTGATCTGATACCAATTGTTGAAATTAGGGCAGACAATTGAGAGGAGGGGTGAATCAGTTGTCTCAAAACTTTATCCTTTCCTGTATTTAATCTTCTTTACAACTTATTAAAAGATTAATGATATAACCATGAAAGCATGAATTAACAACACATGAGAAGAAACATAATCAACACACATAACACAAGGATTTTTACATGGAAACCTGGTTAAGGGAAAAACCACGGTGGGGGTCAACCCATAATATTTTACACTCTATTAAAAGTATTACAAAATGGGAAGGCATATGCCTTCGAGTACACTGCCTAGAGCTCACTGTTGAAAGGAGGCTCACTACCTACAAATTTAATTACAAGAGTTCACTGAAGTACTTGAAATGAAGAATAGCATCTAATAATGCAAGATTACAGTTTTGATTAGGCTCAATATACTGACTTTACACACTTCATCTCTCACTGCCCTGTTTTACTATTCTGCCATGATCTGGGGCTTAGATCTCTGCTTCACACTTGATACTACCACACTTCACACCTCTCACCTCACATTCACACAACCATCCTTCAAAATGCTTGCACCCATTGATTATATATATCTGTAACATGTAATTACATCAACTGCAGTCAGCCTCAAGAAAACTTAGAAAGCTTTTCCAAGATCATTGTTCTGTCAGCTGAATCCATGCACAAACATCAACACGAACCAAAACCTATGTAATCAAGTCATCACACATGTCAGCCAATACCATTAGATCTCGTACATTACTCAACCAATCACTTCTCTCAGTCCACACAAGGATCAAACACCAAGTCAGTTTGTTCTTCATCGGACTGAACTGTTTAACCAAAACCTGATATTCAGATGCTTGTAGCTTTCAATCCCTCCATCACCAGAGGATAAATCTTTGGATTTAGGTAGCCTTGACATCCCTTATCATTCCCTCAGATCTGCAACACAACATGATTACTTGTGGAGAAATGCGGACCAAAATGTTGAACCCTGTCATATACTCTATTTTTGTCTATCTAGACTTAGACAAATCTGCAATCTAACTTTTGGTATGATCAAATGATATAATGCAGATGTGTAAGATAGATTCAGCTACCATCAATGACAACACCTGACATGCCTAGCAGTGTCTCTTGCCAACATTCTTATGCACACATACCAAAGGAAAAAAGGTCTAAGATAGATGATAAAGGCCTAAAATGTATTTTTATTGGGTATGGATCAGAAAATAAAGCATATAGATTGTATGACCCAATAGGAAAGAAGCTTGTTATAAGTAGAGATGTGATATTAAATGAAGCAATAGAATATACCAAGGAAAATGAAACAAAGGGAAAAGATATAGTGATTGATGAAGTTGAAGAAGAAGAAGAAGAAGAGGAAATGAACTTGAGTCTTCTAGTACAGGAACAAGAAAGTATCAAAAATATCAAAGGAGGACATAAAAGAATCATCCATCAACTCTTACGTTGGATTCAAATTTTGAGAAAATAACAACAAGATCAAAAGCAAAAGTGAACTATGCTTTGATGACTCAAATCATAGAAAGTAATGAGTCACAAACATTTGAACAAGCTCAAGAAAAAGAAGAGTGGGTTGAAGCAATCAATATTGAGATAGAAACAATTGAAAGGAATGACACATGGGACTTGGTTCAACTACCTCCTGGTAAGGAAATTGTTGGTACAAGGTGGGTGTATAAAACTAAGTATAAATTTGATGGAAGCATTGATAAGCATAAGGCTAGATTGGTAGCCAAGGGATACACTCAACAAGAAGGTATTGATTACATTGAAACATTTGCACTTGTAGCATGAATGGATACTATTAGATTGGTTTTGGCTTTGGTAGCTCAGCAGAGTTGGATAGTTTATCAAATGGATGTAAAGAGTATTTTTTTGAATGGATATATTGATGAGGAAGTGTATGTTTCTTGTTGTGATGTTCACAACACGCCCCATTTTGCTCCTTAGCAAAACGAGGACCCCTGCTGATGTCTTGCTTTTTGCTTCTGCTTGTGTTTTTTCTGCTTCCTAGCGGTCTGGTAAAAATGAAGGTCAGGTGCATCATCATCATGATATTGCATAGGGTAGGTCATCATCATGAGGTCTGTTTGTCAAAGTTCATATTTTGTTTCTGTGACCTCATATTTTGAAAGAGCTTGAAATTTCATGCAGGTTTGCCTTTTACTTCACTTGAAAATTCGACCATATGTGAAAGTTATGCACGGTCAAAGTCTTGGTCAAACCTGATATTCGCAGGAGCATCATCATTTTATTTTTTATTCTAAGTCATGTTGACAGGATCATCATGATCTTCGCATTATGCAGCATCATGATATCTTTTAAGAAGGTTATATTATAAACTCGGTTTTGCTGAAGAGCATCATCATCATCATATTTAAACCCCCCCCCGATAATATCCTGAGGTCCAATTATCATGATGACATTAACTTTAAGTCGAGGTAAGTTCCCCCCGTCGAGCGGCCTTTGTATCGCGAGCATCATCATGATATCCTTGCATCGCCTGATCTTAAAATATCATGCTGATGGTATAGGATCACCCTGACTTAACAAAATCACCTTCGGCATATTTACATGCGCACGTTCAAAACCTATTGGAGGGTCATCATCATGATATTTGCTGGCATTCGAAATATGATGATGACGACGACTTCATATCCTCCTGGTCTCCCTTTCGCAAGGTCGTCATCATGATATTTGCTGAACTTCGAAATATGATGATGACGGCTTCTTGATCATCATCCTGATCTTTCACAGAACATTCTCTGAAATTCGCTAAGTAATGAAGACATCATCATGATAATTTTGAAGGAGGATCATCATCTTTATATCCTCCTGATATCCGTTTGCCGAAACATCATGATGATCAGCCTATCTATTAAGAAGGGTTCGATATTGCATTTCTTAAACAGCATCATCATATTTTGTAATATCACCCTAGCCGAAATATCATGATGACCAACTTATCCTTGTGCTTCGAAGACAAATTATCATGATGACGTCATCATGATAAATCGATGAGAAGTAAATATCCTGATGAACAGCATCATCATATTTTACAATCACCCTAGCGTGAATATGATGATGACGTCATCATCATCATTTTTATCCTGTCCTGTTAACAACATCATCATCATGATCTTGTTTGTGCGCCCGATATTTCGCCAAGTCCTCCTGCCGAAAATGCAACCTTTTTGAGAACATCCTGATCATCATCATCATCATATTTTTATCCTGATCATGCTCATGATCATCATATTTTCCTTTCGGCAGGATTTTTCTCAAACATGATCCGGTTGGCGAAATATCATGATGACATCATGTTTCAAGTTTAGCGAAGGCTCCGGATATCATGATGACGTCATCCCGATCTGAATAACGAAGAGGTAAATATCCTGATCATCATCATCATCATTTTCTTTCTTTCAGCGGGATATTTTCCAAGACCCGATCCGGTTCCCAAATATCATGATGATGTCTTCTTCTGTGTTCGACAAAACAAATATCCTCCTGATGGTCGTCATCATCATTTTTCCTTCGAGCAGGATATATTTTCCAAGACCTGATCCGGTTCCCGATTATCATGATGATGACGTCCTTTTCCCAGTTCGACATACGCCCCAAATATGATGATGATCTTCATCATGCTGATTTTCTCGAGAGGGTTACCTTGGCCGTGAAAGGATCATATTCACTTCATCATCCTGATCATGCTCCTTAGGTGACCCGATATCAAATATCCCCCTGATCTTAACCGAATATCATGATGACGTCATCCTTAGCATCTCAATGAAGCCCGAATATCATGATGACGTCACCATCATCTTCCTCTCCTCGACAGCACGATTATATTCGCATCCTCCTATTCTTCTTCAACATGATGATGATGATGTTGTTCTTTTCTCCAATATGCAGAGGCGAAATATCATGATGACATTCATCTGAACCTTCAGGAGGGAATGCTATTTCCAGAATATCATGATGATGAGGTATATCGACTAGCCTATTTTTTTTGACGCACCGACTGCGAATATCATGCCGATGGGCGGGAAATGAAGCGGTGGAGTTTTGAAGTGTTTTTTTTGGCGCCTCTGACATTTTTTCAGTCAGCGATGGTTGAACCATCAATTTTGAGCAGCTTGGGCGCATTTTTGACGCGTTTTGAGCGGATTTTGGATCTGATTTCCGCGATCTTGCGCAGTCACTTGGATTTAAACGCTTATTCTAGTTTCCTGCTGTTTTTTGTGATAAATGTGAAACTTATTGCTGGTCTTGTCTTGTAGGCTTGCAGTTGAGGAAGCAGCTGGAAAGTCAATACAGTGACCTCATGGAGGCAGAAGATCAGATCTCAGGAGCAAGAAGATAGAGATGAAATGCAAAAAGTCAAAGCCATTCAAGTGAAGAGGAAGGTCGCAGCTGGAGGTATTTCTGCAAAAGACAAACAGAAGTTATTGCTCAGCTGCTGGAACTTCTCAGAAGGGGCAATATTTCGCCCAGATTTGACCACTGTTCTGAGATATTTTTGAGAACTGGTTCACCTGCATTTATTGCTGTAACTAGAGGTTTGAACCAGGGGGTCAGTTAGGGTTTTTTGCTGTAGTGAGGACAATCAGGATGTTATATATTGTGCCTCTCTACACTGTAATACTTTACAACAGGGGCTACACACAGAGATTTTAGGAAAATACAGCAGGATAGCTTAGCATAGTTTAGAGTAGAAGAAGGAGGTCGCCTGTTTGTCTGCAGTAAGGTGCGCGTGGAATGTCTGGCTGCCTTACTGTATCTGTAAAGCTTGTAAGTTCTCTGTAGTATGATCAATGAAACTAAGAGTCATTCTTACATTGTAAATCATGTATGGCTATTCGTTTCTAATGCAATAGAATCTGGAGTTCTGCATCTATCTTCTGAGTGTTCTCCTGCTCTTCTTTGTGTTTTGAAATATCTTCTTTGAGAGCTTGCAATTTTAAATGTATGTTTGTGAAAATGCTCAGGACTTACATTTAAGGTTTTTACTGTGGATTTGATCAGATTACTGTGGTATTTACATAGTGGATAACAGAAACAATTAGATCCTTCTGTAGATTAGATGAAGTGTAGATTAGATCTCTCTAACTTTTCCCAACCCATCTGAAATATCTAGCTGAAAACGCAGAAATCTAAAGGAGATTGTCTCAAATTTGAAGAAGCATGATAACAGAGCTATAAGTAGATAGTTTTCATAAATAGATCAAGAAGAAAGCTGCAAAAATCCAAGAAAACCCTCTGAAACTTGCAGCCCAGTATCACTCTTATGCAAAGGAATGAAAAGCATTGACATACCTCATGACCTTTTTGCATATTCTTAGGCCAGTAAACCACAAAACAAACCTAAACTACGTAAGGCCCCTTGAACATTACAGCTTCACATTGACCAACTGAACTTGACCAACCGAACCATTGTAGACTTGGGATTAGTTGAATCACCAAATGATTCCTTCTTGTCTTTCAAGTATAGTTACAGTTCATGTCATGTGAATTTTGACTTATTGTTATGATTGCATCAAAACAGTCATCAACAGTTTTCTGGCGCTAGAAGGAGGGCCTGCCTGAGTTAGGTTTCATTTCAAACTGGCTAACGACAGTAACAGAGTGACTAGGTCTAGGTCCAGTTCAGGAGATATATTTGTGCAACTACCTGATACAAGGCGAAGTAAAAGCCCTTTAATTTGGAATCCAAAGATATCACAAGCAGGTAGTTCATCTGGAACACCTCCTGGGTCACCTTTTAACATCCGTAGTATTATAAGTCCTGATAGATCACTGTTCAGATCTTTAAATCTTGGTTCAGGCACTTCTGGAGGTCTCAATCCTCCTCTAAATCCTAATCCACCAATCAATCCAGGTATTTCTGCAAGTTCAAGTCAAGCTCAAACACCTGCAATGGCTTATTTTGATGTTAATTCTCCCATATTCTTCAATGATTATCATGACATGCCAAAAAATCCGGAAAAGATATGTCCCAAATACCAGTTGCATCAAGACCCAGAAGATCATATTAGAATATTTAAGGAAGCATGTTTTAGGGCTATGTTAGAGCACGAGGATGTTGTGTGTAGGTTGTTTCCTTACACCTTTAATGAGCAGGCCTCTAGCTGGTATGTAAACTTACCCAATAGTTACATTTCTTCCTGGGCACTTATGGAAGAAGCATTTCTGTCAAGATTTAGAGGACCCATTGACCCTTGTGCTTTGTATCATAAGTTGGCTGCTATAAAACGAGGTGAGGGAGAGCTAATTGATAATTTCAATGACAGATTCCAAAAGGCCTATTCTAGGCTAGCAGCCCCTTATACCATAGCTGATGCTCCCTTGTTGGCTATGTACTATGCTGCCTTGGATCCTTTAACTGCCATGTTTGTCAAAAGGAAACCTGACATAGATTCAGTATCCAAAGCCTATAAAGAGGCAGCCTCAGTGAACCAAGAAATGAGACATACAGCCTACAGTCCATTTGGAGGAAATTTTGGGGTGCAGAATCAGGCACACCCATGGAATGGAGTCCCTGTGCAGCCTGCTCCACTAATAAACCCAATTCCTTCTTACACACCTGTGTATAATCCTACTCCAATCCAGGCTATAACTCCTTACACGGCTAGTACTTCCAATAACAGTCAAAATAATGGTCAGCCTTTCTTCCAACTTCCTAGGGATGTAACTGTGGCAAAAGCACAAGAGGATAGGGAAGACATCAAAGAGATTACTGCACATCTGAAGAGATTAACAACCGAAGTGACACAGCTAAGAAATGAGAATCTCTATGGCAGAAGCAACCAAAACTACAATCCACCTCAAGGTCACAACCAAGGCCAAAATCAGAATTATAGTCTCAACCAGAACCAGCAGTACAATCAGAACCAAAACTACAATCAGCATCAAGGCCCCGGTCAGGGGCAACCAATGCAAAATAGGGGGCCAGTGATAGATAATAGGACCTGGGGCAATAATAACAAGAACCAGAATCAACCTAGGCCACCCAAGACATGGAACACTGGGCCCAACAACGGTACTCTGGCTTCTCCTTTCGAGAATACGGATAATCATGGTGCAAAACAAATAACTAACATACAAATGGCCAATACAGCACCCAAAAATTGGTGCAGATTTCACAATACTAATGCCCATGCTGAGCATGACTGTCCACAGTTCCACTTGGCAGCTAGTATCTTCAACGTAGATGTACAGCCTCCTACCTCAGAATTTCTCATTCCTAAGGGTAATGAGGTAGTACCCTCAGAATATGACACAGCATTAGTCTTAGAAACGTTTACCTTTGCAACTGCAGAAGAGAGGGAGGATGAATTGCTAGAGGATGAACCATACTACTGTGAAAGTCTTTATCCCGAATCAGCCTTTGTGTTAAATACTTTTCAGTTTCCTTTTGAATCTGAAAACGAGATATTAAATGAAACAGAGGAGGTGCAGGCCTTTCAACAGACAAATAAAAGCCACACCTACAATTTGAGGAACAACCCTAGGCCGGGAGGACCTTTCACCACTTCCACTCCTCCGAATAACATCAATACACCCCCAGATCAGAATGCTAGCAACAATCCTGCCATACTTAAAGCTAGTCAGCACACAAATAACGGAACAGCAGTGCAAAAGGATCAAACAAGTAAGACAGAAGCAGTAGAGACAACAAGACTAATGAATTACTTGTCAGAGGAAATAAAGAAAATGAAGGTCAGCATACCTCTAAATGAATTATTGAAGACCCCAGAGATCAGAAATGCTTTTTTAAAATCCCTGGATACATCCATAACAAACATGGTGTCTGCTGATATAACTGTTCCTAGTAGTGATTCACCACCTAAGGAGAAAGGTAAGAAAGTTGAGCAGCCTTCCAACACCAATGTAGTAATACATGCGGATAAGAGGGATACTCAACCTTTCTTGTTAACTGTTAGGTTGTGTGGGAAGAATATACACAATTGCATGGTAGATTCTGGTGCTTCAGCCAACGTAATGCCCTTAGGAATATGTAAAACTCTCGGGCTGACTCCCACCAAATCTGCCAAGGTTGTCACACAATTAGATAAGACCGAGGTTAGTGTGATAGGAGAACTCATGAACATACAGGTGCAGTTAGCTTCAGACCCTAGGGTGAGCCAAATCATTGACATCCAAGTAGTGGATATACCCGTAAATTATGGAATGTTGCTGAGTAGGGATTGGTCCAAGACATTAAACGGGTATATGGCTACTGACTTTTCACACATGTGGTTACCATGGAGAGGCATCCCAAACCAGATCAGAATAGGGGCAGAGCCCAGAATGAAACATATGATAACAGAGTATAATCGAACCAATGAAATATTATATGCTGCTGTTGAACCAGGTGTCTATAGAGTTACCAACAATGGGATGCAGATTGAAGAGATCATGATGTTAAACATTAGGAAGAAGTATGTCAGCAATAGAACAGCACTATTCATTGAGTCTGACGGAAATTCTTCAGATGAGGAAAACAATGCAATAGGCAAATTTGGTCATGCCATTAGACAAGAGCTGGAAAAGTGCGTTACACACAATCTCCTAGTCCAATGTAAGTTATATAAAAATAGGTGTAGAGTCCATGATAGGCAGCATTCTGAGGAGAATTGTGAAATATGCAAAGACATCATTGAATATGAATACAAGAAGTGCATAGGGAAGGTAGAGTCACAAGAGAAAAATGAGCATCCTGATCTAACACAGAGATATGTTCAGGATAATATAAGTGCCTTGATCCCAGATTTAGGAAAAGAAATAGAAGATGAGGGTAGTTATCTTTCTGAGTTGCAAACTACAAGCACACATATGCAAGATAACCAAGCGGAAAAACCCATGAATCAACAAGACAACACCCCACAGGCAATAAAAGAGACAAAGTATGCCAAGATAAAAGATCAGAAAAGGAAGGATGGCATGTGGACGTTAAAATGTGATGGGTCCAAATCAAAACAGGGTGCAGGTGCAGGTGTTGAACTCATTAATCCTCAAGGTAAATCTCATTTGGCAGCATATAGATTACAATTTTCCTGCACTAACAATATTGCTGAATATGAGGCCCTAATTTTAGGACTTGTCATGGCCATCAGAAAAGGGGTAAAAGCCATCAGAGTGTTTTCAGACTCTGAATTAGTAGTCAGACAAGTGAGGAAACTATATGCCTGCAATTATAAGAAGATGATCAGTTACAGACATAGAGTTTGGGGTTTAATGGATTCATTTGATGCTTTTAACATAGAGCATATTCCTAGAGAGCTGAACCACAGGCCAGATGCATTAGCAGTTGCTGCTAGTACATTAGAACCATTGACACTGTCAGGATTAAGACGATTTGCTGTTGAGCTAGTTAACGTGCCCAGTATACCAGACAACGTTACACACTTTCAGGTATTTGGAGAGGATCAGCAAATTATTGATTTTCTGACTTGTAATGAGGCATTTGAGGCCCAAGTTATTGATGAACAAGAAAGGCCTGAAGTAACATGGGACGAAGAAGATATGATCAACTTAAAGAGCAACTTCTTGCCAAAAGGAGTAATTGAATTAGAACACATCTTTGACTTCGATGGAATAATAAGACAGAAAGACTTACCCAAAACAGAAGGGGGTAAGTGTGATTTACATAACTTAGGGACTGAGCTAAATCCACAAAATGTACTAATTGGGAAAGCTTGCTCTGAGAAAATCAGAAAAGAGGTTCTGGATGTTCTGCAAAAATATAAACATGTCATAGCATGGGCTTATGAAGACTTGAAAACATTTGATGAGTCCATCATAACTCACGTCATACCTTTAAGAAAAGAAGTCAAACCATTTAGGCAGAAACAGAGGCCTGTAAACGCCATTCTAGAGCCTTTAATCTTTGAGGAAGTGAAAAAACTACTGTCCGCTGGAATAATTTTTCCAGTCTGACATTCTGTCTGGGTAGCTAACTTAGTGCCAGTAAGGAAGAAAAACGGAGACATCAGGTTGTGCATAGACTTTAGAAACTTAAACAAGGCATCTGAAAAGGATAATTATCCTTTGCCCCCAATAGATGAAGTACTGCAAGCAGTAAATGGCGCAAGGATGATGTCCTTTTTAGATGGTTTTTCAGGTTATAACCAGGTTTTAATTGACAGAGAGGATAGACTAAAAACCACCTTCACTTGCAAATGGGGAAATTATGCGTATAGAAGAATGCCTTTTGGTCTGATTAATGCAGGTGCCACTTTTCAGAGGGCCATGGACGTTGCTTTTCGTGGATTATCAGGTAAATGCATTGTTGTGTATATGGATGATTTAACTGTGTATTCCAAGGATGCATCCACCCACGCTGAGGACCTCAGAAAAGTACTGCAGCGATGTGAAAGGTATGGGATTTCCCTTAATCCTAAGAAATGTATATTTGGCGTAACTGAAGGTAAATTATTAGGCCATGTCATTTCTGAAAATGGAATTTCAATTGATCCGGATAGAATAGAATCCATAAAAAATTTGCAAATACCAAACAGTAGGAAAGAATTGAAATCATTTTTTGGTAAAATTAACTTTGTTCGGAAGTTTATAACAGGTTTTGCAGAGATTGTGCAGCCGTTGAATGCCATGTTAAAGAAAGATGCACAGATGGAATGGACGCCCGTAGCCAAAGCCGCATTTGAAGATATCAAGGAAGCAATTTCTAATGCCCCTGTATTGGCAAGTCCAGACTACACATGCCCGTTTTACATCTACTCCTTTGCATCTTCTCATTCTGTCGCTGCTGCCCTGACACAGAAAAGTGAAAATGATGACGAGAGGCCCATAGCATTTATGAGTGCGCCTTTGAAGGATGCACAGCTGAGATATCTGGATATCGAAAGACAGGCATTTGCATTGGTGAAGGCTGTGAAAAAATTTAGACACTACATCCTGCGCAGCTAGATTAAAGCCATAGTACCAGACGCAGCAGTAAAGATGCTGCTGATGCAGAACGAGCCTGGAGAAAAAAGAGCCAAATGGATCACCACGCTGCAAGAATTCGACATGGAGATCATTCCCGCAAAGCTGGTCAGAGGGCAGGCGCTGGTGCAGACAATAGCAAACACGGATCCAAATCTGATAAAACAGCAGTATGTATTGAATTCCCAGGACGCATCAGGCTGGTACGATGATTTAAGCACCTTCCTGATAGCTGGAAGGTACCCAGGCAAGATGAAGGCTTCTCAGAGGAGAGCCTTGAAGATTAAGGCACAGCATTATATGGTGCAAGGAGGTCTTCTATTCAGGAAGAACCATGATGGAATTTATTTGAGATGCATAAACAGAGCTGAAGCTGATAAAGTGTTGACAGAACTACATGACAAATACGGAACCGGCCATGGTTCCCATTTAGCTACAGCACACAAAATACTGAGAGCGGGCTATTACTGGCCCACTATATTCAAAGATACTAAGGGTCATATCAGAAGCTGCCACACCTGTTAGACTGCAGCAGACAGAGGAAGAAATCTGGCCAATCCACTGCAGCCTGTGATCGAGTCCAGACCATTTGCACAATGGGGCTTGGATTTTATCGGAGTCATCAATCCCCCATCTTCTGCAGGACACAAGTTTATACTGACGGTGACGGACTATTGTACAAGGTGGACTGAGGCCACCTGCTGCAAGTTTTCCACAACTGAGGTAGTTATCAAGTTCCTTGAAGAAAACATCATCACCAGGTTTGGAACGCCCTATTCATTGGTATGTGATAACGGCCCTGCTTTTTCTTCTTTAAAATTTTCTAAATGGGCATTTGAATATGGGATCATTCTAAGGTTTTCTTCAAATTATTACCCTCAAGGTAATGGACTGGCTGAATCAACAAACAAAATCTTATTAGACATCATCAAGAGGTTAATTGCCAAAAGTCCTAGAGAGTGGAATACCCTATTAAGATATGCATTATGGGTAGACAGGACCAAGTTCAAAACAGCTCTAGGTAGCACACCTTACCACCTAGTTTATGGGACTGATCCCATACTTCCGGTCAATCTGAGAATACCAACCTGGAAGTTTGCCAATGAATATCTGGGCTTTGATAACCATAGGGAAGCCAGAATAGTGCAAATGTTGCAACTAGAGGAGAAAAGAGGTCAAGCCCTCGAGAAGTTTGCCAAACACCAAGCAGTTGTTAAGAGGTGGTTTGACAAAAGGGCAAGAGTCAAAACATTTAGGATATCAGACTTAGTGTTGTGCTGGGACAAAGCACATGAAAAGAAAGGAAGCCATGGAAAATTCGATAAATTATGGCTGGGTCCATTACAAGTCTCAGAAATAATAGGAGATAACACCTTTAGACTTAAGACCTTGACTGGGGAAGATGTGCCATTACCAGTTAATGGCCAGCATTTGAAACACTACTTCCAGGCTTGAAGGTCAGGATGAGGCAGTCCTTTCTTTCTCAATGTAAAATGCTGTAGATAATGTACAGTCCTTCTTTTGCTGTTTTCCTTTTGGGTTGGTTGTTTGTATAGCTTGTCTTCTTTTTGTTTCTTTCTGTTTGTACAGTTTTGTCTTTTGTTGTTGTGCTGTTTGTACAGCCTGTTTGCTTGGTCTGTTTGTTGTCTCCTCAGCAGGGATCTTTATTTTACTGTAGAGTATTAAGGAGCAGAACTAGCAACCATTCAAAACAGTATATAATTTAGGATATTCAGGTTAACCATTTGCAATTTACACATAACCTGTCACTGTCATGAATGTAGAGAGTTGTTCATCTTCTGAAGTTTTGTATTCAATAAATGTGATTGAGAATTCGAAGCAGGTTTCTCACGATGACACACCTAAAATCCTTGGGTTTGTTGAACCTACCAGTGTAGATATTAGGTGAAAAATCAGAGGTCACCTTTGCTACCATTACAATTCTCAGCTTAATTTCAGCAAGTGTCCACTCCTTGCATCATCATGAAGTTACAATTACTATATCTTGTGAAATCTTTCCAAATTAGAAAACAAAAAAATAAATGAATAAATGAATAAAGCGGATTATACTAAAAATCCAGATTAAGCCATCTAAGTAACTCTACCGGGGCTATGGACGCTCGCTGGCAGTGGGGCTCTACTTAGGAGAATTGTAACGATAACCTTGCCGGGGCTATAGACGCTCGCTGGCAGCAAGGCTCTATCCGGTCGGCTATGAGGGAATATCCTCACCTACGTAGGCTAATGTCAGTCACTGGTTTGTTCAACCGATCTTCAAGATGAGGATAATTAATCACATGCACACAACTAAACTGAAAATGGAAATTCATGCATCTTTATTGAACACTTTGAGTCTCAAGCTGAATAGTAATTTGCAGGAAAGGTAGTTGGAAGTTATGAGTTCATTTCACCTAGTTTCCTTGAACACTCTGAATTTAATTGTTTTGTTTTGGTTGCTAGTTGTTGTGATGTTCACAACACGCCCCATTTTGCTCCTTAGCAAAACGAGGACCCCTGCTGATGTCTTGCTTTTTGCTTCTGCTTGTGTTTTTTCTGCTTCCTGGCGGTCTGGTAAAAATGAAGGTCAGGTGCATCATCATCATGATATTGCATAGGGTAGGTCATCATCATGAGGTCTGTTTGTCAAAGTTCATATTTTGTTTCTGTGACCTCATATTTTGAAAGAGCTTGAAATTTCATGCAGGTTTGCCTTTTACTTCACTTGAAAATTCGACCATATGTGAAAGTTATGCACGGTCAAAGTCTTGGTCAAACCTGATATTCGCAGGAGCATCATCATTTTATTTTTTATTCTAAGTCATGTTGACAGGATCATCATGATCTTCGCATTATGCAGCATCATGATATCTTTTAAGAAGGTTATATTATAAACTCGGTTTTGCTGAAGAGCATCATCATCATCATATTTAAACCCCCCCCGATAATATCCTGAGGTCCAATTATCATGATGACATTAACTTTAAGTCGAGGTAAGTTCCCCCCGTCGAGCGGCCTTTGTATCGCGAGCATCATCATGATATCCTTGCATCGCCTGATCTTAAAATATCATGCTGATGGTATAGGATCACCCTGACTTAACAAAATCACCTTCGGCATATTTACATGCGCACGTTCAAAACCTATTGGAGGGTCATCATCATGATATTTGCTGGCATTCGAAATATGATGATGACGACGACTTCATATCCTCCTGGTCTCCCTTTCGCAAGGTCGTCATCATGATATTTGCTGAACTTCGAAATATGATGATGACGGCTTCTTGATCATCATCCTGATCTTTCACAGAACATTCTCTGAAATTCGCTAAGTAATGAAGACATCATCATGATAATTTCGAAGGAGGATCATCATCTTTATATCCTCCTGATATCCGTTTGCCGAAACATCATGATGATCAGCCTATCTATTAAGAAGGGTTCGATATTGCATTTCTTAAACAGCATCATCATATTTTGTAATATCACCCTAGCCGAAATATCATGATGACCAACTTATCCTTGTGCTTCGAAGACAAATTATCATGATGACGTCATCATGATAAATCGATGAGAAGTAAATATCCTGATGAACAGCATCATCATATTTTACAATCACCCTAGCGTGAATATGATGATGACGTCATCATCATCATTTTTATCCTGTCCTGTTAACAACATCATCATCATGATCTTGTTTGTGCGCCCGATATTTCGCCAAGTCCTCCTGCCGAAAATGCAACCTTTTTGAGAACATCCTGATCATCATCATCATCATATTTTTATCCTGATCATGCTCATGATCATCATATTTTCCTTTCGGCAGGATTTTTCTCAAACATGATCCGGTTGGCGAAATATCATGATGACGTCATGTTTCAAGTTTAGCGAAGGCTCCGGATATCATGATGACGTCATCCCGATCTGAATAACGAAGAGGTAAATATCCTGATCATCATCATCATCATTTTCTTTCTTTCAGCGGGATATTTTCCAAGACCCGATCCGGTTCCCAAATATCATGATGATGTCTTCTTCTGTGTTCGACAAAACAAATATCCTCCTGATGGTCGTCATCATCATTTTTCCTTCGAGCAGGATATATTTTCCAAGACCCGATCCGGTTCCCGATTATCATGATGATGACGTCCTTTTCCCAGTTCGACATACGCCCCAAATATGATGATGATCTTCATCATGCTGATTTTCTCGAGAGGGTTACCTTGGCCGCGAAAGGATCATATTCACTTCATCATCCTGATCATGCTCCTTAGGTGACCCGATATCAAATATCCCCCTGATCTTAACCGAATATCATGATGACGTCATCCTTAGCATCTCAATGAAGCCCGAATATCATGATGACGTCACCATCATCTTCCTCTCCTCGACAGCACGATTATATTCGCATCCTCCTATTCTTCTTCAACATGATGATGATGATGTTGTTCTTTTCTCCAATATGCAGAGGCGAAATATCATGATGACATTCATCTGAACCTTCAGGAGGGAATGCTATTTCCAGAATATCATGATGATGAGGTATATCGACTAGCCTGTTTTTTTTGACGCACCGACTGCGAATATCATGCCGATGGGCGGGAAATGAAGCGGTGGAGTTTTGAAGTGTTTTTTTTGGCGCCTCTGACATTTTTTCAGTCAGCGATGGTTGACCCATCAATTTTGAGCAGCTTGGGCGCATTTTTGACGCGTTTTGAGCGGATTTTGGATCTGATTTCCGCGATCTTGCGTAGTCACTTGGATTTAAACGCTTATTCTAGTTTCCTGCTGTTTTTTGTGATAAATGTGAAACTTATTGCTGGTCTTGTCTTGCAGGCTTGCAGTTGAGGAAGCAGCTGGAAAGTCAATACAGTGACCTCATGGAGGCAGAAGATCAGATCTCAGGAGCAAGAAGATAGAGATGAAATGCAAAAAGTCAAAGCCATTCAAGTGAAGAGGAAGGTCGCAGCTGGAGGTATTTCTGCAAAAGACAAACAGAAGTTATTGCTCAGCTGCTGGAACTTCTCAGAAGGGGCAATATTTCGCCCAGATTTGACCACTGTTCTGAGATATTTTTGAGAACTGGTTCACCTGCATTTATTGCTGTAACTAGAGGTTTGAACCAGGGGGTCAGTTAGGGTTTTTTGCTGTAGTGAGGACAATCAGGATGTTATATATTGTGCCTCTCTACACTGTAATACTTTACAACAGGGGCTACACACAGAGATTTTAGGAAAATACAGCAGGATAGCTTAGCATAGTTTAGAGTAGAAGAAGGTCGCCTGTTTGTCTGCAGTAAGGTGCGCGTGGAATGTCTGGCTGCCTTACTGTATCTGTAAAGCTTGTAAGTTCTCTGTAGTATGATCAATGAAACTAAGAGTCATTCTTACATTGTATATCATGTATGGCTATTCGTTTCTAATGCAATAGAATCTGGAGTTCTGCATCTATCTTCTGAGTGTTCTCCTGCTCTTCTTTGTGTTTTGAAATATCTTCTTTGAGAGCTTGCAATTTTAAATGTATGTTTGTGAAAATGCTCAGGACTTACATTTAAGGTTTTTACTGTGGATTTGATCAGATTACTGTGGTATTTACATAGTGGATAACAGAAACAATTAGATCCTTCTGTAGATTAGATGAAGTGTAGATTAGATCTCTCTAACTTTTCCCAACCCATCTGAAATATCTAGCTGAAAACGCAGAAATCTAAAGGAGATTGTCTCAAATTTGAAGAAGCATGATAACAGAGCTATAAGTAGATAGTTTTCATAAACAGATCAAGAAGAAAGCTGCAAAAATCCAAGAAAACCCTCTGAAACTTGCAGCCCAGTATCACTCTTATGCAAAGGAATGAAAAGCATTGACATACCTCATGACCTTTTTGCATATTCTTAGGCCAGTAAACCACAAAACAAACCTAAACTACGTAAGGCCCCTTGAACATTACAGTTTCACATTGACCAACTGAACTTGACCAACCGAACCATTGTAGACTTGGGATTAGTTGAATCACCAAATGATTCCTTCTTGTCTTTCAAGTATAGTTACAGTTCATGTCATGTGAATTTTGACTTATTGTTATGATTGCATCAAAACAGTCATCAACATTTCTCAACCTAGAGGTTTTGAAATACCTTCTAGAGAACATTATGTTTATAGATTAAAGAAGGCCTTGTATGGTCTTAAGTAGGCACCAAGAGCATGGCATTCAAGGATAGACTCATACCTACAACAAAAATATTTCTTAAGAAGTCAATCAGATCAAAATATTTATATTAGGATCTTAGCTAAGGATATGTTGATGATCTTATCTACATTGGGAACAATTTAGATTTGTTTGTAGAGTTTAGAGCAGCTATGGTTGCTAAATTTGAGATGACAGATTTGGGGTAGATGCACTATTTTCTTGGTATAGAAGTATGGCAAAACAAAGGTGAAATATTCATGTCTTAGAAAAAATATGCTTTAGACATCCTACAGAAATTTTAGATGAATAGTTACAAACTAGTTGCAACACCCATTGAAGTTGGACTAAAGTTGTCTAACTTGGATGTGTAGGATCTCGTGGACCCCACTATATATAGACAATTGATTGGTAGTTTGATCTACTTAATTACTACATGACCAGATATCACATATGCAGTGAGATTGGTATCTAGGTTCATGTCAGAACCTAAGAAAACACATTGGAGTGCAACTGAGAGGATTCTTAGATATGTTAGAGGGACATTAAGTTATGGTCTTAGAATTTATCATTCAGAGGATAGTAATTTGATTGGCTATATAGATTCAGATTGGGCAGGTTCCATAGATGATCGGAAGTCTACTTCTTGTTATACTTTTAGTCTTGGTTCTGCAGTATTCTCTTGGAAGTCCAAGAAACAATCGATTGTATCACTTTCTACAGCAGAGGTAGAGTATAAAGCTGCAACATTTGCAGCATGCCAAGTAATGTGGTTGAGACAACTACTGGAGGATTTGCACCAGATACTGAATGGAACTACCTTGTTGTACTATGATAACAAGAGTACTATACAGATGACTAAGAATCTAGTGTTTCATAGTAGGACCAAACATATTGAGATTCAACATCACTTCATCAGAGAGTTGGTTCAACAGGGATTGATCGAGATTGTATACTATAGTACAGAGGATCAGATAGCAGATATGTTCACGAAGGCTCTAGCTTGTGAAAGGTTTGAGACACTTAGACATCTACTCCAAGTTCTTCCCAATGGTCATTATGGGGGAGAATAATAGCAACTATATCAACGTGCAACTTGTAGTCAACAATAAACCATGTGCATGTTGCAAGTATGGGCCTAACCGGTGTTGTCATTGATGTCAACATACTCTTGTTGCATTAATGATCAGGATTGGATGAACTATGTGCTGAGGATATTGAGAAAATTAGTCTCAATCAGGAACAGTGAAGAACAGTGATGACAGTAAGGTAAAAGTCTAAGTTAGGATGAGGATCAGAGGATACGGTTTAAAGGGTTTGTAGATATGAGTCTTAAAGTGATCCAGTAAAGATTTTAGAGGTCCACATGAAGATCTAAAGAATTTGTGGCCGCTCAAGTAAAACCGGTTTCGACAGGTGTTTAGTGGTGATAGAGTGATACAGACAGGTCCGGTGAGATTAGGAAATGCATTATCCTATTCTGCAGATTTAAGGAAGTGTTAAGGAAGTCTTTGTGAAGTGTCAACTTGATTGGTTCATGGTTTGAAGGTCTGCAAGCATCTATTCCTTTGTAATAGTGATGACAGACTGTGTTCTTGAGTTTTCAGATGAAGGAGAGAAGGATTTCAGTAAGCAGATGAAGTGTGGATGTTCTTGGTGATTCAGGCAAGCTTGTGGAGGTCTTTGGATCATGTCCAGTTCATGTTGGTGGTCCGCATTGGAGCTGAAGCTCACAATTGAAGAATAACTTCCAGATGATGATGTTCTTCCTAAGACTGGCTGACCGGATGAGTTACACATCTTGCAGATGTTCTTGTTGATGTTTTTTGACTTAGATGATTATTCCTAAGTTGATGTCTTGTATAAATAAGGGATTGTGAAGTCATTTCAAAGTAGTCTTGTGGAGATGAGTGTGTGGTAGAAAGGAGGAGAGTGAAAGGTAGAGTAGAAGTATTGGGCTTAAATGGAACTGACTCAAGCATGGTGAAGATGCTATTTTCTAGTTCAAGTATGTGATACATATTCTTTTGTAGACAGTGTGTCTCTTGTAGGCAGTGGGCCTCTTGTGAGCAGTGTGCTCGGGTAGTGAGCCCTAATTGGCATGTGCCATTTTGTTCTTTCTATTCTTCTAACAGAGAATACAATCTTGGGTTAATCACCCCGTGGTTTTTCTCTTAACCGAGTTTTCTACGTCAAAATCTTGGTGTCTTATGTGTTGATGTGTTTCTTCTCTTGATTGAATGCATTATGTTTCCATAATTGATTTATTGATATGCTGCTAAATCACTAAGAATATTTTAAGTGTGTAAGTGGAAAGAAAGTTTTGACAACTGATTCACCCCCCCTCTCAGTTGTCTGTCCTGAATCTAACAATTGGTATAAGAGCCAAGTTCCTCTAAAAGGAGCTTAACTGCTTGAGGAGATCTAGGATGTCATCCTACAAGAAGGATAGTCCAAAGTTTGATGGAACCAATTTTAATCTTTGGAAAAGTCGCATGAAATGTCACTTGCAATGTATGGGAATGCAGTACTAGAACATGGCCTCACCAAAGTATACTCCTCCTCAGGGTGGTCCAAAATCCCCAAATGAAATCACAAATGCTAAAACAATCTGCAAACTATAGAAGCTCTTCTAAGCACACTATCTGATTCAAAGCTTTCAAATGTTGTTGACCTACCAACTGCTTTTGAGATTTGACAAAAACTGGAACTTCTACATGAAGGAGACAAGTATGTTAAATGTGCAAGGTTACAGAGTCTGAAAGGGAAATTTGAAAATCTGAAGATGAGAGATGATGAAAATATTACTACTCTTATGCCAAGAGTAAATGAGATTGTTTGTGGAATTAGAAATGCTGGTGGAGTCTTGGATGAAGATGAGATTGTTGGTAAAATTCTTAGATCCCTTCCTGCTTCTTATAAAATCAAGGCTGCTGCCATTGAAGAATTCAGAGCCCATACAACTGTCACAAGAGATCAATTGGCTGGTAAATTGGCTGCATTTGAAATGACCGAGTTTGGAGATGCCCCTCCTAAGACTGAATCTGCATTCAAAGATAGTGCCTCTGTGAAAATTAAACAAAGGTTTGATCCGGGAGAGAACCCTTCAAGGAAACTCTCATGGTATGAAAAAGTAAGAAAAGACCTAGAAGAAGAGGAAGTAGAAATTGCTCAACTTGAAGCCCTTATTGCAAAAAGACTGCCAAGAGGATTCGATAAGTATGAAGGAGAATTGCCTTTTAAGTGTTTTAACTGCAATAAGATTGGTCATTTTGCCTCAAAGTGTCCGGAAAGATTTTCAAGGCCAAATCCTAACAGATCAAGGTTCTAAAAGAACTGTTACTATGTTCATGAGGAAGATGATAATGAAGGAGTAACAGATGATGAATCAGAGACAGGAAACAAATCCAAAAGTGATTCGGTGTTTATTGCCATCAAGGAAGAAAAACCATTGTCCTCTGAATCTATCAATCATAAAGTTGTAGAAAGAGCTCTGGCTGCCCAAATTGAAGAAAAGGATAATTAGGTCATTGACAGTGGATGATCTCACCATATGATAGGTGACAAAAATAAGTTCATAGATTTGGAAAGGTATGAAAGAAGAGTGGTAAAGTTTGGTGATAATTCTGCTGGTAGAATTAGAGGAAGAGGAACTATTTCTTTTGATGGAAGGAACAAAACTGATAATGTACTGTATGTTGAAGGACTGAAGCACAATCTTCTCAGTGTTGGTCAGTTGGTGGACAAAGGCTATGATCTCTGATTCAAGAATGGAAAATGCAAGATCTTTGAAAGTTTTGGAACAGAGATTGCATCTAGTACTCAAACTAAAGGTAATATCTTCCACTTGGTTGGTACTGGTAAAAGTTGTTTTTTGTTCAAGTTGATCAGAGTTGGTTATGGCATAGGAGAATGTGTCATGTGAATTTTGATAATATCATCAAGATAAGCAATATTTAGGCTGTACGAGATCTTCCAAAACTGGTGAAACCTACAAATAGTTTATGCAAAGAATGTCAGTTGAGAAAACAAAGCAGAGTCTCATTTAAAAGTAAGGAACAATCTTCTACCAGATTATTAGACTTAGTTCATACTGATCTTTGTGGTCCGGCAAGAATCAGGAGTGTGCAAGGTGATAGATACTTCATGTTACTAATTGATGACTATTCCTGGATGATGTGGGCAACTTTTCTAAAAGAGAAGTCAGAAGCCCTTGAGAAATTTAAAATATTCAAGGCTATGGTAGAGAATGAAACTAAATTAAATTGAAATGTCTGAGGTCTGATAGAGGTGGAGAATTCACATCTGGTGAGTTCATAGATTTCTGTGAGAAACATGGAATAAAGAGATAGTTGTTTGCTCCTAGGACTCCACAGCAGAATGGAGTAGTTGAGAGAAAGAACTAGACCATCCAGGAAGCATCTAGGACCATGATGATGGAAGCTAATGTTCCTCAGATCTATTGAAGAGAAGTTGTCAGCACTGCAGTCTATACTCTCAGTTGAGTTCAAATCAGAAGCAATACCAATAAGACTCCTTATGAACTTTGGTTTGGCATCACTCCCACTATGAGGTATTTCAGAGTTTTTGGTAGCAAATGTTACATCAAAAGAGATGAAGATCTAGGAAAGTTTGATGCTAGAAGTGATGAAGGAATATTCTTGGGTTACTCTACTCAAAGCAAAGCATACTGGTGTTATAACAAGAGACTGAGAAAGATGATAGAAAGTACAAATGTGAAGGTTGATGAAGGAATTAAAAAACCCTCAAGGTTTTATGAATATGATGAAGATGATCAGAATGGTGTTCTAATTCAAGGAGCCCAAGCCTTTTATGAAAGTTAGATTCAAACTGATCCGGTAAATCAGGAAGAAGAGATGAGTTTTAATGAGCCTGATTAAGAATCAGAAGTGCAAGAAACTCCCAAAGTTCCAAGGTATGTAAGACTAAACCACTTTGAAGATCAGATCATAGGTGACAAAAGCAAAGGTGTGCAAACTAGAAGGAGAATTGCTCAAAATTTAGATGAGTATTGTCTGATTTCAAAGATTGAACCTAAGTCAGTAGATGAAGCCTGCAATGATGAAAACTAGACTAAAGAAATGGAGGAAGAGCTGATGCAAATTGAGAAAAATCACAGTTGGGATCTTGTTCTCAAACCTAGAAATAAGAATGTGATTGGAACCAAATGGGTCTTCCAGAACAAACTAAATGAAGTTGGTGAAGTAATCAGAAATAAAGCCAGATTGGTCGGCAAGGGCTATTCTCAAATAGAAGGAGTTGATTTTGAAGAAACTTTTGCTCCAGTGGCAAGAATTGAAGTAGTCAAATTATTTCTTTCTTTTACTACTTTCAAGGATTTCAAGGTATATCAGATGGATGTCAAGTCTGCCTTCCTGAATGGTGACTTGGAAGAAGAAGTGTACATTGAGCAACTGGATGGATTTCAATTGTCTGATCATGGTGATATGGTCTACAAGTTGAAGAAGGCATTGTATGGACTGAAGCAAGCCCCAAGAGCCTAGTATGAAAGATTGGATAAACATCTTTTGAAGATTGGTTTCAACAAAGGTACTGCTGACAGTAATTTGTATTTCAAAATTGACCATGAAAATATCTTGATTGTTGAAGTGTTTGTTGATGATATCATTTTTTAAGGAAGAGATAGTATGTGTAAAACCTTTGCAAATCAAATGAAAAGTGAATTTGAGATGTCCATGCTTGGGGAAATAAATTTCTTCTTGGGTCTACAAATCACTCAAACAAAGAAAGGAATCTTCATTTCTCAGACCAAATATGTGAAAGAATTGTTGAAGAAATTTGGGATGGAAGACTCAAAGCCAATGAGTACTTCCATGACAACTGGATGTAAGTTGAGAAAGGATGATGACTCTCCAAAGGCCGATCAGAAAAAGTATAGGTCAATGATTGGAGGACTGTTGTATCTTACTCAAACTAGACTAGACATTATGCAGGCTATTGGTCTTGTTGCTAGATTCCAGGCTGATCCTAAAGAATCTGATGTCATGGAAATCAAGAGGATTTTTAGATATCTAAAAGGGACAGTTGAGTATGGTCTTTGGTATCCTAGAGATCATGATTTCTCTCTTCATGCATATACAGATGCTGATTGGGCAGGAGATGTGGATGACTGGAAGAGTACCAGTGGTGTAGCATTCTTTTTGGGGAAGAGATTGGTTTCTTGGCTGAGCAAGAAACAAGAGGCAATATCTCTGTCCACTGCAGAAGCAGAATATATTGCAGCAGTAGGTAGTTGCACTCAAGTATTGTGGATGAAGCAGATGCTAAGAGACATCAGAGTGGAGTATGAGGAGCCTATCACAATCTTCTGTGATAATTCAAGTGCAATAAATATATCTAAGAATCCGGTGTTGCATTCAAAGACTAAACATATATCCATCAAGTTTCACTTTTTGAGAGAGCAAGTGAACAAGAATGAAGTCAGATTGGAGTTTGTGCCTTCCAAGGATCAGATTGCAGATATCTTTACTAAACCTCTACCTAAGGACTCTTTTGAATATCTTAGGAAGAAGTTAGGGGTTATTGCCCCTCCGGTGATGAACTAAGGTGCACTGATGTGCATCAGTTCAGTGGATATCACAGTCATATCTTGTGGTCCAGATTGATGATGGGGAGCTGCTACTCAGGGGGAGCAGCAAGTATTATTCTGAAGTAGTGGAATTGCAAGTATGTGCCCTTTGCCATTGATGTCAAAGGGGGAGAGAAGACATGTGAAAAACAAGTGGTTGCTGATCAAAGGGGGAACAGTAAAGGGAGAGAAGACATGTGAATGGTTTTTTCTGATAAGGGGAGTTGTGACAGTAAGGAGAAGCTCTTGTCTTGATGGTCAAAACAATTTTTCACATCATATGTTGCCATCAATGACAAAGGGGGAGATTGTTGCAATTATGGGCCTAATCGATGTTATCATTGATGTCAACATACTCCTGTTGCATTAATGATAAGGATTGGATGAACTATGTGCTGAGGATATTGAGAAAATTAGTCTCAATCAGGAACAGTGAAGAATAGTGATGACAGTAAGGTAAAAGTCCAAGTTAGGATGAGGATCAGAGAATACAGTTTAAAGGGTTTGTAGATATGAGTCTTAAAGTGATCCAGTAAAGATTTTAGAGGTCCGCATGAAGATCTAAAGAAGTTGTGGCTGCTCAAGTAAAACAGGTTCCGGCAGGTGTTCAGTGGTGACAGAGTGATACAGATAGGTCCGGTGAGATCTGGAAATGCATTATCCTGTTCTGGAGATTTGAGGGAGTGTTAAGGAAGTCTTTGTGAAGTGTCAACTCGATTGGTTCGTGGGTTGAAGGTCCGCAAACATCTATTCCTTTGTAATAGCGATGACAGACTATGTTCTTGAGTTTCCAGATGAAGGAGAGAAGGATTTCAGTAAGCAGATGAAGTGTGGATGTTCTTGGTGATTCAGGCAAGCTTGTGGAGGTCTTTGGATCATGTCTAGTTTGTGTTGGTGGTCCACATTGGAGTTGGAGCTCGCAATTGAAGAATAACTTCTGGATGATGATGTTCTTCCTGAGACTGGCCGACCGGATGAGTTACACATCTTGTGGATGTTCTTGTTGATGTTTGCTGACTTAGATGAGTATTCCTAAGTTGATGTCTTGTATAAATAAGGGATTGCGAAGTCATTTCAAAGTAGTCTTGTGGAGATGAGTGTGTGGTAGCAAGGAGGAGAGCGAAAGGCAGAGCAGAAGTATTGGGCTTAAATGGAACTGACTCAAGCATGGTGAAGATGCTATTTTCCAGTTCAAGTATGTGATACTTATTCTTTTGTAGACATTGTGTCTCTTGTAGGCAGTGGGCCTCTTGTGAGCAGTGTGCTCGGGTAGTGAGCCCTAATTGGCATGTGCCATTTTGTTCTTTCTATTATTCTATTAGAGAATACAATCTTGGGTTAATCACCCCGTGGTTTTTCCCTTAACTAGGTTTTCCACGTCAAAATCTTGGTGTCTTATGTGTTGATGTGTTTCTGATCTTGATTGAATGCATTATGTTTCCATAATTGATTTATTGATATGCTGCTAAATCACTAAGAAGATTTTAAGTGTGTAATTGGAAAGAAAGTTTTGACAACTGATTCACCCCCCCTCTCAGTTGTCTGTCTTGAATCTAACAGTGCAACAGTCATCTTTGACATTTATGTAATGCCCATTGGGCTTATTAATTTTGTAGCTATCCTTTCTTGACTTTCAAGTCTTGCATTAGTGTTGTGGTTGAGTTATTGGCATTGTGGTTGTGTGCCATAACTCCCTTGTCTTTCTGGAACTCTATATAGTGATGCCCTGTCTCTTCATCTCCAAGGCAATCTGGGCTTTTGTAATTGTTTGGTTTGTGATAAGTAAATCACTTGTTTTTTCTATTTGCCTTCAATAGGATGGTATAGTGACTAGGGAAGGATGGGGACATCTATGGTATGTTTTAGGATAGGCATGATATGTAACTTGAAGGATAGAGGAACTAGTGGTTTGTGTCAATGGAATGGAGCAATGGAGGAACTTAAGGGCATAAAATGAAGTAAATGTATTATATGTATATATGGCTTGGCCAAGTGGTGTAATGAGAGTATTAGTGGTAGAAGAAGAAAGAGGTGTGGAAAAGGTTTCACTTGTGATAACACTAAAGAGGCAACTTGTAGTAGTAAATGAGGTAATAGGATTTATGGTAGAAGTGGCAATAGATATGGATTATATGGTAGAGGTATGGGTAGAAGTAGATGTACTAACTTTAAGAGATGATACAATTTTAGAATAGACAACTTGTAAAGTACCTTACCCACATTCATGATTCAAAAATACCACATGAAGTATTCTTGTTAGTTGTGTAGGATTCTTTGCATTATCCAAACTATCAAGTTGAGTAGAAAAATCTTGTTTGTTCATATGAGCTCATGATCATAATCTTCACCTAAGTTTATCTTAGTATGACCACCATTAATGATATCACTATCACTAGATTGGGTAGCCATATTAGGATTTAGGTGAGGGATTCTTCTCAAAGGGAAGTGAAGATCTTATGAAGCCCTTAGCCTAAACAATAAAACAAGTTAGAGCAGGATTATAAATCATTAAATTGGAGATAAATCACATTTGTAAAAAAACTCAAATTGTAAACCCTAGACAAGGGTGGGTAGGGTTGGCAAAAGGATAGTCAATGAAAACAATTACCAAACCCTAGAAATAAGAAAATGTCAATAAAGAAAAAAACACAAGGGTGGATCAAATCAAAAAAGTGATGTAATTAGATATAACTTACAAATCTAAAAACCCCTGTTTAGACCCTAAGGTTGTGTACTTGTTTTATCATGTTGATGAAAATGAAAAGGGAAATAAGATCCCTATGTGTTTAATCTAGGCTAATCAATTAAACTCATGTATCTAAGCACAATTAACCTAGATGAAGAGTAAGAGTGGAATGGATCTTAATAGAATAATTTGACAATTGCCAATTAGACAATTTTCTATAAATAGAAAGTAAATAGGAGGATGGATTGTTTAGCTCTATGACTGAAAATGTGTGCTAAATGATGAAGAATCTATGATATGTGTACCTCAAAATTAGGAAATGCCTATGATAGTCACATGTATAGACAAAAATCAAAATAATATTCTCTACTTTGCTCTACATCAAGATCATTCATATGGACCTAGTTCATAACCACAAACTTAGTCTATTGCTATGAACTTGACCTTTGATGATCAATAGATTAGATTCCCTTTGCTCAATCTAGAAATGGACTATATGATATCTCATTGTAAAAAAGGGTTAGTACATTTTATGACTTGCAATTGATAGAATCCCATTATTTTTCTTTGTGTCAAGCTATTGTAAGGACGTTGATTTACTTTGACAATTGATCAAGGCACCATACAATTCACCTAGAAATCATGGTTGCTACTTCTTTTTAAGCACCACATTTAAATTTGTTGCTATTCATTCCCCTTCTATATGCTCTGGAATGAGCGAGAGATGTGAGAGATGGGATTATTAGAATGAGTGCAATGAATTTTTTTTATACAACCACATGACAATAAATCATGCAAACATGTACATAATCAGCTTTATATTAAAAGGGCAAAGGTAGTTTTTCATCCAATTTTTTATTTTTAATTTAGGTGGGTCAAATTCTCACTTGGAGGGGTGACCACCTCACAACCACAGACCTAACTTGAATTAGACATACAAAATGGATCATTACAAACAAAGACAATCTTTAGATCAATGTAAAGATTGGGATGGATATTCAAACAAATAGATGAAATGTATCAAAACATATGCACATAGGAATAAGATATGTCAATAATCTAAGATTGTGTGTAGATAAGGCTAAGTAAAAGCTAGATAATTGGACCTAACTTTATAGAAGAATATACTATTTATCATCATATATATAACGCCAAAACAAACACAAAGCTAAATGAAAAAAGACATCATAATAAATTTTTCACCATTACAAATATAAACCCTTGTAAGAGCCTCTATTAAGGGTCAGCCTAGTATGATTCTAAAATGGTTTTAAACTTGTCAAAATTGTCTTGAACTAATTGTTATAATAATTATATTCTAAATAGATTATTAATTATAATAATATTAATTGCATTATAATTATAACTCATTAATATAATAATTTTAAAATTTGGCGCTTGTAATGTAGTGCAATGTTTATCAGCTGTGATGGATGGATCATACATGGTGTCTGCACCTCACCATTTAATCAGCTGATGAATCAATGTTGGAATGACGCTGCCCTTCCTTTTAAAACCAGGTGCTCTCTTCCATGATTCTAACTTACTGAAAAAAGAGTGCTCACAGCTTCTGAAATAATTACTGCTACTGAAATATATTTTTTGTTCGAGGAGACAACGAAAAATGTAAAGCAAAGCACACAAATATATTTATGGCTGGACAAAGTTGAATAATTTGAGGCCTCGGGAGGCATTTTTCTATTTTTTAAGGTCTTTTTTTTCCCTTTCTTATTATCTTAAGTTTCGTAAATATTTGCATTTCTTTTTACAAAATTTGTTCTGGTTTTGATATGGTTGATTGAAGACCGTGTTTTAGAGACATTTTCTTTTTCTCTCTTTTACTGTAATATTCTCTATTCTTTCATCTCGAGAGATTCGTTACAACCATTGTGAAGATCTTTAAAATGTTGTCTGCTTAGCATTTTTTTTCAAATTTAAGCTGGCAATACAGCTTGCTGGTTGGAGGCTGCAAATTTTCAGCTTCAATTAGTAAATAAGATTAATAGAAATGTGAAATATTTTGCATCTTGCTTAAATTGCTACAAGCAAAGGAATGAGGGGGAAGACCATTGTTAATATAAAAATTTCTATAAAATCAAAGAAAATTTAGAATTTTTTTATTAAAAAAAAAAATTAAATAATAGAAGTTTTTATTAAAGAAAAGAAAAGTTTCTATTAAATCATTTAAAAGTAAAAGGAAAAAACATGTATTTTGTATTAAAAATTTTTAAAATAAAAGAAAAAAACATATATATTCAAGTATCGTGATTTGAATTGTTCCGCTAAAAGGGAATGCATGTATTCAATCTCTTTTTTAGCAACAGCAACTACAGAACCTATAATAAGGTAGTATTTTTCTGCCTGTTACTGAATTATAGGAAGATTTGTGATTTTTAAGAGTTAAAAAGAATATCCCCTGTTTGGCTGTAACTAATTTACAACTTACTCAAAGAAAAGAAAAATTTATATAACAAAAATCAAAGAAAATTTACAACTTTTTAAAAAAATCTAAAGATTTAGGGAAAAAAAAAATTAGAAGTTTATATAAAAGAAAAGAAAAGTTTCTATTAAACAATTTAAAAATAAAAGGAAAAAACATGTATTTTGCCCGTTACTGAATTATAAGTAGATTCAGAACCTAAATAAGGTAGTCTTTTTCTGCCCGTTACTGAATTATAGGTAGATTTGTGATTTTTATAAGTTAAAAAGAATTTCCCCTGTTTGGCTGTAACTAATTTGTATTTATTCTTTCATCTTTTCTCTGCAGATCTGAAACAAGTCCTTGCTTTGTTAAAGATGAAGCAACTTACTCCAAGTTGTTCTTATTCTATAGCTCGACGAGGAGACTCAGATCTGAAACAAGTCCTTGGTTTGTTGATGGCAGAGGTCGAGGAGAAGACTGAGAGCATGTTGAGTCTTGTTGAAGCAGAAGCTGATTCGTTTGCTGAACGAGCTCAACTTTTCTACCATAACAGGCCGCAACTCGTTAGCATGATTGAAGAGTATTACAGTGCATACCGATCATTGGCAGAACACTATGCCCATCTCAAGGGGGAATTTAGCCGCAACTCTACAACACAATCCGGATGGCTTCATAATACTCTAGGAGGTACTTACATACACTTCTTTTTTGCTGATTCATTTCTTATTTCTCATTTTGACAATTTGAATCATTGCTTCAAAGTATGGAATCCTATTGTTTGTTCATGGCAGAGCTCGACGAGAAGACTCAGAGCATGTTGAGTCTTGTAGAAGCAGAAACTGATACGTTTGCTCAACGAGCTGAATTTTTCTACCATAAGAGGCCGCAACTGATTAGCATGATTGAAGAGTACTACAAGGCTTACGGATCATTGGCAGAACAGTATGCTCATCTCAAGGAATCTGTTCAAGTTAAGTATGGACTATCTCCCCTGGAATGTCCATTTAGAAACCATAGTCTGTTCAAGTTAGGTATGGACTATGGTTCTGATTCAGAAGCAGAGGGTCCAGAATCAGAGAATTGCAACCTGATTAGAAAAAGGCATTCTGACCAGGAATCTATAAGTATGCCACCTTCTGATCAGGAATATGCAAGCGCCCTATCTTATTCAGATTCTATAGTGGCTAGCCATGTTGTAGATCCCACAGAGACTCAAAATGTTGGAAGCATAATAAGAGAAATGGAAGGGAAAATGGAAAAAGAGAAGTCGCTTCTTCCAAAACAGTTGACAGAAAAAAACATTCAGGTTAAGCAATTGGAGATAAAAAATAATAAATTGGAGGAGGAGAAGGCCTCCTGGAAGGAAGAGATGTCTTTGGTTGTGCAGGATAGGAGCCATTTACAAAAGGAGTTGGAGATGATCAAAGCAGAGAACACAAAACTCAGAAATGAAAGTGAGGTTAATAGGTGGGAAAGGAATGATTTGCACAAGCAATTACACTTCATCAGAGACGAGTACACCAAGCTGCAGGATGAAAATGAGAAGAATGTACAACAACTGAAACTTCTTACAAAAAAGATCAGCAACCTGCAAAAGGGGAAGAAAAGCTATAAAAACTCCAATTTGAGGGATGAAATTGAGGCTAATCAACAACTGCGAGTTCTTAAAGAGAATGTCTGTAACTTGCAAGAGGAGAATTCAAAGCTCTGTGCACAGAAGGATGTTGAAATCAGATTGGAAAAGAATGACAAATTAGTATTGGAACAGAGCCTGAGAGTAGGGGAATTGCAAAATGAGGTCCATCAGTTACGTGATGAAAATAGGAAACATGAGATTGAACTTCTGGAGCGAGATGAACAGAAGAGAGAAGCAATAAGACAGCTCTGTTTTACTCTAGATACGTTGATGGATAGAAACAAGAGATTGGTTAAAGCTCTCCAAAAACTACAAGGGAAAGGGGGAAGCAATCCCAATGATATTGGAATCAGCAACTCACAAATTTCAAGGTTGAAGAATTTCGTGGATGTTGGATGGTGGATGTAGGCCTTCAGCTATTTGAAAACATTGCCTTCAGCTAGTTTGTAAATAATCTTTTTGGGTGAAGATAAACATGTTATGTTTATTTATATTTATTTAGTCAGTTGGTATTAGATTATTAGGTTTTGTTAGGCAGGAATTTTTTGATAGTTATTCATCTAATCATGAGACATATTTAATCAATGTTATAGTTTATAGTAAAATTTTTAATTTTTAAATTTTAAAAAAATGTGATTTATTTATTTTCTGTTCTGTTTTTCAATAAAATTTTATTATTTAATTTTTTTGGTAAGTTTTGTTGTTATTCATCTAATGATATAGAATCAAAATGTTTGACCAAAAATGTTATAATTTATAGTTAATATTTTAATTCTATAATTTACAAAATGTCATTTATCTATTTTTTATTCATTTATGTAATGAAAAAATTATCATTCAATATTTTTGATAAGTCTTGTTAGCATGACAAAAAAATTTAAATGAATACATGCATATGGCTACTAAAATATAGGCAAAATTTTGTCTAAGTGAAAAAATCTTCTGTGTATTTATTTTTTATTTTAGGCAAGATTTTGTTTAGAAACTATTCATCCTTAAAAATTTGACCAAGAATGCTATATTTTATAGCAAATTTTTTATTAAATAATCTAGAAAATGTGATTTATTTATTTTTCTATTCAGTCATGCAATAAAAATATTATTATTTAATCTTTTGAGTAAATCTAGTTGACATGACAAAAAAATTTAATTAAGATGTAGGGAAGATTTTGTCTCAATAGAAAAAACCTTGTATATTTATTTTTTATTTTATGGAGAAAAACTTTTGCATATTGTATATTTATTTTTTATTTTATGGAGAAAAACTTTTGCATATTTATTTTGAGCAAGATTTTGTCTAGAAAGGATTTTTTTTTTTTGAGAAAATCTTTTGTGTATTCATTCTAGAAAGTGCAGTTTGAAAGCATAGTTTTGAAGAGTTTACATTTCACCATTCCAACAAAGCCTATAGGTACATACATTCTCAAAAACAATTTTGTTCTCTTTGCTTCTATGATTAAGGCTAAAATCTACTACGTGCTATTGTATTTTTTAGTTCTCTACACCTAAGCTACTAACACTTTTTGTGATAAGGCTTTTGGTAAAAAATTTCAAATCTTTATTTTAAATTAGATTTTCTTTAAAAAAAATTCTTCTAAATTTTTTTTTTACAATTTAAAAAATGTAATAACCCCACTAGTTGCTACCCAATTTATTTTCTAAGTAATAGGCCTATTATCCTAAACATAATCATTTCTACATAATTGTTCAACTTTACAACACTATGAATATGCAAGTATACAGTTACAACTCTGGTTATTTACATCAGGAAGTCTCGTGAAGTTTTTGAATTGTATTCTTTTTGGGAGAAGATAAACATGTTATGTTTATTTATATTTATTTAGCCCATTGGTATTAGGTTATTAGGTTTTGGTAGGTCATCCAATCATGATACAAAATTAAAAATTTTGATTAAGAATGTTATAGTTTATAGCTAAATTTTTTAATTTCATAATTTGAAAGAATGTGATATATTAAATATTTAATTTCATAATTTGAAAGAATGTGATTTATCTATTTTTTCTTGTATGTTTCTTTGGTAAAGTTTGTTGTTATTCATCTTTAATCTTTTCGTAAGTCTTGTTGACATGACAAAAAAAAATTTAAATACATTGCATGCATATAGATATGAAGATGGGAAGATTTTGTTTCAATGGAAAAACCTTGTATATTTATATTTTATTTTAGGCAAGATTTTGCCTACAAAGTTTTGTGGAGAAAATCTTTTGTGTATTCATTCTATAATTGTGCATTTTGAAAGCATTGTTTTGAAGAGTTTACATTCCAACAGAGCCTATAGGTACATACATTATTAAAAACAAAGTTTTTCTCCTTGCTTCTATGCTTAAGACTAAAATCTAGTACCTACTATTGTA
Organism: Cunninghamia lanceolata; assembly: GCA_027924645.1. Lineage (NCBI taxonomy): Eukaryota > Viridiplantae > Streptophyta > Pinopsida > Cupressales > Cupressaceae > Cunninghamia > Cunninghamia lanceolata. The sequence goes on along the minus strand of BSBN01000547.1, from coordinate 21,222,206 downwards.
CTTTTGAGTTCTCTACACCTAAGCTAGAAACACTTTTTGTGATCAAGGCTTTTGATAAAAAAATTCAAATCTTATATTTTTAATTAGATATTCTTTAAAAAAATTCTTCTTAAAATTTCTTCTACAATTTAAAAAATGTAATAACCCAAGTAGTTGCTTCCCAATTTTTTTTTTCTCAGTGATAGGTCTATTAGCCTAGACATAATCATTTTTGCATATTTAACTTTACAACAACACTATGAATAAGTAAGAATACCATCAATTTTCATTAGGTAGCCAACAAAAAGAGATATTATTAATACAGTTACAACTCTAGAAGTTATTTTTAGTTTGACCTACAAGCCTAATTTACATCACAATAGGATTGAAAACTAATATACACAGTAAATTCTACATTAATCATAGTTTTCCTCCTTTATATCCATATGAAACCATATATATATACAACTCTAGTTATTTTTCAGCTTGACCCATGCAAGCCTAATTTACATCACAATAGGATTGAAAATCATAATCTTCCTCCTTTTTATCCATATGAAACCATATATCCAACCTTGCTGCATATATATATATATATATATATATATATATATATATATATATATATATATATATATATATGTATGTATATGTATGTATATGTATGTATATGTATGTATATGTATGTATATGTATGTATATATATATATATATATATATATATATATATATATATATATATATATATATATATATATATATATATATATATATATATATATACTACAATATTATTCAGGCAATGTAAAGTAATTAACCATATTTGCAAAGAGTATTACCTTTGTTGAGCTAGCTAAAAGTTGTGATGGTTCTCCAAGTCCTAGCTTCAATCATGATTCAATGTCTAAGGTGTAATGTGAACCTAACCACATGGATAAGAATTCTCTATCCACCCCAACCAAGTGGACTCTAGAACCCGTAGAGTGAGATGATCCATGCTGTTATTTTAATGAACCAGTTAGATACTAACCAATAGTAATTGACTCTCCAATAGGATTCTTCCTTACTAGATGAGCACACCTAGACCAAAAACCATAGAAGGGAAGTACTGCTAAGGATTTGAACATATGAAACAATTTGGTCTCTTAATTGATCTTACATAACATTGAATATATATATATATATATATATATATATATATATATATATATATATATATATATATAACAACATTTTTGAGGCAATGTAAAGTAATTAACCATATTTGCAAGGAGTATTACCTTTGTTGAGCTAGTTGAAAGATGTGATGGATCTCCAAGTCCTAGCTTCACTCATGATTCAATGTCTAAGGTGCAATGTGAACCTAACCACATGGATAAGAATTCTCTATCCACCCCAACCAAGTGCACTCTAGAACCCGTAGAGTGAGATGATCCATGCCATTATTTTAGTGAACCAGTTAGATACTAACCAATAGTAATTGACTCTCCAATAGGATTCTTCCTTACTAGATGAGCACACCTAGACCATAAACCATAGAAGGGAAGTATTGCTAAGGATTTACACATATGAAAGAATTTGGTCTCTTAATTGATCTTACTTAACATTTAGTATTATTTTTTTCCCACTATCCTCAGAAGCTACTAAGTAGTGGATAATGGCATCCATCACCTTCATGTCAATGACTTAGAAGCCTAGATGTTGCTCGCAAAATCCATCCAAGCCCCATGAGAATTTCCTAGAATCCTTCATCCTATTACCTGGCTGATAACCTACTACCTCTAGATATGGCCAAATCACTCTACTTGTAGAGCATGCTCCCTTACTACTTACAAGTTAGAGCATTTATAAGCTTATCTTTGATGCGAGTCAAGATTTATAATGCTAGTGATTGCCATGGATGGAGCAAAACAAGCTACATTCAAGGAGATATTGTATTCCTCCTACCTATGCCCTCATAAAGCCCTTACTCCAATTGTCATTTGTTTCCATAGAGGTTGGTGCCTATATCTAGCTTGGTTCTATAAGTGGAAAAAATCATCTTAAAGCTAGATAAGCAAGACCAAACCATAGAGTTTACTACACTCAAACTTGTCCTATTACCTATTGGGTCTAGTTTTATAATAAAAACTTGATAGACATTACATCATAAGGATTCACCTTCCCACATAGTACACAATCTTATTGAAGGATTCCATCATAGACCAATCCTTGTCATTTAAACATGATGTATATATATATATAATATTTACATATTATTCTTTATACGCTACTTAACTCAATCAACACCTACTTGCATTGTTAACTAACTGGATTCTCTTTGTATTAGAAGTAATTTATATGCTTCTCTTTCTACTAATATTTATGTTAAAAGGTTGAGCATTACTTTTAAACTTAGCTAGCATCCACATGCACAAGTAAGGAATTCCTAAAGGTTTGGTTAGTATGTCTAACCTCCCAAATAGCCACAAAATAAAGACTATTATTTCATGAGGATGGACTACAACCTTGACTTATAGAAGTAAAGCATGGTCAAATACTTACAAGGAAGGCATCGTATGGATGGAAATGCATTTCCAATGTAATTTTTACCATCTATAGGCAATCATACCAAATATTAACAGTGTAAATCTAGTTCACAATAAACATAGATAGTCAAAACTAAATTACATGTATGTGCAACCATTAATAGATAGAAGTTTTATAAAAGAAGTCTAAATCATACCCATCCTAACATAAGGTATTATGGAACTACAAATACTTTCTGATCTTATTCTCCCAATGTAGACTATAATGGATTTAACCCAATATCTGAAATCACTCAAGAGAGAATTATTAAAAAAAAACCATCTTAAGAAGTATTACATAGGTTTAAATGAAGGCTATGGAGATAAAAAACAATAATTTACAACTTCAGAAAGAAAACATAAATCCAAATATGTTGTGAAGATGTTAATGCCCTCTTCCATAGCCCAATCAAACTTAGTTAAATAGGATACATTACCTAAAAGTTTCTAAGACCTTTTTAACAACCCATTTTGAGAATTCTTTCCAATTGTAGCATTCCTTGAGGCCAAATTTCCTTGATACATTTTGTCAAATAGTTCATGTGCCTTGTCTAAGCATCCAAATATGACATTAAATACTATGTATGGTAAATTTTAGAGCCATTATAAACAACCATTTACCACCTAGCATAAAGAAAAATATACACATCTTCTACTCATCCAAGACAAGTGATGGTGTCATCGTAGTTCTTTTAATTTCCCATCATTTAATTTTATCAATCCGGAGGTGTCTGGATTGATTTGCAGCAAGGTTTAATTTGTTTTGGGGTGTTTTGAGTGTTGATCCTATTCTAAGTGAAATATAAAAACAACGCTTGAATTCAAAGTATATTAATTGTTGAAGGAAACACACAAGCTAAATTGAAAAGAATTTAAGCATTTATACTATTCTACAGAAATGAAACTACTTAATCAAATTAAATTACCGAAAGCATTTAAAACTATTCTACTGTTGAATCACACCACACAACATAAATGAATAACCGAAATGAAACCATATAACCCATGTTTTAACAATCCAAGTTCAACAAAATTAAACAAGTTTTGTTTCAACAAGATGAATTTTTAGGGAAAGAACTCTTTTTATGATTTAGATTTAAATAATGACCTGTAGGTATATGAAGACTGGAGATAACACAAAATCTAGTTTAAACACATCATCTAAATCTAATATAAATAAAGAATGCAATGAAACCAAAAACGAGTATCGAGAAATCTCCTTCATTGGGTAAGTGGGCCTTACTTCCCTAGTGAAAAGGATCCTCCTATGCTAATGCAATGTCACATCCCCCGTGGAGGAAGATGTTTTGATGCAGGAACTTCCGGAGATCATAACTTTTGACTCAGATGTGGGTTTTCTACGAGATTTTACGGGTGGATGCGTTATGAGGTGGAAAGTGGACCCCATCTTAGCACTTTTTCGGGGCTTGAAACTTTCATCTTGGCCCTCAAAATAGTAATTTAGTGTTTTTTTTAGATTTTTAGAAAGTTGGTTTTGTAATAAATCGAAACTCATGTTTCGAATTTAGAATATTAGTTGGCATTTCATCCTACATTAGTTTTAGGAAGCTTTGTGAAAAAATAGGATTTTCAAGATATGATTGTAAAATTACCTAAAATGGCAAAATCTGACAATTGTTAAAATCTGCCAAAAAGGTAATTTTTTTTGATTTTTTTGTTTTTCTTGGATATAAGAGAGTTTTTTCTCATTGTAGCAGCAGAGTTGATGAATAGATGTTTTTTTATGTTCCAGTCTTCAAATCTTTGGCTCTCACATGATTAATGGCAAAAATGTATTGAGTGTATGTTGTGTGTTGCATCAATTTTCATGCAACACAGGTGGCACAAACAATAACAAGATAAAATTTAAAAGACATTTCATCAAAATGGGATGACATAATAATTTATAAGGCATGGTCTAGATGTAGACCAAGGAAGAGGGTCTGCAACTCCATTTACTGTGATATGGCCCTATGATTATGGCATTAAATGAAAGAAGGTAGAAGTTGTTGAGGAGTAGTGGACGCAGGGATGGACATCCATCAACACATAAAGGATACAAGAATTTTGACTAAGAGGAGGTGGACATGCAATGTAGACATAGGAGAAATAAATGTACTCTATCTCTTCGAGTGTACTCATCCACTCCCCTTTAATCGGTGTATATTCTAAGGGAATATTACAGACTGAATCTTGCAAAAATAAAAAATAAAACTAAAGGATATTTCTATAAATGGGGTTGATGGAGGAAAATAATTAAGAGTTGATGGGAGACAAAAATATTAAATGAGATAGTTGGTGCAAGTAGGATGATATGGTGTCCATTTGCAACACAACATAAGCAACCCTCAACAATTAAATTGGATTGATCGGTGGTAGGATTCTAGATTAGGCAAAAATTTATTGATCTCCAGCGGCAGTTCACGAAGGACAAACACAGGGGTTTGATAAATAATGGGATTGGGGCAAGTACATCATATGGCAGGCCTTCATGACCACAACAACACATCATTACTTACCATTTTTTTGAGCAATCTCCTTGCATGGAATGGGAAGGGACTACTTGATGAATGGTCTTCTTGGTGCTCCTGCACCACTACTCTACATGATTGCCAATCTGCATATGGGTCCTGCAAAGGTCTTGTACTACTGGTTGCATCACGCATTTCAAATAGACTTTGTCTTTAAGCATTATCATGCTCTCCACATGCCTCCATTTCTATACAACCATCAATAGCTAGGACTACCACATTTTGGAACATATTGTTTGATATTGATAATGGCGATACCCATTGCAAGAATTAGTAGTAATAAAAAGTGCATCAATGGCCATGATCTATATTTACTATCTACTATGATCTATATTTACTATCTACTATGCGATTGGCTTAAGTTTATGGGATATTGTCACGTGGAGATGGTGCCTAAGTCCCTCTTTCATTATGTTCCTCAAGGCAAGTTGATGAGGTTCCAGACTATGTATTCCCTGCTCATACAGTAGACGCACTTTCATCCCTTCACTCACACTTGGTCTTTAGAGGATTTACTACAACGCCTTTCTCGTCATGGTGGCTTCTTTGGCCATTTGGTTGCTGATCATACGAATCGTGTTTGTAATGTGGATTTGGGAAAAACCATTCTTAAATGGGGATCCTAATTTAAAGGACACCTCCATCAGATGTAGGTCATTCCCCGGTTTGGATTCCAGGATCCTAATAGAACATAATGAGTTCAAAGCCCATGGAGCCCCAAGGTGAGTGAGCCCCTCTACAACAGAAGAACTAGCTACAGAAATTGCAGAACAGTCGGATACAAAGCCCACCTCAAACACTTCATTCAGATATGAGCTACGAATGCCAAGGAATATTAATGTTGGAAGCAATCTCTCTAGAAAGAGGAAACCTACCAACCATGCACTCCCAAGGCCGTCGAACAAGTGGCGACCCATGTGACCAAAAGCCGAGACTAGATGATACTGGTGGGGGATGCTGAATTTGTAATGATGGGTTACAAAAGTGGGTATGGTTGCTAGGACGTTCCAAGTGATCAAGCAATGAAGAGGCCTTTCACTCAAAATTTCGTCGAATAACCAAGTAAACTCTTCTGTGTAATGTTGAGATTCATTTTGTTAGTGACACGAAAGAATGTTGGTAACATTTTTGTAAGAGGCAACTTTTATCATTTAAAATATTAATCAATCCCACATGTATATATGTATTTTCAAATTCTATGTTTATGTCAATGGAAGGATGTTGGATCAACGCCTATAGGGAAGGTTAATTTATAAGTTGTTTTTAATTATGGCTAATAATGTTATTATGGTTGGAAATTAAACACAAAAATGTGTTCACTATGTTTGGGTGGAAGGGAATAGAAAGAGTAACTCAATTGAGAAATGAAATTAGGAGATAATGAAGGACTAAATGTGGAAACCAGTGAACAAAATAAGATATAAAAGTACACAGGGTTATTATACTTAGTTATATCTAATGAGGTTAGTCTCTGAGAAGGATATGTATGTAATTGAGATAAGTGGGTCAAGAAAGAGGAACATAAAACCCCTAAATGGTTTGTTAGATAACTACTAAATCACCTATACTAATGCCTTATGTTAGTAAGATCTCGACAAGGAAGAATTACATCTTGTTATGATTCAGATAAGCCAATTCCTCTAGAATGATAAGTTACTATACTAGGATTTTTTAATATAATACTTGATATTATTAATACCTTAAGGTCTTATGAAGATACCTACAGTTAGGGTATTATCACCTTTAAAGGAAAATTGTATTTCACTATGACTAACAAGATAAATGCTCAATATTCTTGGTGAAGGGGATACCAACATCAATATTTCTTTTATATGGGTGGATGTGGTTAAATCATGTAAATCTTGAGTTTCCTTGGTGGTAGAAAAAAGTCTCACTAGTATGATATGTTGGGCTAGATGATATTGCCCCATATCATGTAGTGATATAGGTTCATATTAACACACCTTGTAGGGGAATTGCAAAATCCGATTGGAAAAGAATGACAAATTAGTATTGGAACAGAGCCTGAGAGTAGGGGAAGATAAACATGTTATGTTTATTTATATTTATTTAGTCGGTTGGTATTAGATTATTAGGTTTTGTTAGGCATGAATTTTTGGATAGTTATTCATCCAATCATGAGACATAATTAATCAATGTTATAGTTTATAGTAAAATTTTTAATTTTCAAATTTCAAAAAAATGTGATTTATTTATTTTTCTGTTCTGTTTTTCAATAAAATATTATTATTTAATTTTTTTGGTAAGTTTTGTTGTTATTCATCCAATGATATAGAATCAAAATGTTTAACGAAAAATGCTATAATTTATAGTTAATATAGGCAAAATTTTGTCTAAGTGAAAAAATCTTTTGTGTATTTATTTTTTATTTTAGGCATCCTTAAAAATTTGACCAAGAATGCTATAGTTTATAGCTAATTTTTTATTAAATAATTTAGAAAATGTCATTTATATATTTTTCTATTCATTCATGCAATAAAAAATTATCAAGATTTTCGATCAATGGAAAAAACCTTATATATTTATTTTTTATTTTATGGAGAAAAACTTTTGCATATTTATTTTGAGCAAGATTTTGTCTAGAAAGTTTTGTTTTTGAGAAAATCTTTTGTGTATTCAATCTAGAAAGTGTAGTTTGAAAGCATAGTTTTGAAGAGTTTACATTCCACCATTCCAACAAAGCCTCTAGGTACATACATTCTCAAAAACATTTTTTTTCTCCTGGCTTCTATGGTTAAGACTAATATCTAGGACCTACTATTGTATTTTTGAGTTCTCTACACCTAAGCTACTAACACTTTTTGAAATAAGGCTTTTGGTAAAAAAATTCAAATCTTTATTTTAAATTAGATATTCTTTTAAAAAAATTCTTATTAAAAATTCTTCTACAATTTAAAAAATGTAATAACCCCACTAATTGCTACCCATTTTTTTTCTAAGTGATAGGCCTATTATCTTAAACATAATCATTTCTACATAACTACACAACTTTACAACAACACTATGAATATTCAAGAATACCATCAAGTTCATTAGGCAGTCAACAAGAAGAGTTATTATTAATACAGTTAGAACTCTAGTTATTTTTCAGCTTGACCCACAAGCCTAATTTACATCACAATAGGATTGAAAACTAATATATATAGTAAATTCTACCTTAGTCATAATTTTCCTCCTTTATTTATATATATATACACACAGAGAGAGAGAGAGAGAGAGAGAGAGAGAGAGAGAGAGAGAGAGAGAGAGAGAGAGAGAGAGAGAGAGAGAGAGAGAGAGAGAGAGAGAGAGAGAGAGAGAGAGGGCAATGTAAAGTAACTAACCATATTTGCAAGGAGTATTACCTTTGTTGAGCTAGTTGAAAGATGCGATGGCTCTCCAAGTCCTAGCTTCAATCATGATTCAATGTCTAAGGTGCAATGTGAACCTAACCACATGGATAAGAATTCTCTATTAACCATAACCAAGTGGACTCTAGAACCCTAGAGTGAGATGATCCATGCCATTATTTTAATGAACCAGTTAGATACTAACCAATAGTAATTGACTCTCCAATAGGATTCTTCCTTACTAGAGGAGCACACCTAGACTATAAACCATAGAAGGGAAGTATTTCTAAGGATTTGTACATATGAAACAATTTGGTCTCTTAATTTATCTTACTTAACATTTAGTATGATTTTTTCCCCACTATCCTCAGAAGCTACTAAGTAGTGGATAATGGCATCCATCACCTTCATGTCAATGGCTCAGAATCCTGCATGTTGCTGGTGAAAGCCATCAAAACCCCATGGGAAGTTCCTAGAATCCTTCATCCTAATACATGGCTAATAACCTACTACCTCTAGATATGGCTAAATCACTCTACTTGTAGAGCATGCTCCCTTACTACTTACAAGTTAGAGCATTGATAAGCTTATCTTTGATGCGAGTCAAGATTTATAATGCTAGTGATCGCCATGGATGGAGAAAAAACAAACTACATTCAAGGAGATGTTGTATTCCTCCTACCTATGCCCTCATAGAACCCTTACTCCAACCGTCATGTGTTTCCATAGAGGTTGGTGCCTGTATCTGGCTTAGTTCTATAAGTGGAAAAAATCATCCTAAAGTTAGATAAGCAAGACCAAACCATAGAGTTTACTACACTCAAACGTGTCCTATTACCTATTGGGTCTAGTTTAATAATAAAAACTTGATAGCCATTTCATCATAAGGATTCACCTTCCCACATAGTGATGCAGGGACTTCCGGAGGTCATAACTTTTGACTCGGATGTGGGTTTTCTATGAAATTTTACAGGGGGATGCGTTATGAGGTGGCCAGTGGTTTCCCAACCCGCCCTAGCGGGTTGGACCTCGTCTTGGCACTTTTTCGGGGCTTCAAACTTTCATCTTGGCCCTCAAAATAGCAAATTAGTGTTTTTTTCTAGTTTTTTAAAAGTTGCTTTTTTTAATAACTCGAAACTCATGTTTCGAATTTAGGATGTTAGTTGGTTTTTCGTCCTACCTTAGCTTTATGAGCTTTTTGGGAAAAAACTGGATTCTCAAGATATGATTGTAAAATTACCTAAAATGGCAAAATCTGACAATTGTCGAAATCTGCCAAAAAAGGTAATTTTTTGTTTTTTTTTTGTTTTCTTAGATATAAGAGAGTTTTTCTCTCATTGTAGCAGTAGAGTTGAGGAATAGAAATTTTGTTATGTTTCAGCTTCCAAATTTTTGTCTCTCATGTTTAATGGCACAATTCTGTTGAGTGAATGTTGAGTGCTGCATCACATAGTACACAAGCTTATGTAAGGATTCTATCATAGACCAATCCTTGTCATTTCAACATGATGTATAGATAAATATATATAAATATTTACATATTATTCTTTATACGCTACTTAACTCAATCAACACCTACTTTCATAGTTAACTAACTAGATTCTCTTTGTATTAGAAGTAATTTATATGCTTCTCTTTCTACTGATATTTATGTTAAAAGGTTAAGCATTATTTTTAAACTTAGCTAGCATCCACATGCACAAGTAAGGAATTTCTGAAGGTTTGGTTAGTACGTCTAACCTCCCAAATAGCCACAAAATAAAAGACTATTATTTCATGAGGATGGACTACCACCTTGACTCATAGTAGTAACAAGGAAGGCTGTGTATAGGTGGAAATGCAATTCCAATGTAAGTTTTACCATCTATAAGAAATCATACCCAGTATTAACAATGTAAATCTAGTTCACACTAAACATAGATAGCCAAAACTGAATTACGTTTATGTGCAACCGTTAATAGATAGAAGTTTTATAAAAGAAGTCTAAATCATACTCATCCTAACATAAGGTATTATGGAACTACAAATACTTTCAGATCTTATTCTCCCAATGTAGGCTACAATGGATTTAACCCAATATCTGAAATCATTCAAGAGAGAATTATTACAAAAAAAACCATCTTAAGGAGTATTACACATAGGTATAAATGAAGGCTATGGAGATAGAAAAACAATAATTTACAACTTCAGAAAGAAAACATAAATCCAAATATGTTGTGAAGATGTTAATGCCCTCTTCCATAGCCCAATCAAACTTAGTTAAATAGGATACATCACCTAAAAGTTTCTAAGACCTTTTTAACAACCCATTTTGAGAATTCTTTCCCATTGTAGCATTCCTTGAGGCCAAATTTCCTTGATACATTTTGTCAAATAGTTCACGTGCCTTGTCTAAGCATCCAAATATGACACTAACTATCATGTATGGTAAATTTTAGAGGCATTATAAATAACCATTTACTACCTAGCATAAAGAAAAATATACACTTATACTCATCCAAGACAAGTGATGGTGTCATCGTAGTTCTTTTGATTTCCCATCATTTAATTTTATCAATTCAGAGGTGTCTGGAGTGATCTGTGGCAAGGTTTAATTTGTTTTGGGGGTTTTGAGTGTTGATCATATTCTAAGTGAAATATAAAACCAATGCTTGAATTCAAAGTACATTAATTGTTGAAGGCAACACACATGCTAAATTGAAAAGAATTTAAGCATTTATACTATTCTACAGAAATGGAACTACTTAATCAAATTGAATTGTTGAAAGTGTATAAAACTATTCTACTGTTGAATGACCACACAACATAAATGAATAACTGAAATAAAACCATTTAACCCATGTTTTAACAATCCAAGTTCAACAAAATTAAACAAGTGTTGTTTCAACAAGATGAATTTTTAGGGAAAGAACTCTTAATATTATGATTTAGATTTAAAGAATGACCTAGAGGTATATGAAAACTGGAGATAACACAAAATCTAGTCTAAACACATCATCTAATTCTAATACAAATAAAGAATGCAATAAAACCAAAAAGGAGTATCGAGAGATCTCCTTCATTGGGTAAGTGGGTCCTACTTCCCTAACTAGAAGGATCCTCTTATGCTAATGCAATGTCGCATCCCTCATGGAGGAAGACTTGTCATGCAACACAAGTGGAAAAAGCAATAACAAGATAAAATTTAAAAGACATTTCATCAAAAGGGGATGACAAAACAATTTATAAGGCATGGTCCATGTAGACCAAGGAAGAGGGCATGTAGCTCCATTTACTACGATATGGCCCCGTGGTTATGGCATTAAATGAAAGAAAGTAGAAGTTGTTGAGGAGTAGTAGATGCGAGGATGGACATCCATCAACACATAAAGGATACAAGAATTTTGACCAAGAGGAGGACACACAATCCAGATAGAGGAGAAATAAATGCACTCTATCTCTCCCAGTGTACTCATCCACTCCCCTTTAATAGCTGTATATTCTAAGGGAATATTACAAGCTGAAGCTTGCAAAAATAAAAAATAAAACTAAAGGATATTTCTATAAATGGGTTAATGGAGGAAAATAATTAAGAGTTGACGGGAGAGAAAAATATTAAAGTAGGTAGCTGGTGTAAGTAGGACGATATGGTGTCTATCTACAACACAACATAAGCAACCCTCAACAATTAAATTGGATTGACTGGTGGTAAGATTCTAGATTAGGCAAAAATTTATTGATCTCTAGTGGCAATTCATGAGGGATGAACATGGGGGTTTGACAAAGAATGGGATTGGGGCAAGTAAATCATATGGTAGGCCTTCATAGACACAACACATCATTACTTACCATTTTCTAAGAAATCTCCTTGCATGGAATGGGAAGGGACTGCTCTACATGGCCAATATGTATGTGGGTCTTGCAAAGGTCTTGTACTACTAGTTGCATCCTGCATTTCAAATAGACTTCTCATTTAAGCATTATCATGCTCTCCACATGCCTCCATTGTATACAACCATCAATAGCTGGGACTACCACATCTTGGAACATATTGTTTGATATTGATAATGGCGATACCCATTGCAGGAGTTAGTAGTAATAAAAGGCGCATCAATGGTCATGATCTATATTTACTGTCTACTCTATGATTGGCTTAAGTTTATGGGCCATTGTCACATGGAGATGGTGCCTAAGTCCCTCCTTCATTATGTTCCTCAAGGCAAGTTGATGAGGTTCTAGGCTATGTATTATGTTCTCATATAGTAGACGCACTTTCATCCCTTCACTCACGCTTGGTCTTTAGAGGAGTTACTGCAACGCCTTTCTCGTCATGGTGGCTTCTTTGGCCATTTGGTCGCTGATCATACCAATCGTGTTTATAATGTGGATTTGGGCAAAACCATTTTTAAATGGGGATCTTGATTGAAAGGACACCTCCATCAGATGTGGGTCATTCACCAGTTTGGATTCTAGGATCCTAGTAGAATGTAATGAGTTTAAAGCTCGTGGAGCCTCAAGGTGAGTGAGCCCCTCTACAACAGAAGAACTAGCTATAGGAATTCTAGAACAGTTGGGTACAAAGCCCACCTCAAACACTTTGTTCAAATATGAGCTACAAATACCAAGGAATATTAATGTTGGAATCAATCTCTCTAGAAAAAGGAAAGATACCGACCATGCACAACCAAGGCTGTCGAACAAGTGGTGACCCATGTGACCAAAAGATGAGACTAGATGATACTAGTGGCGGATGTCGAATTTGTAATGATGGGTTATAGAAGTGAGTATGGTTACTAGGATGTTCCAAGTGATCAAGCCATGAAGAGGCCTTTCACTCAAAATGTCATTGAATAATAGGTAAACTCTTCTATGTAATGTTGAGATTCATTTTGTTAATGAGATGAAAGAGAGCTAGTACAACATCTTCCTGTAAGAGGCAACTTTTATCATTTTAAATATTAATCAATCCCACATGTATATATGTATTTTCAAAATCTATGTTTATGTCAATGGAAGGATGTTGGATCAACGCCTACAGGGAAGGTTAATTTATTGGTTGTTTTTAATTATGGCTAATGCCCTCAGCCATGTGTCAAAAAGTAAAAATAATGGAGTTACCTGTGGGATCCTAGAATAATGTTATTATGTTTGGAAATTAAACACAAAAATGTGTTCACTATGTTTGGGTGGAAGGGAATAGAAAGAGTAACTCAATTGAGAAATGAAATTAGGAGATAATGAAGGACTGAATGTGGAAACCAGTGAACAAAGGAAGATATAAAAGTACACAGGGTTATTATACTTAGTTATATCTAACGAGGTTTGTCTCCGAGAAGGATATGTATGTAATTGAGATAACTGGGTCACAAAAGAGGAACATAAAAGCCCTAAATGGTTTGTTAGATAACTACTACACCGCTTATACTAATGCCTTATGTTAGTAAGATCTCAACGAGGAAGAATTACATCTTGTTATGATTCAGATAAGCCAAATCCTCTAGAATGATACTACTATACTAGGAATTTTTAATATAATACTTGATATTATTGATACCTTAAGGTCTTATGAAGATACCTATAGTTAGGGTATTATAACATTTGAAGGATAATTGTATTTCACTATGACTAACAAGGTAAATGCTCAATATTCTTGGTGAAGGGGATAACAACATCAATATTTCTTTTATATGGGTGGATGTGGTTAAATCATGTAAATCTTGAGTTTCCTTGGTGGTAGAAACAAGTCTCACTAGTATGATATGTTGGGCTAGATGATATCACCCCATATCATGTAGTGATATAGGTTCATATTAACACACCTTATAAGATGGTTTTTAAATAAAAGATAACTACAATTATACTTTTTAAAAGAAAATAATTCAAGGGATAATTACCTATATAATTTAAACTATAAGTTAACTAAAACTTGATTATATCCAAATTAAGATTGGTATATGAAGAAAAACATCCATACATCTATAACTAAACATCTAAATGTGCATATACATATCATATATATAAAGAAATAACTAAACATGTAAACTCAAGAACATCAAGTCTAACTGCAACATCTAAACTCAACAACATGTATGAACTCAAGAACATCAAGTCTAACTGCAACAAGTAAACTCAACAACATGTAAGTTCTCAATAACATCAAGTCTAATTGTGCAACATCATGAGAGTTTGGGAAAATATAAAAAAGAACATGAATGTCTAACTACAACATCATGACTCGCGCCTCCTATGGGTAGAATGAAAGGAAGCTAGGTGTGCAGAAATCGCTTCCTACACTAATCTAATGAGAAGAGGGCTATGCAAATTCAATTTAATCCTTACAACTACAACAACATAGAACATCTAAAAGAGATATTACAGCAATACACATGAACCAGAAAGAAGACAGAAGAAGAGAGACAAAGATATAACATGGGGAAAACCCTTATCGAGTGAACAACCCCACACTCAGAAACCTGCACAATGTATTATCAAAACAAAGAATGTTTACAACACACTTGCAATGCAAGATTCAATGGTCTTCGACACTTGTATCTAGAATCAATCTGATAGAGTAACAATACCTATAAAACCTGTCATACATCTCCACCTCCAAGCACCTGTTTATATAGAATACACAAGGCAATATTGGACCTAGCTTGGGATGGGTGTCCAACTTGGCCTTATGGCCCAAAACCCATGCCTAAGGACACTTGGTCAACATTGTAGAATGTGCCTAACACTTGTCCATAGCTCCCATTCCAAAGAGGTATGACAGATGCTCTTACGACACTTACGACCATCATAGAATCTGTCATAGCGGTTACAACTTACAGCTATAAGAGAATCTATCATACACAGGCTATAAATAGCATATTCTCTTACAACATGTCATAGTCCACCTTGGGGCACCCAAATAAGCCTTTTTCAAAGATGTTTCATGACACATGTCTTCACTTGTCTTACATGCTTCTATTTCTGACTCTTACATGTCATAACTTCATCATAGGAATCTATCATAACTGTTTCGATCAAACATTCCCTTACACAACATGAAAGATTCCAACACATGGAAAAATGATCCTACCACAAAGTGGGATGCCTATCTCCTCATGTGAGGACAAAATTACAAGTTGTCATCTTCCATGTAGGATGACACATCACTATGCCACATCCCACAAAATGACAATATGGAATTTACAATTTATCTACAACATAAGCATTGAATTAATATATACAAACATAAATAATGCAAGGAATTACCAAGGTTGAGACACCTTAATTCCCAACATTCTCCCACTTGTTGAACACCTTGTAAGAGCCAATAGAATAACAGGATTTAACTGCTATAGGCCGAGAGGCCCATAGACTCCGAACACCATCTGAACTTCTCTGTGCCCATTGGTTTCGTCAATGCATCTGTAACATTCTTCAAAGTATCTACCTTCTCCAAATTTACCTTTCCATCCTCAACCATGTTTCATATGAAGTGAAACTAAACATCAATGTGCTTTGTTCTACCATGGAAAGTTGGATTCTTCGCAAGGCAAATTGCACTCTGACTGTCACAAATGATCATGATCTGACATGCATCAACACTAATATCTGAACACAATCTCTTAAGCCAAATGGCTTCCTTAAAGCATGAGTTGCTGCCATATACTCAGCTTTTGTCGTGGAGAAAGCAACAATAGGTTGTTGCTTACTCATCCAATTAATAGCACCACTGAACAATGTAAACACATAAGCACTAGTGGATCTCTTGCTGTCAATGTCACCTGCCCAATCTGAATCCACAAATCCATGAATATCAACAAAATGTGGAGGTCCTATAACATTACCATGATAGCATATGGAATACTTAGAAGTACCCCTCAAATATCTGAACACTCGCTTAACTGCATCCCAATGAACCTGTCTAGGATTAGCCATAAATCGACTAAGGACTCCCACTGCTTAAGCAATGTTTGGTCTTGTATAGACCATAGCATACATCAAACTACCAACAACACTAACATAAGGTACTCTGCTCATGTCCTCCACCTCACTAGGAGATTTTGGACAATCCTCAATAGACAACTTTGTCCCTAAAGAAACAAGAACACACAATGGTCTACAATCTGCCATGCTAAACCTATCCAACACAGTCTTCACATACTTACTTTGGCTAACCAAAGTTTTCTATTGGTTCTATCTCTTCTAATTTCCATTCCTAGAATGTACCTGGCTACCCCTAAATCTTTCATTTCAAATTATGCTGACAACTGAGATTTAAAATTAGAAATCATATTCTTACCCTTCCTAATGAGCAGTATATCATCAACATATAGTGTAACAATGAGAATACGATCACCATCAAACTTATAATACACACAGTGATCCGATTTCGACCTCACAAATCCAATAGACAACACAAAGGCATCAAACTTCAAGTACCATCTCCTAGGGGACTGTTTCAAACCATACAAAGACTTCTTAAGCTTGCAAACCAAATTTTCTTTACCTTTCACCATGTAATGCTCTGGCTGTGACATGTAGATTTCTTCCTCCAAATCACCATGAAGGAAAGTTGTCTTCACATCCATTTGTTCTACCTCTAAGTCATAAGTTGATAAAAGAGACAACAGGAATCAGATGGATGTCATCTTTACAACGAGAGAGGAGATCTCACCATAATCTATACCCTCCACTTGTGAATATGCCTTTGCAACCAATCTGGCCTTATACTTCTCAACATTGCCATCTACACCAAATTTCTTCTTGAACACCCATTTGCATCCAAAGGGTTTCCGTCCAGGAGGCAAAGGCACCAAGTCCCAAGTTTGATTCTTTTCCAAAGAAGCCATTTCATCCTCCATGGCCTCCTTCCAGGAACCTGCATCTTTCATGTCCATAGCCTCTGATACAATTCTAGGTTCATCATTGTTAGTAAGCAAAACAAAAGCACAACTAGAATCAAGCAATGTAAAACCAAACTTTGTAGGTTGCTTTCTTATCCGTGTAGACCTCCTCAAGAGCTGAGGTTGAGGTTCAACTTCTTCATCTAAGCTTTCAGAGCTGCAAGAGCTCTCCTTATCATCAGGTCCAACATTGTCTTTCTATTCAGTCTTCTCAGGGGTAGAAGGAAATTGAACAACATCCTCTTTCTTTTCTTTTTCTTCTGGCTGTAAAACTGTGGAAGAAGGTGTAAGCTCTCTGAAGATGACACTTCTGCTATACAACACTTTTTCAGCCACAGGGTCCCAAATCTTGTATCCTTTGACACCGACACCATAGCCAATGAAGATACACTTAATAGCCTTGTTCTCCAATTTTGACTACTTCTCCCTAGGCACATGTTCATATGCCTTACAACCAAAAACATGAAGATGCCTTATTGAAGGATTTCTACCAGACCACACCTCCATGGGTGTCTTTCCAACAAGAGCTGATGTAGGAGATCTATTTACAAGATAGCAAGCAATGGCAACAATTTTAGCCCAAAACTTTTGTTCTAGGCCAGCTCCACTAAGCATACTCCTAGCCTTCTCCATCAGTGTCATGTTCATCCTCTCTGCAACTCCATTTTTCTGCGGGGTATATGGAGTTGTCTTATGTCTTTCAATCCCAAGTTCCTTGCAATATTTATCAAATTTTGTAGAACATAACTCATCACTGTTGTCATTTCTCAAACACTTAATCTTCTTATCAGTCTAATTTTCAGTAAAGGCCTTAAACTCCTTAAACTTACTATAGACTTCAGATTTGTTTCTAAGAAAATAAATCCATGTTCTTCTATTGTAGTCATCTATGAAAGATACAAAATATACAAATTTTGATAACAAAGGAACATTAACAGGACCAAATACATGAGAATGAACAAGGTCCAACACACTAGAAGACTTGTGAGAACTCAAATAAAACTGAACACGATTTTGTTTCCCATATATGCAATGTTCACAAAAGTTGAACTCAAGATTACAATCATCTAAGCCCTCAACAAGGTTTTTATTTTTCAGGGTACACAGACCCTTCTCACCAATGTGGCCAAATATCTTATGCCATTACATTGTCTTTTCAGCAGGAAGGTTAACTTCCAAGGCATGATTACAAACATTAGAACTAGAAACAACATATTTCTTAACTGCTTGTTCATATGGTGGGGATGAAGTGACTATTGCCCTCTTCCTTGAGTCAAAAGAACTATTGCATTGTGTAATGCATACCTCCAGCTGAAATACAGTACCTCTCCTAGTACCCTTAGCAAGCACCATAGCTCCTCTAGTCATCTTGCATCCTTCTTTTGAAAAGACAACCTACACACTTGCATCATTCAACATACTTATAGAAAGAAGGTTTCGTGCTAAGCCTAGGATGTGAACAACCCTAGAGATCCCCTTCACTTGTCCATTAGGGAATCAGATAGAGACTCTTCCACGACCAACGATCTTCAGATGAGAGTCATCGCCCAAGTACATATTTCTACCATCAAACTCCTCATACTTAGTGAACTAGTATCGATAAGAGGTCACGTGGAAAGATGCACCAGAGTCAATTAGTCACATATCATCAGATGCATGGGTTGCCAAGGCTGCAATAAAAGCATCACCATCATCTTGTGATTTGTCAAAATTTGAATCTGGGGTCTTCTTCTTCTTTGCATTCCTTTTGAAAATGCCCAGATTTACCACAGTTCCAACAGATAGCCTTGGACTTTCCAGGAGATTTGGATCTCCCATGGGATTTGGATCTACCCTTCTCAGCTTTCTTGTCCTTCTTTTTCCCTTTCTCCTTGGGTCTTCCATGAACTGTAAGAGCCTCTTTGGCTGCATCAGAAGACTTTCTCTGTATCTCTTCGGATAACAATGAAGAAACCACTTCATCCATTTTGAATGTGGATGTGGTTCTTCCAATAGCCATGACAAGGTGATCCCATGAGTCCAGCAAAGAACAAAGCAAGGTCATACATCGATCCTCCTCCTCCATATTTACACCAATAGATGTCAATTGTGTAACCAGCATGCTAAAAGCATTCATATGTTCAGCAATGGAACCTCCATCCTCCATTCGAAGGGAATACAACTTATTTCTTAGAAAAAGTTTGTTAAACAGGGATTTGGCTTGATACACATCTCCCAACTTCTTCCAAAGCAAGTTTGCAGTTTTCTCCTCATGGACATTTAACAACACAGAATCAGCAAGACTAAGTCTTATGAGAACCTTAGCCTTCCGATCCTTGAGATCCCAATCATCTTGTGACATTGTAGCTATTTTAGTTCCATTAACACTTTCCCAAAGGTCTCGGTCTACAAGCATGTCTTCCATCTTGAGCTTCCACAACTCAAAATTAGTGCCATTAAATTTCTCCACTTCAAATCTTCCCGATGTGCTTGCCATCTCCTTGCTGCAATAGAATTTACAATACTGTGCATAGACTCCCACTTAACTTAAGATCAGCTCAAAAAATCCCTACCCAACAGCTAAGACCAAAACTGGCCAGGCTCTAATACCAACTGAAAGGAAGCTAGGTGTGTAGAAATCGCTTCCTACACTAATCTAATGAGAAGAGAGCTATGCAAATTCAATTTAATCCTTACAACTACAACAACATAGAACATCTAAAAGAGATATTACAGCAATACACATGAACTAGAAAGAAGATAGAAGAAGAGAGACAAAGATATAACGTGGGGAAAACCCTTATCGGGTGAAAAACCCCACACTCAGAAAACTTCAATGTATTATCAAAACAAAGAATATTTACAACACACTTGCAATGCAAGATTCAATGGTCTTCAACACTCGTATCTGGAGTCAATCTCGTAGAGTAACAGTACCTATAAAACCTGTGATACATCTCCACCTCCAAGCACCTGTTTATATAGAATATACAAGGCAATATTGGACCTATCTTGGGACGGGTGTCCAACTTGGCCTCATGGCCCAAAAACCATGCCTAAGGACACTTGGTCAACATTGTAGAATGTGCTTGACACTTGTCCATAGCTCCCATCCCAAAAAGGTCACCTATTTCCAAAATGGGCAATGATAGATGCTCTTACGACACTTACGACCGTCATAGAATCTGTCATAGCAGTTACAACTTACAGCTGTAAGAGAATCTATCATACATAGGCTATAAATAGCATATTCTCTTACAACATGTCATAGTCCACCTTGGGCACCCAAAATAAGTTTTTTTCAAAGATGCTTCATGACACATGTCTTCACCTGTCTTACATGCTTCTATTTCTGACTCTTACCCTCATAACTGTTTCAGTCAAACATTCCCTCACACAACATGAAGATGCTGACACATGGCAAAATGCTCCTACCACAAAGTGGGATGCCTATCTCCTCATGTGAGGACAAAATTACAAGTTGTCATCTTCCATGTAGGATGACACATCACTGTGCCACATCCCACAAAATGACAATATGGAATTTACAATTTATCTACAACATAGGCATTGAATTAATATATAAAAACATAAATAATGCAAGGAATTACCAAGGTTGAGACACCTTAATTCCCAACATGGAATGGGCCTCAATCAACCCAGGACTAGAATGATGTGCTGAGCCCTGTGCTGATCCCTGTGGATCTAATCTCATCCATATATGAATATGAGTCATGTGTAGATCCCTGAACATAAAAATTATCTCTATTTGAATTAAATTTATATATTAAAAAATATGGAATCTCAAGTACATGTATTCAAATTTTATACAATTAAATACTTTACCTCACATCCAGCCTCAACCACATCCATGTTTGTTGCACGGTGTCATGTCCTAGCACCACTTTAGTCGGTCCCTGATGTAAGATTAATTAAATAAGAGTCAACACACATGATGCACACTTGACTTAATTTTATAATTTAAATATATTATTTATTTAACAAATAAATTACACTAGATTAAACACAAAATGTAATATATATCTCGTCATCAGCAACCTGTGTAGCTTCATGGATGACCCTCCCAATCCCACTAAGGTCAGATGAATTGAGGGTCATCACAATGTCTTCCTCAAATAAAATTCCATGGAATGATCCTGTTGGACTGTAAGGTGGCACAATGCCACTATCAGGCTATGATGGAATCTGCTATGAAGGTGATGTGTCAGTCATATGTGTAGCTCAACAATCACTATACTGACTAACAAATGTGGCCACAGACTTAAGAGAGATCCCATATTCTGAACTGACAAACTAATATACCGATAATAGATCCTGCGCCGTACATGTAACCAATCTGCGTAGTGCACTCTCTCTAGAAGTCTGTGCCACATCACGTGGTGAAACTATGTCAGCAAGTATGTAAGGATCATAACTGGTCGAAGTCAAATCAACTCATCCTATTTTGGTGCGTGGACGCAACATATATCTACCAACACAATCTAATGTAAGGTGGTTAATGTCATTGGCAATATAACCTATACTCTCAAAAATCTGATGTCTCAATGATGCAACTGTTGACTCAGATGATCGCCCTAGATTCAACCTTTTGGGAAGTACCAAAAGGTTGGGACCCACTAATGCCCTCTTATCAATGGGCAGATCTTGATCAGGACATCGGTATTGAGGTTTATCTTAAAACGTCCCATGACCCTACCTGCATGAGGAGGGATAGATGTGAAATCAACATCAAGTCATAAATGAACCGCAGCTAATAATTTCTTGCAAAAATATAAGGGCAACTCATCATTTTGTGGCCATCTATGATGTGCTTCTAACCACTTAGGATATATAAGTGGTGCAACAACAACATCTATACACCTGGTGACGGGATAGCCATGAACTCTATCCTTTCTCTAATAATATGGAAACATAGAATGTACCATATCCAATGAAATGGCCCTATTAACCACTGACCATTTCACTATCCCAGTAACAATAGTAGAAAGTGATAGATAGAAATCCTCAATACTCAAATCATCATTGGATTATAGGATTTGACATTGTCAATCATCTAGGCAAACTGTGCTCTAATTCCCACCAACTTGTCTCTATTAGACAGGGTCGGTGTACTATGGATTGTCTGATCTAAATGTGTCAAAGAATTATTAAATCTATCAAGAGTGCCAACATATAAGTCACGCCTAGCACTATGTGCATTAGCAATATTATGCTCACTATCATGTGTATGAGTCCCATCACTATGATGAGATGTCATATCATCCATTTGATCTATATGAAAAAAATATGTACACGTGCATGTATGCAAATCTGCATTTTAAAAAATTTAACATACATTTAATTTATAAAATGAAAATACATTCAATTTTTACATTTAAATTAACAGAACTAAAAATGTATTTAAAATCTAATCTAATTAAATACACATGAACAATCTACACATTACATTAGTTACAAAACTATAAACATTTAAAATTAAAAAATTAAATACATTCAATCTAAACATTTATATTAACAAAACTAAAAATATATAATTGATGTATGTCTCATAAGTATAAAGAAATATAATTATATTTTTTTATTAAATATATTAAAGTATTCAAGCTAACAATTCTTAGCATATGATTAAAAAAGAAGACTGATGCAGGAGCATCCTGGTCCACAAGCAATCTTGCATCAACCAAAAATATTTTATTTTAATTTTTAGTTTTGGTGTGTGTTTTGGTTTATTTTGGTGGTCTCAGACATCTCTCTATATCAAGAATCCAAATATTTAATTATATTTGTAAATTTCAAGTTTTCGCTTTGTTGCAGTTTTAAGGCTTCGTCAAGTAGTTTTCACGAAAACAATTATTTTTTGAAGATTTTTAAAGGCTGACAAAAAAATCCTTTGATGGGAATATTCTTGAAGACATTTCGGGTAAGTGCAGGAAGATGGGGGGCCAAAAAGGGGTCTTAAGTGGCCACTTTTTTTCTGAAATCAGGAAATACTAGCCTTGGATGAGAAATTGAGCATAGTTACACTCAAAATTTGGAGATGTAACCAAAACAATGTTCGTAATGCTCTGAGTCTACTTTCTAATCTACTATTTTGTTTTGAAAATGGCATAGATTAAGGGGTTCAAAAGAGGAAGCCACAGAAATTGGTGTTGTTTCTGTCAAAAAAACATAACATAGCATGTTTTGTCGCTCCCTCAAAAGGCCAACTTTTTTTTGGTATTTTTAAAATCGCTTCAGTGAGAAATTAGCTAATAGCATGCAGTTTATGCCCAACTTTTCTGATAATTTTTTGATGAATATTTGATTTTTTACTAATTTTTAAAGTGGACACATCCTAAAAAACAGAATTTTGGCCATGCTACCCCTATAAAATTTGAAAACTAATTGAAAATCATTTTTTTATTTTTTTAATATTTGTAGAATGGAGTCTAGTTTCTAAATATGTAATTTTTTTGAAATTTGAATGAATAGTTATTTTACAATGAAAAAAAGACCAAACAGTGGTTTTTGCCTAAAAACGGACACACAAACAAAAGAAATTAAAGATGAAAGGCTTAACATTGTTAAAATGTGAAAAAAATCACATTGTCAAATAGCTAAGAGAAAGCCTAACATTACCCATGTGTTTGATTTGTTTGACCTTGAAACACGTGCAAATCTGAGGGTTAGCACGAACGAAATTATGTGAAATTTTGAAGAATATAGAAAAACACGTCTGTGACTGTTCATAAGGCACTCCAAGCCTTTGGGTTGGAAATCCAAAGCAAATCCCAAGCCCAAGGCTTAGGATTCCCAAAGCAAGAAATAACGCGAGTGCTTTATAACGTGCTCGCGTTATGTTTTGCCTTGCATTTTTCTTTCCCGCAAGTCTATCTTTTGTCATGTTTGACATAACGCGAGCGCGTTATAACGCGCTCGCGTTATGTCCCACTCAAATTTTTTTACGTTCAAGGCTATTAATCATGAGGGTTAAGGGATAAGGGATAGAGTTGGAGGGTTTAGGGATAAGGGATAAGGGATAGAGTTGGAGGGTTTAGGGATAAGGGATTAGCGTTTAAGGTATAGTATCAAGCCCGTTGAGGGTCTAGGAATAGGGATAGTGTTTAAGGTTTAGGGATGAGGGATGACATATTATGGTTGAGGGTTTAGGGTTTAGGGATAGGGTTGAGGGTCGAGGGATCAAAGTTAAGGGTTGAGGGATTAGGGTTTGACATTGAGGGTTGAGGGTTGAGGTTCAAGGGTCAACGGTTTAGGGATAGGGTTTAGGGTCGAGGGATTAGGGTTAAAGTAGAGTGTGGAGGGTGTAAGGATTAGGGATAGGGTTGGAGGGTTTAGGGATAAGGGATTAGGGTTTAAGGTATAGTATCGAGTCTGTTGAGGGTTTAGGAATAGGGATAGCATTTAAGGTTTAGGGATGAGGGATTATAGTTGAGGGATGATGGATTAGGGTTGAGGGTTGAGGGATTAGGGTTTAGGGATAAGGTTTAGGGTTGAGGGTTGAGGGATTAGGGTTTAAGGTATAGTGTTGAGGGTTGAGGGTTGAGGGTTTAGGATTAGGGTTTAGGGTTGACGGATTAGCATTTAATGTCGAGGTTAGGGTTAGAGTGTCGAGGGTAGAGGGATTAGGGATAGGGTTTAGGGTTGAAGGTTTAAGGATTGAGGGTTGAGGCTTTAGGGATGAGGGTTTAAGGCTTAAGATATAGTGTCAAGTGTTGAGGGTGTAGGGATAGGGTTTAAGTTTTAAGGGTTAAGGGTTGAGGGATAGGGATTAGGGTTTAAGGTATAGTGTTGAGGGTTGAGGGATCGGAGTTAAGGGTTGAGGGATTAGGGTTTGACGTTGAGGGTTGAGGGTTGAGGTTCGAGGGTCAAGCGTTTAGGGATAAGGTTGAGGGTCGAGGAATTAGGATTAAAATAGAGTGTGGAGGGTATAAGGATTAGGGATAGGGTTGGAGGGTTTAGGGATAAGGGATTAGGGTTTAAGGTATAGTATCGATTCTGTTGAGGGTGTAGGAATAGGGATAGCATTTAGGGTTTAGGGATGAGGGATTAGAGTTGAGGGATGAGGGATTAGGGTTGAGGGTTGAGGGATTAGGGTTTAGGGATAAGGTTTAGGGTTGAGGGCTGAGGGATTAGGGTTTAAGGTATAGTGTTGAGGGTTTAGGGATAGGGTTTAGGGTTGAGGGATTAGGATTTGACATTGAGGGTTGAGGGTTTAGGGTTAGGGTTGAGAGATGAGGGATCAGAGTTAAGGGTTGAGGGAATAGGGTTTGACGTCGAGGGTCAAGGGTTTAGGGATAGGGTTGAGGTTGAAGGGATTAGGGTTAAAGTAGAGTGTGGAGGGTGTAAGGATTAGGGATAGGGTTGCAGGGTTTACGGATAAGGGATTAGAGTTTAAGGTATAGTATCGAGTTTGTTGAGGGTTTAGGAATAGGGATAGCATTTAGGGTTTAGGGATGAGGGATTAGAGTTGAGGGATGAGGGATTAGGGTTGAGGGTTGAGGGATTAGGGTTTAGGGATAAGATTTAGGGTTGAGGGATTAGGGTTTAAGGTATAGTGTTGAGGGTTGATGGTTTAGGGATAGGGTATAGGTTTGAGGGATTAGGGTTTAGGGTTGATGAATTAGGGTTTAATGTTGAGAGTTGAGGGTTAAGGGTTGAGGGTTGAGGTTGAGGGATAGGGTTAATGGTCAAGGGATTAGGGTTAAATAAGAGTGTCGAGGGTAGAGGGATTAGGGTTGAAGGTATAGTATCGAGCCTGTTGAGGGTCTAGGAATAGGGATAGCGTTTAGGGTTTAGGAATGAGGGATTAGAGTTGAGGGATGACGGATGACAGATTAGGGTTGAGGGTTGAGGCATTAGGGTTTAGGGACAAGGTTTAGGGTTAGGGTTGAGGGATTAGGGTTTAAGGTATAGTGTTGAGGGTTTAGTGATAGGGTTTATGGTTGAGGGATTAGAGTGAAGGGTTGAGGGATTAGAATTTGACGTTGAGGGTTGACGGTTTAGGGATAGGGTTGAAGGTCGAGGGATCAGAGTTAAGGGTTGAGGGATTAGGGTTTGATGTTGAGGGTTGAGGGTTGAGGTTCGAGGGTCAAGGGTTTAGGGATAGGGTTGAGGGTCGAGGAATTAGGGTTAAAGTAGAGTGTGGAGGGTATAAGGATTAGAGAAAGGGTTGGAGGGTTTAGGGATAAGGGATTAGAGTTTAAGGTATAGTATCGAGTCTGTTGAGGGTTTAGGAATAGGGATAGTATTTAGGGTTTAGGGATGAGGGATTAGAGTTGAGGGATGAGGGATTAGGGCTGAGGGTTGAGGGATTAGGGTTTAGGGATAAGGTTTAGGGTTGAGGGTTGAGGGATTAGGGTTTAAGGTATAGTATCGAGCCTGTTGAGGGTCTAGGAATAGGGATATCGTTTAGGGTTTAGGAATGAGGGATTAGAGTTTAGGGATGACGGATGACAGATTAGGGTTGAGGGTTGAGGGATTAGGGTTTAGGGACAAGGTTTAGGGTTAGGGTTGAGGGATTAGGGTTTAAGGTATAGTGTTGAGGGTTTAGGGATAGGGTTTATGGTTGAGGGATTAGAGTGAAGGGTTGAGGGATTAGAATTTAATGTTGAGGGTTGAGGGTTTAGGGTTAGGGTTGAAGGTTGAGGGATTAGAGTTAAGGGTTGAGGGATTAGGGTTTGATGTTGAGGGTTGAGGGT
The DNA here is from genome assembly GCA_027924645.1 of Cunninghamia lanceolata. Classification (NCBI taxonomy): domain Eukaryota; kingdom Viridiplantae; phylum Streptophyta; class Pinopsida; order Cupressales; family Cupressaceae; genus Cunninghamia; species Cunninghamia lanceolata. The sequence goes on along the minus strand of BSBN01000547.1, from coordinate 21,195,205 downwards.
TGAGGTTCGAGGGTCAAGGGTTTAGGGATAGGGTTGAGGGTCGAGGAATTAGGGTTAAAGTAGAGTGTGGAGGGTATAAGGATTAGGGATAGGGTTGGAGGGTTTAGGGATAAGGGATTAGAGTTTAAGGTATAGTATCGAGTCTGTTGAGGGTTTAGGAATAGGGATAGCATTTAGGGTTTAGGAATGAGGGATTAGAGTTAAGGGATGATGGATTAGGGTTGAGGGTTGAGGGATTAGGGTTTAGGGATAAGGTTTAGGGTTGAGGGTTGAGGGATTAGGGTTTAAGGTATAGTGTTGAGGGTTGATGGTTTAGGGATAGGGTTTAGGTTTGAGGGATTAGGGTTTAGGTTTGATGAATTAGGGTTTAATGTTGAGAGTTGAGGGTTGAGGGTTGAGGGTTGAGGTTGAGGGATAGGGTTAATGGTCAAGGGATTAGGGTTAAATAAGAGTGTCGAGGGTAGAGGGATTAGGGTTTAAGGTATAGTATCAAGCCTGTTGAGGGTCTAGGAATAGGGATAGCATTTAGGGTTTAGGAATGAGGGATTAAAGTTAAGGGATGACGGATGATAGATTAGGGTTGAGGGTTGAGGGATTAGGGTTTAGGGATAAGGTTTAGGGTTAGGGTTGAGGGATTAGGGTTTAAGGTATAGTGTTGAGGGTTTAGGGATAGGGTTTAGGGTTGAGGGATTAGAGTGAAGGGTTGAGGGATTAGAATTTGACGTTGAGGGTTTAGGGTTTAGGGTTAGGGTTGAAGGTTGAGGGATCAGAGTTAAGGGTTGAGGGATTAGGGTTTGATGTTGAGGGTTGAGGGTTGAGGTTCGAGGGTCAAGGGTTTAGGGATAGGGTTGAGGGTCGAGGAATTAGGGTTAAAGTAGAGTGTGGAGGGTATAAGGATTAGGGATAGGGTTGGAGGGTTTAGGGATAAGGGATTAGAGTTTAAGGTATAGTATTGAGTCTGTTGAGGGTTTAGGAATAGGGATAGCATTTAGGATTTAGGGATGAGGGATTAGAGTTGAGGGATGAGGGATTAGGGTTGAGGGTTGAGGGATTAGGGTTTAGGGATAAGGTTTAGGGTTGAGGGTTGAGGGATTAGGGTTTAAGGTATAGTGTTGAGGGTTGATGGTTTAGGGATAGGGTTTAGGTTTGAGGGATTAGGGTTTAAGGTATAGTATTGAGCCTGTTGAGGGTCTAGGAATAGGGATAGTGTTTAGGGTTTAGGAATGAGGGATTAGAGTTGAGGGATGACGGATGATAGATTAGGGTTTAGGGTTGAGGGATTAGGGTTTAGGGACAAGGTTTAGGGTTAGGGTTAAGGGATTAGGGTTTAAGGTATAGTGTTGAGGGTTTAGGGATAGGTTTAGGGTTGAGGGATTAGAGTGAAGGGTTGAGGGATTAGAATTTGACGTTGAGGGTTGAGGGTTTAGGGTTAGGGTTGAAGGTCGAGGGATCAGAGTTAAGGGTTGAGGGATTAGGGTTTGATGTTGAGGGTTGAGGATTAAGGTTTGAGGGTCAAGGGTTTAGGGATAGGGTTGAGGGTCGAGGAATTAGGGTTAAAGTAGAGTGTGGAGGGTGTAAGGATTAGGGATAGGGTTGGAGGGTTTAGGGATAAGGGATTAGAGTTTAAGGTATAGTATCGAGTCTGTTGAGGGTTTAGGAATAGGGATAGCATTTAGGGTTTAGGGATGAGGGATTAGAGTTGAGGGATGATGGATTAGGGTTGAGGGTTGAGGGATTAGGGTTTAGGGATAAGGTTTAGGGTTGAGGGTTGAGGGATTAGGGTTTAAGGTATAGTGTTGAGGGTTGAGGGATGAGGGTTTAGGATTAGGGTTTAGGGTTGACGAATTAGCATTTAATGTCAAGGTTAGGGTTAGAGTGTCGAGGGTAGAGGGATTAGGGATAGGGTTTAGGGTTGAAGGTTTAAGGATTGAGGGTTGAGGCTTTAGGTATGAGGGTTTAAGGCTTAAGATATAGTGTCAAGTGTTGAGGGTGTAGGGATAGGGTTTAAGTTTTAAGGGTTAAGGGTTGAGGGATAGGGATTAAGGTTTAAGGTATAGTATCGAGTCTGTTGAGGGTGTAGGATTAGGGATAGCATTTAGCGATTAGGGATAGGGTTGGAGGGTTTAGGGATAAGGGATTAGGGTTTAAGGTATAGTATCGATTCTGTTGAGGGTGTAGGAATAGGGATAGCATTTAGGGTTTAGGGATGAGGGATTAGAGTTGAGGGATGACGTATTAGGGTTGAGGGTTGAGGGATTAGGGTTTAGGGATAAGGTTTAGGGTTGAGGGCTGAGGGATTAGGGTTTAAGGTATAGTGTTGAGGGTTTAGGGATAGGGTTTAGGGTTGAGGGATTAGAGTGAAGGGTTGAGGGATTAGGATTTGATGTTGAGGGTTGAGGGTTTAGGGTTAGGGTTGAGAGATGAGGGATCAGAGTTAAGGGTTAAGGGATTAGGGTTTGACATCGAGGGTTGAGGGTTGAGGTTCAAGGGTCAAGGGTTTAGGGATAGGGTTGAGGTTGAAGGGATTAGGGTTTAAGGTATAGTGTTGAGGGTTGATGGATCAAAGTTAAGCGTTGAGGGATTAGGGTTGAGGGTTATAAGGATTAGGGATAGGGTTGGTGGGTTTAGGGATAAGGGATTAGAGTTTAAGGTATAGTATCGAGTCTGTTGAGGGTGTAGGATTAGGGATAGCATTTAGGGTTTAGGGATGAGGGATTAGAGTTGAGGGATGACGGATTAGGGTTGAGGGATTAGGATTTGACGTTGAGGGTTGAGGGTTTAGGGATAGGGTTGAGGGTTGAGGGATTAGGATTTGACATTGAGGGTTGAGGGTTTAGGGATAGGGTTGAGGGTTGAGGGATTAGGATTTGACATTGAGGGTTGAGGGTCGAGGGATCAGAGTTGAGGGTTTAGGGATTAGGGTTTGACGTTGAGGGTTGAGGGCATTTTCTATCACAAACTTGTTTATGAGGGCTTGCCCCTTCATTGTTATGCCTATCATATGGCGAAGCATCTGGCAAGCCCTTGCAGGAAAAAGATGTGATCAATGCAAAGGATGTGATGAATCTATAACAGGACAAAACGTGAGCGCGTTATAGTGCGAGCGCGTTATAACGCGCTCGTATTTTGTATTTCTATTGAAACGGTAAAAAAGTGGTTACCCCTGTGATCCAAGCCCACATGCTCTATTTTCTTACTGATTCTGCGCGTGCTCTGACAAAAAAGAAGTGCTTTCATGCTATTGGGAAGTTCACATGCACATTTGACACATTGTACCACCTTTACATGATCTTTCCACCACCTTTTCTGCTTTGCCAACTTGAGAAGGAGGAAATAACATAGTTTTCATACCAAGTTTGATATATATCTATTCAAGTTTCAATTTTTGTAGTGTTGCAATGTTAATTGTGATTCAATTTTAGGAATTTAACATTGAAAAGGAAGCAAGTGGTGAAAAACTCAAATTGTTGAGGAGTTTGATGCAAGAAGATAAAAACACTACATAATTGGGTACTCTCTCCATTCAAATCTTCATTTTTTAGGTATGTCAAGTCTTTACATGCATGTTATTTATATTTTCCTTATTTTGGATTGAATTACTTTATCATGCTTTGTCATACATGTTTAAAATAGACACATTCCCAATCAAGAAAGCAACGTACAATCTCACATGATGCCATGTATATTTTCTACACTTGGGCTCTTTAATAATTATGTGTAATAAACAAACCTTAGTTTATACCATGATGTCAAACTATACAAGAATAAATCCTTACAACATAAAAAAAATACAATCCCACTATTATCATGTATTCATTTCTTAGGAACTAATATTGGTCTCTTTATCATGCTACAGACAAATTCTTCATCATGCCAAGGAAACGATCAAGAATTAAACCAACACAGGAAGAGATAGAAGCTAAGAATGCAAAGAAAGCAATGGCTATGAGGGAACTTCATGAGAAGAGGAAATTGGACACGATAAATGAAGACATACCAATTGAAGAGGAACCACAACCATAACAAAGAGATATGGTATTGGCGGCACAAAGAGAACGAATGCAAAAACTTCATGGTACGAGAGATTTGAATACCATAGTTGGAGACACGTCCTTTACCGCAAGTCAACATGTAGGGACACCATCTACCACATCTCAAGTTGAGAGTACATCATCACTCACATGTGATGAAGGAGGTACGCCATCGTTCCCACCTCAACCTCAAGGTATGTCATCTATTCCATCTTCAATCGAAGGTATGCCATCTAACCCATCTCATTTAAATATTAATGAAATTCCTAATGTTGAGATGAATTTACCTAACTTGACACCACCTAGAATTTTGCATAGAAAGCCAAAGTATTTGATTGATATTGATGAGAATATTTTGCAGCCAATGGAAGGTAAGATTCCAAAATGCACTTGTAGAAGATATGCTAATAAGATTTGGAGATTGTTCTTTGAAAAGTTAAATGAGACTGCAAGATGTCAACTATTCATTGAAATGATGTGAAGTATAAAGTATAGGTCTATCATGAAGATTCTTGGGTTGAGAACATCAGAGGCTTCAAGTGAAAAATCTATTGTCAAGAATCTAATGAGTGCGTATGAGAGTGTGGGTAACACCTCACGCACAAAAGATAGTAATGCAACACGGCGTGTGATTACATCGACTATAGTAAGTAGTCAAACGAGGAAAGCTCGTCTCATTAGAAAGACAAGTCAAGAATTGAGAATTAATAGGAAAAATTTATCAAGAGCCATTGGAAGACGCCAAAGAATTGAGGACACTAATGCCAATGAATTATGGGCGTTCTCGGGGAGACTACCACGAAAAGATAAACCAATTGTTGAAGCATTGAGATCACTAATTAAAGACTTTTGGAAGAATTACACAAGGGTATCTCTGAATCAAAGAGATGTGGTAAGAAGGAGAATTGGTAGTCAGAACCGCGAGCCACATCCAAAGCATTTTTTGGATGAGACTCAAACACAGTTTTATGGTAAATTTCTAGAGAAGTATCCTCAAATTAAAATTTGTCAAAGATATTTTGAAATGCTAAAACCTTTCTATGTTAAGATAAATCACACACGCACTACTTGTTGTTGTAGATTACATATTGAATTTTCTAACCATTTTGATGCTTATAGGTCTATATGTTTAGATATGCATACTAACAATGATTTGCAGGGTTGTGCCATATGTGCCCCACCAACATCTTCAAGAGACTTCATATCAAGAATTTTATGTGAAAGAGAGGAAGGTCAAATATTCTACAAAAAATTATGCTTGGATGGCACATGCCATCATTGCGGTGGCTTGCAACATTTGCCAATATGTGAACATATGGAAATAACACATGCGGTTGGAAATAAACTAGTAGAGTTTGGCAAGTATAAAATAGTGGCATACAATACAAAAGATGGTAAAGAAGCAAAGAGGTGTGAATTAGTTATTGAAAAGATTCCAGTGTATCAGTTTATGCCTATATTTCGTGACAGCATAGTGTATGAGTATGCAAGACATGCCCATAGAGCTCGATGGTTGGACTTGCAATTCAAGTTATGCAAGGACACATTTCTAGTTGGTAGCATTGTTTCAGTCATTGACTTTGTAGAGAACTACAGTCTACAGCCACAACGTGAGGTGCAATCACAATATTACAACTCCACACAGGTTTCTATATTTGTGCACATCGCATTCATTCATGCGAATGATAGTACAGAGGATGACAAAAAGATCATAAGGGAGTATAATTTCTATATTAGTGATGATCGCACGCATTCTACAGAGTTCGTGCAAGGTTGCTTTCAGGTGTTCTACAATGATTTGGCTAGAAGGGGCATATTGTTCAGTTAGCATATCATATGGTCAGATAATTGTGCGTCACAATTCAAGAACTCACAGAATTTCTATTGGCTAAGTAGGAGGCATAATTTTACAGGTATTCAACATATGTGGAACTTTTGTGAGGCCGGGCATGGAAAGGGGGAGCATGATGGTGCAGGAGCATGTATCAAAAGAGCCATAGCACGAGAAGAGTTAAAGTATAAAGATAATGCAAAGTTGACAGATACAAAATTGATTGTCGAGTGGTGTAATGCTTCCATGGGTCCAGGTAATGAAGGTAAGTCTTTAGTTCATATATTTTTTTGGTTGATAGATGATACTAACATTGCACCATATGAGGATTGTTGTACACTGACAAGATCAAATGAGATGCACTCTTTCAGAAGCTCAATTGCAGGTTCATGGAGTATCCATACACGAAAGATGTCATGCTTTTGTTCTTCCTATACAATTCAAGTTTGGGATGAGTGCGAGTCAAAGGAGTGGGTTGACGAATGGCAGTTAAGTTATCTTAGCCCACTTGACACGTATCGACCCCCAACGACACTGGAACTAACACAGATGGAATCGTCAGTTGACTTTGACCACATATCAGATTTAGTTCAACTAGGTAATATAGGGCACGTATATGCATCTAATTTCATCTAGTTCAACTAGGTAATGTCATCTTACTTTGTAGTGTTTTTGTAATGTTGACTAATTTCATCTAATTTGCTACACATATCAATGTAGGGCACGTATATGCAGTTATTGCAGATGAAGATAATGAAGAGGGAACATATTATTACTTATGTCATTGTGTTGAGGCCAAAAAGAAATTGGAGGCCCTTGTTACAGGTGGAGAAAACATCGAATACCCTACAGGATCAGTGGTTATTACTGGAACATGGCTTAGAAGGTACCCACATAAGAGTGTTAATATTTGGCTATTTTAGGACTTTGACATGCATCAGAAGATTCTTCATTACTCAAACCTTGTCGTGGCATCCAATGTTCATTTGATAAAGTATTGGGGTAGACCTTTGAACAAAATATTGTGGAAGGTGCGTGAGTCTGACCATGAAGCAATACTTGACACAATAAAGAGTAAAGCAGACTCGGATGGTTCATTGGATTAATTTGTAAGTATTCACATTGATTTTGTAAAGTTATGTTTCATTGAGTTGTAAGTATGCACATTAATTTGTAAGGTTTGTCTTTTTTTATTTCTTCCTGCATTTTTACACATATGTACACATTTTTACATCATCATGTTATGCATTTTTGGTGTCCTGCTCCTGATGCGACCAAACTCATAACTCACCCTACTAGACACCATTTGATGATCTCTCCAACACTCTAGATCCAGGGCACCCAATCATGATGATGACCTATATACCATTCTCCCAAGGCGCTCATAATGAATGAAAAGAAGACTAAGGGCGCCCAAGCTTAATAGACTTATTTCTTTCAATTTTGATGATCCAAACTCTTGCAATATGACATCCACTTTCAAGCCTTTAGATCTTCCTTCACATATAGGGCGCCAAATCAAGTTGAAAAATCTACATAAGGGCGCCAAACTGGATGAAATGAGACATGAAATGCGCCTTAGGACTCCATGCTAAGGTTTGAGCCATTAAAGTCTCTTGATATTAGGTGCTCATGATGATGAAACTTAGAGCTTTTTCCTTTCCTATGCGCTCATCTAAGATGTTTGAATGATAAGGAGTGCCTCGACCTCTATAATGTACATTGGGCACCAAATCAAGGTGATTTGAAGTCACTTTGAGTCATTTGGGGTCAGTTTGAGTCTTTGAGTCATGTTGCAAAAAAGTGTCAATGTTGTCAAGTTGCACAAAGCAACTTTTGCATTTTTGGTGTCCTGCTTATGATGTGACCAAACTGACTATTCCAACGCATCCAGATGGGTACATTTACACTAGGCATGGTCCTATTTTTCACCCAAACATGTCGAAACAGTCTGAGCTACATTGTACCAATGATATCCATGAAGAGTCCAAAGTGCAAAAAGGCAGCAATCTTTGACGCGATGTTACTCAAAAACCGTGTCACTTAGAAACATTCTATCTGAGGCAACACAATCACGTAAAGTGCCTCTACAATAACCTCTCTCAGTTTTTATATCTCTGAGGCATTTGCCCGTGGTGAAAGGTTTTCTGCTGCACCAAAAAATGTCAGAAGGAGGCAGTGTAAAGTTGCAAAGGGGTGTAACTTTTGTCCTGCTCCTGATGTGACCAAACTAACTGTTCCAACGCATCCAAATGGATACATTTACACTAGGCATGGTCTTGTTTTTCACCCAAACATGTCGAAACAGTCTGAGCTACATTGTACCTATGATATCCCTGAAGAGTCCAAAGTGCAAGAAGGCTGCAATCTTTGACGAGATGTTACTCGAAAACCATGTCACTTAGAAACATTCCATCTGAGGCAACGCTATCACGTAGAGTGCCTCTACAATAACCTTGATTTTTTATAACTCTGAGGCATTTGCCCGTGGTGAAAGGTTTTCTGCTGCCCCAAAAATTGTCAGAAGGAGGTAGTGTAAAGTTGCAAAGGGGTGTAACTTTCGTCCTGCTCTTGATGCGACCAAAATGACTATTCCAACGCATCCAAATGGGTACATTTACGCTAGGCATGGTCCTATTTTTCACCCAAACATGTCGAAACAGTCGGAGCTACATTGTACCAACGATATCCCCGAAGAGTCCAAAGTGCAAAAAAGCAACAATCTTTGACGAGATGTTACTTGAAAATCGTGTCACTTAGAAATATTTTGTTTGAGGCAACGTGATCACGTAGAGTGCCTCTACAATAACCTCTCTTGGTTTTTTATAGCTCTGAGACATTTGCCTGTGGTGAAAGGTTTTTTGCTGCCCCAAAAATCGTCAGAAGGAGGTAGTGTAAAGTTGCAAAGGGGTGTAACTTTCGTCCTACTCCTGATGCGACCAAACTGACTGTTCCAACGCGTCTGAATGGGTACATTTACGCTAGGCATGGTCCTATTTTTCACCCAACATGTCAAAACAGTCTGAGCTACATTGTACCCACGATATCCCTGAAGAGTCCAAAGTGTAAAAAGATAGCAATCTTTGACAAGATGTTACTCAAAAACTGTGTCACTTAGAAACATTCCGTCTAAGGCAACGTGATCACGTAGAGTGCCTCTACAATAACTTCTCTTAGTTTTTTATAGCTCTGAGGCATTTGCCCGTGGTGAAAGGTTTTCTGCTGCCTCAAAAATCGTCAGAAGGAGGCAGTGTAAAGTTGCAAAGGGGTGTAACTTTCGTCCTGCTCCTGATGCAACCAAATTGACTATTCCAACGTGTCTGAATGGGTACATTTACGCTAGGCATAGTCCTATTTTTCACCCAAACATGTCAAAACAGTCGGAGCTACATTGTATCGACGATATCCTTGAAGAGTCCAAAGTGCAAAAAGGCAGCAATTTTTGATGAGATGTTACTTAAAAACTGTGTCACTTAGAAACATTTCGTCTAAGGCAACGTGATCACGTAGAGTGCCTCTATAATAACCTCTCTTAATTTTTTATAGCTCTAAGGCATTTGCCCGTGGTGAAAGGTTTTCTACTGCCCCAAAAATCGTCAGAAGGAGGCAGTATAAAGTTGCAAAGGGGTGTAACTTTCATCTTGCTCCTGATGCGACCAAATTGACTATTCCAACGTGTCTGAATGGGTACATTTACGCTAGGCATGGTCCTATTTTTCAGCCAAACATGTCAAAACAGTCCGAGCTACATTGTACCCACGATATCCCTAAAGAGTCCAAAGTGTAAAAAGGTAGCAATCTTTGACGAGATGTTACTCGAAAACCATGTCACTTAGAAACATTCTGTCTGAGGCAATGCGATCACGTAGAGTGCCTCTACAATAACCTCTCTCAATTTTTTATAGCTCTGAGGCATTTGCCCATGGTGAAAGGTTTTCTGCTGCCCCAAAAATCGTCAGAAGGAGGTAGTGTATTCAGTCAGGATGAAAGCCTATTCACTCTAAGCACTTGTTTTTGACCAAATCACACATGCGCCTTGAACAAGTGATGCTACAAGTGGTGAACAAAATGGGCACCTTGAAGAATTGAGCCCTCCAAGACATCTTGCAATTGCCTAAAAGTCCAAAATTTACATAAGTGAGTTAAGGCACCATTTTCCATCTCCAGAGCCTCCTTTGAGCGCCTTAACATAGAGTGAATGTTTTAGTCTATGAAAGATTGTGCCTAAAGAATATAACAACCCCTTGAGTCACTAGGATGAACTAAGTTAACAAAAGGAACTTCATTGAGGGAGGCGCACTTGTGCATCTAGACAACTCCAGTTTAGCGCCTGAGAAAAAACATGTTTAGAGACACCCCTCGAATGAACCCTCTAGAACCAATAAGAATCTTCTCTAGGTCCATAATTAACTCACGCCCATATCCAAGTGAAAGTCTCCTTGGTCTTCCTGCTAAAACCTCTAAAGGGTAACCATCTCAACAAGTGTCTCTAATCCCAAGTGAACTCTAGCCTCACCCAAGTCTCAAAGTATGTATGAGAACCTACAACCAATCAATCCATGTTAAGCTCCAAATGCAACACCACATTATCATGAAGCTCCCAAGCACATGACCAATGTACTCAATACCAAGAGAACCAACAAGACCACTGTCAAAACTCCAACTACAAAATTAGGTATCCAAACATGACATCATGATCTAACATCTCCTCCTAGAAGATCACATGCACCAATACAGACATCCTAGTCTCAAGAGAACTTGTATCATGCTAATACTCTAATCTAGAATCAAGAGTCCACCAAGACACACTACCAAACACCTCTAAACCAAGGATTAACATCTACAACCACATGAAGATAACCATTACACCCAACCACTATATAAGATCATCCATCACTAGGTGACGAATACACATCACTATCAAAGCAACATCCATCCTCTCATCCCAATGCAACATACCAATGCGCAAATGAGCATAGATAAGGAAAAATAACAAAGTCATCCGGTGGATATAGGCAATATGAATTCAAGTCATCCCACTACAATCAATGAGGTGTGCATCCCAAAAAAATGCATAACTTGTAGATCCCAACCATTGAAAACATGAAAAATCATCATCACATTAGTAATCATCATCACATTAGTAAACATCATCACATTAGTAAACTAGTAAACATCATTTGCATCCATACTTAAACCAATCTTATTGTTGTGTTTGATGTGTCCTCTTTAAACAACCATTTAACAAAATTTGAGTCCAAACAATAAACATTTACAATAATAAACATCTCAAAGTCCAAAATCCAAACATTCTATCATCCTTAATCATTTCCATCATGGATCCTTGGTTTGAAAAAATCATTATGCAAGATAAAAACCCTATGCCTATTACCTTGTCCGAGGCTCATGCAAAACCCAAAATGATTAGCCTAGTACCATGTGTCATGTCCCCGTTCCTGGCTTGATCATCAAGTGTATAATGGATTAGCCTATTCCTCATTCCCGGAGGCTAATTCCAAATGATGAGGGAATGAATTAGTTTCAGACTAACTCTATCTGTTTGTTTTGCAAGAACAAGGTCAAAACCCTAAAATTTGACTAAGTATGGAAGCTTGGGAGCCTAGGCGCCCATTTCACTCCAGTTTTTCTTACTAAGCGCCTAGCACAAGGATCATCCAAATTAAGCACCTAAGAACCTCAAGGTGCCTATACATGTTTCTAGGGATCCTCCAATTGAGCGCCTAGCATAGATGGATGAAGATTGAAAGTTTTCAAGTTAAAGATGTCCTTTGGGTGAACTCACAGCACTAGGCGCATGTGTTGGCTGGAACTCCTTGGATCTGGCACCTAGGATTGAAAGCCTTTGATGAGGAGAGAAGTCTCAAGGCTTGGTCTGGCACCCTCACTTGCCTACCCCACCCTCAGAATGTGCCTAACCTTCATAAGGCGTTAACACTCTATTTTGAGCGCCTAGCAGGGGGTAATGGATAGATTGAAGGCTTGGGAGCTAAGGAAAGTCACTTAGATGAATAATCAAGATTGAAATGAGAAACTCCTAGCCAAGGCACAAAATTCCTCAATTCTGGCATCCAGAAATCAAATCTAAGTAAGGCGCTTTTTCCATTTGCCAAAGGCTCTATTAGCACCCTTGGTTGATGATCTCTCCAGACACCTGAAATGGTGCCCAGTGGATCTTTCAACTTGTATTAGGAAGAAGGGAAGAATTCTCAGTGTTGTTCAGATAATCTAAGTTGTAAAGTTAACAAGGAATAGAGCCAGAGGACAAGGCACACTTATTGGTCTCCATCACCTCAGAAATGCGCCTAATGCAGTTGGTGTCAACTTCCCTCTTTCTAGCCTCCAAATGGTGCCTAGAGTCAAAAAAGGATTTCACTGAATAATGTTAATGTTTTGAGTATCAAACTCTACTTGGCGCATACCTATGCTCTTGCAACCTCAAATTGGCACCTAGGGTTCAGTCATCCTCCTAAGGCGTGGTTTTGCTCCTCCATAACCCTGTTTTGGCACCTAAACTTGGAAGTACCTTGAAGACTTGGATTAAGATGGAATTCACCTCCAGAATGTTAGGCGCTTGATAGAAGATAAAGGCGCTAGGGTAAAAAAGCTTTAAAAGTTTGATGTCAAGTGTGAATTGAGATAATAGGCGCTGATACCAGTTGACATTACTCCAAACATGCGCCTAAGAGAGATGCAAGTCCCCAAGACCAATTTTGGAACAAGGCGCTCCATCAGAGGGTAAGATGATAATCCTTGGAAGTCAAGTGTTTCAAAGATTCTTTGAGAAATTGACAAGTTGTAACCTAGGCACCAAAACCCCTGAGAATCCTCCTATCTGGCGCCTAGTTAAAAGAACACTAATATTGCGCCTAAGTGAATTTGAGTGTCAATATAGAGTCATCAAACCCCACCAGACGTTCATCCATGTCTCTACCACCTCAAGGAAGCGCCCAGCTTAGGATGGCGCCTAGTCTGGTCTCTACTACCTTCAGTTGGCACCTAACCCTAAGAGTCTTGCAACTATGACGTTCATCCATGCAACAAGCAAGGTGATGCTCCCTTGTGATATTGTGAGGTGTTGACATTCAGTTGACATCATTGAGTTTGATTGAGTTGATCAAGTGTAGACACCATTGTAAACATCAAGGCTTCAAGGCCTTTCTTTTGTATCTCCATTGAATAAGTTGTAACTTCATGCTATTGAAAGCATTATCCATGTAATAAGACATTGCAAGTTGATTGAGTCAAATAACTAGACAAGTACCCAACTCTAAGGTTGATTCATTCAAGTAGTTATCTTTGATGTATATCTTTGTGTTGTTGAAGTAGTTGATGAATTGATAGCAAGTAAAATTGTTTAAGTAAGGAAAAATTTTCGTAGAACTAGTTGGGTATCTTACACCATGCCTATCCATCAAACATCACAATGCAATCAAAATCCTAACAACATGCCCATGATCCAAGATCAAGTGCAATCATGCAAAGATATTATCAATCACAAGCCTATTAAGAATGAACTAGAGTCTTCTAGTACCATACTTTTCCATCAAACACCATCATGTAATCCATGGCCTATCAAGCCTATCAAAGAAAATGCAAACATCCTATGTAATACAATCAGACTTTAAATATTTGAAGTAGCCATCTACAAATATCCATTCAAAAGTGGATTTATAATGCAAGTATGGACGCCATCAATAAAAAAGATTTGTATTAACCAAATATCCATATAGGCATACATCAATATCTGTCGGTATAAGTATAACATATATACAAAATAGCCATATAGGCTTACAAGAATGCCATATAGGCATACAATGTCAACTATGTACAATACAAAATATATGTCCACAAATGCCATATAGGCATACAACAAAGGAACACAATAAAAAGTCATTTCCCTCTGGCTGGTGAAGAGAATAAATCACGAGCAGCCTTTGATCTTCTAGGGGATGGAGACATGCATGTGGGTGGTCTACTACGAACCCGAGGGCTACTCCTCCTATTTAGTTCTTCCTGCACCTTTACCTGTTACAAAAAAAAGTATAGACATTAATATATAGAAATTACATGTTATAAAAAATGAAACATTTAACAAAATAATCACTTACCGCTAACATATAATCTGTCTCCTCGCTTGCCTCAATAGCAGGAATAGGCCCTGGTGATGTCATGTCCTATAGAAACCATCCAGATAGAAATTAAACTTCAAATCAATAATCTTTTGATTTTTCAAAAATAGACAACTATAACAATGAATGTAAATTGAAATTTACTAATCTGCCTCATACCCCTGTCAATGCCATGGAGCTATGAATCGCAGAGGCCACACCCTGCTCCATTGCCCTATGAACATGGGGAGGTGTCTCCGCAGCTTGCATCATCTAGAAATAAAACAACATTATTCAATTATGAAAACTATAATAGTGATGCAAATCATGGCTCCTAACATACACACACGTTCATCTAAACATGGAAGTACACACAATAAAACACACAAATCACATATAAAAATTTAGTAAGTACAATTCATTCATTAAACTATTTATTTTATTACCTCCGTAAAGCTTTGAAGTCCACCACCACTGGCAGGTGTTGCCATGAAATCTACAGTATTAACCTATTCAACATCCAAAATTAGAAATTAGAATACCATTCATATAACGATGCTATTCACATGTAATATTTATAATTGTTTACTAGTTACATACCTCGACAGTAGATGATATAGTGAAAAATGTAGGTGGAGAACCACTGAAAACTGCTTCGACGCTATGACCCTGAAATTTCATTAAAATCATCAATTTAAATTAGTTAATCTTGTATTTCAAAAATGAAATTTAATAAATTAAATTTAATAAACTTGCTAATATTTACCTGAGTATCAAGGCCGAAAGTCTCACTCAGGAGGGTATCTGTCATCACCATCTACTCAGCTGTAGATGTAGCCTATGCACCTGCATCCTGACTGTCCATGGGGTCATAACCACAGGCTGACCCGCAAGCCTGGCAAGTATGCGGTGGGACCCTACTCCTCACACTATCTCCCAACCCACTCTGTGTTGCAGGATCAGCATGCTCTATGATGCTTTGGGTCAAGGCACTAATCGACCTTAGTGTATCGACCTCAACACTCTCCTTCACAATGGAAGGGATAGAAACATGCTCGTGGGTTGGTCTGCTGATTACTCGTCTCACTACCCACTGTGGGTCAAGACATGCCCCTAGTCTATCCTGTGCTGAGCCTCCACCTCTACCCTGGAAGTCCCACATATCAAAATAGTTTGGCACTTTATTGAGGACAAACTTGCAGTAGAGTTTCCTCAAAAAGTATTGCAGGACCTCATTATTATTGCATGGAGGATGGTCAAAAACCATCCACCACCTCTGCCTGAAATTGTCCCTTATCGCTTGGTTGTTGCACTAATGGATAGGGAACCTCTTGCATGTAATGGGTGGAGGTTGATTTGTTTGTGGGTTTGTGAAAATTGAACACAAGTCTAATTTTGTAATTTGTAATTTTTTGACATCTTGGTATGACAATTTATCTGCATAGTAATCTCTAAATTCTCTCTTTTTATCGGTCCAACTAGTTATTTGCTTGCTAATTGAATTTACATTTGATAACATAGACTCAAGAGATTCGACAAGCGTGGACCTATGCAAGGTTGAAGTGGAAGGATCTTTCAACCTTGCAATTATATCTTCAATTTATTTTTTGTTGTTTTCAATTTGCCCCATTATATATCTTGTGTTCCAGGGGCATGTCAAGGAATGAATGGAGGAGGTTGTTGTTCTGTAGGTATTTCCTCCTCAGGATTTTGTGGATTTTGAGGAGGAGGAGGAGGTGCATTAACATTTCCTGACAATTAACAAAATATACATAAAAAATCAACAAAGACCTACCTATTTAGAAAGAAATTCAAACAAAAAAACAAAGATAACTCACCCCTTTGGCATGCTCAACGTCGCGGCGGCATTTTGGCGATGAATTGATAAGCTTTTTGTGTTGATTGGTGTTTTGTAGAATGCGAGCGCGTTTTTGAGGGTTTAGAAGCTGCGAGTAGAGGAGAAAATGAGAATGAAATGAAATTCACTTGCTTTTTTTTTCATTTATACTCGGCCATAACGTGAGCGCGTTATGACTTAAATTTTTTTGAAATTATTTTGGCCACTTTTTGGCCCCCCATCTTCTTGCACTTACCCTTTCACTAAATATGCAAAAAGAATCAAAGTCATATCTTTCACTGTTTAAGAGATTTTAAAGCAAGAAGTTTGTGCTGATGGTTTTATGGGAAATTAATTTCTGGAGTTTTATCAATGCTAGAGAAAAATGGCTTGGTGGAAAGCTTAGGAATGTTATTTTACACATCTTGGCAAGTTTCATGCAAAAATAAGCTTCCATTCAAAAGTTATGAAAAAAGTCAATTTTTAGACATCCCGGTGCATAGTGTTGAAGTCAAGAAGTGAAATTTTTTTCTCCAATTTTATTTGAAAAGATTCTAAATATAATATTTAAGGTATTCCAATATCATTTTGGGTGGAGGTAGATAATCTTCAGTTTTAATATTTGATTTTATATGTAACCGCTTCGAATGAGGCAAGAATATGGAAAAATCAAATATAAAAAAGTAATGGCCTTGCATTAAGAGAAATATTTAGAATGAAAGAGGTGGATTCTAATTATAACAAGAGTTATTAAAGAAACTCCTCACTTTCTAAATGAAATGACTATGTTGGAAGAAAGAAAGTTTCTAAAGTTGAAAGTCTTGTCCAATTTTGGAATGTTATTGCAAGTTTTAAAAGGCAGATTTTAGAGGTTTTAAAGGCGGATTTTAGAGGGTTTAAAGGGGAGTTTCCAGGTGGAGGAAAAATGAGTGAAATGAGTTTTGAGAGAAAAAAAAATATGTGGATGAGAGGGAATGGAAAAATAAATAAAAAAGATGAGAGCATAAGGAAAGAGGGAGATTCTTGTATGAGAAGTCATGGAAGGCCAAATGTAATAAGTTTATTTTTTTGTAATGTTGCAGATTTATGTAATCTTTTTACAAGTTTGAATTCAATAAAATGAATATTTATGTTTTTTACATATTTGGCATTTGAGAGTTTGAGTTGGGCTACATCATTTGGTATCAGAGCTAGGTTGATCTTGAGTGTGCATAGTATGCACCAGGACTGAGAAGATATTGTAAAACAAGTTGTTTGCCTATGTGTTGAGATATGAAGAATATTTGCAACTACAGAGGAAATTGATTTTGTGAGAGATATGTTGGCTGTCCTCCAATAGAGATAAAACTAGGGAGAAGGTGTATAGATTTCTTCCACTGAGAGAAAGTGGGTAGAAGAAGTCTTGAAGAGGTGCATCTTCCAGAGTCTTTGTTGGGTAGAGGATAGTTGTGGGTGAGTTTTGTTGCAGGGAGGACTTGTAACTGCAGAGAGCATTGGCTCTAAAGTTTTTGTGTACAGGTTGCAAAAAAATTGTAGATTGAGAGTGTGAACAAAATGTCTTTGAAGAAGAGGACAAGATGGGTCATGAAGAGACCTCTAAAGATTTCATATATAGAAAAGTGGGAAAGAAAGTCTATGAATAGTCTTAATGAAGAGTTGATAAAACTTCAGGATATAGTGAATATACATTAAAAGTTGAAATGAATAGAAGAAATGTTGATGATAAAAGGTGTGAGAAAGAATGTCATGAATGTGGCATGAAAGAGAAAAAGAACTTGATTGCAATGGAAACATGTATTTTTAAAGGCATAGATATGTTGATGGATGAGATTGTAACAAAAAAGGGTGGTGATGAAAACCTTGTTTTAGCTAACAATATTTTGTTTGCAGATAAGGAGGAAAGTAAAGATAAAGAAGTGGAAGTCCTCAATGATAATAAAAAGGAAGAAAAGAATGAGTTTATAGAAGGAACATGTCTGTTGGAAGGCATAAATAATGAGATAAAAGAGGTTACAACAAAAGCTGTGATCTAATGGACTTTGAGGTTCCTATATTTGATGAAAAGATTGGTGAAGATGAGAATGACTCTCTATTGAAAGAAGAGATAAGAAAAATAAATAGTCTATTGGAAGGAAAATTGTTAGATGAACCTAAGGAGTTAATGGAGATGAATGCAAATGATGAAATAGAAGAAAAGGTTGCAGCAACATGTCTCATTGAAGGCATGGAAGATGTAGTGAAAGAAATTGTAGCAGTTGGTCCTGTTGAAGAGATAGAAATTGCAGCTATTGAAGAGGAAGATGTGAGAAGAGAAGTAGTTGCAGAGGTAAAGAAGAGTGAGATTCCAGCAGAAAATAATGAAGATGATATACTATTATGGATTGAAGTAGTTAAAAAAGAATGGCATGCATTGATTATAGATGAAGAAAATGTGGTGCAACAGAGCACGACGATATTTGTTGTCATACAATATGAAGAAGAGAAGAGAGGATAGAATATTTGGAGGAGGTTGGAATATGGAGAAATAAATTCTATGAGTGGAGAGAAAGATGGTGAACAAAAACTACAGAGGAGAACATGCAAAATTTCAGGTAGATGATGGAAGAGGAGGAGGAAGAATGATTCTAATGTACCCACTACAGTGATGGAGTTCACTGCAACTTGTTTACAACTTGGAAGGATAGTTCCACTATTCAACTCTATTTTGTGAGCCTATTCTCACAAACTTCTTACTCGGCGTGCACGATGCAGGAGCATCCGGGTCCACAAGCGATCTTGCATCAACCAAAAATATTTATTTTAATTTTCAGTTTTGGTGTGTGTTTTGGTTTATTTTGGTGGTCTCAGGCATCTCTCTATATCAGGAATCCAAATATTTAATTATATTTGTAAATTTCAAGTTTTTGCTCTGTTGCAGTTTTAAGGCTTCGTCAGGCAATTTTCATGAAAACAATTATTTTTGAAAATTTTTAAAGGCTGGGAAAAAAATCTTTTGATGGGAATATTATTGAAGACATTTCACTAAATATGCAAAAAGAATCGAAGTCATATCTTTCACTGTTTAAGAGTTCTTAATGTCAGAAGTTTATGCTGACGGTTTTATGGGAAAATTAATTTCTAGAGTTTATCAATGTTGGAGAAAAATGGCTTGGTGAGAAGATTAGGAATGTTATTTTACACATCTTGGCAAGTTTTCACACAAAAATGAGATTCCATTCAAAAGTTATGGAAAAAGTCAATTTTCAGACATCACAGTGCATAGTGTTGAAGTCAAGAAGTGAAATTTTCTTCTCTAATTTTATTTGAAAAGATTCTAAATATAATATTTAATGTATTCCAATATCATTTCGGGTGGAGGAAAATAATCCTCAGTTTTAATATTTGATTTTATATGTAACTACTTTGAATGAGGCAAGAATATGGAAAAATCAAATATAAAATAGTAATTGCCTTGCATTAAGAGAAATATTTAGAATGAAAGAGGTGGATTCTAATTATAACAAGTGTTATTAAAGAAACTCCTCACTTTCTAAATGAAATGACTATGTTGGAAGAAAGAAAGTTTCCAAAGTTGAAAGTCTTGTCCAATTTTGGAATGTTATTGCAAGTTTTAAAAGGCAGATTTTAGAGCTTTTAAAGGCAGATTTTAGAGGGTTTAAAGGGGAGTTTTCAGCTGGAGAAAAAAGGAGAGAAATGAGTTTTGATGGAAAAAAAATATGTGGATGAGAGGGAATGGAAAAATAAATAAAAAGATGAGAGCATAAGGAAAGAGGGAGATTCTTGTATGAGAAGCCATGGAAGGCCAAATGTAATAAGTTTGTTTTTTTGTAATGTTGCAGATTTATGTAATTTTTTTACAAGTTTGAATTCAATAAAATGAATATTTATGTTTGTTGCATATTTGGCATTTGAGGGTTTGAGTTGTGTTGCATCAAAGACCTCTTTTAATTCTTGAATGGATAACATTTAGGATTTAACTTATATACATGGAACATGTTGTAACACATATTGAAGATTGGTTTAAACTGGAAAGCCTAAGTGTATTTAAAGATCTATTTTGTAGATTCTATTTTAATCTTGGGAAATGTATGACCAATGTCCATACAATGATTTAAATTATGAGGATGTCTAGATGTACACCAACAAGGAGTTGAATAAAACCAATCAATTGCATGTTATTTGAATGAACATATTCAAACAAAATTTGCATATGTAGGATGTGATTATCATATACATACTCTAGGCATAAGAGATAGAATGTTCCTACAAGATGAAAATCTAGATCTATCTCTTCAATAGTTCTCCTTGAGGAGTACTAGATCTAAATCCCATTGTATTTAATTCTCTTCTTGGATAATATTTTTAAGTTTTTAGACTTGTTCGAGTTGTTAATGACTTCAAAAACTAATTGATATACCCTTAGCTCATTAAAAATAAAGTTGACCAATCATATTATTTCAAAAAAAATGAGAATTCTAGAGTTTATTTCAAATAGATTTTTAAATTTAGTCTAGTAACAAGTCCATAATAAATCTAAATTATTTAAAATAGTCCATATTATGTATATGTGTTATGGCTTAGCACAACTATAGTTTGATATCTAGATATTCTTCCTCAACCTCATAAAAGAAGGATGCTAGTACGTTAGCCATATGTTTAGCCATAAAAATCTTATGAAATTGTACAACATTGGATAATTTTGTAAGATTGTAGTTGATTGTAGCCCCATACTCATCCATTTGATTGGTTTCTTGCACCCATGTGATATATTGCTTATTGTAGTCACTAAGCTACAATAATTTATTCGTCTTTGTACCATTTGGATCCATTTGTATGTTGTTCAAAGTTTATTTAACTAGGAGTTGAACCTCAATATTATTGATTTCATTCTTTAGAGATTTTACATAGTTGTTGGCGAACTAAGTATGTAGGAGAAATATGTTTTTGTATTATCATGTGCTAATTCTAACTACTTATCTACTCTAGATAGACATTTATCCTCTCTTAATCTTAGTGCACATCATTTTTAAAAGAGTTTCCTTATATTCCTATACTACACTTGGTCAAAGTTTTTGCTATTTCTTGGCCATAATTTCCATGCATGCCAATAGAATTTGTGTCAAATGCTTGAGATAGAATTCCACAATTAATATAGGATCTAGTTCATATTAGGGTCTAAATTTATTGATTTTGTTGATTAAGAGATTGATCATCTCTTCATTCTACACATAGGGGTTCATCTAGTATAGTTGAGCACTAAATTTACTAATTTTGTTGATTACGAGATTGATCATCTCTTCATTCTACACATAGGGGTTCATCTAGTCTAGTTGAGCACTATATTGAAGAGCATTCCCCAAGGTCTATTTTTGAATGGGATTTGGTTTATGTAAGTCAACTTGATATCCCTTATTCAATGGTTGAAGGTTACTAGGGGCTACTAAGAGGATAGGCAAGTGTTGTCTTTGTTGGGCCAAGAAGGTGTGGATCTTCTCAATTAGCTCTCATGATGTCTCTTATTTAGTGGTCATCATAATCTACTTTCCTTTTTATGCTATAGTTTTTTTGGAGTACATTTCTTCCTTCTATGTGGCTATTGCATTAGCTTCTTTCTCCTTTTGTGTGGTAGCTTCTATGGCTTTCTCTTGTTCAACAATAGTTTATCTAGCCTTCTTGTCTCTTGACCTCCTTTTGTTTTGTTCCTCTTCTGATTTGTCTTGTGCTAATATAGTGGCTACCTTAGTATCCACTCTAAACTTTTCTTGGGTGCTTTACAACCACTCCTAAATCTCTTTTTCTCCACCCTCCTCTATTTGTGGTAGCTTAGGGGTTTCCTTTTTGTACTAGTCAACTTAAGAGGTCAAACTTTGATTTGTTAAGAATGAATCATTGCTCACATATGATCTTCATGATGGTTGTGGTTGTGATTCTTGAGGGAGTGCTAACTTGACAAGAGGCCCATGGATTAAGTCACATGGTCTTATTTGTCTCATGAAGTGATGTTGACTAATGATGGTGCAATATTTTATATTACACCTCTTTTATTTAAGTTTACTTATGCAAATAAGTGTTTTCATAGGTAGCTAATAAGAACATGTTTGCTTCCTTGATTGAAGAAAATTGGCTACCACCACTACCTCCTCATGTGCCACCACTAGCTCTTTAGGTGTCACTATTGCCTCTAGTTGTCAAGTTACCAACACTCCTCTTGGATACTTATCACAATAACTCATTCATCTAAGAGGCTATGTATGTGTGTATGTTTTATTTTGAGTAATGTATGAGATATCCAAGTTCTATTCACGTTCATTATCTTTTCTACATTTGTATTTGGAAACATTTGTAAGTATTTAATTTATTCATTTTAAATCTAGATTGTCACTAGACTAGATTAAACAGTCCATACGCTCTATTTAGACATTTTTGCCATAAAATAAAGTCAAAATTTTAAGTGTTTCTGTTAAGGGAAAATTGGATCTAAATGAATAATCAATAATATCAAATATCAAAATACCCAAAACTCAATGAAATGGTGAAAAAAAGAGATTCAATAAAAACAATGAACAACAACAAAGAAAACCTCCTTTAATTCAAAGCTTCCATTGATCGCCTATCTCAATCAATCTTGCATGTATGAACAAGGCCCTCAGAGAGTGCACTTCCTTGCTATGCTTCAAGAATGTCAATTGGGAATGGTTGTGATAGTTTATTGCAATGAAGAGGAGCTTCACAACAATGGTAGTAGTGCGTAGTAATGAGTGTGATCACAAGCAATGAAGGAATAGGTGCCAAAGGTGCACTGTAATTCCTGCAGAGTAACGATACTTAAAGCTTGGATGAATGAAATGGAAGAACGAGGTTCAATTTATAGACTTGGGAGAATGAAGATCAATGGTTGAGAAAGAATGAGAAGATCAACGGTATAGAAAAGGTTGAGGAACGTGCAACGAATAGGAAGAAGACATGTGTCTTGATTTCTTTTGCATGAGAGGATTTGCTAAGGATAGAAGAATGAGTTAAAGCAATTAAAAGAATATAATAATCAGTTAAGTGATTTAAAACAAGAAGAAGGGATTTGCATGAGAATAAGAAGATATTTTTCTTTATTAAATATTAGGAATATTTAATTGCATGTGCACAAAGATTGAATTATATTTAAAGATAACTCAATTTAGAAGAAAAAGACAACTTAAATAAATAATTGATTTAATTAAATTTAGAGAAGATATTATTGGAAGAAAATAATTAAATAATTGGTATTATTTAATTTAGAAGATAAGAAAGCAAATTAAATAAATAAATTTATTTAATTGTTTGTGCATGATTTGGAAGAATAAATAAAATATTTGATTGTATTTTATTTTTGGAGATTGAGAGGATTTAAATAAATTTGATTTGATTTATTCAAATTTGGAAGAATGATTTGATTTAATTAAATAATTAGGAATTATTTAATTATTTGGAAGAATTTAATTAAATAAAAGATTTTATTTAATTTTGACTTTAGAAGAGATAATTAAATATTGCGATATTTAATTAACTTAGAGGAATATGAATCGAATAAATAAATTTAGTTATTTATTTATAGGTAGAGGAATTAGATGGAATAAATATTAAGAATATTTATTTAGACCAAGTCGTGTCATTTTTAGGTGTATACAGTTTCGATCACATCAAAGGAGAAATTTTGTATGGACTGTCTATATATATATATATATATATATATATATAATTTTATAATTTTATCATAGTATAATAAGGGCACCTTTGAAGCCGTTATTAAACAATTGATTGACAGGCAAGGTCGACTGTCAAGCTAGGGTTTGAAATTACATAAAAACAAAATATATATATCATCATAATCCTATATGAATTTTGATAGTTTGTCCAAAATCTCTCCTTTCATATGATATTATAATATGTGTATAATGACAGCATCTCCATCAGTGCCTAAATGTGATGGTTGTATGGCTCTATTTAGACATTTTTGTCATAAAATACACTCAACTTTTAGTGTTTCAATCACATGAAAGGAGAAATTTTGTATGGACTATCAAAATTTATATAGAATTTGTATGGTGTCAAAATTTTATTTATTTTAAGTGTTTCAAATACCCACTTCACATTGTTTGACTTCTAATCAGGGTTCGAAACTGAGTTCTAGCTAGGGTTTCAAATTCAATTGATAATAAGCTTTTGAGACCATACACCATATCATGTAAATACATCAAAATGTTTCAACAGATCATAATCCTGGAGCCCACTAGAAATATATAGTGTACCTGGAGGTGGCGGTTGGCAGGCTTGTGTGCTTAATGGTTGTTGTGGGCTCCAGGCGAAATTTTTTACTCTGACACCAATCTGGGCGAAAATGACATTTTCGCCCTTTTTTATTTTTATTTTATTTGGTTCCGCTCGGAACATTACCGAGCGTAAACGTACCACTCGATTCGTTTATGCCCGAAAATGTATAACCACGTAGGCACCATGTGGTTCTGGGCGGAACGATGCTGGGTAGAAAATTACCGCTCGGAAACTATCTGCTCAGAACTATTTAATTGGCTGAAAGTGGGACACAACTCTAAACTTTCACCCTTATGATTTCTTATAGATGGTAAAATTTACATTGGAATTACATTTACCAAGCCTTCCTTGTAAGTATTTGACCATGTCTTACTTCTATAAGTCAAGGTTGTAGTTTATACTCATGAAATAAAAGTCTTTGTTTTGTGGCTATCTAGGTGGTTAGACATACTAGCAAAACCTTCAAAAATTCCTTACTTGTGCATGTGGATGCTAGATATAACTAGGACAGATAAGTTTAGAAGTAATGCTCAACCTTTTACCATAAATATTAGTAGAAATAAAAGCATATAAAGTACTTCTGATACAAAGAGAATATAGTTAGTTAACTATGCAAGTAGGTGTTGATTGAGTTAAGTAGCGTATAAAGGATAATATGTAAATATTTATATATAGTTATCTATGTCATGTTGAAATGACAAGGCTTGGTCTATAATGGAATCCTTCCATAAGCTTGTGTACTATGTGAGTAGGTGAATCCTTATGATGAAATGGCTATCAAGTTTTTTATTATTAAACTAGACCCAATAGGTAATAGGAAAAGATTGAGTGTAGTAAACTCTATGGTTTGGTCTTGCTTATCTAGCTTTAAGATGATTTTTTTCCACTTATAGAATCAAGTTGGATACAAGCACCAAACCTCTATGGAAACACATGACGGTTGGAGTAAGGGCTCTATGAGGGCATAGGTAGGAGGAATGCAATACCCCCTAGAACATAGCTTGTTTCTTTCCATCCATGGTGATCACTGGCATTATAAATCCTAACTCACATCAAATAGAAGCTTATCAATGCTCCAACTTGATATAGTTAGGGAGCATGCTCTGCAAGTAGAGTGATTTGGCCATATCTAGATGTAGTAGGTTATCATCCAAGTAGTAGGATGAAGGATGCCAGGAACTTCCCATGGGGCTTGGATGGATTCCTCCAGCAACATGCAAGCTTCAGAGTAAGTGGATTGTAGGTGATGGATGCCATTATCCTCTACTTAGTAGCTTCTAAGGATAGTGAGGAAAAAGTCATACTAGATGTTAAGTAAGATCAGTTAATAGACCAAATTGTTTCATGTGTGCAAATCCTTAGAAATAATTCCCTTCTATGGTTTCTGGTGTAGGTGTGTTCATCTAGTAAGGAAGAATTCTAATGGAGAGTCAATTACTATTGGTTAGTATCTAACTAGTTCATTAATATTATGGCATGGATCATCTTACTCTACATGTTCTAGAGTCCACTTGGTTGGGGTGGATAGAAAATTCTTATCCATGTGGTTAGGTTCACATTGCACCTTAGACATAAATCATGATTGAAGTTAGGACTCAGAGAACCATCACAGCTTTCAACTAGCTCAACCAAGGTAATACTCCTTGCAAACATTGTTAATTACTTTACATTGCCCGAATAATGTTGTAGTATTATATATATCAAGATTTACTTGCAGCAAGTAAGGTTGGATCTATCGTTTCATATGGATAAAAGGAGGAAATTATGACTAAGATAGCATTTACTGTGTATATTAGTTTTCAATCCTATATATATATATATATATATATATATATATATATATATATATATATATATATATATATAGCAGCAAGTAAGGTTGGATATGAATAAAAAGGAGGAAATTATGACTAATATAGTATTTATTGTGTACATTAGTTTTCAATCCTATTGTGATGTAAATTAGGCTTGTAGGTCAAGCTGAAAAATAACTAAAATTATAACTGTATATATATATAATTCTGTGTCATGATTGGACGAATAACTATCCAAAAACTCCTCCCTACCAAAACCTAATAATCTAATTCCAACCATGTTTATCTTCTCCAAAAAGAATATGATTTAAAAACTTCATGAGACTTCCTGATGTAAATATTTACAAACTACCTCGTCCACTCAGCTGAAGGCCTACATCCACCATCCAACATCCACAAAATTCTTCAACCTTGAAATTTGTGAGTTGCTGATTCCGATATCATTGGGTTTGGTTCCCTCTTCCCTTGTAGTTTTTGGAGAGCTTTATGCAATCTCTTGTTTCTATCCATTAACATATCTAGAGTAAAACAGAGCTGCCTTATTGCTTCTCTCTTCTGTTCATCAACGTATCTAGAGAAAAATAGATTTTTTTTAGAGATGCTCTAATGCTTTATACTATTATTGAAGACAACAATCCCATTGTATTAGAACAAACTTTCCCATAGCATGCTCATATTATTTTATATGGATTATTTATGTTTAGACCACTCACAAATTATGTATGGTTTAGCTTGTTTTTTACTATTTTTACTCTCAAAATGCATTGATTAATTTGATTCAATTGCAACAGTGGAATACTGTACTGATTTTGACCTTCCAAGAACTTTTCTCCCCAAATACAGCAGTGTTCCTAAGCGGAATACTGTACTGATTTTGACCTTCCAAGAACTTTTCTCCCCAAATACAGCAGTGTTCCTAAGCCATTAAGAAGAAGGATTTATAATCTCTTTTTTAAAAAAAATATAAAAGTACCAAAAAGTAATGAACATCAATGTTTTCACAATTCAAAGAGGAACTTTTAAAAAAAAAACTTTTCATCCATATAATAATTTATACAATTTATAAAGAGATCTCAACATTATAAATATGCCATTAAATAAATAGATCTCAACATTAAACAGGGCCAATTTAGTGGAAAAAGTACCCCAATATTTAAAATTACAAAAGAAATTATAGTGCATGCACCTGATACCAACAGACTAAATATAAAACTGTTTATCCTCCTACCACCAAAAGAGAAAAGAGAGCAGAAGGAAAAGAAAAAATTGACAATTAAAAAACTTGAGGAAACTTCCTCATGTGAAAATTCACAAAACTGCCTGATCTATCATACAGGATTCCGATGCAAAATCTGTGTTTTCAAATAGCTGTAGGCCTTACATGATTGCAATGCAATGATCCACCATCCAGCATTCAGGAATTTCTTCCACCACGAAATTTGTGAGGTGCTGATTCCAATGATATTAGGCTTGCTTCCGCCTTCCCCTTGTAGTTTTTGGAGAACATTATGCAATCTCTTGTTTTTATCCATCAACGTATCTAGAGTAAAACAGAGCTTTGAATTCTCCTGTTGCAAGTTACAGACATTCTCTTTAAGAACTTGCAGTTGTTGATTAGCCTCAATTTCATCCCTCAAATTGGAGTTTTTATAGCTTTTCTTCCCCTTTTGCAGGTTGCTGATCTTTTTTGTAAGAAGTTTCAGTTGTTGTACATTGATCTCATTTTCATCCTGCAGCTTGGTGTACTCATCTCTGATGAAGTGTAATTGCTTGTGCAAATCATCCCTTTCCCACCTATTAACCTCACTTTCATTTCTGAGCTTTGTGTTCTCTGCTTTGATCATCTGCAACTCCTTTTCTAAATGGCTCCTATCCTGCACAACCAAAGACATCTCTTCCTTCCAGGAAGCCTTCTCCTCCTCCAATTTATTATTTTCTATCTCCAATTGCTTAACCTGAATGTTTTTTTCTGACAACTGTTTTCGAAGAAACGAGTTCTCTTTTTCCATTTTCACTTCCATTTCTCTTATTATGCTTCCAACATTTTCAGTCTCTGTGGGATCTACAACATGGCTAGCCACTATAGAATCTGAATAAGATAGGGCGCTTGCAGATTCTTGATCAGAAGGTGGCATACTTATAGATTCCTGGTCAGAATGCCTTTTTCTAATCAGGTTGCAATTCTCTGATTCTGGACCCTCTGCTTCTGAATCAGAACCATACTCCATACCTAACTTGAACAGACTATGGTTTCTAAATGGACTTTCCAGGGGAGATAGTCCATACTTAACTTGAACATTCTGTCTAATATCCCCCTTGAGATGAGCATACTGTTCTGCCAAGAATCGGTACGCCTTGTAGTACTCTTCAATCATGCTAATCAGTTGCGGCCTCCTATGGTAGAAAAATTCAGCTCGTTGAGCAAACGTATCAGTTTCTGCTTCTACAAGACTCAACATGGTCTGAGTCTTCTCGTCGAGCTCTGCCATGAACAAACAATAGGATTCCATACTTTGAAGCAATGGTTCAAATTGAAAAAATGAGAAATAAGAGATGAATCAGCAAAAAAAGAAGTGTGTGTAAGTACCTCCTAGAGTATTATGAAGCCATCCGGATTGTGTTGTACAGTTGCGGCTAAATTCCCCCTTGAGATGGGCATACTGTTCTGCCAATGATCGGTATGCACTGTAGTACTCTTCAATCATGCTAACGAGTTGCAGCCTGTTATGGTAGAAAAGTTGAGCTCGTTGAGCAAACGAATCAGCTTCTGGTTCTACAAGACTCAACATGCTCTCAGTCTTCTCCTCGACCTCTGCCATCAACAAACCAAGGACTTGTTTCAAATTTGCAGAGAAAAGATCTAAGTCTTCTCCTCGAGCTCTAGAATACGAACAACTTGAAGTAAGTTGCTTCATCTTTAACAAAGCAAGAACTTGTTTCAGATCTGCAGAAAAAAGATCAAAGAATAAATGCAAATTAGTTACAGCCAAACAAGGGAATTCTTTTTAACTTATAAAAATCACAAATCTACCTATAATTCAGTAACGGGTAGAAAAAAAGACTACCTAAATATTAGCTTCTGTAGTTGCTGTTGCTAAAAAAAGAGACTTGAATACATGCATTCTGTTTTAGCAGAACAATTCAAATGAAGATACTTAATATATATATATTTTTATTTTATCTTAAAATTGTTCACTAGAAAATACATGTCTAATAGAAACTTTTTTTCCTTTAATAAAACTGCTACTATTTTAATTTATTTTTCTAAATCTTTAGAATTTAAAAAAAAAAATTAAATCTTCTTTGATTTTTGTTATATGGAAAATTTTATATTAATCTTATTTACCAATGGTCTTTGGTTTTAGACTTGAATATTTGTGTTTTTTGTGTTTTCTATAGTTTTTGTGATTTTCTCAATTTCTTTTTTAATTTTAATTTTTATTTTACTGTTTTTAGAGTTTTCATAGTTTTTGGATCTCTCCACTTTTTTTTCCTTAATTTTCTAATTTCTTTTTTTGATTTTTAATTTTTATTTTTTCCAATTTCTTTTTTTTTTTTTTTTGCTATATATTTAGATAGAAAAAATGATGCTCTCATCTCCACCCAATATGACTTAGAATGCCTCTCAACATGATAAAAACAGAAATTGGAAACAATCTAACAAAAGTGGAGAAAATCACAAAAGTTATGGAAAACACAAAAAACAAATACATAATCAAGATATCTCTTGGCATAGCTATAGATATAATATACTAGTTTTTATGTATATGTATTTGTGTTTTTATGTAATCTATTTCATTAAAACTATGATTTATAATTTTAGATGGATTAAAGGGTAAACTTAAAGGGAAGATGAATGAGAGAGTTAATAGATTCTTCTCAAATTTTTGAAAATTTGAGGAAATGATAAATATAAGTCTTATTAGTAAGAGACTTTTCTTAGTAGTCATTCCTTTTTAACCCCTATATCTTTTAGGATAGATTTTTGCAATAAAAAATTGATAGTTGAACATGTTGTTGACATTTGTCAAGTTTTGTTCTATCTATACTCTGTCCCATGAGAGGTAAAGCCAACCATCAATACCCTACCCCTTGTGGAGTATGCTCCAAATTTATCGATTTCTCATACTAATTTATGTTCATGGGCAAGGTGGACTGTCAAATTTAAGCATGGTTTCCTTCCTTTTTTTAATAAAAGGATTTCCTCGAAATTTTATCTCCTAAATTTTCTTTATTAATAAATAGTTCTCTACCCCTATTCAAAGGGCACAAGCCAAGTGGGAAGTGCCATTAGAAGGTTGGGTCAAATTAAACTTCGATGGAGCAGCCAGGGAAACCCAGGACAAACCTCAATGGGATGCATTTTGAAAAACAAGGAAGGAAAGATAATTGGAGTGGCAGCTAATAATGGATCAGAATTAATGGCCCAAACATTAGGGCTACAGCTAGGTCTGGCAGTAGGTGTAAGGATAATTCAAATTGAAGGAGACTCTATGATCACCATTAATGCAATCCAAAACAAAGCCACACCGAATTGGAAGCTGAATAACCTATTGAAGAGAGCATTGGAGCTGATGGACAAGTTTAGGGATTTCAAAATCAATCATGTATTCAGGGAGGCAAATAAAGTAGCAGATAGATTGGCAAATTCGGCCTTTGAAATGGGGGAGGAGATCCAAATTAAATATTTAAAAGAAGAATGGGAAACTATATGCCCGGACATAGGTAGTCTTCTTAAGTAAGAAATGGTACAGAAAGCATGATGCGAGAGTGACATGGGCAGTTGATGAGGGAAAGACGAAGTAAGGAATGCATGGGAATCATGAAACGTTCCCACCAAAGATTGTGAGATATGACAAGACGGATAGAGGATGTCAAATAATATGAAGCAATGAAGTTTATGAGTGATGGTGGGCCTGAAGTACAGTGGCTCATGTGAGCTAGGCCAAAATTACAGCAAATTAAAACTCCCACAAAGATGTTAAAGCATATCAAAAACTAGATATTGAAGTGGTTTTAGATACAAGTTGAGCTGAGAAGGCCGAGATGGTTAATAGCAAAATAGAATGATATGGTATGTAGAAGGATGGTTAAAACTATGATAAATATAAAGATTGGTTTGAAAATTGGCCCTCTTTTTGAGTAGCCTGATCTTTTGATTTTCTACATTTCTTTTATTATGGGAACTGGCACCCTTCTTCGCCGTATTCAACAAACAAAAAAAATTAGTTCTCTATTAATAATTTGCCTTTTTGAAATTTATATAGTAAAAAAATGACAATTTAAGATAATTGTTTAGAATAAGTAGAAAATTAAAACTTAAAAAAATAAGCTAAGCAGCACACGGAAACTGTCCTTAAATGTTAAAAACTTAAAACAAGAAGACATCAATCCTATCAATTCATAACAACTCTGAGATGGAAAGATGCCTACTCTAACCAGCACGCTGCATTGCCATCTCAAATTGGAAAAAAAAATGCCAAGCAGACAACATTTTAAAAATCTTCACAATGGCCATAACGAATCTCTCGAAAATGTATCTAAAACACTATCTTCAATTAGCGACATCAAAACTAGAACAAATTATGTAAAAAGAAATGTAAATATTTATGAAACGTAAGATAATAAGAAAGGGAACAAATTAAGACTTAAAAAATGAGAAAAAAATGCCTCCTAACTGCTACAGAGGCCTCAAATTATTCAACTTTGTCCATCCACAAATATATTTGAGTGGTTTGCTTTACAATTTTTTGTTGTCTCCTAGAACAAAATATATATTTCAGTAGCAGTAATTATTTCAGAAGCTGTGAGCACTCCTTTTTCAATAAGTTAGAATCATGGAAGAGAGCACCTAGTTTTAAAAGGAAGGGTAGCGTGAATCCAACATTGATGCATCAACTGATTAAATAGTGAGGTTCAAACACCATGAATGATCCATCCATCACAACTGATAAACATTGTACTACATTCCAAGTGCCAAAATTTAAAATTATTATATTAATGAGTTATCATTATTATGCAATTAATATTATTATAATTAATAATCTATTTAGAATATAATTATTATAACAATTAGTTCAAGACAATTTTGACAATCTGGTTATAAAGTTAAAAACCATTTCAGAATCACACTAGACTAACCCCTAATAGAGGCTCTTACAAGGGTTTATATTTGTAATGGTGAAAAATTTATTGTGATGTCTTTTTTTCATTTAGGTTTGTGTTTGTTTTGGGGTTATATATATGATGATAAATAGTATATTCTTCTATAAAGTTAGGTCCATTTATCTAGCTTTTACTTAGTCTTATTTACACACAACACTAAATTATTGACATAAGTTATTCCTATGTGCATATGTTTTGATACATTTGATCTATTTGTTTGAATATCCATCCCAATACTTACATTGATCTGAAGATTTTCTTTTTTTGTAATGATCCATTTTGTATGTCTGATTCAAGTTAGGTCTACGATTGTGAGGTGGTCACCCCTCAAGTGAGAACTTGACCTACCTAAATTAAAAATAAAAAATTGTATGAAAAACTACCTTTGCCCTTTTAATATAAAGCTGATTATGTACATGTTTGTATGATTTATTGTCATGTGCTTGCATAGAAAGACATTCATTGCACTCATTCTAATAATCCCATCTCTTACATCTCTCACTTATTCTAGAGCATTTAGAAGGGCAATGAATAGCAAAAGATTTGAATTTTGGTGCTTAAAAAGAAGTAGCAACCATGATTTCTAGGTGAATTATATGGTGCCTTGATCAATTGTCAAAGTCATTAAATCAACACCCTTACAATAGCTTGACACAAAGAAAAATAGTGGGATTCTATCAATTGCAAGTTGTAAATTGTACTAACCCCTTTTTATAATGACATATTAGATAGTCTATTTCTAGATTGAGCAAAGGTAATCTAATCTATTCATCATCAAAGGTCAAGTGAACATAGCAAGAGACTAAGTTTGTGGTTATGAACTAGGTCCATATCAATGATCTTGATGTAGAGCAGAGTAGAGAAGGTTATTTTGATTTTTGTCTATACATGTGACTATCATAGGCATTTCCTAATTTTGAGGTACACATATCATATATAGTCTTCATCATTTAGCACACAGTTTTAGTCATAGAGCTAAATAATCCATCCTTCTATTTATTTTCTATTTATAGAAAATTGTCTAATTGTCAATAGTCAAATTATTGTATTAAGATCCATTCCACTCTTACACTTCATCTAGGTTAATTGTGCTTAGATACATGAATTTATTTGATTAGCCTAGATTAAACACATAGGGATCCTATTTCCCTTTTCATTTTCCTAAATTTGATAAAACAAGTACACAACATTAGGGTCTAAACAAAGGTTTTTAGATTTGTAAGTTATATCTAATTACATTAATTTTTTGACTTGATCTGGCCCTTGTGTTTTTTTATTTATTGATCTTTTCTTATTTCTAGGGTTTGGTGATTGTTTTCATTGGCTATTCTTTTGCCAACCCTACCCAGCCTTGTTTAGGGTTTACACTTTGAGCTTTCTTACAAATGTGATTTATCTCTAATTTTATGATTTATAAGCCTACTCTGACTTGTTTTATTATTTAGGCCAAGGGCTTCATAAGATCTTAATTTCCCATTGAGAAGATCCCCTTTCCTAAATCCTAATATGGCTACCCAATCTAGTGATAGTGATAGCATTAATGGTGGTCATACTAAAATAAACTTAGGTGAAGATTATGATCATAGGGCTCATATGAACAAACAAGATTTTGCTACTCAACTTGATAGTTTGTCTAATGCAAAGAATCCTACACAACTAGAAAGAATATTTCATGTGGTATTTTTGAATCATGAATATAGGTAAGACACTTTACAAGTTATCTATTCTAAACTTGCATCATCTCTTGAAGTTAGCACATCTACTTCTACCCATAACTCTACCATAGAATCCATATCTATTGCCACTTATACCATAAACCCTATTACCTCATCTACTACTAAAAGTTACCCCTTTAGTGTTATCACAAGTAAAACCTTTTCCACACCTCTTTCCTCTTCTACCACTAATACTCTTATTACACCACTTATCCAAGCCATATATACATATAATGTACCTTTACTTCCTTTGATGCCCTTAATTTCCTCCATTGCTCCATTCCATTGACACAAACCACTAGTTCCTCTATCCTTCAAGTTACATCTCATGCCTATACTAAAAAACACCATAGAGGTCCCCATCCTTCCATAGTCACTATACCATCCTCTACCCTAGATGCATTGGTTCAAAAGATTGATCATGTAGATAAAAAAGTGGATGGCAAGAATAATGGACAAGATGAATTTTTAGATCCTAGACATACACCTATTGCATTTGAGATTGTGACATATCCATGGCGCATGGGATTTGTAGCACTTAGAATTCCAATGTATGATGGGAAAAGTGATCCTAGTATCCATCTAAGATCTTTTACAACTATACATGTGGATTTCATTTATGAGGATAGAATGTTAACAAAATTATTTCCATGTACACTTAAGGATTATGCTATTGAGTGCTTCTATACACTTCCTTAAGGGTCTATACACACTTTTAATGATCTTACAAAGGTGTTCCTTAAGAAATTCAAAGTCATTATGGGCCTTAGAATTATAGTTTTAGATTAATATTAGTGTGCCCAAGGATCTAATGAACACATCAATGATTTTTTCATGAGATTATATTCAATGTAATCTAAGTTGATTACTCCTTTGCATGATTTAGAAATTCAAAATCTTAATTAAAGATCTTATTAGGCCAATTCAAGATAATGTGTATCTCAATAGTTTTTCTTCTTTTATGGATTTAGGTGCTCATGCTAAAATAGTGGAATCAAAGTTGTTTGCATATAGAATGAGTTATAATATAGTTCAAGTCAAAATGTTTCTTAACCTTCTAAGTTTCAAAAGTCATTTTTTTTCATTTAGGGTAATGAAAAGAAGGAAAATACAAATCATGTGGATAATACTTTCGACTTTCCATCATTTAGACCATCTAAATGTAGGGAGTTCACTGGGCTTGATAAACCTATTGACAATGTGCTTCAAACATTGTTGAGTGAGAATCTTATCATTATTCCTCTTATTTTTCCTATAGATACTAATTGACCACTCCCTAAATGGTATAGTGAGAACAAATTTTCAAAATTATCATTGTACTTGTTGGTACCCATTTTGGCCTAGAGGTTGAGCTTGCATGTTGGAGGGTTTCTTCTTTCAAACCCTAGGTGTTCCTGTCCATCGACAAGAGCTTGGTCTATCGGCGAAGGATATTGTGGTTCTGCCGACAATGTTGGTCGTGCCGATGGGGGTATCTCAAATGTTCATCGGCGAGAGTTGTATTGTTGGCCTAAGTATTTTGAGTTGTGCCGACGGTGGGAGGCTTGGCCGATGCGATGTCATCGGCGTAGGTCTCGCCGAGAGGGGAGCATGGAGTGGTCATCGGTGTGATCGGCATCATCGGCAGAGGTGTTTCTTGTTGGGCCGACAGTTGGTAGTCTGCCCGATGAGGGATGTTCAAGGTGGTCGTCGGCAGGAGTAATGCTATCGGCGAGAGTTTTCGGGTTCGCCGACGCCTGAGGTCTCGCCGACAGGGTATAGTTTGTTGGTGCCATCGGTGTAACGGAGGATTATCGGGTGAACAGGCAGATTGTTGGCCGATGGCGCAAGGTCTGGCCGATGGAGTTGCCATCGGCGAGTATGGGATAGTGTCAGGCTGATGGGGATGTTTTGAAGGTTATCAGAGTGATCGGCGTCATCGGCATAGGTTTGAGATGTTGCTCCGATGGTGTAAGTCATACCGACGGAGGGGGGAGGCCAGGGTGTTATCGGTAAGACTATTGTGGTCGGCGAAGGAGTGTTCAGTTGCTCCGATAGTGTTGATCTCGCCGATGGGAGCGAGGAGTTTGGCCGTCGGGGGGTCATCGGTGTGTGTCTGGCCGATGAGAATTTGGAGGGTGCCATCGGAGTGAGATTGTGTATCAGGATAGCTATTGAAGGGCTCGCCGATGGAGTATTCTCTGGCCGACAGGAGTATAGAGTGGCTATCAGGTAGATTTCGCGTTGGTCTCACCAATGAAGTATCATCGACGGAGGTGGTCTTCGGCATGACTTTTACCTATCGGCGAGGAGTTTTTTGGGTTGGTCGATAGTGGGTGTCATGGCAATGGGCTGTGGGCGAAGGGTTGTGTGTCGAGCGCAGCAAAAGCGCTCGACACTTAGTTTGCATGCGGCTATGTTTATAAAGCGCTAGTGTGTTCTCCTCACCATGCATGTGGGACTATTCTTTTTCCACAATTTGAACATGCGATGTGTTTTGGCGGGAAACTTCTGTTCGACTGTTGTGACGATTTTCAAGTGGCCGCGGGTGGTTGAGACCCTTAATGGCGACAGTGCAGGGATGTGGACAATGGTACACATGGTCAGGTCGCCCAATTTTTGAATGAAGACCCCAGATAGTGGCGCATGGCTCGAGGCTCCCCTTTGTCTGCTGCATTAATATTTTCTGAGCGCCATTCCTTCTGAGGACTGTATCTGGCAGATTTTTTGTAATAACCATGTAATTAATTACTGTGGTACACTTTCTGGTTGTTATAAGCAGGAAGTGTTACTCATTTTCAGGTTGTTGAAAGTTGAAGATTTTTGGCTCTGTAATTCAAAACAACCTGATCTGGTTGCTCTGTACAGCTAAACCTGTGAGTTTATGTATCTCTTGTTGTATGTTTTGGCATGAACCCACTGATTTCATGATTAATCTTATATGAGAAATGCTATCTTAGCATGTGTTTTGTTAATTCTGTCTCTAGTATTGCATGTATTCTTCTTCTGAATCTGGATATTTGGGCAATATTTGAGACTCTAGAACATAGAATTCCTATGTTGAATGTCTGATCTTTTAACTTCTGCTCAAGGGGTGGATTAAACTGTTTTCAGGTTGAACATTGGGAAGGGTATACTGCAGTAGGGATGCCATAAGTAGAGATAACTTAACACTCTGTATTGGGAGATATCTGTAAGGCAGGTATCATATATATCCCCCTGAAATCCAGTTTTAGCTGTTCATGCTGATCATTCACAGGTGTATGTCTACTGACTCCAGGCCCTGGATAGGCACCAATCTTGCTTTGTGTTTGTGTTACAACCATGTCCAGCTTTGCATCCAAACTTAAAATCATAATCAAACTCTAAAACAACCATTAGGACATTAGAATTAGTTTTAGGATCCTCAGTCCTCTGTCTACAACTGCAAATAGGCCCAAATCTAGCCCCTTTGCTCTTATCTTTCAGTTTTGGTCTACTTACAGGAGGACTTATCTGCTTTCTGACAGCATCCCAATCCTTGTATGCGTATCTCATGGATGTTGAGTAGGGAATACCCCCCTAGGTCTTGCAGAGCCTGAAGAAGAAGAGGAGATAAAATATAGAGTCTATCTCCTACACTGTTGGCCCCTGGCCCAGAGATCCTGTTGATCAGTGATGGCTACCTTGTAGGGAAATCTGGGAATAAGCATCCAGTCTGGGAAAAAACCAACAGAAATTGGCGACTCTGCTGGGGAAGAAATTTGAGAAAGGGTTATTTCTTGTGACCCATCCGAGTCACCAACAGAAATTGGCGACTCTACTGGGGATTGAGAAGCAAAAGTACTATCTAATCATCTCCAGTAATATATCTGTGACCCATCCGAGTCACCAACAGAAATTGGCGACTCTACTGGGGAGATCAATGTCATATCCATGAAAGTTTGAGTCTACAAGATTGAAAAATGAGACCTGGAAACTGTTTGTTGCAGCAGAGAAAAGGGTTATATATGTGACTTTGCTGGTGGATGACCTAGAACGAAAGAAATCAATTTGCAGCTTCAGCTTGTTTGAAGCTCATTCCTCTTCAAGGAGGTGGCGACTTTGCATCAAAGAACCTGATAAAAGAATAAAATCAGTCAGAGAAGAATTTGCAGCTTCTGCAACATATCTAGGTATTTCATATTGTTTGACAGACTCCCTATTTGGTGAGATAGCACTGGTTAAAAGGGAAACATTGGTGAAAACAGAGCTTTCATGCTTTTATTAGGACTTACCCTGTATTTCAAAGGGCATGCAATGTTGTTCAAAAGACTCATTTAAAGGACTTTAGGAAAGTTTGAAAAAATAGTCTGAATTTTGAGTGCCTAAAGTCATTGTTTGTAGAAAATCTGAGTAAAGAGGAGGGTTGCAAAAACATAAAGGATGTATTATCAGCCCATGCACCCTTGTGAAGTGTCAAGTGCAAAAATGTATAACAGTCAATCCCAACCATGTAATAAAAGAAGTTTCAACATAGACAGATATAAGCCCATAAATTTTAGAGGCATTTGTGGCTATCCAAATGCTCTTCCACCTAAAATCAAAATTTTTTTGCCCAAATTCAATGGTATAAAGGATGAATCAGCTGAGAGACACTTGCAGCAGTTCCTAAATGTGATAGATGATTTTGAGATTGACCATGAAGATGTGGTTATGAGATTATTTGTTCAATCTCTAGATGAAGATGCAAGGGATTGGTTCTCCTACCTTCCAGCTAACTCTGTCAGCTCTTGGCATGGTTTTAAATCTACATTTCTAGTACAATATGGTGAAAGAATTTCTGAATATGCAGTCATTAGTAACTTTATGTACATCCATATTGAAGAAGATGAGTTGATCCCAGCCTTTAACCTCAGATTTATGAGGGCATTGAATAGAATACCAGAATGTATGAGACCTAATGATGCACTGTGCTTACTTGTCTATTTGGGAGCTTTTGATAAGAAAATGAGTTACAGATTAAGAGACAAGGAGCCCACCACATTGCATCAGGCACATCAGTTTGCAATTGATATTGAAAACAATTGGAGGTATGGAATACAAAAGGGTTATTTTTCTAAAAATTTTTGTTGTCCTGCAGCCCCCAATGTTGATGAAGGATTTAATTCAGGTGTTGACAATGAATGTCTAAGCATTCACACCCCTGTTGTCCCAGTTTTTGCATCATTCCAAGTTGATGATGTTTCTGTTATAAAGGAGGATGTCATGTTTTGCCCAACAAATGAAGTTGAAAACAATGGTTTTTCAAGTAATATATACATACCAGCCCTTATCAAAGAACCATCATGTTTAAATGATCCAGTTGTGCAAGGTTGTGATCATGTGGATCAACAGTCAGTATCAGTTTCATCAGGCAGTATTAGAGGGATGGAGAATGATGCAGATAGCTCAACTTCAGAATGCATTGAAACAACAGAAATCTTGTATATGGGGCAATCAGTTGATAGAAATGATATCCATGATCAATTCATGGATCAGGTTTGTTCTTCTTATGACTCTGGATCTGATAATAATGAAGAAGAATTGG
This sequence comes from Cunninghamia lanceolata, assembly GCA_027924645.1. Classification (NCBI taxonomy): domain Eukaryota; kingdom Viridiplantae; phylum Streptophyta; class Pinopsida; order Cupressales; family Cupressaceae; genus Cunninghamia; species Cunninghamia lanceolata. The sequence goes on along the minus strand of BSBN01000547.1, from coordinate 21,155,852 downwards.
AGTGTCATGAAGAAGAAGCAGAGGCCTTTGCGGTGAGTGTTAATCCCCTTTATGATGAGTCTACAGGTGCCTTTGATGCTGTGAACCTTGACTTTCAGTAGTGCAGGATTAATCCTCTTTTTGAGGATGATGATGAATATAAGGAGACTATTGACCGTGGTGTTACATCAGTTTGTGAGTGGGGGACATATGAATCAGATATCTTTAGTTCTTGTGAAGATACTATGGATTTGCAAACTGTGAATGATGGATGTTCATCATCACCTGGTTTAGATATGTACAACATTGGTTGTGTGGATCAGAATTTGTTTTCAATATCAGTAGATATTGGGGGTCTCATTTTTTCTGAGTATTTTGAGCTTTTGGATCAGCTGGATGAGTGCCTGATGGTGTGCAGTAGCCAGATAAATGATGAAGACTGCCAAGAGCAGTATGATGTACTATCTGAAGAGTATAACATGCATATGTTGCTTAATGCTGAAGGATTTTTTAGCATGTATGGTTGCATGTTTGATTTTGAAATGCAGAGTGATAGAGGCAGTACTACAAGTGGCAAGCTGTCAAAGGTGGTGGAATATCTAATTGAGCAAATGACCTTATGGACAAACTATGCCAATTTTTTCAGTAGGGATTGGGATCTTTTAGTTTGGGATTAGGCATTTGGCAGGAAAAAATTTTGGTTCTTCCTTTTTGGCTACCCGGGGCCACCCAAGTGATGACTAAAATATAGTTTTTGTGCAGGTTGGTGCAATGATTGACTTTGTTGCCCAATAGATATGGCCCAATCTGTGAAACCAGAGATTTTGGGGTCCTCGCTGTAGTTTTGCACCTGCACGTCCCCAGACGGAGCCAGTGTTGGTACCCATTTTGGCCTAGAGGTTGAGCTTGCATGTTGGAGGGTTTCTTCTTTCAAACCCTAGGTGTTCCTGTCCATCGGCAAGAGCTTGGTCTATCGGCGAAGGATATTGTGGTTCTGCCGACAATGTTGGTCGTGCCGATGGGGGTATCTCAAATGTTCATCGGTGAGAGTTGTATTGTCGGCCTAAGTATTTTGAGTTGTGCCGACGGTGGGAGGCTTGGCCGATGCGATGTCATCGGCGTAGGTCTCGCCGAGAGGGGAGCATGGAGTGGTCATCAGTGTGATCGGCATCATCGGCAGAGGTGTTTCTTGTTGGGCCGACAGTTGGTAGTCTGGCCAATGAGGGATGTTCAAGGTGGTCGTCGGCAGGAGTAATGCTATCGGCGAGAGAGTTTTCGGGTTCGCCGATGCCTGAGGTCTCGCCGACAGGGTATAGTTTGTTGGTGCCATCGGTGTAATGGAGGATTATCAGGTGAACAGGCAGATTGTTGGCCGATGGCGCAAGGTCTGGCCGATGGAGTTGCCATCGGCGAGTATGGGATAGTGTCAGGCTGATGGGGATGTTTTGAAGGTTATCAGAGTGATCAGCGTCATCGGCATAGGTTTGAGATGTTGCTCCGATGGTGTAAGTCATACCGACGGAGGTGGGAGGCCAGGGTGTTATCAGTAAGACTATTGTGGTCGGCGAAGGAGTGTTCAGTTGCTCCGATAGTGTTGATCTCGCCGATGGGAGCGAGGAGTTTGGTCGTTGAGGGGTCGTCGGTGTGTGTCTGGCAGATGAGAATTTGGAGGGTGCCATCGGAGTGAGATTGTGTATCGGGATAGCTATTGAAGGGCCCATCGATGGAGTATTCTCTGGCCGACAGGAGTATAGAGTGGCTATCGGGTAGATTTCGCGTTGGTCTCACCGATGAAGTATCATCGACGGAGGTGGTCTTCGGCATGACTTTTGCCTATCGGCGAGGAGTTTTTTGGGTTGGCCGATAGTGGGTGTCATGGCGATGGGCTGTGGGCGAAGGGTCGTGTGTCGAGCGCAGCAAAAGCGCTCGACACTTAGTTTGCATGCGGCTATGTTTATAAAGCGCTATGTGTTCTCCTCACCATGCATGTGGGACTATTCTTTTTCCACAATTTGAACATGCGATGTGTTTTGGCGGGAAACTTCTGTTCCACTGTTGCGACGATTTTCAAGTAGCCGCGGGTGGTTGAGACCCTTAATGGCGACAGTGCAGGGATGTGGACAATGGTACACATGGTCAGGTCGCCCAATTTTTGAATGAAGACCCCAGATAGTGGCGCATGGCTCGAGGCTCCCCTTTGTCTGCTGCATTAATATTTTCTGAGCGCCATTCCTTCTGAGGACTGTATCTGGCAGATTTTTTGTAATAACCATGTAATTAATTACTGTGGTACACTTTCTGGCTGTTATAAGCAGGAAGTGTTACTCATTTTCAGGTTGTTGAAAGTTGAAGATTTTTGGCTCTGTAATTCAAAACAAGCTGATCTGGTTGCTCTGTACAGCTAAACCTATGAGTTTATGTATCTCTTGTTGTATGTTTTGGCATGAACCCACTAATTTCATGATTAATCTTATATGAGAAATGCTATCTTAGCATGTGTTTTGTTAATTCTGTCTCTAGTATTGCATGTATTCTTCTTCTAAATCTAGATATTTGGGCAATATTTGAGACTCTAGAACATAGAATTCCTATGTTGAATGTCTGATCTTTTAACTTCTGCTCAAGGGGTGGATTAAACTATTTTAAGGTTGAAAATTGGGAAGGGTATACTGCAGTAGGGATGCCATAAGTAGAGATAACTTAACACTCTGTATTGGGAGATATCTGTAAGGCAGGTATCATATATATCCCCCTGAAATCTAGTTTTAGCTGTTCATGCTGATCATTCACAGGTGTATGTCTACTGACTCCAGGCCCTGGATAGGCACCAATCTTGCTTTGTGTTTGTGTTACAACCATGTCCAGCTTTGCATCCAAACTTAAAATCATAATCAAACTCTAAAACAACCATTAGGACATTAGAATTAGTTTTAGGATCCTCAGTCCTCTGTCTACAACTGCAAATAGGCCCAAAGCTAGCCCCTTTGCTCTTATCTTTCAGTTTTGGTCTACTTACAGGAGGACTTATCTACTTTCTGACAGCATCCCAATCCTTGTATGCGTATCTCATGGATGTTGAGTAGGGAATACCCCCCTAGGTCTTGCAGAGCCTGAAGAAGAAGAGGAGATAAAATATAGAGTCTATCTCCTACACTGTTGGCCCCTGGCCCAGAGATCCTGTTGATCACTGATGGCTACCTTGTAGGGAAATCTGGGAATAAGCATCCAGTCTGGGAAAAAACCAACAGTACTACTAGACATCATATAGAGAAATGTGTACATCTTAAACACAAGCTTCAATATCCCATAGATAACAACACAATCAAAATTGGAGGACTATATGATAATGGAAGTCCATCAATGGTAACTACTGATAGTAATTTGAAGATATATACAAATCTATTTCCAAAGCATTCTAACAAAATTGAGGCACTTTATATTGAGAATGTTATGGATGATGATGATAATGATGATGATAATGATATTGGCCATGATTTTGTGGGGAATTTTAGGTCTAATGCTACATATTCTTCTCCTTCTATATCACCATTTATTACTCTTTTTGATGAGGAGATCTGACAAAATGAGTATTATGTTCTATCATACTTAAATTGGGAGGATTATATTCCTTATCTCCCTCTCAATTTCTTGTTAATCCTACATGTCAATACAACACATGTATTGAAGAAGAATTATTTAATTGTCATATCACACATAGAGGTCCTCATATTCATTGAGTATGAATACTAGAATTATGATCTTAGTACATTGTCTTGTATCATTTTGAAAATAAGTGTATCTTTTAAGGAATTACAAACTTTCTATTTCATGTCATACCATCATTGCATAGACTTTGTGTCTTACTTGGTAGACCATGGATTGGACAATGGAATGTTTTGCCATCTATTTTATATCAATGTGTCCAAGTTTGTGAATGGAGGAAGAGTGCTAAAAATTGAAGGAGATCATTATCAACCATATTAGATCCTAGTTACTTTACATCAAACACATTTTTTAAGACACCTAAAGACATGCCTTATGAGAGAAATGATCGTGTTCATGATATATACAAGACTTGCTTTGATGAGCTACAAATGATTCAAATGAGACTTGAGAAAGAAGCACTTGAAGATTCAAAACAACAATATATTAAACCAAAAAATAAATATCTGAATTGCAAATAAAATTTAGAAGGAATAAAAAGTCATTGAATTAAAGCAAGGCAAGAAACATGGATACAAAATAAATAGGTTATGTTTCATCCAAAGATCACTATTCAACCATTTAATAAGAAACAAACTAAACATGAGTAAAACGAGATAATACACTAGTTGATTATGTATACTTTGCACCTAGCAAAAAGTAATATCAAGAATAAACACATCATTGAGATAGTTTAGAATGATCACCACACTCAAAACAAATAACAAAAACAAGGATATAACCATAATAATCTTAAGTAATGGGAGGATAGTGACAGGATTGAAATAAGTTCACCCAATTATGAGTTTTAGACTATAAGCACCCAAAATTGCATGGGTCGACATATGAGGCCGATGATGATTTGCTGGTCCAACTCATGACCCACATGGCATGCTCATTCCTCTTCATATTATTTTTTAATTTATGGAAGACTTCCTAGTGCCTTAGTACCCTCTTTTTATGTACTTCACTCTTGCTAGCTACCCTCTTGGCTTGATTTTCATTCTCACCTTCAGTATCTATAATCTTGTGCCTTTAGCTATAGGAGACCTTTGGATTGCACAGGTGACCCTTGTTGATCTATAGGGCCACTTGAGTGACCCACCTTGGTAAAAGGGGTGACATAACCCCAACACAATTGAACTTGACATATGTTGGCATGTGCCTGAGTCACTTAGGGGTATGTGCAGGATCATCGCGGGCCAAACAGTGGCAATAGGAAAAAAATCATGTTTTTATTTAGCCAAATTCGTGACTTGGCAAAGTTTGACTTTGAAACGGATATCTATTTTGGAAAATTTTTGGGAAAAAGGCTTTTTACTGTAGTCAACAATTTTCCACAGTCCATGATGTTGAGTTTGAAATGCTTCTGGATTTGACTGTGTATTATTATTTTCCTCAACATTTCAAATCACACACAGTGATCCATCATCAGGAGAAAGATAGCAAGCAAGAGAAGAGAGGACATGAATGACAGTATGTAGACTTAAGACCACTTAAAAGGAGTGAGAGAGATGTGAGGCAGAAACCAAGATCAATTAAGGGAGAAGGATAGCTGCCTATCAAACCTAGTGAAGTGAGGGACAAAGAGGAGTGGGGGACATCTAGGAACACTAAGACAAAACAAACAAAGAAAGACTAACTAGGATGAGAGGAAGACCCAAGTAAAGAAAATTAAAAAAGCAAACAAAGGAGCAAGGCCACAAATTAGAAGGGAGCAAAAAGAGGAATAATTGTAATACAATCAACCATAAAGAACAAACTGAGGATGAAAGAGACAAGATAATTAAATAATTTAACAAATAATAAAAAAGGGGGGGACAATCGAAGAGGTTAAAATGTGAGGGATAGATTGGGAAAAGCTACATATAAAGAACAAGAGAGGGCTCCAAGTTAAAAGAGAGAGAGGGGTGAACTACGAAGGCAAAGGAGGGGGGGGCTAACAAAAAAGAAAGGTAAGCCAATAACTATCCAAAGGAGGAAAGAAACTAACTGGGAGAAAGCATAAGAGAGAAGAGTAAATCATAAAAGGGAAGACAAGCTACAACAACAAAAATATTATATATATAAATATATATTCACAACAAACTCCAAGCCACAAATGGAGCACCAGGGGGCAACAAGAAACGAAGGATACAGTTAAAAACCTAGAAATTAAAGAGGAGGAGAAGGGGGAAACAAGATCCAGAGGTTGGAGACGGGAGGTTAAGCTAGGGGACAAGAGTATGAGAAATAAAAAGGTGAGAATGGACCAAGGAGGGTAAAGAGGAGGGATGGCAAGGAGCAAAGGGAAAGGGGGGAGAAGAGCCTGGGGGGAGAGGAAAAGGGGATAAGATGAGGGCAAAAGAGGAGGGGCAAAGACTCAATCCCACAAAAGGGGACAAGGAGGGGATAGAGGGGGGGCGGGGGCAAGAACAGGTAAAGAGGGGAAAAAAGGACAAAGATAGGAGAAGGGAGAGGGGAGCTAACAAGATCGGGTCAGGAAAGAGAGGGGAGGGGTAAGAGGGGAGGATGGGGAAGAGAAATCGACTAAGAGTGAAGGAAATCATGATGGGGTAAGAGGGGAGGCTTTTTACTCTTTTTGAAAATACACCTCTTAAATCTTGGATCTCCCATCAATATATGAACCTCCTTAAAGACCATTTCTAGTGAAGGAGGAGGGCAAATTAACATTGGTAGCTTCTTTACACATTGATCTGTAAGGATTTGTTAAACACTAAGAATCATCACTAATGAATTACTCAAATAATCAATAATAAAATATTCAATTTTGTTCATCAGGTGAAATAATCACTTTTCTAGACTATGTTCCAATATTTCGGGGATAAGAATGGTGGGGCAGCAGGGGTTGTGTTTTGGGGTGTTTTGGATTTCATGCCAAAATTGCTTTACGCAATCCTTCATATGATTTGATTCATGATACATGGTTTGAGAAGGATACACATGATATACCCTTACCCTCTAGTGATAAAATTATGAATGATACTTTATGTGGTGAAGCTACACCTTCATTAATCCTTCATGACATTATTATTCCTTGTGATGATGATGTCCTTCATGTGATATGTTAGGACATAATGCAAAGTTAACATGGCATGAACTCTTTTGGAAGGGTAAGCATGGACTATAAGAACATTGAACTAGCTGGATCTGTTAAGCTTGCCATTTATGAAAGAACCTTTTAAAAGGTTAACCTTAATTAGGTAAGGTTATGTTTCAGTGTGGTTGTTTGTGCAACAATGTGTAAATTAATGTTATTGAAGGATAAATCTAACTATAATATACTAACATTTTAATAACCATGAGAGCTGGGACTAACAATTAGACTAAAAACTTGACAAACAATACAACTTGGACACATGTAGGACTTGGAAAATGGAAAAGAATATAATTAAATGTGGAAAACAATGAAAAAGTGGTATTAGTTGCACCTATATAGAGAAGTGGTTTAGAGGTTGGTTAGGGGAATTATTTAGGGTTTAGAGGTTTAGGGTTGCTCGGGTTTAGGGGTTTAGGGTTTACAGTTTAAAGAGAGATAGAGAGAGGGGACTGATAGAGTTTGGGAGAGATAGAGGAGACAAAGGGGAGAGATAGGAGATAGAGAGTGAGAGACATGTCCAAAGACATAGAGAGAGAGAGATTGAGAGGTAGAGGGATGATAGAGATAGGGAGATAGAGGTTTAGGGTTGCTTGGGTTTAGGGGCATTATTTAGGGTTTAGGGTTTATGGTTTTGGGGTTAGGGGTTAAGGTTTAGAGGTTTAGGGTTTAGGGTTTAGAGAGAGATAAAGGACCAATAGGGAGATATAGAGGAGTTTGAGGGGAGAGATAGGGATATAAAGAGTGAGGGACATGGCAAGAGACATAGGGAGAGAGATTGAGAGGTAGAGGGACAAAGGTGAGAGGGAGATAGGGGAGAGATAGGGAGATAGTGGTTTATGGTTACTTGGGTTTAGGGTTTAGGGGTTTGTGGTTTAGGGTTTCTTAGGTTTAGGGGTTAGGGGTTAGGGTTTAGGGGCATTATAATTTAGGGTTTAGGATTTATTGTTTAGGGGTTAGGGGTTAGGTTTAGAGGTTTAGGGTTTTGGATTTAGGGTTTATGGAGAGAGAGGAATGATAGGGAGATATAGAGGAGTCTGAGGGGAGGGATAGGGAGATAGAGAGTGAGGGACATGGCTAGAGACATAGGGAGAGAGATTGAGAGGTAGAGGGACACAGGTGGTAGGGAGATAGGGAAGAGATAGGCAGATAGTGGTTTAGGGTTACTTGGGTTTAGGGTTTAGGAGTTTGGGGTTTAAGGTTTAGGGGTTTAGGGTTTCTCAGGTTTAGGGGTCAGGGGTTAGGGTTTAGGGGCATTATTTAGGGTTTAGGATTTAAATTGTTTAGGGGTTAGGGGTTAGGTTTAGAGGTTTAGGGTTTTGGATTTAGGGTTTATAGAGAGAGGAATTATAGGGAGATAGAGAGAGGAGATGGAGGAGAGAGATAAGGAGATAGAGAGTGAGGCACATGGCTAGGGACATAGGGAGAGAGATCAAGAGAGGTAGAGGGATGATAGAGATAGGGAGATAGGGGAGAGATAGGAAGATATAGGTTTAGAGTTGATTGGATTTAGGGTGTACCTGGATTTAGGGTTTCTTAGTTTTGGAGATAGCTAGATAGAAAGAGAGAGGAGACAGATAGGGAGAGATAGAGGTGACAAAGGGGAGAGATAGGGAGATAGAGAGTGAGCGATATGTCTAGAGAAATAGGGAGAAGGATTGAGAGGTAGAAGGATGATAGAGATAGGGAGATAAGGGAGAGATAGGAGATAGAGTTTAGGGTTACTCATGTTTAGGGTTTAGGGGTTAAGGTTTAGAGGTTTAGGGTTTAGTGTTTAGAGAGAGAGGACCAATAGGGAGATATAGAGTGAGGGACATGGCTAAAGCATAGGGAGAGAGATTGAGAGGTAGAGGAATGATAGTGATGGGGAGATAGTGAGATAGGGAGATAGAGCTTGATAGAGGTTTAGGGTTTCTTGGGTTTAGTGTTTAGGATTTAGGGGTTTATGGTTTCTCAAGTTTAGGGTTTAGGGGTTAGGAAACAGGGGTTAGGGGTTAGGTTTAATCATGCATCCCAGTCATTCCCCTATCATTCCTATATATCCTATCTCTCCCCTCTATCTTTCCCTCTCCCTTATCAATGAAGCAAATGGAAACAACAAAACTAGGACTCCCTTTCTTAGGTTTAGGGTTTAGAGCTTAGGGGAATTATTTAGGGTTTATGGTTTAGGGGTTAGGGTTTAGTATTTGGAAGAATTATTTAGGGTTACTTGGGTTTAGGGTTTAGGGGCATTATTTAGGGTTTACGGTTGCATGTCAAAAGTAGTCTCTCTCTCTCTCTAAATCCGTAAACCCTAAATAATGGCCCTAATCCCTAACCCCTAACCCGCATCTACCTCTCTCCTGTATCTACCTCTCTCCTGTATCTATTCAAAAGTGCGTTTAAAATACTATGAGATACCTTAGTATAAGTAAATCATATAAAAATCAAATATATATATCATCATAATCCTATATAAATTTTGATAGTATTTTATAGCTAAAATGCCTAAATATCATCATAATCCTTTATAAATTTGCTTGTATTTTATAGCTAAAATGCCTAAATATCATCATAATCCTTTATAAATTTGTTTGTATTTTATAGCTAAAATGCCTAAATACTTAAAATGTATGCAATGCTAAAATAATAAAATTAAAAAAATGAATAAAATAGGGAAAAAGAAAACGGACATCCGTTTTGGAAACGGATATCCATTTTGGAGATCATAAAAAACAAAAAAAGACTATGTTTTTGCAAACCCGCGGCTTGCAAAAATGCAGTCTCATCTTCAAAAAATGGATATCAGAGCTGAGTAACGGATATCCGATCCAAAGAGGTAAGATTTCATGCATTTTTTTTGGTTTGTTTTGTATTTTCAAGCAATTTTTTTGGTTTTTATGCTAAGCGGGTATGTTTTATAATTTAATTAGGTAAAATGGATGCACAAAATGAAAACCCAAACCCTCCACCACCAAACCCTCCCCCTCCAACAGTAGAAGAGAATATTCAATGAAATATTGATCATATAAGCAGGATCATAGAAATGTATTGCCGCCACCATCGATTATTTATAATGACATCAAATTTAGAGGGAATCATTAATCATATTCAAACCTTGTCCACCCAACACGAATCATTTCGGCAATGGCGAGAAGCCAAGAAGGCCGAATATGCTGACGGTTTGTCATATGAGGAAGTTAAAGATTTAGAGATTACAAAAACTATGTTAGCCCAACACTTTGTCAATCCTAAAACTGGATTGCATGTTGATGTCCGTAAGCCCAAATTTTCAATCAAATGGTGTATTCATGAGGGCATTAGTCAAAACTTTTAGGATTGTTGGTGGATGGTTTTTGATAAACCACCCAACAACAATTTAGATGTGCCTTTGTATTTCCTCCGTAAACTCTATGCAGAGTTCATCACGGGTCAACATGTTAATTATTTTGATTTTAGAGAGTTTCAAGGAGTGGGAAAAGGAATGCCTCAAGATAGACCTGGGGCAATTAGACAAGTACAAGGTCCCTATATTCCCCCTCCTGCTATCCCTTCTCCACCCCCAATGCAACACCCAGATGTTGTTGCAAATGCAACACAACAGGGCCTTAGTGCCATACACTCTTTGACCGAGCATTTGATTATACAGACATCTCAGTTTGCACAGGCACATGATGAAGGTGATGATATTGGATCACCTAGTACTACTAGACCGTCATCATCCAGACATATATGTGTGCCCCATCATTGCATTTCTTGCAATCATTTATGCTTGGGTCCTATTATGGAGAGTAGTGAGCCACCGTTGAACACACCAGAGTATGATCTCCATTCACGAGATGAGGCAATGGGGTCTAGAACTCAAGCTGAGGGGTCAGGGACAAGAGTAGAAGCTACCGGATCAGTAAACATTAGAGAAGGAGAAATGCATGAGCAATCTTTTGTGCAGGTAAAATTTAAAGTTAAATTTTATGGTCTATTCCATTTGAATATATAAACAACTTTATTAGTACTAATGTATCTAAGTGGGATAACAGTTGATGACAGAGGAGGAGTTGACAGAAGTTCATCATGGAACTTTGTCTACTATCCAATTTGGCTTGGACTTGCCAGTATAATTTGTTGTACACATTAACTTTTTTTTTATGCATTTATTTCTTTGTGAGTAATTATATATTAATTTATATTTTGATGTTAATTTTATTTTATAGTCAATCAAAAATGTGAATGATGTGGCATCTTTGCCAATAGTCTTTTCTCGAACTCCTGATCGACCCAAGGGACTATCATTTGCAGAACAGCTTTCTCAACGCTAACAAAGGGTGGAGGTAATTTGATTGAATTGTACTTTAATTGATAATTTAGAAAACTTAAATATTTGATTATAGTCATTTAGAGTCTTACATTCTTGTCCTTTTTAATTGATGCAGGAGGCCTCGATGGTGGTATGTGCTTGTTTTCTAGTAGATAAGTTTTTGTGTAGTGCATTTCCTATTTTAAATGTATGCATTTCCTATTTTGTTTAATAATTATATATTAATTTATTTCAATGTTACTTTGCTTTTATGTAGTCTGTTGAGATTGTGAGTGATGTGCCACCTTTGCCATCATGCTTCACTAGGACACCTGATCGTCTTAAGAGAAAATCATTTGCAGAACGATTGTCCGAACAACAACATAGAGTCGAGGTAATTAAATTGAATTTTTCTAAATAATTGATAGTTTATCTAGTGGTCTTATAGTTGATTGTAGTGATTTAGGTGTATGTTAATAAATGAAAGTTCTTAATTGTAGTAGATAAGAATCTATTTACTAACTTTAACTTATTTTTATTTACTATTGAAGAGATTAACCAAATTTGTGTTTTGACTTGTTAATGCAGGAAACTTCACCTCCATCAATTACTAGACATTTTGGTACAAAGAGGACACTTTTTCAGGATCCATCACAGATTATGGATCTATCACAGATTGAGGGTCAAGTGGACTTGTAGTAGTTGATGTAGCTATTTGGCATGTAGATTGTATATAGATTTTGAGACATGGCATATGCCACATTTTGTAAAAAATATTTTGAGTTGGCATATTTGCCAAATTTTTGTATATGTCTACCATTATGGACTAGATTTTAATGTATATACACCTTGATATACAATATAATTTAAATTCCTTATGTGCAAGTCATGATACTTCCCATGATGCCATACATTATGATGATAGTTCTTTAGTCCATTGATGATATGTTTAGCATTGAGAATGGTTTTAGATCAAGAGAATGGTTTTAGATCAATAAAATCAATATGAAAAAATTCTTTATATATGCCCTAATCAAATAAGGTCATGATAAACCATTTCATCATGTATTTAGTCTTCATCTTGTCAAATTTTGTAAATATGTCAAAGTTGTCATATGAAAAATGTAAAAAAAATGCAAAAGTATGGAAGATGAATAGTCAAGTACTCAAGAGTCAGTTGGACACTATTGGTTTCCCTCAAATCATGTATAAATATGCATAAACCTTCATGGAAAAGGCATTGGAGATGTATTGAAAACATTTTGAAGATGAATTGAAGACATGTTTGAATGAAATTAATGTCAAGAAACTGTATGTCAAGGACACTGGGGGCACATTACAAACATAAAAAACTTACATCTTGGGGGGAGGTGCCAATAAGGCCAATAAGGATACTATTTCATTTGGGTGTGTGTGTGTATGCAAATCCCATTTATGGCCGAGAAGCTCTCTATTTACTATTATTTACACATCAGAGTATGACTATCCTAAAACAACATCGTGTATATGCTCATAAAAGCCATCAAACTCTGAGAATAAACTCGTCATTAGATAAGGAGTGGAAGGCTAAAGTCACATTCCCAAAAACCTCTTAAAATCACATGTATCCTCTTATGAAAACTAGGGTCTTTGCCGATACATTGTTCCGTAAGAGCAAAGTCACTTAAGATCCTAAGAGCAAAAACCTTGCCAGGTGCCATATTTTTTGTTCCGCTCACCGTGGGGTCGAATGGACTACACCAATGCGTCGGGGTTGGGGGGTAAATGCTAGGGGAGGTCTCATTTCGTGCGCCAAGCGTCCCAGTCATTCCGGGCAAGAGGCTACCGACAAAGTCCCTTAAGATCCCTGAGACCAAAAAACTGCCAAACTTTGACTGGGCAGTTCTCAAAATTTGTGATAGTTGGGAATGCTCTGTTTGGACCTACAGGTGCATGTGACATCCTTCCACAATAACCTCTCTTGTTTTTGGTCAACTCCATTCCGTTTGACCGTGCCGAAATCAAACGCATTGTTGCAAAATGCTTCAATTTGATGTAGTGGAAAGGTGCTAGGTGTGACATTTTTCATTCCATAGCTCGTGTGGTCGAACAAACTGTGCCAACGCATCGGGGTGGGGGGAGTAAGTGCTAGGGGAGGTCTCGTTTTGTGCGCCAAGCCTCCCAGTCATTCCGGGCAAGAGGCTACCGGCAAAGTCCCTTAAGATCCCTAAGACCAAAAAACTGCCAAACTTTGACGGGGCAGTTCTCAGAATTCATGATAGTTGGGAATGTTCTATTTGGACCTATAGGTGCACGTGGCCTCCTTCCACAATAACCTCTCTCATTTTTGGTCAACTCTATTCTGTTTGACCGTGTTGAAATCAAACGCATTGGCGCAAAATGCTTCAATTTGATGTAGTGGAAAGGTGCTAGGTGCGACATTTTTCATTCCATAGCTCGTGGGGTCGAATGGACTGCGCCAACGCGTTGGGGTGGGTGGGTAAATGCTAGTGGAGGTCTCGTTTCGTGTGCCAAGCATCCCAGTCATTCCGGGCAAGAGGCTACTGGCAAAGTCCCTTAAGATCCCTAAGACCAAAAAACTGCCAAACTTTGACCAGGCAGTTCTCGAAATTCATTACAGTTGGAAATGCTCTGTTTGGACCTACAGGTGCACGTGGCATCCTTCCACAATAACCTCTCTCATTTTTGGTCAACTCCATTCCGTTTGACCGTGTTGAAATCAAACGTATTGGCACAAAATGCTTCAATTTTATGCAGTGGAAAGGTGCTAGGTGCGACATTTTTCATTCCATAGCTTGTGGGGTTGAACGGACTCTGTCAATGCGTCGGGGTGGGTGGGTAAATGCTAGTGGAGGTCTCATTTCGTGCGCCAAGCGTCCCAGTCATTCTGGGCAAGAGGCTACCGGCAAAGTCCCTTAAGATCCCTGAGACCAAAAAACTATAAAACTTTGACTGGGTAGTACTCAAAATTTGTGATAGTTGGGAATGCTCTGTTTGGACCTATAGGTGCATGTGACATCCTTCCACAATAACCTCTCTTGTTTTTGGTCAACTCCATTCCATTTGACCATGCCGAAATCAAATGCATTGTTGCAAAATGCTTCAATTTGATGTAGTGGAAAGGTGCTAGGTGCGACATTTTTCATTCCATAGCTCATGTGATCAAACAAACTGTGCCAACGCGTCAGGTTGGGGGGGTAAGTGCTAGGGGAGGTCTCGTTTCGTGTGCCAAGCGTCCCAGTCATTCCGGGCAAGAGGCTACCGGCAAAGTCCCTTAAGATCCCTGAGACCAAAAAACTACCAAACTTTGACAGGGTAGTTCTTAGAATTTGTGATAGTTGAGAATGTTCTGTTTGGACCTACAGGTGCATGTGGCATCCTTCCACAATAACCTCTCTTGTTTTTGGTCAACTCCATTCCGTTTGACCGTGTTGAAATCAAACGCATTGGCGCAAAATGCTTCAATTTGATGCAGTGGAAAGGTGCTAGGTGCGACATTTTTCATTCCATAGCTCGTGGGGTCAAATGGACTACACCAACGCGTCAGGATGGGCGGGCAAATGCTAGTGAAGGTCTTGTTTTGTGCGCCAAGCGTCCCATTCGTTCTAAGTTGTAAGCTACCGGCAAAGTCAAAAGTTGCTAGGATTGAAATTTTGCATTCCACAGGTCCTGGGGCCGAACGGTTTGCACCAACACGTCGGGGTGGGCGAGTAAATGCTAGGGGAGGTCTCGTTTTGTGTGCAAAGCATCCCAGTCCTTCCGAGCTGTAAGCTACCGGCAAAGTCACTTTACCGGTAGCTTACAGCTCGGAAGGGCTGGGATGCTTTGCACACAAAACAAGACCTCCCCTAGCATTTACTTGCCCACCCCGACGTGTTGGCGCAAACCATTCGGCCCCAGGACCTGTGGAATGCAAAATTTCAATCCTAGCAACTTTTGACTTTGCCGGTAGCTTACAACTCGGAACGACTGGGACGCTTGGCACATGAAACGAGACCTCCACTAGCATTTACCTGCCCACCCCAACACGTTGGCATAGTCCGTTCGACCCCATGAGCTATGGAATGAAAAATGTCGCACCTAGCACCTTTCCACTGCATCAAATTGAAGCATTTTGCGCCAATGCGTTTGATTTCGGCACGGTCAAACGGAATGGAGTTGACCAAAAATGAGAGAGGTTATTGTGGAAGGATGCCACATGCACCTGTAGGTCCAAACAGAACATTCCCAACTATCACAAATTCTGAGAACTGCCCTGTCAAAATTTGGTAATTTTTTGGTCTTAGGGATCTTAAGGGACTTTGCCGGTAGCCTCTTGCCCGGAATGACTGGGACGCTTGGCGCACAAAACGAGACCTCCACTAGCATTTACCCACCCACCCTGACGCGTTGGCATAGTCCGTTCGACCCCATGAGCTATGGAATGAAAAATGTCGCACCTAGCACCTTTCCACTGCATTAAATTGAAGCATTTTGCGCCAATGCGTTTGATTTCAACACGGTCAAGTGGAATGGAGTTGACCAAAAATGAGAGAGGTTATTGTGGAAGGATGCCACATGCACCTGTAGGTCCAAACAGAACATTCCCAACTATCATGAATTTCGAGAACTACCCCGTCAAAGTTTGGCAATTTTTTGGTCTCAGGGATCTTAAGGGACTTTGCCAGTAGCCTCTTGCTCGGAATGACTGGGATGCTTGGCGCATGAAACGAGACCTCCACTAGCATTTAGCCGCCCACCCCGATGCGTTGACACAGTCCGTTCGACCCCACGAGCTATGGAATGAAAAATGTCGCACCTAGCACCTTTCCACTGCATCAAATTGAAGCATTTTGTGCCAATGCGTTTGATTTCAACACGGTCAAACAGAATGGAGTTGAGCAAAAATGAGAGAGGTTATTGTGGAAGGATGCCATGTACACCTGTAGGTCCAAACAGAGCATTCCCAACTATCATGAATTCTGAGAACTACCCGGTCAAAGTTTGGCAGTTTTTTGGTCTTAGGGATCTTAAGGGACTTTGCTAGTAGCCTCTTGCCCGAAATGACTGGGACGCTTGGCACATGAAATGAGACCTCCACTAGCATTTAGCCGCCCACCCCGACGCATTGGCATAGTCTGTTTGACCCCACGAGCTGTGGAATGAAAAATGTCGCACCTGGCACCTTTCCACTGCATCAAATTGAAGCATTTTGCGCCAATGCGTTTGATTTCAACACGGTCAAATGGAATGGAGTTGACAGAAAATGAGAGAGATTATTGTGGAAGGAGGCCACATGCACCTGTAGGTCCAAACAGAACATTCCCAATTGTCACGAATTCTAAGAACTGCCCCATCAAAGTTTGGCAGTTTTTTGGTCTTAGGGATCTTAAGGGACTTTGTCGGTAGCCTCTTGCCCGGAATGACTGGGACGCTTAGCGCATGAAATGAGACCTCCCCTAGCATTTACCCCCCCACCCCGACGCATTGGCGCAGTCCGTTCGACCACACGATGAAGAGAACAAAAAATATTATTCCAGTTGACACATTCTCAATCATTGACATGGATGATATCTCAGTACTATTCCTTTAGGCACAATATGAGCTTCCAATGGAAGGCGCAATTGTGAGGTTAGAGATGATGAAAAGTGTGCCTCATTCATAGTCATGTTTTACTTGTCTTCAATGATGATTCCTTGATTCAACTTAATCCTTTGATAATACATTTTAACCTCCTTGTGAAAGCGCACTTTCAAGGTTGCTTGAGCAAGAGCTAGCGCCTCAACATCGAGGCGCACTTTTGGTGTTCTAGAAGCATGAACTAGCACCTCAAATAGTAAGGCACTCATTCTAGGTTGTTTATTCAATAATTGGCACTAGTCACATATGGTGTAGAGAGGTAGATGTGCGCCCAAGTCATCATTTGATGCCTTCAATAACTATAAACTCCTTTGATGATGCATTTTATCCTTCCTATTCACTATCTAGCCTTAGGCGCACATTTTAGGTTGATCAATCATAATCTAGTGCCCTAAGTACCAAGGCGCACTTTTAGATTAGTTTGATAAAGGATTAGCACCTTCATTTCTAGGCGGAAGTTTGGAGTTGAAATACATCAAAATAACAAGTTTCTTCATCACTTCAAACATATTTAACACTTTGAAGATCTCCAATGCATGATTGAATATCAAGAAACCAATGTATCATTTCATGAAGGTCTTAAGTGTTGTAAATATGCATCTTCTTATTCAATCATATGTTGTAAATGAAGGAATGCAATGATTGCAATATGTGTACAAAACGAATTTTTTGATAAGGATTGAAAGGAAATGTTAAGAAAATGCAATTGGCGGGTGTAAATCCAAAGTGTGGAAGCATAGACAAGGCATGTGAATAGTTTGGCATGACACCTCAAAGAGATGCTATCTCATGGAATGCAATGATTGCAAGATATGCACAAAATGGATTTTTTGAAAAGGCTTTAGAAACTTTGAAGCAAATACAATTGGAACGTTTAAAACCAAATTCCATAACCTGTGCAAGCATTCTCCCTACTTGTGCCAAATTAGGATCTTATATATACATATATGCACATAATGTCATGAAAATAATGTATAGTGTATATATCAAGCCATATAGGCATGTACAAATAAAACCATATGGGTATATACAATGATATACATCGATAACATACAAAAGTATGTTTACAAAGCCAAATACACATATGTAACAAAATGTCCCAAAATCAAATCTCCTATGGATTGCTATCAAATAATCTATGGCTCTTGCTAGGCCATGAAGATGGTGAACCAGTCAATGACTCATCTTCCATCGCTCATCGACTAGACCTCCTCGATAGAGATTTTTGAATTTCCACCTATTAATACAATCAAACAACGTGCACATTAATATAGAATTTAATATTCAAAATATATAACATGACATAAGTAATCAATCACTCACCACCAATTGGTGATCCCTTTTGATCATTTGTTGTCTCTCTTCTTCTATAAAGCTAGATGGGTAGGGGAGGTGATGTCCTGTGAGAAGCATGAACAAGCAGATTTAAAAGTAAACATGAATATCATAAATATGTACATTAAATGCTGCGCTTATTGTAGGACTGTTCTAGTACTATTTTAGGACTGTTGTAGGATTGTTGTAGTTAAAACTATCCTAGTAGACATGTATAGGACTGTTATAGGACTGTCATCTCATGGAATACAATGATGGCAAGATTACTATCAAGATTAGTATGAAGATTAATTATGACTATTATAGGACTTTTATAAGAATGCAAAGTAAGGAAGCATAGGCAAGGCACATGAATTGTTTGGTGGAATACCTCAAAGAAATGAGAATTTTGTCAGATGTTGTAGTTGCAATTGCCATGTGACACATGTATGTAATATGTGAAAGCATAGACAAGGCACATGAACTATTTGGCAAAAGACATCAAATACATATCATCTCATGGAATGCCTTATGTAGAAAAGGGTACAAATGTGCAATATTAAGAAATATAAATGAGAAATAAAAATCATACCTCGAGAATAGTCAAAATAACCTACGATGCCATACAAAATAATTTACGATGCCATGCAAAATAATCTACGATGCCATCTAAAATAATTTTATTTGCTATCCTGTATAGTCAAAAGCATGCATTATAGTTATTAAAGTAACAAGATTTTTAATAAAACAATTCTAAAAAATAGAAAAAAATAAGAACAAGTTAAGATAACAAATGTCATACCTGTCCATCTAGAAGTTTAAATGCTAGTCAAGCGTACCTGAGGGGTCATCTCTTACCTTCAAAGTATCCAATATTGCTTCATGATCAGCATTACTAATTGTCCATAGTTCTTTTGATTTTGGTTTTCCACAATGCTTTAGTAACTTGACATTTGTTGCTACAACTAGGTGAGAATACATCAATATGGTTTTATGCTTCTCAAAGTCTTCAAAGGCCAGGATGCCATTCTTTTTAACCATATATGTTCGTAACCAAGTCCCAGCAATAACAACTGATCTTGTAGGATATGTGAACCCATCATCATCTATCATAGGTTGTGTTAGCTTTTGTTTTCCCTGTACACATCGTGCCAACCAATAGTCTGACCTCTCTTCATTTCCATGTGGTGCAACAACTGCATAAACATGACTTGGCTGTACAAGGTCTGGAGATGTTCATAGTCAAATGAGCTCTCCATGTCATTGACGGAAGATGATTGACCTTCATATAAAGGGATTAAATATTGTGGAATCCATGCATCTACCCACTCACTTGACTCACAATTGTTCCAATCACATTTAATACAACTCTGACAAAAACAAGCTAATTCTCGTGTCCAAATAGTCCATGTACTTGCATTTGAGCTTTGAAATGAATGCATCTTTGATGATTCACTGATTCTCTAACATTCCAATTTCTCTATCGCTATCCCATCATCAACCAACCAAAAGAACCTGCGCACTTCATAATCAAGAGCCACTCCTCGTGACAATGCATAGTTACACCACTTAACAATGGAATCTGCATCATTGAAAGTAGCACCACCTCTAATCTTTAGTTGTTCTTTAAAAAGAGCTCTCTTCACGCATGCACCTGCTCCATCATGTTCACCTTTTTCGTGCCTGGCTTCAAAAAAATTCCAAATATGAGGTATACCCTTCTCTACATGCATTTTGCTTAACCAATAGAAATTATGAGCATTCTTGAATTGACCAGTGCAATTATCTGACCAAATGAGATGTTGATCTATTTTAATATCTTTTTCTTGCAAGAACCCATAAAATTGCTGAAAACAATATTGCACAAACTTTGCTGAATGAGATTGATCATCACTCATGTAAAAATGGTATTCTCTGACAATCTTCCTGTTCTCTTCTATACTCTCGGGGGCATGTCTTTATGTGATGTGAACAAAAATAGCAATCTAAATAGAATTGTAGTACTGGGATTGAACTTCATTTTGGGGTTGCAATGTATAGTTTTCTGCAAAATCAACTACAGAGACAATAGTTCCAATTGGGAAAGAGTCTTTACACATCCTGAACTATTGATCTAACCATCAAGACCTGTGGCTATGTCTGACATACTTGTAGAAAAGATTTTTCTTAAAATCATCAATAAAATCAGCAATACTTACCTCTCTTACAATCAACTCACAGCTAGAACCTTCACCTCCACTTTTCAAATTGTATTTCACTGTCTCATATCTCTTTTTATCAACCATTCTCTTTCCAAAATCATGCTCATTGCCCTCATGAAAACATGATAAAAACTTTGATAACCCACCACATTGTAAACACTTTTCATTTAAACAATCATTCTTGTAGAACATGCAACCATCATCTCTAATACATAAAAATAAATCCAATAAGTCCCTAGATGACTTTGGTAGTTGAATTGCACCACACTCCTGTAACATTTCGTTAGTGTGCAAAGTAGAATGAATATTGCATAATAATTCATGGTACATAGAAAATTCTACATGGTATTTGCAACAACATGTATTACGAACTTTAAGAGGAACACAATAAAATGGCTTAAGAGATTCAAATGCTCTTTGTGAGATTGTCATACCTGGGTGAGTTTCACAATATTGTTTGTACAATGTTGTTTGGCTACATTCCAAGTAATGTTTAGGATGTGGTGTGTGGTCTTTATCACCAATTCTTAACTTTACAACATCTTTTGCATTCGGTGATACCCTAGAGTTAGTGTGCCAAAATCATTCAATTTCTTCCTTTGTGCTATCAATTAGCTTCTTGTCAACTCGTGAAAGCCTACCACTGAAAGCCCAAGTATCATTGGCAACAGGACTATCTAGCCTTGATCTTAATGCTAGTGCTTTTGACAATGTTTTACGATTCAATCTTAAGTCAACACAAGTTTGCCTCATTAATCAAGCATTTCTTAATTGTTTGCTTACTATTGAGGCTGTTATTATGCTACGGGCAGCTCTTTTATCTTTCTCCTTGCTACTCTTTCCAATAGAATTGAGTGCATTGAAAAGGCTTCTTACAACAATTTTATTCCGATCGGACACTTTGTTTAACCGAATCTTTAATTTCTTTAGTAAAGGTCTCATTTTGTACATCTTTAATAATTGCACAAAAAGTTGGCATTGTTTGGTTAATGTTTTCTTCTCAAAGTATTCATTGAAGAGTTTTGTAGCCCACAACCGAACCGTTCGTGATGACCTCTTGCCTTCAAGTTTTTCCATTATGTTCTCATCAATTTCAAGTAACCATTTTGGGGTTTTTGGGTGTTTTCCAATTTCATCACGGTTATTCTCTTCTTGACAAATGTCCTCTCTTCTTATGAAATTTGGAGATACATTGATTGTTCTTGTTTCATCCATGTTTTCAACCTCATCAATTTTATCAACAAATAGATTATGGAGTGCAATTTCAATATCATGATGTCCATATCCACTTTCTTCAAGTGCACGTCTTCGTTTTTCTTCTTCTTCTTTGTCCATGGTATTGCTATTATGAATAGGTGTTTCATAACATTTTTCAATATTTTCATTTGCAATATCATGGTGAATTTCATTCTTATCTAACATTTCATTATAATCAAAATTAACATCTTCAATTTGCATGTTATTAGATGGTAAAGAAGAAGATTCACCTTGATTAGCATCCACCAAACCCACCCTTCCAATCCTCTTCCTTTCCCTATCTTTTTTCCTAATTGCTTCAATTTCCTCCAATGTAACTTTCCTCCTCCTTTTTGCTTTACGACGACTATTGCTCCCCATTAGGGGAACAAAAATATCACCCTTATGATTGTAACAAGAAAATTGTGTCTCCAAAAGTGCATAAAAATATTCCTTTCACTGTCATAGCTAGAAATCACAAGTATTTCGACAGCAGATGGTCTTTGGTTGTGGAAGTCGGGCCCAGCAATATTCCTTTTGTCTTTTTTTTGCTTTTCCATAAACATTGAAATTAGATGGTAATTCACAAGTTTATTGAATAATACAATGAATCCCTAGTCTAGAATCCAGATGTACATAATAAATCGGATATCTATTTTGTAGTAGGCATATGGACGTTGCAAGTGTCGGTTGCAAAGAATTGGGTTTTCCAAAATGGATATCTATTTTCAAAATAGATATCCATTTTGGAAAACCCAATTCTTTGCAACCAACACTTGCAACGTCCATATGCCTACTACAAAATAGATATCGATTTATTATGTACATCTGGATTCTAGACTAGGGATTCATTGTATTATTCAATAAACTTGTGAATTACCATCTAATTTCAATGTTTACACACTAATCCACCTAGGTATCAACTTAATAAAGCTCTGGATATAAGCCATTATTTGATTTTAGGCTATCATCAAATGAGAAGCTTCTAAAGGCAAAAATGTTGTCCCGAAAGAAGACTCAATGTTATTCGTAAAGACATTAGATTGTTAAAATACAAATTCGAGGTTAGATATTCCTTACTCTATTTTAGTATAGAGAAGCAAAATTGCAATATATGACTATCCTAGGAATTAGAATGGTTGATCATAGGATATTCATGGCATTTTGATATTAATGGATGGATTGATGGATGTTTAGGGAGTTTAAGTTTAAATGTAATGTATGAGAATTCTTATTTATGAAGGATCTAATATGTCTTATGTCTTATTTGCAGGCCATTCAAGAAAGAAATGAAAAGATACCAAGGACTATCATAACACCTATTATAATTAGGTGCATCAAAGGATTGTCATCCAGGACCTTACCAATATGGGAAGTTATCAAAACCATGTCATGTTTAAAATTAAAGGCTTTATCACCTCTTTGCCCCTATAGGCCTATTAGAACAATAGGTCACATTTTATTCATATACCGGGGTTGAGAATAAACACTAAGCATTTGTAGTTATGGCAAGTGTAAATGGAAATAGATCACAACTTTAGACAATCTATCCTCTCCTAGATTGCACTGACTGAGTGGAAATTAAAAATTCCCTATTAATGTCCTTTATATACTGAAGGTATGGGTGAGAAAGGTAAACTTTGTATGTTGTAGACAAGTGATGCAGAGCAACACAGCAAAAGCTTACAAACAAGGTGTAAAATACCCATTAACCCACCAATTGCTCAAATAGCTTTTAAAATATCCTTCCCAAGGTCCAAATGAGACTGAAATACACTCTTTCTTTACTATTAGTAAGACATTTCTAATGTCTCATCGAACTATGCTTTACATGTTCTTCCTTTCTCTATTGTCGGCTAGACTTATCATTATCGGTAACCCTCAAATTTGTTAGCCCGATGTGGGACCTCTTGCCGATGTGTAGAATCCATCGCTCAGGCTTATGCTGTCGGTGTGACTCCTCCGTTGTTCTCCGATATGTATAATAGGATGGATCAAAGTAATTAGCATGCTCCCTTCAAAATAAAGACATGAGAATAGAGCACTTGTGAGATGGTTATTGTAAAGGGATAAATCAATTAGAGACATGCAGTTTCCTAGAGAATTTGGAATGCTTCCGCTCAGGCGATTGTAGGACAAACAAAGATGTTCTAACTTCCCCAGACCACCAATTGAGGGAGAATTATGGCCACCACTCTATTGGTATGTTTCTTGTACCAAACACTGGTCCAGAAGCACACATTTTCTGAATTGGTAGAAGTATAGTTGGAGAAATGTGGTCTCCTCAGCTACTATTATTGTAGGATATGCATAAATGGGTTTGTTGAAAAGGCTTTAGAAATTTTCAAGCAAATGCAATTGGCAAGTGTAAAGCTAGATTCTGCAACCTTTCTCAGCATCCTCTCTACCTCTACCAAAATGGGAGCTTTGGAATAGGGTATGGACATTCATCAAAGCATAATGGAAGTGGGATTTTTATAGATATTCTAGTTGGAAATGCTCTGGTAGACATGTATGGAAAGTGTGGAAGCATAGACAAGACACATGAACTGTTTGAAAAAATGCCTCAAAGAAATGTGGTCTCATGGAATAAGATGATTGCAGGATATATACACACTTACTCCGATGTGAGATTCACCACCCTTATCTATCGGTAAGACCAATACCCTCAGTGAGACTTTTTACTTGCATTCCGATGTTATAACTCTCCCCGATGTGTTTACCATCCATTAGTCATCGGTAAGACTTCTACATCGGTCAGACATTCTCTTCGATTTCCAATATCGTATCTCACACCGAAACAATAAACACCGAACTACACCATCGGCCAGACCGCCTCTATCGGTGACACTTTTCTTCTCACCTCCGAGAGTCCATCTCTTTCCGATGTTCCTTCTGTTGGTGTGACTCCCTCTCATCGGTGTAGTTCTCAACCATTCTTCCGATGTGCCGATAAATAACCCATCGGTGACACTTAATGATTGCCACCCCCATATGACTTGATCTGTGAGATCAATTTTGTCGGCTCAATGGAACTTTGTCTCTCCGATAACTATTGTCAGTCCGATGTCTTCGATTTAGCCTATACATAACATGACTTGTTATAACCGGTCAACTAACGTATCTTTTTCCAATTTTCCTGATATGGCCGGTCAACCTTTGTATCCTTTGACATGTACATTCACCATTTACAACCACGATAAACTATAGCAGGATATACACGAAATGTCCACACATGCATAAACGATATGCCCATGGATTGTATCTTCGGTGAAACAATACCAATGGTCCAAAATATGTTGCTTCTCTTCATCCAAAACCAATGGCACAAAATTTTTCATAGATCAACAAAACGGATATCCGTTTTCAGAACAGATATCCCTTTTTAGAATGGATATCCGTTTTCAGAACAGATATCCATTTCAAGTTGCTTTTACCAAAGCAAAATAGATATCCATCTTGCTTTGGTACAAAGCAAGATGGATATCTGTTTTGATTGTTGACTTTTTATGGATTGTAACGTGTTTTAATGTTTCAGTCTCTTCTTCGAACTTCACCCTTCATGCTGATGACTTTTTTTAATGCAAAATTGATAAAACGAAAAGGGTTTATAGAAAAAATTGTTAGCTTTCTAAAAATATAAGATTTATTTGGTTATCATTTTATTAAATAATTATTAATAATTTTCAATATACCGTGTCTCTGAAATCCTGATGGACACACAGATTGAAAAACATCCATAACTTTCAAACCATTTCACCTTTTTGAGATCCGAAATCTGCGTCAAACTCTATGCTTTTCTAGCTATAGGTTAAAAAAAATAAATTGAATTTTGATTTTTTTTTTATCAAGTTAGGTTGGCTGGAAAATTACTTTTTATTTTAAAAAAAGTCACAGTAAAAAAATCATAACTAATTATTTTATTAGAAAAAAATTTCAAATAAATATGCATCACATCCGGACATGAGTCCTCTACTTATTTTGAAAGTTTAAAAAATATATATATATTTTTACTCATAGTTAGGTTGGCTGGACAGAGACCCACTTTTTATTTTTTTCTGAAAAATTTAATAGCTGTTCATTGAAATATTCAATTTTTACTAAGTAAATTTAGTTTTTTTTTTTTAAATAGTAGCCTATAAACTAGATTCAATTCTTTACAAATTTCATTCTTGCATCTTTTTCAAATTGTATAGATAATCCATTCAAAATTTCACATGAACTTGATAAAGTCTGATTTTTTGTATTTTCATTGCCACTTAGAGGTATAGTTTGGCCCATCATGATCCTGCACATACCCTTAGTTTTCCTATTTGTTCTCTTGTTTCCCTTCTAATCAATAATTTTTCTTAATTCATATGCCTTGATTTCTTTCTAGCTTTCATTCTTATCCTTAGCTTGATTTTTCCTCTTGTTGTATCTCCTCTTTTCTTCTTTAAACCATCCTTCCCTTATCCATATGGGAGGAGAATTTTTTATTATAGAAACTTTGAACAATTCCAAAGAAGCTATTCTTTACATTAAAAATAGGATAGAGGGATTTAGGCTACCTTTGAAAGTATTTTCTAGAAGATTTGCATCTCTTCCTCTAAGAATGAGACCACCTATAGAAGATTGGAAGCCTCTCTATAAATCTCAAATCTTGAATCCCTATAATTGGGCTTTAGCCTCACCCATGTAATATAGGAAGCTTCTAAAGATTTCCTTCCTCTAAAATAATTCTCAATCTAGATCTTCCCTTTCAATCAAGTGGAGTACCCCAAGGATGGAAGAGGAGAAGAAAATACTAAATAATCAGATCATTTAAGGACTCCAATCATAATGATTGCAAAGAAACTTCAAAGCTTCATTTAGGTTCTTTTGGTTTAAAAGCATTTTCATTTGTTTTATTAATTAGATCACTAAAATTTGCCTAAGGAATATAACAATTTGTTGTTGTTTCTTAGTTAGTTTAAAATTTACTTCCTTAGGTAGAGTTAGATTTAAATTAATTTTCACATCTTGCAAATAAATTAGAATTTTCTTTGAAAGCTTTCCTTAAAATTTTTAAAATAAAATAAAACACAGTATAGGTTGCATGCAAGGTCATATAGAAACAATTAGTTGCACATAGTTAATTCGTTCACACTTTTCTTTTAGAAAATACCAAAAAGAAAAGAAAAGTAGGATAAGTTATTTTATGCATGCATTTAGATTAATCCACTTAGTTAAAACCTCTCAACTTCTAAGAGTGTAAAACAAGAAGATGGAAGCCCTTGATATAATCATGAGAAATTCAACAAACATTAAACTGACCAACAACCAAGCAAGAATAACAACTTAAATAGAGCAAGAAATCATGTAAGCATGCCAAAATGATTCTCTTAAGTTTCGTATCTCTTACTTGGCCTTTAATGCCAAATGTGTATAGGGATCAAGGAAGACTAGTTTGAGGTCCAATCTTTGATGAAATTCAAGAGAACCAACCCTTTCTTTGGAAAAATTAAGAATATAATGAATAAATACTAATAAGAGAATAGTCTCACACAAGAGAGAAAATTCTCTTAAGAGAACTCATTGAACTTATTGACACCAAAATTGTAATAATAATGCTTTGATGAGCTACAAGATGACACCCAAACATACTAGACGTTCCACATCCAACCCCAAAAATCAACACCAAAGTCCACAACTAGGCACTCCTTCCTTGAAATGAACCAAGTGATGTGAAGCCCACTTAAAATGATCATACTACTGCTATCCATAAGATCCTCCTTCCATGCAAAGAGAGTGATCAGTCAGATTCTCCATTACTTGGCTAGTTTTTCCTAAAGGGGTAGGAGTGATTTCATCAATGTCATTCGGAAGGGTGTAACACATGTGCCATTTTGATTCCACCTCATTCACTTTAGTTATGAGTATCTTCTAGAATATCACAAATTTTGGTGAATGCAATGTGAAGAGAAAATCCTTCTGGACAAGCTCTTTCATTTCCATCTTTCTTTTCATCCTTCTTTTCTCCTCCATCTCTTATCATCCCATTTATTCTATAATACCCATGGTCACCCTAAACATGTCAAGACTGATAGCATAACAAAGACAAGGTCACCTACATGAAACTAGCTCTTCATCATTCAATTAACACATCCATTTTGTTTTGATGGTGCCTATTTCAAATAGGTATGATTATGCAGACAATGACTTGGAAGGTGGGCGAAAGGAATTGCACAACTTTATCACTTCCAAAAACCCACCTTGGAGTTGAGATACCATTCTCTAGACAAAATTTGATCAAGGTAGACACAATGAGTGCTAGTTTAGTCAGAAATCCATTGATAGGGAAATCCCATAACAAACTATAGAGACACGACCACCTAATCAACATTGAAGAGAGTCATTTAGAAAGAAAGTTAGAAGATTTCCAAGAAGCTAGAGAGGCCTTCCATATAAATTTTCAAAATAAACAGACTACAACACTACAAGGGTTATTAAAAAAAATTCTTGAAGAAAGAACTGATGTGGCTACTCAATCCCCACACATTGAACAAAACCCACCTTGGAATGGAGAAATATGAAACATAGGAGAAACCACCTTTGAAGTGCTTATAGCCACCAGAGTCTAATAAATCAAGACTCTTGAAACTAGGGGTGCTAAGAAACCAACACATAACTTGACTCAAGAAATTAAAAGACCAAGGTCTTTACAACACTAGGCTCACATGAACCCTTTTCTATAGAGACAATTGAACAAAACCAAAGGGTAGACAACCTGTACCCCTATGTTAAATTCTACATGTGTAATAGAACAACAAGGATTTCATGCCTCCCTTGCCCTCATCATTCAACATGGTAAACTTAAATCAATCAAGTGGGATACCTGTAATATACAATCAAACTCCAACAATCCCAATAGATTTCAAAATCTAAATATAAGATTGCCTAGATATCCAATGTTCTCAAGGTACTAAAAACCTAGCATACCCTTCCAAATGCAACAAACGTAACAATATCCACCCATAGGGATTATGTTTGGAAGAACAACCCCCTCTATGCATAAACCCTTTTTGATACATACCTTGAGTATCTTAGAGAGAATATAGATAAGGGAAACATTCACAATGTCATGCTTGCCCTTCCCCTCCTTGAACTTCCCAAGTTCAAATGAGTGGGAGATCCTAACTCACACATTAAGGATTGCAACATGGTATTGTAGGAAATCCTTCTTTGGTATGGGGTGGTAGTAAGAATTATTTTAAAACCTCGGAGGGTATTTCTATGGATTGGTAGTACCATCTCCCAAAGGCATCAATTCACTCCTTTCAACAACTCATTGGTGAGTTCATTTTTACCTTTGATATGAACAAATTAGTCAAAATAGGAATTCAAGAATTCATATCTATTAAGAAAGAGGATAATGAATCAGTTGTGCACTTTATCAAATGACGGAGGCAAGTCTTCTAGTTCTCAACTAGTGTTCCAAACATGGATCACATAGAACTATGTGATCTATTACTACACACCCTTAATAAGGACACATAGGAAGAGTTGAAAAAACTTCCCTATTCCATACAAAGAGGCCATTAGGAGCAATCTTATAATAGACCAATTTGTTATCGATAGTAGGAGAGAGGAGTATGGTGCCAATGAAAGGTTGGTGAACCATGACAATAGAAACACTAGTAGCAACCACTCTCCACCTAAAATCTTAAATAATAACAACCACAATGAAACCGTTTAAGGGGTTACATACATCCCACCACCAAAGATCAACAATAGTTGTAACTATAACAATTACAATGGTTGAAACTACATCAATTTGGGGAACCAAAATGCCACTGCAATTAACTATCCCTTGAGAAATAAATACAAGCAATGAGACCAAAAAAAAGAGAGATCATACAAAAATAATTGATATTATTCCTATCAAAAACCTCAGGACTACAACCCTAACAAATATTGCTCATTTCATAAGAGAAGGGGGCATAACACTAAGTCATGTTAGGAGTAGCAATGATTCATATAAAACATCCCAGAGGAACAAAAACGTCTATTTATAGATATGTTCCTCCACCCTCAAGAAAAATTTAGTCAAACCATGGATATAAACACTATTGACCACTTCCAACTAGACAATATAATAATAGACAAAGATTGAATAAAAATAGAAACTCACCACATGGCTACACTCCTATGAGTTACAACATGATTCACCAGAATTTGGGCACAATAGTTGAAAAACATGCAGATACTGTACAACAAAATTATCTAATTACTTTGAAAAAGTCAACAACAATTCATGAACACATTCCTACACTCACTTGATAAAGGACATAGGCCCAAAAAATATTGAACAAAATTATCTACACACCTTCAACTAAAACATGTTAGGCCTTGTAGAAATCAATATGTATCTAGAGGTCTACATCACCCATGGACCAAGACAACCTCACTCCACCCATAATGATCTTAATGACTCAATTCTTTCTCACATATTAGACCTTGTTAAAGATTCTCCCACTCATAAGAGTGCTCTCCTTGATACCTTAAGTCTAGGCTTGGTAACACAAACCGCTTCAACCCCTCACGTCAATAATGTTAAATGTAACCCACACCCACCTAACTTTCCTCCTTTAAAGACACCACTTTCACATTTAATTTAAAATAATTACCTTTAGATGATAAAATTGGTAGGCAAGGTGACCTCACTCTTTACCTATAGGTCCAAGTTTACAATTATCATGTTAAGCATTTCATAGTTAATGAGGGGTTTGTAGTTAATGTAGTCTCTCTTTCCCTCCTCAAAAGGATGGGATATGATGAATCCCACATTACTCACACTAATGATACCCTTAGAGGATGTGATCATCTTAAGATTCCTATCATTAGGAGGGTTAATCTCCATATCACCATTGGTCCTAAACCCATACATACATTATTTATAAAAGACAAAGAGACTAGATACAACATAATTCTTGGACAACCTTGGATTCATAAAATGAGAACCATTCCCTCTACCCTATTTCAAGAAATATACTTTCTCCACCTTGGTCAAGTCCATATTGTCAGGGGAGATCCTGATCCTTTTAGTATCTATAGAGATGAATGAGCTAAGAAGAAAGTTGACTCAAATCAAATCCACGAGCCTTCTACGAGACAAAATGGAGCTGGGTAAAAGCAAGAAGTTGGGTCCACATATAGGGGAAGTGTCGTGCAAAAAAAATCCTGACAGGAACGGGTACCCAAGCCTAGAATGGGTACCCATTTTATTTTATAGAACGGGTACCCATTTTGTTTTTTATTATTTTAGAAACGGGTACCCGTTTTGTTTTTTATTATTTTTTAGAACAGGTACCCGTTTTGTTTTCTATTGTTTTTTTAGAATGGGTACCCGTTTCTAAAATTTTGAATTTCACACTCACACTTTTAGTTTGGTTTTGGGCTAAGGAAAGGCATGGGTAGCCGACCTTGAGCCTTGGACTTACAAGTATTTGTCTAAGTATAGAACAAGAGGAAAGACTGACTTTACCTATATGGCTGATGACATTTTTTTCTAAATTTTTTTACAAAATTAAAACTCATTATAGATGACAATGTCTAGTTTTCAAATATATAATTTTTTTATTGGACTTGTTTTTCTATTTATTATTTAATTTATGAGCAAACTGGTCTAAAAACTTGAAATGACAGGTGTATTTTTTTAATAACTTTTTTTTTTGAAAAAAACATTATATGTCATCAATCTACACATCATTCTTTACACAATGAAAAAAAATCATTTTATGATTAGTTTTGCTCAAATTATGTTGGCTGTACATGAGGGGTTTTCAAAAATAGCAATTAGGGCCAATAAAAAATTTATAAAAAAAATATTTGGAAAAAAATTATAAAAAATATCCTCATCAAACTTCACTATACTACACATCTTTCCCTAAAAGGATTTAGAAAATACTTTTATTTAGGTCAAATTATGTTGGCCATACACGTGCATGGTATGGTAAAAAAAAGTGACTTTTAAACAGTGGTTTTTTGAAATGTCTATTGAAAATCAATTTGTATCATCTGTGTATTAAAATAAATTACATATTTGGAAACTAGACTCCGAGTACTACATTTCATATTACTAACTATTTTTAAGATTCAATCTTTAAGTGCCTCAAATGTTTAGGTCAAATGTGACAAATTCTGAAAATCAAGGAAAACACTTCCACTTTTTGGCCAAAAAGTAGACCCAACTTCTTGCACTGACCCATCTAGTATAAAAAATTGGGATCAATAATTGTGAACCTTTTTCTAAATTTGAGCCTAATTTACAAACCAAAAATGAGATCCCTCCAAAGGCTCCGAACATAATTGCTAAAAATTCCTTTGAGATCACCACTTCTAAAGTGCTAAAGAAGGATCAATTTATCATCTTTCCTTTTGATCCTCATTTGACATATACATATACACCTATAATCATTGTTGTTGTTCCTATCCAAGATACCCCAAGTATTTGCATGGTTGAGACTCTAAAATTTGGGAGCTTTCCCAATTTGAGGGATAAGATCATCCTATTTATATTGTCCCAACCTTAGACCAGTAGGGAAAAGATCCCAATGACATGAGATCCACTATTCAAGAAGTTACTCTTCATGTTTTTGACCTGTGGTGGTTTAACCCTAGTTTTGGTTGGTTAGGATCACAAGAGATAACATTACAACAAGAAAGTTTCACCAAACCATTCAAGGTTGGAGACGTGCTCATAATCGATAATATCATTGACAAAAGAGTCGGTGAAGGCTAAAAATTTAGACTAAATTAGATATGCTTGTATTTAGTTAAGGAAGATGTTAGAAATAGTACTTACCTCTTGTGTGCAATTGAAGGAAAAGAATTTGGTGAAATCATCATCGCTTTCTATCTCAAAAAGTATTATATCTAAAAGTAATAGAAAACAAATATTAAAAAAATCACATATTTCAAAAGAACAAAAAAAAGGAAAGCATGCATGACATTCTGTTTAAATTCATCTTTCCATATGTTAGTGGTTCACTCTTTTTCAATTTTTCCCTTAGAAGGAGTCCTAAATCACTTATTGTAGTTTGCCTTTACTGAGTCACAAATTCCTAGAATCATTGTTACCTTTACTCCTTTTCCATTCCCATAATTCAAAAGAATACACTTAAATCTTTAAATTGATCCTTGTCTTAGTTGTTATCAAATCTAGTATAAAACACAAAGCAAGTCTTTAGGTCCATAGTACTAAATAGAAGCTAACAAGCAGGTCTCTCTAATTCTACTCAATAAAGGAGAAGTCTTATAAATTTCCAGTACCTATTTGGTTCCACTTCGTCCCTTACTCACCTTGCCCAACCTTTAGTGGTGAGCCATCTCTTCTTAGTAGTAGCATGGGGTTAGGTTAAGGGAGTCAAAGCTCTAATTCTACAAAAAAAAAAGAAAAATCAAAAATCAAAAGCTAAGCCAAAAACAAAGAAAAAATAATGTAGACCAAAAATGGAAAATATTCGTCAAATGTCTATACTCTCAAGTGGAGACCTAAAATTAAAGCTAGGTGAGGGTGATATTCATAAGGAAAAGAAGTCAGTAAGAAAAGCACACACGTGCACAAAATAGGTGAAAAAAACAAGAGTCTAGTCTACCTTTGAAAGGCCATCCATGATGAGATACATTCCTTTACCCTAGATTTGACCTCTTAGCCACCTTTTGGTCTAAGTTTAGAAGGTACCAATAAAATTTGTTGCTTGTCAAATGTCTAAATCTAGTCTAAGTGATCAATCTCTAGGTCAAGTTTAGTCTTTATCCTTTTAGTAAATTCATAATAAAATTGTTTCCCCCCATATTCCCATTCCCACTTGATTGCCTAAAAATCTATCTTGGAAGCTTAGTGAGTCATTTTATGGCAAGTCAACCTACAACCCTAAAAAATTAGGCATAAACTATTTGATGTTAGCTAATTTTCCATTGAAGTGATTTGTGAAATACTTAAGAAAAAGTCAACATTTTAGGGGGAGCATACCAAATGCTATGTTATATTTTTTTGACAAAAATATGAGCACTTTGTGTGCTCCCCCTATTTGAACTTCTTAATCTCCACCATTTTTAGAAAAAAAATATTAGTTTAGAAACTAGAGTCCAAGCACTACAAATCTTGTTCTTATCACATCTAATTTTGAGCATGGCTATCTTCAATTTCTCATCAAAGATCAATTTTTACTGATTAAAAAAAAAGTAGCCACTTTTGACCCCTTTTGGTCCCCCATTTCCATGAACATACCCCCAAGTGTGGATACCGCATCTCTTGTATTCCCATGAAGTATGAAATATTCTTTATATAGGTGATTAAGGAGGTAGAAGCAAGTAAGAAATTTCACAGGTACACATCTGCAGTCAGATTGAAGACAAAAAAGGTATGTAAGAAGATTGTTGCATTGTACTCTTGTTTTGAAGATAATACAATCTTGGCCTCTTTTACTTGGTGGAGTTTTTTCTCAAAAGGGTTTCTCCTCATTATATACTATGTTATATGATATTTTCATAATGTTGCTGATTTATTATGTTGCTAGTTTAATTCCATAATCTCCTTTTGTCATTCTACAATTAAGCAATATTTGGATGAATAGGTTTTCATGAACATTAAGTATTAATTTCATATTTGTAAACTTTTTTCAGATTTTCCATTTGTAGTGATTTTACCTTTTATTCCTAACATTTGGTATTAGAGCTTGAAAACTTTACTCCTGTGGCTAGAAGGGAAAGTGTTGGAATTAGATCGAACAACTGAGAGGGGGGGTGAATCAGTTGTCACGCAAAATAAACCTTTTCTGCTTTTAACCTTCTTTATTAACTTACTATCAGATTAATGATGTAAACATTAAAGCATGGATCAACAAGATATGAGCAGAAACATAAGCAACACACTTGACACCAAGATTTTGACGTGGAAACCTAGTTAAGGGAAAAACCATGGTGGGGGTTAACCCACAAAGATTTGTACCCTGTTAAAAGTACTTTAGAAAAATAGAAAGCACATGGATTCGGGCGCACTACCCAGAGCTCACTACTCAAAAAGAGAGGATCACTGCGTAAAGAATTTATTTTAGAATAGAAAGAATTAACTGAGAAATAATATCTACTTCATGCCTGGTTCAGTTTCATTGAATTCTCACAAAACTTCTGCTCTATCCCAAATACTTCTTCTCTAACTCTTCATCAAAACAACTCTTATTCTTCTGCTTCTCCTCTGCTCTACTTTGCCTTTTGATCCTTTCTTTAGATTATATTATTTTCACACAAGGATGATTTTCCATGACTCATCAACAAGTATTTATATGCTTCATCAACCTTGGAATGAACATCAAGGTCGGCACTACAAACATCTGACTTAATGCGAATCACTAAGCTGTCAGCCAAACATAATTGGGACTTAAACCTTCCTTGATCAACATGCCACGCTTCATAGAATTGCTCTTAGATCATCCACAACATGATTTAATCATCTGGTCAGCCAAGACTAGGAAGAACAGCAACACCAAGAAGGAAATCTTCTTTGAAAAGCTCAAAATTCAATGCAGACCTCCAACATAGTAGTCACATGATCCAGACACCTTCACACACACATTGAATTCAACAAAAACATCCGCACTCTTCCAAATCATCAGAATCACTTGCATCTTCCTCCAGAACCTCAAGAACACTGTCTGCCATGGCTGTCACATTAGAAAGATTGCTTGTGGACCTCCAAACCAAGAACCACTTGAATGGACGATACACACTGACTTCCCAAACATGCCTCTAGATCTATAGATCATCATTTGACATATCTAGAACAATCTGGACCTCTTTCTTGTCACTTTGTCTCTTCTAAACACTACAAAACTGGTTCAACTCAGATGGCCATAGCTTCTTCAAATCTTCATGCGAACCCTTCAAAACTTAACTGGAGCTTCTTCAGATGATCCACTACTTAGCCATATGGTCCGCATACATTGATCCTCATTAATTTTCTCAATATCCTCAACAATCCAGTCTTCTATATAGGTAGCAAAATAAGATATAGTTGACACAAATAGCAACAATGATATGTTGACATCAATGACAACATCGCTTAGACACATATTTGTAATAATCTCTCCCTTTGTCATTGATGGCAACATATGATGTGAAAAATTGATTTGACCATCAAGACAAGACCTTCTCGCTCTTTCCTTTATCATTTCTACAATTACTTTCTTCACTGCTCCCCCTTTCATCAGCAACTAGTTTTTTACATGAACTTCTCTCCTCCTTTGACATCAATGGCAAAGGGCACATATTTGCAATCTTTTCTCCCTTTTTGTTTCAGACTGATCCAAAAATTTTGTACTGACTACTCCCCCTGAGTAGTATCTCTTTAACATCAATTTGGATCACAAGATATGACTGTGAATTCCACCGGACTGATGCATCTTAGTGCATCTTAGTTCTGATCAGAAGGGGTAATAACCCCTAACTTCTCTTTGAGATACTCAATAGTATCCTTGGGAAGAGGCTTAGTGAAAATATCCACAATCTAATCCTTTGAAGACACAAACTCCAATATGACTTCTCATTTACCTTCTCTCTCAAGAATGAAGCTTGATGAATATATGCTTTGTCTTTGAATGCAACATCAGATTCTTTGAGATACTTATTACACTTGAATTATCATAGAATATTGTGACAGGCTCCTCAAACACAATTCTGATGTCCTTCAACATTTGCTTCATCCATAGGACTTGAGTACAATTATTTGTTGCTGCTATATACTCTACCTATGTTGTAGATAGGGAGATTGCCTCCCGCTTTTTGCTTAGCCAAGAAACCGATCTACTTCCCAATAAGAATGCACCACCACTAGTGATTTTTATGTCATCCACATCTCCTACCCAATCATCATATGTATATGCATGAAGAGTGAATTCATTATCCTTTGGATACCATAATCCATAATCAATTGTCCCTTTGAGATATCTAAAAATTCTCTTGACTGCTACAACATGGGATTCTTTAGGATCAGCATGGAATCTAGCGACAAGCCCAACTACATTCATGATATCAAGTCTAGTCTGAGTCAGATAGAGAAGTCCTCCAATCATTGATATATACCTTTTTTGATTTGTGTTAGGGGAGTCATCATCTTTACTCAATTTACATCCGGTTACCATAGGTGTACCTACTGGCTTTGAATCTTCCATTCCAAACTGTTTCAACAATTCTTTCACATACTTAGACTAAGATATAAAGATATCTTTATCTGACTGATTGATTTGTAGACCTAAGAAGAAATTCATCTCACCAAACATGAACATCTTAAATTCACTTTACATCTAATCAACAAATGTTTTGCACATGCTCTCATTTCCACCAAAAATGATATCATCAACACATACCTCAACAATTAGAATATTCTCATGATTAATCTTGAAGTAAAGATTACTATCAGCAGTGCCTTTGTTATATCCTAGCTTTAGTAGATACTTATATAATCTTGCATACTAGGCTCTTGGGGCTTGTTTGAGTCCATATAATGCTTTCCTCAATCTATGGACCATGTCTTTCTGATCAGACAACTGAAATCCTTCCGGTTGCTCAATGTAGACTTCTTCTTCTAACTATCCATTTAGGAATGCTGATTTGACATCCATCTGATAGACCTTGAAATCTTTATAAGTAGCAAATGCAAGAAATAACCTAACTGCTTCTATTCTTGCCACCAGAGCAAAAGTTTCTTCAAAATCAATTCCTTCTACTTGAGAATATCCTTTGCATACCAACCTTGCTTTGTTTCTTACAACTTCACCATCTTCATTTAGTTTGTTCTGGAAGACCCATTTAGTTCCAATCACATTTTTGTCCTCAGGTCTAGAAACAAGATTCCAAGTGTGATTCTTTTCAATTTGCATTAATTCTTCTTCCATTGCCTTTACCCAGTTTTCATCTTCGCAGGCTTCACTTACTGTTTTTGGTTCAATCTTTGAAATTAGACAAATCTTTTCTTGATCTTCAGCAATTCTTCTTCTAGTTCAAACACCTTTATTTCTATCTCCTATGATTTGATCTTCAGGATGATTCATCCTTACATACCTGGGAGTTTTGCAATTTGCTTGAACTTTTGATTTTTGAGCCTGTTCCTCAACTTCTGCACCAACCTCTTGAATTATTAGATTTTCTGGATCAATCTGGATCTGAGTCTGAGTTTGCACATGCTTTCTTGACTTGGATTTTCATCTTGATCATTAGAATCATATCCAAAAGACCTAGAATGTCCTTCCTTTCTCTCATCAACTTTGACATTAGCACTTTCAATAATCTTTTTCAACCTCTTGTTAAAGCATTGGTATGCTTTGCTTTGAGTAGAGTAACCCAGAAAAATTCCTTCATCACTTCTTGCTTCAAACTTGCCTAGATCCTTATCTCTTTTGATATAGCATTTACTACCAAAAACTCTGAAATATCTCACAGTAGAGGGATGACCAAACCAGAGTTCATAAGGAGTCTTATCATAATTGCCCTTAATTTGCACCCGGTTAAGAGTGTAGATAGCTGTACTCATAGCTTCTCTCCAATAAACTTGTGGAACATTTGTTTCCATCATCATGGTCCTAGAAGCTTCTTGAATGGTCCAATTCTTTCTTTCTACAACTCCATTTTGCTAAGGAGTCCTAGGAGTAGATAACTATCTTATTTTTCCATGCCTTTCATAGAATGTATCAAACTCACCGGAGGTAAACTCTCCACCTCTATTGGATCTCAGACACTTTATCTTCACACCAATCTCATTGTCAACCATAACTTTGAACACTTTGAATTTGTCAAGAGCTTTTGATTTTTCTTTTAAGAAAGTTACCCACATCATCCAGGAGTAATCATCAATCAGGAACATGAAATATCTATCTCCTTGCACACTCCTAATTCTAGCAGGACCACATAGATCAGTATGCATAAGTTCCAATCACCCACTTGAAAATTGTTCTTTACTTTTGAATGATGTTTTATTCTGTTTACCCAATTGACATTCTCTACACATGCTATCAGGTTTCACAAGTCTTGGAAGATCTCTCACAGCCTGAGTAGAACTTATCTTGACAATGTTATCAAAATTCACATGACACATTCTCCTATGCCACAACCAATTTTGATCTGGCTGAGCAATCAAACAACTTTTACCAGAACTACTTAATTGAAAGATGTTACCTCTAGTTTGTGTACCAGATGCAATTTTAGTTCTGGAGCTTTCCAAGATTTTGCATTTGCTATCCTTGAATCAGAGATCATAACCCTTGTCAACCAACTGTCCAACACTAAGAAGATTATGCTTTAGCCCTTCCACATATAGAACATCATTGGTGTTATTCTTACCATCAAAAGAGATGGATCCTCTGCCACAAATTCTACCAGCTGAGTTATCTCCAAATTTTACAAGCCCACCTTCATATTTTTCAAGGCTTATAAACTTACTTTTATCACCACTCATATGATGAGAACATCCACTATTAATCACCCATTCATCCTTTTCAACAACCTAAGTAGCCAAGGCACTTTCCACATTTTCACAGCTAGTAGATTCAGTAGACACCGGATCTTCTTCTTTGATAGCAATGAACACCCAATCATTTTTAGTGGAACCTCCATGATCAGATTCATCATCTATGACTCTTTCTCTAGCTTCTTAGACATAGTAACATTTCTTCTAACCTTTATATTTGTTAGGGTTTGGTTTTGAAAACCTCTCCAGACATCTTGAGGCAAAATTACCAATCTTATTACAAACAAAACATTTGAGTGGCAACTTTCCTTCATACTTATCGGATCCTCTTGGCATTCTTTGGGCAATAAGAGCTTCAAGATCTATAGTCTCGATTTCATCATTTTCAAGATCCTTCCTTGCCTTCACAAATCTATTTGATCTTGCTGAAGATCTTTTACCCTGATCATATCTTTGTTTTCCATATACACTGGCCTTAAATACAGATTCAGACTTAGGAAGAGAGTCACCAAATTCACTTAATTCAAAAGCTAAAATTTTGCCAACCAACTGATCTCTTGTAACTTCTGAGACAGACTTGATCTCCTCTATAGCAGTAACCTTATGTTTGTATGAATTAGGTAAAGATCTAAGCACTTTTGCCACAATCTCTGATTCTTCCAAAGTTCCACCAACACACCTGATACCACACACAAGTTCATTTATCTTTTGCATGTAGATTGTGATGTTTTCATCTTCACTCATCCTCAGATTTTCAAATTTTCCTCTTAGACTTTGTAGTTTGGCACATTTGACAAATTCATCACCTTCATACAGATTCTCCAACTTCTTCTAGATTTCATGAGCAATTTTTAGTCCAAAGTCATATGTCATTTCTGAATCAGTCAGGGCACTCAATAAGGCTTCTTTAGCTCAAAGGATATTTTCAGCATCTTTGAGTTCATCTAGAGTTGATAGACCTTTCTCCGAAGGATTATACTTATCCTTAGTTAACACCCAATAAGATTCACCCATGCATTGCAAATGGCACTCCATGTGACTCTTCCAAATAAAGTAATTTGTTCCATCAAATCTCGGACTGTCCTTCTTGTAGGTCAACATCCTAGATCTCCTCAAGTGGTCAAGCTTCTTTTAGAGGATCTGTCTCTAATACCAATTGTTGGAATTAGACCAGACAACTGAGAGGGGGGGTGAATAAATTGTCACACAAAATAAACCTTTTCTTCTTTTAACCTTCTTTATTAACTTACTATCAGATTAATGATGTAAACATTAAAGCATGGATCAACAACATATGAGTAGAAACATAAGCAACACACTTGACACCAAGATTTTGACATGGAAACCCACTTAAGGGAAAAACTACGGTGGGGGTTAACCCATAGAGATTTGTACCCTGTTAAAAGTACTTTAGAAAAATAGAAGGCACATGCCTCTGGGCACACTACCCAGAGCTCACTACTCAAAAAGAGAGGCTCACTACCTACAAAATTTATTTTAGAACAAAAAGAATTAACTGAGAAATAACATCTACTTCATGCCTGGTTTAGTTTCATTGAATGCTCACAAAACTTTTCCTCAGCCCCAAATACTTCTTCTCTAACTCTTCATCAAAACAACTCTTGTTCTTCTACTTCTCCTCTACTCTTCTTTGCCTTTTGATCCTTTCTTCAGATTATATTATTTCGTACAAGGATGATTTTCCATGACTCATCAACAAGTATTTATAGGCTTCATCAACCTTGGAATGAACATCAAGGTCGGCACTGTAAACATCTGACTTAATGAGAATCACTAAGCTATCAGCCAAACATAACTGGGACTTAAATCTTCCTTGATCAACACACCACGTTTCATAGAATTGCTCTTAGATCATCCGCAACATGCTTGAATCATTCGGTTGGCCAAGACTGGGAAGAACAACAACACCAAGAAGGAAATCTTCTTTGACAAGCTCAAACTTCAATTCGGACCTTCAACATATCAGTCACACGATCGAGACACCTTCACAAGCACATTAAATTCAACAAACACATTTGCACTCTTCCAAATCATCAGAATCACTTGCATCTTCCTCTGGAACCTCAAGAACATTGTCTGTCATGACTGTCACATTAGAAAGATTGCTTGTGGATCTCCAAACCATGAACCACTTGAATGGATGATACACACTGACTTCCCAAACATGCCTCTATATCCGCAGATCATCATTTGACACATCTGGAACAATTTGGACCTCTTTCCTGTTACTTTGTCTCTTCTGAACACTGCAAAACTAGTTCAACTCAGATGGCCATAGCTTCTTCAAATCTTCATGCAAACCCTTCAAAACTTAACTGG
Source organism: Cunninghamia lanceolata (assembly GCA_027924645.1). Classification (NCBI taxonomy): domain Eukaryota; kingdom Viridiplantae; phylum Streptophyta; class Pinopsida; order Cupressales; family Cupressaceae; genus Cunninghamia; species Cunninghamia lanceolata. Next base: position 21,114,609 of record BSBN01000547.1, on the reverse strand, counting down.
AGCTTCTTTAGATGATCCATTACTCAGCCATATGGTCCGCATACATTGATCCTCACTAATTTTCTCAATATCCTCAACAATCCAGTCTTCTATACAGGCAGCAAAATAGGATATAGTTGACACAAATGGCAATAAGGATATGTTGACATCAATGACAACATCACTTAGGCACATATTTGCAACATAAAGGTGTTTTGAGCTATAGTGGGAGTTTTGTTTAATTTTGTTTTGAAGATTTATGTGTTGAAGCCATGGATACTTCTACATCTTGGTTGGATATTGAGAAGTTTAATGGAACTAATTATGAGTTGTGGAAGCTAAAGATGTAGGATCTCCTTGTAGAGAGGGATCAATGGATAGTTGCTGTTATGTGGGAAAATGTCCCCTTGGGGTCTTTTCCCTCTTAAGGTTTAGCTCCTGCGTCCTTAGAATGCATTTAGATCATCTCAAATATTAATGATGACTTGCAATGAAGAAACCCCTGAGTTTTATGACAAATGGGACCCAAGGGATGTACTTATGATGAATCTTGCCTGAAATAGGGGGGAGACTTGGGTACTCGCGCCCTAGTCCTACCCTATTTTGGGTCAGACCTATTTTCATGTGTCGGTTATGTGACCATTATTAGGTACTATGCTGACACCTCAAGTTTGAATTATGAATTTTTGACAGGAATTTGTTTAGTTTCATATATAAGCATGTTTAGGCATTCATTTGTAAACTAGATAGACATTGCGAACTTGTGATCTTAGGATAAAGTGATTCAAGGCTTTCATTGTGTTGTAGAGAAGTATTGTGTTTTTATTGTGTTTATTTATGCAGATTTGGCTCCATCTCCTCATGGCATGAAAGAGCATCTTCCTTCCATGAGAGCTACACCATTGAGGTGACATTTATTTGTGTTTTAAATTATTTATCAATTAATTTTTACCTCTATCCCATGGGGATACACACTGTTTATCTAACAATGATGTTCGAAAGTCTTGAATGTCTCTCTAGGGCTTGACCAAGGAAAGCCTCTAAACACCACAACCCCCAACCCACTTTTCTGTGGTTACAGGTTACAGGTTTTGAAAGCAAAAGAAGTGGAGTTGCAGGGAGGCATTACAAACTCTCAGAAGTGTAGAGAAAAGAAAAAAATTAGGGGGGTATGTGTAGGATCATGATGGGCCAAACTATACCTCTAAGTGGCAATGAAAATACAAAAAATCAGACTTAATCAAGTTCATGTGAAAATTTGAATGAATTATCTACACAATTTGAAAAAGATGTAAGAACAAAATTTGTAGAGAATTGAATCTAGTTTATGAGCTACTAATTTTTTTTTAAAAAAAACTAAATTTACTTAGTGAAAAATGAACATTTCAATGAACAGCTATTAAATTTTTCAGGAAAAAATAAAAAGTGGGTGTTTGTCCAGCCAACCTAACTATGAGCCAAAAAAATTTTTTTTTTGAAACTTTCAAAATAAGTAGAGGACTCATGTCCAGATGTGACACATATTTTTTTGAAATTTTTTTCCAATAAAATAATTAGTTATGATTTTTTTACTATGAATTTTTTTTAAAACTAAAGAGTAATTTTCCAGCTAACCTAACTCGATGAAAAAAAATTGGAATTCAAATTTTTCTTTTAACTTGTAGCCAATGGAGTATAGAGTGTGACGCATCTTTCGGATCTAAAAAAGGTGAAATTGTTTAAAAGTTATTAATGTTTTTCAATCAATGTATCCATCAAGATTTCAGACACACACTATATAGAAAATTATTAATAATTATTTAACAAAATGATAATCAATAAAATCTTATATTTTTAGAAAGCTAACAATTTCCTCTATAAACCCTTTTCGTTTTATCAATTTTGTATAAAAAAAAGTCGTCAGCATGAAGGGTGAAGTTTGAAGAAGAGAGTGAAACCTATAAAAACGTTAGAATTGAGGGAAAGTCAACTATGACAACCCCAAGCCTACATACAAGGCAAAAGCGAAGCAAAATACCATTTTTCCTGTTTTTATGTTTTACAAAACGGATATTCGTTTTGCTTTACCCTATATGTTACTCTCTCTCTCTCGCTCAAGGTGGTCTATCGATATCCCGCAATGGCCATAAGTATTCATCTTTAGCTTTGTGTAAAGGTCTATGGATATCCCACCATATTCTTATGACCATTGCATCTAATTTCATCTATGATCGAAAAGGTTTGTCTATTTTCTAAGTTTTATAAAGAGCATTGATAATAAAATTGTAATGTCCATCTTTAGATTCATTTTCTACATTTCCTATAATCATGGTAATCTATGAAATCACATTTTTTTGAGGCATTCTATCAAATAGTTAGCAATGCCTTGTCTATGTTTCCATAGTTTTTATAAATATTTACTAGAAAGTTACCAAATATAATATTTGATAAGAACCCCCTATCATTATTCTTTTGATGGGTGCCCATGTACCATTCCATTGGTGTAAGTAAATAAGATAGTAGAAAAGATCATGGAGTTTGGCTATATACGAGTCAACTACATTTGTTTGAAGATTTTTTTAACTTTTTCAACAAATTTCATTATGTTATGCATTGTAATTTTGGCACTTTGTAAGTTCTTTTTTGAAATGTATGTAAACATAAGAAAAGTCTACACATAATAGTTGATCTTTTGGTAAATGAATGCTTTGGAACTTTATGAGGCATGGGGATGTTGAACTTCACTGCAATTTACAAGTTTAGGGATGAGTGCATTAGGATTATTCATTGATGATACATAATTATTTTCAAAACCTTCATTTATATACTTACAAGATTTTGGGAAGTGGAGTCATGTTTTCCATCTACAACTTTGCAAAGGTTCCACTTTTCCACCAAATAGATTAATATTACTTTTAATCATGTAAGACTTTGGGAATGTTAAGATAAAATTAAGTTGCCAAAAGTGCACCTTGACTCTACACTTCTACTTTTTCAGATCTCTCCCTCTCTCTCTACCTCCTAATTAAATCCTATTCCTAGCTTTCCTATTTTTCCTTTTCCTTTCTAATTTACTTAGGAGAGAGAGAGAGAGATAGATAGATAGATAGAAAGAGAGTCCTAGTTTTCTTGTTTTCATTTCATTTGTCAATAAGGGAGAGGGAGAGATAGAGGGGAGAGATAGGGAGATAGAGAGTGAGCGAGATGTCCAGAGAGATAGGGAGAAGGATTGGGAGGTAGAGGGATGATAGAGATAGGGAGATAAGGGAGAGATAGGAAGATAGAGGTTTAGGGTTTTGGGGCATTATTTAGGGTTTTGGGAGGAGAGAGAGAGAGAGAGAGAGAGAGAGAGAGAGAGAGAGAGAGAGAGAGAGAGAGAGAGAGAGAGAGAGAGAGAGAGAGAGAGAGAGAGAGAGATATTATGGCTTAGGGGCATTATTTAGAGTTTATGGTTTAGGGGTTAGGGGTTAGGGTTTATTTAGGAAAACCAGGACATTTAGCTATCCCCACCATTACCAATCACACTTTCTAGCAATCCCACATAAGACACCTTACCCATCACTTCACCTAGGTCATCACCAATTAAATCACCTCATTACTCCATTCAACCATACCCATACCACCCCTTTCTCACTCCACAACCTACATTAACCTAACCCCTAACCCCTAAACCCTAAACTTGAGAAACCATAAACCCCTAAATCCTAAACCCTAAATCCTAAACACTAAACATAAGAAACCCTAAAACTCTATCTCTCTATCTCCCTATCTCACTATCTCCCCATCACTATCATTCCTCTACCTCTTAATCTCTCTCCCTATGCTTTGGCCATGCCCCTCACTCTATATCTCCCTATTGGTTCTCTCTCTCTAAACACTAAACCCTAAACCTCTAAACCTTATCCCCTAAACCTCTAAACCTTATCCCCTAAACCCTAAACCCTAAACCCTAAATAATGCCCCTAAACCTTAACCCCTAACCCCTAAACCCTAAACCCTAAACGCAAGCAACCCTAAACCCTATCTCCTATCTCTCCCTTATCTCCCTATCTCTATCGTCCCTCTACCTCTCAATCCTTCTCCCTATTTCTCTAGACATCTTGCTCACTCTCTATCTCCCTATCTCTCCCCTTTGTCTCCTCTATCTCTCCCTATCTGTCTCCTCTCTCTTTCTATCTAGCTATCTCCAAAACTGAGAAACCCTAGACCCAGGTACACCCTAAATCCAATCAACTCTAAACCTCTATCTCCCTATATCTATCATCCCTCTACCTTTCTTGATCTCTCTCCCTATGTCCTTGGCCATATGCCTCACTCTCTATCTCCTTATCTCTCTCCTTAGTCTCCTCTCTCTATCTCCCTATCATTCCTCTCTTTCTATAAACCCTAAATCCAAAACCCTAAACCTCTAAACCTAACCCCTACCCCCTAAACAATTTAAATCCTAAACCCTAAATAATACCCCTAACCCCTAAACCTGAGAAACCCTAAACCCCTAAACCCTAAAGCCCAAACCCCTAAATCCTAAACCCAAGTAACCCTAAACCACTATCTCCCTATCTCTCCCCTATCTCCCTATCACCTTTGTCCCTCTACCTCTCAATCTCTCTCCCTATGTGTCTAGCCATGTCTCCCTATCTCTCCCCTCAGACTCCTCTATATCTCCCTATCATTCCTCTCTCTCACTCTATAAACCCTAAATCGAAAAACCTAAACCTCTAAACCTAACCACTATCCCCTAAAAAATAAATCCTAAACCCTAAATTATAATGCCCCTAAACCCTAAACCCTAATCCCTAAACCTGAGAAACCCTAAATCGATAAACCCTAAACCACAAACCCCTAAACCCTAAACCCAAGTAACCATAAACCACTATCTCCCTATCTCTCCCCTATCTCCCTATCACCTTTATCCCTCTACCCCTCAATCTCTCTCCCTATGTCTCTTGCCATGTCCCTCACTCTTTATCTCCTTATCTCTCCCCTCAGACTCTTCTATATCTCCCTATTGGTCCTTTATCTCTCTCTAAACACTAAACACTAAACCTCTAAACCTTAACCCCTAACCCCAAAACCATAAACCCTAAACCCTAAATAATGCCCCTAAACCCAAGCAACCCTAAACCTCTATCTCCCTATCTCTATCATCCCTCTACCTCTCAATCTCTCTCTCTGTCTCTAGACATGTCTCTCACTCTCTATCTCCCTATCTCTCCCCTCTGTCTCCTCTATCTCTCCCAAACTCTATTAGTCCCCTCTCTCTATCTCTCTTTAAACCATAAACCCCAAACCCTTAAACCCGAGCAACCCTAAACCTCTAAACCCTAAATAATTCCCCTAACCAACCTCTAAACCACTTCTCTATATATGTGCAACTAATACCAATTTTTCATTGTTTTCCACATTTAATTATATTCTTTTCCTTTTTCCAAGAACCTACATGTGTCCAAGTTGTATTGTTTGTCAAGTTTTTAGTCTAATTGTTAGTCCCAGCTCTCATGGTTATTAAAATGTTAGTATAGTTAGATTTATCCTTAGGTAACATTAGTTTACACATTGTTGCACAAACAACCACACTGAAACATAACGTTACCTAATTAAGGTTAACCTTTAAGGTTCTTTCATAAATGGCGAGCTTAACAGATCCAACTAGTTCAATGTTCTTATAGTCCATGCTTACCCTTCCAAGAGAGTTCATGCCATGTTAACTTTGCATTATGTCCTAACATATCACATGAAGGATCATCATCATCACAAGGAATAACAATGTCGTGAAGGATTAACGAAGGTGTAGCTTCACCACATAAAGTATCATTCATAATTTTATCACTAGAGGGTAAGGGTATATCATGTGTATCCTTCTCAAACCATGTATCATGAATCAAATCATATAAAGCAATTTAGGGCATGAGGTTTAAGGAACATACATGTTCTTTCTTCTCTTGGTGAGATAAAGTTGCCTTCATACAAGAATGCACATTTGTATGAAGTGCACTTTCTTAGTTTCAATGTGTTTTGAATCTTTTTAAACTTGGATCCTTGGCCTAATGGTTTTCCTAGGTCTTCCCTTTCATATAATTTATATTATAGTTCTAGGCCTAGATAATATGAAGTGTATGAAGAAGAAGATTGTTATAATGAAATCTCATATTACTGCTCAAATAGTTATATATATCCTCTCTATATAGGGAGGTGTTATTAACAATCAGTAGAATCCTTCACAAATTGAAACACTCTTAAATTTTTTCATGAATGAATACCATGCTTGGTAGTATAAATAAATTAATAATTAAAGGATAAATTAGTAATCAACAAACATTCAATCATGTGTAAGTGGTTTATATTTGGTATACCTCATGTAGAATTGGGCAAGTAATATATACATACACTGAATTGGGGGAAGGGAAACGGATATCCATTTTGGATTTCTAGAAACAGATATTCGTTTCAAAACATATGAAAGTCAAACTTTGCCAAGTCACAAATTTGGCTAAGTAAAAACATGATTTTTTTCCTATTGCCACTGTTTGGCCCGTGATGATCCTGCACATACCCAAGGCTTGGACTAGGACACTCACTCATTAGTCCTCCAGATTCTAATGTGGTGAAATCTCTGTGACAACTGAATGGTGTTGCAGACATTTTTCAGAGATCCTGACAAAAACAGGTACACTAGACTAAGACACACGCTCATTAGACCCTAAATTTTCCATACACTGAACTTCAAAATCTGGTATGTATTTGGTTGTCATTTGATATCTCTGCGTGTGATCATTTTTCATGATTTGTCCATTTGTTTATGATTTTATGAAATTAGGGTTTTGAGCATAATCAAGCTTAATTGAATAACAAATTCATACAATTCCAATCTTCCCCTCTGTTCCATGTGATAGGAGATCTATAGTAGAGTTCTCTACTCGGTTGAATGTCCTTGAATGTTGTGGTGAAAGGAGGATTTAACATAAAACCTTGAAATTACTAAACCCCTCTTTTTACCACTAAACATTTTGGTGAACCCGTGTTTTTAAGGATTTTTATACCTTGCTGAGTGTTTCACTTTAGACTTGCATTCATTTCATTTCATTTATTCATTTCATTTTCATCTTATTGCATTTGAAAAAATTATTAAAAAAATAAAAAAAATGGGAAAATTTGAAAAAAATTGGCATTTTTAGCTTGCATTTTCAAATAATTAAAATTAGTTTGCATTTAATTTCATTTAATTTTTATTATTTTAATCATATTTTATTTAAATTACAGAAATTCATCATTCATCATTCATTCACATACCATTTTCATCATTAAATTGTTAAAAATTGCTTGAAATTGTGCATTTATCATATAACCTCATTTTTGCATTAGCTAGGGTTTGTGGTAAAAATCTTGTTTTAGATTTTACTACTTCTTTAAATGCTCATTTATGACTTATTTCTAACTATAGTGTTTCATCATAGTGTCTTTCTTGCAAAATCTTATGTCTAGGGTTTGAAACCTTTGCATTTTCACTAGATTTGGCCTTATCGTCTCTCTAGAATTGCATCATAGGCATGTTGTGAAGGATTTTGTTGCACTAATTGACTTTTATCAGGGTTATATTCTGATGCTCCTCCTCAAATTCTTTACAACACCCTTTCTATAAGGCATTTACATTGAAAATTGGTGAAAAATTGCATATTTTAGGTGTATTTTCACTAGGTTTTGACTTGTCATCATTATAGGATTGCATAAAAGGTGTGTTATGAAGGATATTGTTGGTTTATTGGACTTAGATTAGACATATTATTTTCTAACTCTCATCAATTTCCTTACAACACCTCTTCTTTCACTCATTTGCATTGGAAAAAGTTGAAAAATCAAGCATTTTGGATCTCACACATATCTTGCTCCTAGAGTTTGTTCTCTTAGTTTGTGCATTGAGTGTTGCATGCCTTTGTATGAGTATTATAACCTACTTCCCTAATATAAATATCCCTTTAAGAAGAAGTAGAAGACTCATGGGATCTAGTGCTCCTAAAGAATATGATATTCCTACCTCTGAAAATCTATTGAACACCTTTACAAAAGGAGAGACACAAATTTTGCAAGACACTATCCCTCATGCAACTACAATGGAAGATCAAATATTTCATGATGTTGAGGACACTATTGAAGTGGTAACACATGTACCTAATGAGCAAATAAACAAACTTGGTAAAGAGCTAGCCGATTTTAAAGCATTTGTGGAAAATGAAAGGATAGCGGAAGAAGCTATACCTACAATTCACAACATAGGGGAGTTGATAAAAGAAGGACAAGATGGTGTTAATGTACTTCAAGGCTTAGCACATATTTTACACACTAATGTTATGTTGGTGACTGAATGTGCAAAAGTTATTAATAACATGTCATCACTGACTCATACGCAAGTATCAACACCTATACTGACTACTGATATGTCTACATTTACATCAACAATTTTAGCCACTAATGCAAATGCTTTTAGTAATGCTACCACTAGTATTGGAGTATCTAATGGCACTAATTCATAAAATTACAAAATTGTGTGATTCAACTATCAGAACTTGGCACCTAAGGTGACCTCTTCTATGAACAATTACTCTCAACCACCTCTTCATCCCACTTATTCTCAACCACCCTTTACATTTAACTATTCACAACCACCTTCAACTTATCACTATGTCCAACCACCATCCACCTATTCACAACCTCTACTTTTCACTACTCATTCACCTCCACACTTCGGTTCTAATTCCTCGTAACAAACCGCATCACCTCATGACACCATTTTAAACCAACTTTTGCAAGGCATGACTTCTTTACAACAATAGGTGAGAAGCTTGACAAATTCTTCACAACCTAATATACTAACTTATCATTTTCATAATCTGCTATCTTATGCAATACTAAGAACTCCTATGCTTGAGAAGTTTGAAACTCCCCACTTTGAGAAATATGGTGGAAAAGGTGATCCTAATACTCATGTGGTAGCATTCACAACTATGTGTAGTGATTTTTACTTTGAAGAGGATTTGTTAGCAAAAATGTTCCCGCGATCTCTTAAGGATATGGCTTTAGAATGGTTTTGCTCTTTACCTCCAAATTCAATACACTCTTTTTTGTATTTAATTGATCAATTTCTACAACACTTCTAAGCAAACATTGGATGTCAAGTCTCTTTGATTGATTTGGTTCACTGCAAACAAGGTCTGAAAGAGAAATTGACTAAGTTTATCAGTAGGTATCAAGGCCATTATTCACAAATTCAATATCAAATGAACGATGATGATGTTTAGAAGATATTTATTATGAATTTACAACCTAACATCCGTGATATGATTATCTTGATTAAGTATAACTCTTTTCAACACTTATGCACCACCCTTCAAGATTACCAACTTTCCTCTAGTCAGTATGAAAATCAAAACTCATCGGCTCAAGTTGGTCAGTCCATAAGTGAACCTTCACAAAATAAATTTAAGAGGAATAATAAGAGTTTCATCAAGGTTAATGGGCCAAATTCAAACAACTTTTCACAAGTATTTGCTATTACTAATTTGAAAAAGACATAGTTTCAACAAAGAAAATTCACTTCGATATCTGAACCCTATCATTCTATCATGAATCAAGCTATGAGTAATAATCTCTTGAAGCTTCCTCTGATTAAGCAGTTAGATCCTAGTAGAATGCAAGGACCTTATTTTGATGCTAATGCTTTTTGTCACTATCATCGACAACAAGGACACGATACCGAATGATGTATGCATCTTAAACATGAAATAAAAGACCTCATCGATTTGAAGGTTATATAGGTATCTGGTGTGAATGATAATGGAAATAAGTCGGTTGTTCCTCTGAATCATAATTTACAAATATTTACTAATCCTTTCCCTAAGCATACCAATAACAACATGATGGAATAGAATATAGTAGAAGTAGAAGATGGCTATATGGATTATGATGAAATTGTGGGTATGATAGAAGTGGATAAGGAAAAGCTGGATAATCCACCTCATCCATAGAGAAATGGTATTTATGTTGAGGTTCCTCCTCTGTTATCCCTTCAAGGATCAGGAGATAATCAAAATGCATTAGAAAAACAACTAGAACAGCCGAAGCAAGAGATCATGAAAAAGGAAAAGATTGAAATAGTACAAGATAATGATAGACAAACTCAACAAAATAAGCTAGCTAAAAATTGAAAAAGAGTAAGACAATTATCATCAGTTGGAAATAATAGTGCTTCTCTTCCTCAAAAGAAACAAATTATATCACACATACAAGGATATGAGAAACAAGCACCGCATGGATATTTTGCTAAAAAAGAACAATCTAAGGTGAACCACTCAAACTTTTCACAAAACTTGATGTAGCATCTCTCTGAGATGCTTGCAAGTTCCAAATTCTAGACCGGTTGTCCCTTACAAGTAAGTATTTCTAACCTTGGTTGTCACCTATGTCGTGGCATTATTTCCTCATTTATGTGACCTCCCCTCTCATGTTTTGTTTCCCTCGTGATGTGTTATGTGTTGTTTAGGCCTCCCAGGATGACCCTTGATTCTCTTGTAAGATCAAGGATACTGGGAGACCGCCTCTATTGTGACCTTCTTCTATTTGTATCATCATTCTTCTATATTGCTTCTCCTCTATTTTCATTGTTGTGTGTTGTGTCTTAAGGACATAAGGTTATGATTGGTGACTTGGGGGCACCCTCCTACGTGATTGTCCCTAAGGCACTTGTTTTTCTCTCTTGATTTATTGTTTAGCTTCCTCTAGTGGTTCTATCTAGCTGGTGGATGATGAAAAACAAATAAGATTGATAAGGACCAAGTGTTCCTTTAGTGAGAAATCAAAAAATGAACCTAGTCAATACATGACAATGGGGTTGATATATATTATCTGATGTTTGGCTAGTAGAATCACTCCGTGTGATATTTTGATGTTGTCTTATCATACTAACAAAGTATAACAATACAATTGCTCCATGCACTTTGTTTATCTTTGAATCTCGCCTTGTTTACATTCGATTTGGAGATCTTTGCAGTATTGCCCCATGGTTATACTCAGTTTCTGAATCTGTAGTGTAACCTTGGCTTTTTGATGTGATTATTTTGCATGCATTGCTTTTGGTCATGATGTGGTTATTATCTTATGGAAAGATATCTAACCTCTTTTCTTGTAGGAATGTGTTTGTGGGAACATTTGGTGATTGTAAAGTATATGTCACCTCTGGGGCCATGGGCTTTGCAAGAGCTCTTGTTCCCTTGTGTGTTTTCTTCCTACCTTAACATGCTTGATATTGATACATGATATCAAGCACCTTAAGGTGAGGGCATATAAAGGTAAGCTATCTGATGATTTTGATATGAACAAAGCTTGTTTGTAAGTCCTCTGTGGAGGTGGGATGTTGTATCTCCATGTGAGTGCACATTTTTATGTCTATCTTGCAATCATTAATCCCTCTACGGAGGTGGGATATCGTGCATATCCTTTTATGTAAACCCTTCTGCAAAAGAAGGGGATGGTGTATTTCTTGAGGGATTACACAATCCTATGATTTTCAAAAAGTCCTCTGAGCAGGCAGGGAGCAAATCTAAGACTATCCTAACCCTTAAGTGTGTCTTTAGCGATTGTTGTGGCAAAGCCCAATCGTCAATGTGTGCCTATAATGTACCTGAGATGGTTGCAATCCTAGAAATAGGTTTCTTCAATTGCTTGTTTGTCATGTTTTCTCCATGTCTTCCATGTGTGTGTGTGTATGGCGTGTTTGTTCCCAAGCATAGTCTAAAGACTGGTGGCAATGAGTCACTCCTATGCTTTCAAATTTGTATGGCATGTTTGTTATTAAGTATAGTCTATAGAATGGTGGCAATGAGTCCCTCCTACACTCTAAGATGTGTGTTGCGTGTCTATTGCCCCATATGCAGTCTAAAGACTGGTGGGGATGAGTTCCTCCTACATTACGGGTTGTGTGTTTACTTTTCTTATACTTGCATTTGCATTCACATGGGAAAATGAAAATGAAAAAAAAGAAATAATCACTACATTCACTATGTTTTATGTGTCTTCAATGCTATCTTGTCTATGTCTTGTGTGACTGTAACTGTCTTCTCTGTGTTTTGCATGCTTGTTATTATCTTCAATGTGTTTAGCGTGTCTCACCGTTCTTGGCGTGTTTACTGTGTTTTGACCATACTTTAATGCATGTATTAGCCCTGTATTTATACATACAATAAAGTGGGGGCTAAATGTTATGCCAGAAAATGTCCCCTTGGGGGCTTTTCCCCCTCAAGGTTTAGCTACCAGGTCCTTAGAATGCATTTATATCATCTTGCATATTAATGATGACTTCCGCTGAAGAAACCCCTAAGTTTTATGACAAATGGGACCCATGGGATGTACTTATGATGAATCCTTCCTAAAATAGGGGGGAGGACTTGGGTGCACATGCCCTAGTCCTACCCTATTTTGGGTCAGGACCTATTTTCATGTGTTGGTTATGTGACCGTTATTAGGTCCTATGCCGACACCTCAAGTTTGAATTATGAATTTCTTGGCAGGAAGTTGTTTAGTTGCATATATAAGCATGTTTATGCATTCATTTGTAAAGTATATGGACATTGCAAACTTGTGATCCTAGGCTAAAGTGATTCAAGGATTTCATTGTGTTGCAGAGCAGTATTGTGTTGTTATTGTGTTTGTTTATACAGATTTGGCTCCATCTCCTCATGGCATGAAAGAGCATCTTCCTTCCATGAGGGCTACACCATCGAGGTTACATTCATTTGTGTTTTAAATCATTTATCAATTACTTATTACCTCTATCCCACAAGGATACTCACTCTTTATCTGAAAACGGTGTTCAAAAGAATTGAATGTCTCTCTGAGGCTTGACCAAGGCAAGCCTCTAAACACCACAACCCCCAACCCACTTTTCTATTATTGCAAGTTATAGGTTTCGGAAGTGGAAGAAGTGGAGTTGTAGGGAGGCATTATAGACTATCAAAAGTGTAGAGAAAAGAAGAAAATTAGGGCTTGGACTAGGGCACCCACTCATTAGTCCTCTAGATTTTGATGCAGTGAAATCTCTATGACAATTGAATGGTATTGCAAACATTCTTCAGAGATCTCGATAGAAATAGGTACACTAGACTAGGGTGCCCACTCATTAGTCCCCAACTTTTCCATACACCAAACTTCAAAATATGGTATGTATTTGGTTTTCTTTTGATATCTTTGTGTGATCATTTTCTGTGATTTGTCTATTTGTTTACGATTTTTTTTGAAATTGGGGTTTTGAGCATAATCGGGCTTAATTGAACAACAAATTCATACAATTCCAATCTTCCCCTCTATTCTAAGTGACAAGAGATCTGTAGTAGAGTTCTCTACTCATTTGAATGTCCTTGAATGTTGTGGTGAAAGGAGGATTTAACATAAACCCTTGAAATTACCAAACCCCTCTTTTTACCACTAAACAGTTGCAAGAAAGGAAAAAAAGATTCATAAAATGGATCAATATGAGTGGGATAGGATGGATAGGAAAGCATGGGGACAATATTTCTTTTTCTTGTAAACTCTATCTTGTTAAATGTTTTAGAAGAGAAAACTACATATTCCTTATGGACAAGGATAGGTGAAATCTACAAAGCTAAAAGTCTTGTGAATAAGTTATATTTGAAATGAAAATCATTTTCTCTTAAAACTAAAGAAGGTGAATTGATTTTAGAGCATTTAAATTCATTTAATTTGACTTTTAGTCAATTAGCCTTTGTATGTGTCAAGATAAGTGAGGAAGATAAGTGCATTATGCTTCTATGTTCTTTACCCGCTCAACATGAAAGAATATCATTCTTGCCATTGGTGCTAATTTTACAAATCCTAAGATGGATGCTCTTGGTGCAACTTTGTTGTCACAAGAAATGAGGAGGAAAACCACTATGGATAGCTTAATGGATGCTCTTCATGTTAGGGAAAGATCCAAGGAAAGAGGTGCATCTAAAGGAGATCAAAACGAGCCTAAAGAGAAGTCTAAAGGTCAATATAAAACTCCTAAAAAGAACATAGTGAAGTGTTGGAATTGTGGTAAGAGGGGAAATGTGAAGAAGGAATACAAATATAGGAAGAAACAATGGGATTCCTCCATGAAAAAGTCCTTGAAATTAGGTGATGAAGCCTTAATTATTTATTCTAATAATATTTCTAATGATCACTGGTTGGTTGACTCAGGTACTCGTATCACATGACTCCACATAAGGAGTGGTTCTCCTCATATCAATAATATGATGGTGGGGAAGTATACCTTGGTAACAACAATTCATATTTTATTGTTGGACAGGGAAAGGTATATTTGTGTTTTAGAGATGGGAGGATAAAAACTCTCCTTGGTGTTTTACATATTCCTAGATTAGAAAGAAACTTAATTTTTTTATCAAAGATGAATGATTTAGTAATGCATTGAACTTTTGATAAGGTTGGTTACAGATTGGTGAGAGGAAACTTGGTGGTAGTGAAAGGGTGAAGAATGGGAACTTTGTTTAGGATGAATACCACTACTATTTATAATTCCACCAATGTAACTAGACAATATGAAAATACATGTATCTTGTGGCATCATAGATTAGGCCATATAAGTTATTGAATGAAAATGTTATTGAATCACTAAATCAAATCAAATTCTTAATGATGCCCAGAACTGAAGACACAGATGTTATGTAAGATATGTACAAATATTTTAAATTTTAATAATTCGCCACTTAACTTACAAATTTGCATTAATTTAGGTTTAAATTTCCATCACAATTAAAAATTTATATTACATTATGTTTTAATTCGCCCCCTCAATTACAAACTTATTGAAATTTAGGCTAACTTCACCACCTCAATTAAATATCTATTGGCAATTTAGGCTTAATTCACCACATCGATTCAAAATTGATGAGAAATTTAAGCTTAATTTGACACCTTGATTAAAAAATTATCATAAATATGGCCTTTATTCACCACCTAAATTAAAAAATTATTGGAAATTTAGTCTTCTTTCATAACCTAAATTAATATTTTATGGGAAATTTAGGTCCTTGTTTACCAAATTGATTAAAAATAAGAACTTTTGATTTCCAAATAATTCACAATTTTTTTTTCAAAATTATGTTTTAACATAAAATAGCCACCAACTCTATCACTTCGGTACAATATTAGGAAAAAATGTCAAAAGGATTATGTCTCTAGATAGGGGCTTTGCTACAATTTCTATAGAATTTTTGAGAGTCCAATTCTTAAAGTATACCCTCAACTATACATTACATAACTTGATTCTGTACCTAATTATTTATTGAATTTGCTTGAGCATAATAGTATTTCATTAATGCTCATTTTTTCTCATGTTGAGTTCTTGATTTGATTCAAAGTAGGGCTTGCATTTTTATCTCGAGGAGTTTCAACTCCACCTACAGACACATCTGGATTTTGAATATAGGTGCAAAATTCTTTTGTGTTGTTGGATTCAATGTGGAAGGTCTCTCTTTTTTTAACAAATTTTGTGATTTCCCTCTTATTTCTAGCGTTGATGTTGAAATTTAGTTTTCCTTTGTCTACATTAGGGACTATAGCATTTTGTTTTAAACTATAGTGATAGAGTTTGGCCTAACACCAACTTGCCTATTCCTCAATTGGTGGCCACTTTGGACTTGCACAATTGTAGCCTCTATTAATGCATTAACTTCATCTAGTGAAAATCATGTTGAACTCTCTTATTTATCTACTCAATGTTTTCATATGTGCCAAGTCATGCTCCAGGACTTTATATTGATTGCAAGCATTAATGTGGTCATATTCATGAGGCTTGTTATCAAAAAAATATTCCTCATACTAGGATTGATCAAACATATGCTCATACTTGCATGCATACATTTTCTCACATTCTTGTTCATGTTCATTGCATTCTTCATTTTCCTCATCATATACTCGCATGTATACAATTTCTCACATTCTTGTTCAAGTTCATGGCATTCTTCATATTCCACATCATCTTGATATTTCCCTCCTTTCCCAAGAATTTAATAAAAATAGAAAATTTAGTAGGTTCATGGGGCATATGGTAGAAATAACACCAAATATTTTCATCTTGCATATTTACTTGATCTCTCCTTAGTGGATTTGGAGTCTCTTTAACACATGGCTTGTAATCTTGATGTCTTGGAGCTACTTGTCTATAATTTTGATTTTGTTTCTATGACCAATTATAATTGTATGGTTTATTAGTCAAACATAACCTTTGATTACTTTACTATCCAACACAATGAGGTGGCATGCACCCTTTTCATTTTTAGCTTCCTTATAAGACAAGTCCTTAAGAGCTCCCATAAGCGTATCAAGCTTATCATTTCTTATTAATTGTTTATTCAAATGGCCTTTCTTAGGTTAAGAATTATTTTTGTCATCTCTCTTTACATGCTTCCCTAAAGATTTGATATTGCTCTTAATATTTGTAGCCAAAGTGGATACACTTCTCTTAAAGTTTGAGGATCTTTGTGCCTAAGGTAATGTCCTATATTTGCATCAAAGGATTTGCAAAAGAAAACTAGGAATGTTGAATCATTTTTCTTGAGGTGAGACGACACCTTCCTCATTGTTTTGATGAGGCTATTAGTGAAGTCTACAACTAATTTATTGATACTCTTTCTTATGGAAGTCAACTCATGGATGAAAAATATTTAGGATTGTCTATATCTCATATTATAGTCTATATACTTAGGAATTCTTCCCATGAAGCAATCCTTTGGTCAAAGAAGTTCTTGTACCACTCTCTTGCACTCTCTTCAATGGGCCACATAAACAATTTTATGATGACATCTTCGTCATCAAACTCATAGTCATCAGTTATATATTTATAAAATACCTCAATTTTTTTTCCCTAATCACCACATAATTACCTTTGAATTTAGGGATTTTACCCTTGATTTTTTGTGCATTGGGTTAAGGTAATTAGGAATTCCATAAAATCAATCTACCTGTATCTCTCAAATCTTAGAGGCTATCTAACATGTAGAGGCCTTTGTATATTTATCCTGCTTGATTCCTTTTATTATTTGGAGGATTGTGCTAATCTATTGTGACTTGCTCTTGCAAGGGCTAATTATAGATGTGTTGGGAAAGTTGAGCTTTTTTTTTTCCTATTTATGTTTAAATTTCCTTGTGTCTAGTTCTCAATTCATCAAGTAATGTTATCTACTCATCTATAGTTCATTCTATGTTATCAACATTAGGTTAAAAAATCTCTTAAGCATCATGAAACAAGTTATCATGTTCAATATCTCAGTTTGATGGAATATGGGAAACAAAGTGTTGGGTAGCACTTAGGCCTTCTTCATTAGGGTTATGCATAGAACAAGTTTCACAATTATTCATCATAAACATTTTTTCTATTTATTTCATTTCTTGACCCTTGCTATTATATTCTAGGATCTTAATCTAAAGAGTCTGCCTATTAGTTCTAATGTTATTTTGTATTAATCATCACAAGTATATTGCTCCCTTAAAACTACAAATACTTTATTTCTTCTTAATATTCTAATATCATTTTCATGAGGAAAGGTTGGAGTAGACTTACCTATCTCTTTATCTTTCCAAGTTGATTGTTTTCTAATTTTGAGTGTGTTTAGATCTTCCACATGTTTTGAATCTCTAATAAATATCCTTTCTTCTATTATGTACCCTTGAATCTAGTCTTTAAGCTTTAGCAAAATAGAGACACCACTCTTTAGTTAACAACAGAAAACAATGTCTAAATCACTTATTAGCACTTGAATAGCTTGTGAGTTTAAGAAAGTCAAGCATCTAGAAGAATGGATATTTTTCAAATAGTTTGATAAGATCCAAACATATAATATAATAATATAATGCAAAAGATAGATCTTACATAACACAAGAGATGTTTGTGGGCCAATATGCCCTAATATTCAATATATGTGGAAATAGAATAAACCCTTGAGGTAGGGTAACACCATACAATACTCCTTATGGAAGAATCCACTCCATGCTATATCTCCAAGAGATATCCAATACAATATCATACTCTCTACAACTCCCTTACAATTATAATCACCTCCTTTATATATACCTCTTCTTAATAACATAATGGAAGGGTAATCCTAATGAAGGCCTACTCAACACCTATTATAAATAATTAGACAAGTTATCCACATGACCCAATATAACTAACTTAAGAGATGTGTGCCACATGTTGACATCTCTATTCATTTAAAAATATATATTTATAATCTACACACAAATCACTAGTTTGCATCATCTCCAAATTCTTAATGGTTTAGTTGCTATAGGTCTCAGAAAGTGAAGATTTAGTTAAAAATGCTAATATCAATATCCATCTTGGCCAAAAAGTGTGACTCATTATTGTAGTATTACCCCCTCTTAATAACATAATGGAAGGGTAATCCTAATGAAAGCCTACTCAATACCTATTATAATTAATTAGACAAGTTGTCGACATGACTCAATATAACTAACTTAAGAGATGTGAGCCACATGTCAGCATCTCCATCCATCTAAATACATTATAATATCATATCCCTAGGTACATAACATGTCATCCCTCCTTTACATGTTTCATCCCTAAAACATGAGAAGAAGACAAATAGTATGACTGTCACAAGTAATTACAAATGTGCTACCATGACCCATCATCCAACCATCCATAGTTGATCTTTGCAATGGTTTTAGCTTGAGAGTACCTAGATCCCATCCTTGATCCATATTTTTATGCCCCCATTTGACTCCATGTTCCTTATCACAATAATTCCTCCTTTGTTGCCATGAATAGATATTACTTCTGTGATACCACTAATTGTTGTAGTTGTTCCATTGATTCCATGTAGGTCCATAGTGATTGGATTTTTGTTTCCCTATAGTATCATGCCTCCATGATGGTTTACTGGTGCAAAGGCAATAAAACTCCTATGGTAAAAACACACTTAAATTCCTCACAACTCAAAATCACTCATCGATAGATCCTCTCTACTTATCAATTTCAAAAGACATAATAGAGATTGCAACTAACACCAATGCACCTAGAGTTTTATTCTCATTCAAACAAGAATATGTACATCTACAAACCATAGTTTACACTATGCTTTAAAACATTCAATTTTCTTTCTCTGCTACTTCTACTTCTCTTTCCCACACTAGACTTCACCACCATTGAATTGAAGTCTCTGAGGGCTCTTGTAGGTAGGAGGAGTCTTGAGCAGTGAGAGAGCTTGAAGATGCAAAATAATTTATTTTATAGATTGAAATGAGATTGCAGCAGTGAGTGAGATGGGGGTATTGATGAGGAAGAAGCCCATCCTATGGGATGGATGGAGGTAGTATGAAGAGAGGAAGATTTTGGCAATGGTGGTAGATATAGGAGCAACAGAGAAAGAAGAGAGGAAGAAGCCCATTCTGCTTGAAAATTGAATGTGCATCTACCACCATTGCCAAAATCTTCCTCTCTTCATACTACCTCCATCCATCCCATAGGATGGGCTTCTTCCTCATCAATACCCCCTCACTCACTGCTGCAATCTCATTTCAATTTGTAAAATAAATTCTTTTGCATCTTCAAGCTCTCTCACTACTCAAGACTCCTTCTACCTACAAGAGCCCTCACACGAGATTCTTCTCTACCACCTCACTCTCCCACAGGTTATGGTAGATCCTCTCCACGCTCAGGATTACCAGCTCTGATACCATTTGGTGTAGAGGCAATAAAACTCCTCTGGTAAAAACACACTTAAATTCCTCACAAATCAAAATCACTCATCGATAGATCATCTCTTCTTATCAATTTCAAAAGACATAATAATGATTGCCAGTAACACCAATGCACTTAGAGTTTTATTCTCATTCAAACAGGAATATACACATCTACAAACTACACTTTACATTACACTTTAAAACATTCAAATTTCTTTCTCTACTGCTCCTACTTCTCTTTCCTACACCAGACTTCAATTCAATCTCCTCACCCAAAAGCTATGCACCCTTGGTCTTTTTACTTTCCATTTTTAACCTCTCCTTTTCCTACAAAGAACAAGCAAGTGGAGTCTAATTTCATGCCTTCCTAGCCACTAAATCTCTATACTTTTCTTTTTGGCAACAAGTATCTTATTTCTGGTTTTCTTTTCCCCACTAGAAGACCATACTCTCCTTCTACCCCCTCTTCTCCTCTTCGTTTTGGCACCAACCTCCTGTAGATCAATGCATTTGTTGTTACTTTTTATTACAGATTATAAAAGACCAAAATTTAACTGCCTTGAGAATAAGAACCGTCAGTACACCAATAGCCTTTTAATATTTGTTTTGTGTAAAATCTTTCACATTCCCCATACAAGCCAATGAAAGGTAGTAAAAGTTTGATCTTAAATGAGTCAAAACCTCATGCTCCTAGGCCGTGACCTTATCTTTGCATAATCATCTCAACTACTTGGTCAAAGCCCACATCAAGCATTTGATCGGCCTCATCCAACACATTAAAGAACCTCAATTCATTATATCAATTATGCAACTAGGAGTCACAACCAAGCCCCTTCTGATAATGTCAATTTGGCTTCGTATAGGTATCCCACCATAGCAACAAAGTGTATCAAGGCATGGTGCAACTTGTATGAATTTTTAACTTGTCATGTAAGATCACGTGTAGGAGCCAAAACTAAAACCAGAGGATTGTAGCCATGCCCATTTTGTAGTTGTTTTGAATAATCTTATCTAGAATGGGAATTCCAAAAGCTAGAGTCTTTCACTCATGTCACGACATTGCATTGTCAGATTCAACACTGTTTTCTGAATAGGAAACAATTTAGCAATCTCCTTCTTAGCAAGGGAGTCAATAATCTCCACATTAATCCCAAACTTAGCAATCTCCAGTCCATCATCAGAGTTAGCAACTCCATATTCTCTGGCAGCTACAAACTTCACAAGCAAACATTAATGGAGAAGATGAATCATATAGTGTCCACCACCAAAAACATCTATTGCCATTTGCAGTCCTTGTCAAAGGAGAAGTTACGACCAACTCAATGCTAGATGTAAGGCCACTATTAGAAACATGCCTACGAAGATTGTCAACCTTCTGCCATCCCAAAGGAGTTAGGCTTGTATCGACAAATTCATAAGAGAAATATGCTTTATCATCTACTTTTCTAGCCACATTGTGATAGCCTGTCACATGCCATGTGTAGAATTTTGCAATGAAGCAAAGGATATAAGCTGGGATCTAGAGTTTGACATATCTTATGGTAATCCAAATAACTAAAGTCCTTCCAACTAAGAATTTTTAGGGGTTATCACTGAATGTAATAAAATGTTCCTATACAAACAACCACTTCCAAAGTCACATCAACGCTTGCCTGCCTTGTAGAGGATGTCTACCAAACCAAACAAAGATAAAAATATATTTGTGTGATGTAGATTATGCATGTGCCTAGGTGCTCCTACATCATTTACTCCATGATTCTTGTCTCTCAACATGATGTGGATGCCTATATATTGTACCCTTTTCTATCACTAGAACCTTCACCCATTCTTCATCATTTTTTGCCACTTGTTTTGTTGGATCATGAAGTGAATTACCCATCTCCTCTTTTTTCCCTACATCTTGGTCCTCTTGTATGTCCTTTGATTTATTAGCAGCACTATCTTGAGTAGATTCTTGAACTTTCTCTTCCTTGACTTTCCTTTGGACTTCATTATGTGTAATATCTTGTAATGTAACTTTTTTCCACCTATACCAATGCTTTATGAACTTCTTTTGCACATTGATGTTTATTGTTCCCCAAAGACTCTAACGAAGGATAACTAAGAACAATATCCAAACCATCCATATCCAAAGCATGAAAATTTGAATGAAAAACATATTTATTCATAGAGAGATTCAAATCTTCAAAAATTTGAATATCTTTAACCAATATTTGACTGTTCTTGATGTTCTTTGATTGTATCTATAGCTTCTTGGCTAATTCCATGTTGATGAAGCTATATTTGCTACTAGGATTTATAGAAATAATAACTTTTTCCTTTTGAATACATCCATGAAATTGAAGGATTGGATCCTCCTTCCTTGGAGCTAAAGTGCATATACCCATATCCTTCATCTTCTCTTCAACATCCTCTTTTACTTCTCCTCCTTCTACTTCTTATTTTTCTCCTTGTTCCTCTGCTTTGTATTCTTCATCTTCCTGTTCATTGTCTTCTTGTCCTTGTCTTCTTGAGCCCATCTATGTAAGAAAGCTTGTTGTAGTAATTCATCTAAAGAAGAAACATCCTTATAAAATGTCAAATATCATTTGCAAGCTTTACTCCTTAAATTAAAAAGAAAATATGATTTCCATATGTTTTCTTGACCATAAGCTCTTTCATATTGGTTCCACCATTCTAATGCATCTCCAGTTCCATCAAAATGAGGAATCCCCATTGAAACTAGGGTTTCTAAAATTTTCCAACATAACTTGCATTTGATTGAATTATTTCATTATGTTTTTAGATCCAAAACTAAAAATATAAAGAAAAGACCCATACTAAAATTTGGCAAGATTTCCAAAAATATAAAAATCTCAGAAAAATTCCATGATTTGTGGCCTATAAAGCGACATTATGAAAAACATGTAATTGTAATAACTCACTGAAAACAACTCCAAATTCTTCCAAATCTAGACTATAGGTGTATCAAGGTGGCCTTGTTCAACAATTTATAATTTAGGAAAAAAATCACAGAATTACAGTCCTAGGACTGAAAATGGGGAAAACCCTAATTCTACAATAAATCCCTTAATTCTACTCCAATTGTGTTCAAATCTAGATTGTAGTGATTCAATATGCTATTGAAAAACCCTTTAAAAATATTGGAAAGATTCACCAAACTAAGAGAGATATGCACTTCCTAATACAAGCTCCAAAATAAATAAAAATCTCCTTATTTCTTGCCTTTCCGATGCCAAGATCATGCTATGATACCACTTGATAGATCCAAACATATAATAATGGAAATAATATAATGCAGAAGATAGATCTTACACAACACAAGAGATGTTTGTAGGTGAATATTCCCTAATATCCAATATATATAGAAATAGAATAAACCCTTGAGGTAGGGTAACACCATACAATACTCCTTATGAAAGAAGCCACTCCATGCTATATCTCCAAGAGATCTCCAATACAATATCATACTCGTCACATCTCCCTTACAATTATAAACACCTCCTTTATATATACCTCCTCTTAATAACATAATGGAAGGGTAATCCTAATGAAGGCCTACTCAACACCTGATATAATTAATGTGTCACACTTTATAAAGGAATCGACCAACATAAAAAAAAATCTCAACTTCGACCACATAAAAGTGGTCTTTATGTTTTGAATTTCAAAATGATATAAACTAAGAAAATGTAGATCTCTTGTTGAAGTTTATTCCTCTAATTTTTTAAATTTTTAAAAAAATTGTTTTGATATTTTTTTTTATCAATTTAAGAGCAGATTTTGAAATGCTGAAAATTTGAAGAAAAAGTGACATTTAGTTGACGTCAAGAAACAAATAGAAAAAAACTGCATTTTCTCCTAATTATTTTTTTCCAAATAGGTGACTTCAATATCTAGGGCATGGAAAAAAATATTGAATTTTTTATCTATATTTTTCTCATAATAACGTTTTAAAGTCAAACTTACCCAAATTTGATAGTTTTCAGTTGATGTCAACTATTGTTTTTTTTTTTTCATTTTAAAAAAATAAATTATACCCTTTTGAAGAAGATTCTCTCCTCTAGGGCATCATATATTTTCCAATTTTTTTTAATCATGTTTTACTATTTTTTTAAAAATTTCAAATCAGCCTCTTTTTGAACTTGAACAACCTACTTGCATTATTTTCAAATATTTATATCCTAAAATTAATCTAAATATAAATATATATATATTTCCAGATTCAGCACTTCGAGCTCTACAAAAGGGTATTTTTCTTTTTTTTTTAAAATAATTTTGATTGCAAAAATATTTAGCAGAAGTTGGAAGTTTGAGAAAATTTGAAAAAATGGTGACTTGGCTGCCAAGTAGGATGCCACCTAGATAGATTCGACCTAGTGGGATTCTATCTAATGGGATTTGGCTAAATCCCATTTGGTCAAAACAATTTCTTTGCTTTTTTTTAAGAATTTGTGGCTTTTTAAAAAAAAAATTAATTATTGAATTACAATAAATTTAGAAAAAAAAAGATTGATTTCGACAGGGCTATTCAAAAATACAATGATCTGAAACTATTTTTTTAATGCCTTTTTTGGATTTTTTTTTAATCTTTTTTTTAGTTTTTTTGGGCTTTTTTTAATTATTAAATTATAGAAATTTGGAGAAAAAAGAAACATTGATTTCAATAGGGGCAGAGTTGCATTCTCAAGTACTATGATCTAAAACATGTAATTGATTAAATCATTGATTTATTGAATGTAGACCTAGATCTTCAAAAATAGAGGTAAAAGTATTTGTATGTGTCATTTTTGTGTGCAGGCAAATTCAAATTTGAGCAATTTGTGATGGGTAATAAAAAGACAAGAAAAAGGTTGTATGATTGAAGAAGAGATACTACAAATGTCGATGAAGGAACATTTACTCAATAACAACCCATAGAAATTGTTGATGATCAAGGAGTACAAGTACTAGAACAAATTGAAGGCGGTGATAGAAATTTTTTCCTTGGTATGGAAAATCTGATGGAGATGGATGAGGATTCTCTTTTCAAAAATAATTCATCTGAAGATATGGTATCTGAAAGCATAGTAAAATTACACTCTAAAAAATATGGGACGAATTTTTTGAAAATAAGTCTATAATTGGAAGAGCGCAGTTATTTAGGAGGAAATAGATGACCCTATTTTGGAGTTGTTAGGGGTTGATAATAAGAAAAAGTCATTAGGTTCATTAAAGCAAACAATAGTTGAAAACCTACAAGAAGCATTGAATTCTATTGAAAGCAAGAGTTGAGCTGTTGATTTAAGTGTTGCACGCAAAGCATTGATGACTATAATTTCTAGTAAGAAATTATCACATAGAAGACAAATTCAAGCAATTTCCCAATTACTCAATGTTTCTAGGAGAACTGTTCAAAGATATATTGCAAAGAGAAATAGATTGGATGGAAATGTTGAGAATAATTGGGTAAATATTTGTAGGGTTCCCCGAAAAGATAGAATCTGAGAAGATGTAAAGGAACATGTGTTTGAGTATTGGACTAGCCACTCTCATATTTCTTCCAATAGAAGGGACACTATATAGATAAAAGGTGAAGATGGTACATAAATTTCACATCCAAAACATTTTATAGATATAACACAAAGTAAACTTTTTGAAGCATTCAAGCAAGAATTTTTAGATGTGAAGATTTGTCAAAGGATGTTTGAGAGACTACAACCAAGTTTTGTACGTATAAATAAGGTACGTGAGACTTGTTGTTGTCGAAATCATGTCAAATTTCATTTATACCTACAATCATATAAAAAAACTGTGGCAGTAATTAATCCAAATATAGTCATCCCTAGAAGTACAACATAATTTGTGAAGTCTCTTCTATGTGAAAATTTAGAAGATTCAGATGAATTCAAAGTGCAGTGTATAAAAATATATGTAATGATTGTGGAAATTTGAAGAATCTTGTATAGGTTGACAATATTGATCATTCAATGCAAGTTATGTGGAAGAGAATTGAATATGAGAAGTACTCAACAAAGTCGGGAGTTGAAAGAAGAAAATTTTTTCTCAAAAAGAGTGAATTGTCTTATAATGAGTTTATGAATAATTTTTGCAATATCATATATCTACATATTGAATATTGTCATGGTGCTAGATGACAAGCTAAGTTCAATTTTTTGACTCAAAGAATTGCTTTCCACCAGGTTGTATTCTCTCTATTGTTGATTTCTTTGAGAACTATACATTTAGTCCTCAAAGTGAGATTCAAATTCAATATTATCATTTAGAGCAAGTTGCAATCTTTTTAGAAGTTTGTTATAGGCATGCCGAAGAACATGTGGATGGTGTACAAAGTAGCAAAGATGAATGAATTATCATCAAAGAGGTTCACTTTTATATTAGTGATGATACAGGTCAGGATAGAAGCTATGTAGCCCATTGCTTTACAATGTTTTTTGAAGACCTGATACGACATCAAATAGATGCTTCACAACATTGGATATGGTTTGATGGATGTGATGGTAAGTGTTGATTTAATTTTTTAAAAAAATTATATTATATTTATTTGTTTAATTAACTTGTAGACTAGAATTGTTCAGTTACTTATATGTTGTAGGTATGTATATATAGTTTTTTTTTTAAATATTTTGGTTTTAAATTTGAAATTGTTTGTAACTTCACAAGACAATTTAAGTCTACAAAAGATTTTAATTGGTTAAGCCAACAACATATTAAATAAAACATAATTTTTTTGTGGAATTTCTATGAGAGTGGACATGGAAAAGGAGAGCATGATGGAGCTGGAGAAAGTGTGAAGCGTGCACTTCGATAACATGAACTTGCAGGTAATACCATATGGACTACAAATTTAAATTCTTAAATATATTTTAAATGAACTTAAACCTATTAGGAAAAAAGTGTAGATCAATGTATTGCATGTGTTGAAAAGTGGAAGCTTAAACCATTATGCAATTTAGTGGTTTTGATATATATCCAATGTTGCAGATTTTTAATATTTCTCTTGTTGGATTTTAAAAAAAAATCTAATTATGTTTTTTGAGATTGTCTTTTCCTTTCAACTAGAAAACCTCTTAACCTGACATTTCACCAACATGAACTTGTAGGTAATGCCATAAGGAATGCAAATGAAATTGTTGAATGGTGCAAAAGTCATTTTGCCATCTGTGACTCAATATACAACACACGCTATTTTGGGAAGTTAAAGGTACATAATTTTTTTTTTTTAAATTTCAATGTGTGTACATGAATTGAATTTTCAATTTTATACACTTTTTAATTGGATGATTGAAATTTACAGATATTGATCGATCAACTCTTACTAATTGTCAAACAATTAGTGGTATTAGAAGTTTGCATCAAATCATGACAGCAAGACATAGCAAGCCTCTTGTAATTCAAGTGAGAGAAAAATCATGTTTTTGTGTTGATTGCATTGATAACAATGCAAATACTCTACAATGTGAGAATATTAGAGATGGGTATGTTTTAGAATGGGAAATAAAATAATTAGTGGCCACATCAGACCCTTTTGAAGATAATGACATTGTAGATGTCTATGATCCTTTGTATTCAGTTGATTATGAACATGTATCAGATTTAGTTGTTATAGGTAAATTTTAAATTTTTAAATTGAATTTTAACTTGTACATTTGATTGATAATATATTCTACTTAAGTTGAGCATGGTTTACTACATGGTGTGTACAGGAGATATTTTTGTTGTTCTTACAGATCTTAACAATACAGAAGGTGTAAATTACTATCTACTAATATGTATGCAACCAAAATGCAAATTGTCAAAATCAATGATAGATGGTGATGGACAAGAGTATCCTACTAGATTAGTGGTTGTTGAAGGCACATACTATCAACAAACAAAGATAGATACAAATGGTATTATATTTATTGATTATATGCCAAGTCAAAAGGTTCTACATTATAGTCACTTAGTTATAGCAACATGAATAAATCTTGAAACTTTACCAAAAAGAGGACATGCCAAACAAAGGTGGAGGTTGCCTATTGAAGATCATGAAAAGATTTTAGAGATAATAAAAGATAGAGAGGATCCAGATTATATGTACCAAGAACTTTAAGCTATTTTTGTACATGTATATATTTTCTATGATATATATATATATATATATATATATATATATATATATATATATATATATATATATATATATATATATATATACATGAAACATTTGGACTTAAATTTGAAAATATTTTTATTTTATGTTGAACTCAAATAATTTCATTCAATGTGGTGATACATTACTTTTTTCTTAATCATCAAAATAGATAGGTCATCAATTAATTGTAGTTCGCATGTTTCATTTTCCTACATTTTAGTGTTCAGATCTTAGGATATTCAGGTCATCCTAAGATACTGTGATTCGATGAAATCAGAGGCTATCTTCTATGGAGGAAATTCTAGATGTCATGGATGTCATGATAAAGTTATTGGCTATCTTCTTTTATCTTAATGTAGCTTAATTGAATTGAGTTATTTTTGGATGTCATGATAAAGTTTAGTTTTTAAGGCCTAATAAGTATTTATAGGTGAATATTCTAGATGATTGAGTATAATGCATGTGTGTAGTCATTTATGTGTTCACCAAGTTGTTTGTTAAATCAACATGTTGGTGATTTGAGCTATTTTCTAATGACTCTATGGTGTAACCTTAGTTCTTGAGGGTAGGGAATGTCAATCTCAAGACCAAAAGTTATAGCTTATAATTAGGCAAAGGATAGTTTAAGGCCAATGCTTAAGGCAAGGTTAAAATTCTTCTCTTTAGGATAGATAAGCTTGGGAGGTTAGTCCCTAAGATTTGAGGTACACTAATTAAAGTGAAACGAAGAAAATATAAGCAAGCTTGATAGCACTCCCACCATGAGCACATGAAACTCGTAGAAATTTGTCACTAAATTTCATTATACAAGCTTGTTTAATCATGGTTTTTGAATCACTCTCGACAATATGCATATGTCATGCATGAAAATAATTGTAAATTAGTTTTATATATCCCCTTAAAATATATAGTTCTACATCATGCATGATTATTTTAACAAGTGCAACACAACATAACAATCTTTTAATTTTCTTAGAAGGGCTCTCATTATATAGGTATTTTAAATTCAAATATACGAAGTTATGCTAGTTGGAAATAGAAATAAAATAGAGAAACATGAATAGGATACATAATTTAGAGTCAAAATTTTGTTCCCATGTATTCACATACTAAAGTGAGCAAGAATATTATTTAGATTCCCAACTCAAAACACTAATTAGGTTCAAGAATTTCTATATTAAGTTGTATCCAAAAAATGAGACAAAAAATGTTATCTATTTTAATTCTAGAGAGATCATTAAAGAAATCATATTCAAACCATGATACATGACAAATCACAATTTAAGAACCGTAATATGATACCATAATGTAAAATGTATATAATGTGAAACCATAGTATCAAATGTATATACTGTAAACATAATAATACATGAACCATAATGTTCAAAACCATAATATAAAATGTATATAATGTGAAACCATAATGTAAAATGTATATATTGTAAAACATAATAAGACATGAACCATAACATGAAAGGTCATAACATGTGAAACCATAACAAGTTAGAGAGTAGGGTGTCTAATATGACTATATATGTATAGATCTATCTTCCGATCCATCTATGGATCCATGTCTTGATCTCTCTCTAGATCCCGATCCATGTGTGGATCCATGTCTTGATCTCTCTAGATCCCGATCCCTATCTTGATGCACCTCCCTGCACAAGAAAGTACATAATTTAATTTAATGTACATGGTATATATATGTAAAGTCATCTTAAAGTTAAATTGTACTTTCAACATGTCTGAATTTATCAAGTAATTTATATATTATAAATATACCTCAAATGTATCATGCACGGGATCCTCTGTATGCTCCAAATCTCTGAAGCACAACAAATTATCCCCTTGTTGCTAGAAAATTTCAAATACAAGATTTCAATGAATAGTGAGAACTACTTTTAAGTCAAGTTTATTTAATATATACACATGTGAATTTGTAGAACGCAAAACATAGAAATTATTCAAGTACCTACACATCCTAGAGCACTCTACCCATCCTACTAATGTTGGAAGAATGAATGGTAACATCAGGGACACCTATATATGAAGGGTAAAGGACCGGTGCCAAAGAGAAGTGTGCTATATGTGCCATGTACATGAGGTGTAGCTTGATGTTGTGTGGGGGTTGTAGGCTGGTCTGGAATATTTCTAGTTCTCTGAAGCTGGCCTCACCTTGACCCAAATGTCTACCATTATGTCATCTAATATGAGTCAGTACAGCATCCAAAAGAATCCCATACTCATCACTGATATACTGATATGCTGATAGTAAATCAACAATGGAAGCTGAACACACATCACGTACAGTGGTGTCACTCATATGGGTCACATCTGATGGGGATGGTATTATCTACACAATTGTAAGGGGTCATAATTCATGGATGTAGCCTCAGTGGGAGGAAGGCTAATCCATAGACATAATAAGTATCTCCCTACACGATCAAATGACATTTGATCAACCTGAGTAGCAATCATGGTCATACTGTCAAAAAGCCTGGATCTAGTCGGTGCGACTGTTGCATCTCCTGTTGCTGCTAGTTCCAAACGTTTTAGAAAGAACCAAAAGGTTTGGACCAACTAAATGCCCTCTTTTTTTCGGGCGGTGGCAAATTTGGGATGTCTAAATTGAGGTTATTTTTGGCAAACCTCCCCTTGCCCTGTCTGGCATGTGTAGGCATAGATGTGTAATCCACAGATAATCCTAAATTATGGAACTCAGCATATAATTCTTTGAAAAAATATAGTGGGCAAATCGTCATTATGAGGCCATCTATGATTAGCTGCCAAAAATCTAGAAATATATAAATAGATCAACAAGCGGATCTGTACACCTGGTAATAGTATATCCTCTAACTTTGTCTTTCCCACTATAAAAAAGGAACATACTATGCACATTATGTAATGAAACTCTATCAGAAATAGATTTGATATCTTAGTGCTAATAACAGTCCTAGAAAGGGACCTATAAAACTCCCTCAGTGCTAATATCATCATATGGATTGTATGATTTTATCGTCTCAATCATATGTCTAATCTCAGACTGAATATTGACTAATCTATCTCTATTAGCCAAATTTAGGGAGTTCTGTATAGTTTGGTCCAAACATTTCAAAGTGTTATCTAATCTAGAAATGATATCATTATAAAAATTATTCCTATCCTCAACTTTGCACTGAGACTACGTGGAATGATGAGATCCCTGATCATCAGCCATATCTAGATATAAATATGTACAAAGAGATTTGCATTTAATTAAAACAAAAAAATTTAAATACGTACAAGCATTTTTATTTTAAGCATACAAAAATATAAAAATATGCTTAAAATAAAAATGTAACCTATAGATTATTTGAATAAACACAGAGTTTAGATTTGCATGCAAAGGAAAAAGATTCAAAGATTTTTTTTTTTGTATTGAAATAATGCAAAAATAATTTGTACAAGGGATAAAGAATTGCAAACTACTTAGTGAGAATTTGGTTGAAATGATAACACTGAGACCTTTTCAAACTTCCATCTCTGCAAGCTTCTATTAAATACCTCTTTTCATTGTTCACTTCTGTAGATATTAGAATCTCATACATCTTATCTCTTGTATGGTATCCATTGAACTAATTTTGTTTTCTCTATTTTCCTCTTAGATAATTAATTTTAAATCTTTGCAATATATGGCAATTTCTTTTTACCTGTGTTCACCTATTAAAGATAATTAATATTATTTTTAGTTGTAAATGAGGTGTAATATTGCTATTGACTGTTAACTGTTGAAATGGATGATATTTAAGTAGAATGGTATTCAGAACTCCTATTTATCCTTAGATAAACAACTAAAAATGATTTCATTCTTATTATTAGAGATCAATTATCGGTCATCTCTGTTGAATTTGATAATTAATTCAAGCCACAAAGATCACCTGCAAAACCTAAGATTTACCTTCCACAAGAGAAAAAAACAAAGAGAAATAATTTGCACAATAAGGATGAATTAATGAAATGGATTAAAGAATTACATGTGAGAACTTGCTTTTATATTTGCAAGTTAGAGAAAAACCCTAATATGACTTAAGAATAACCTAAGACTAAAATTAGCCCTAAGTAAACTTAATAAAGTGTAATTAAATATTTAATTACACCAACACCCCCCATAAGTGCAACTTAGGGAGAAATGAAAAGCATGCAACTAATGCAAGAATGAGTCCCAGCTACAAGGCCATTTTAGGTACCCATGAACAACATGAATCTCTCATAAAGTGGAGAGAAAGGAGAAAAACCCAGTGGGAGAAAACTCCTCTCCAAAAGAGAGAAAAATACAACAAGTACATGAACATGTGATGAAAGAAAGACTAACACTAAGACCCCCCAAGAAGTGAATCCATCACAAAAGTACAATCAAGAATGCCCCCCCCATAAGAGAGGAAGAAGAGAGAAGGTCTGATGACCCCCCCAGAAGTGAGAAGGATGAAACCCCATGCGAGGAAATGCTCCCTCCCAAAATAGAGATGAGAAGAGAGACCATGCAGCCGCTCCTCAAGATGACTCCTGCAGTGCTAGAAGATGCTCGACACAGAATAAAGATGAAGACCCATGAATGTCGAACAACATTCCTCCCCTTGGGAAGAAATAGAACTGCAGATGTGTGCATAATGTCTTCCCATTCCGGATAGGAATATACAGGAAGAAGGACAAATGTCTCTGAACTTTGCACATGATCCAAAGACAATAATGATGCTCCTGAAAACTGCTCAAATGTCTCCAATCCACTGTCAAACTGTGACTGAAGAAGAGGAGGATGAAGAACAATCTTTGAAGCATATGATGGTGATGCAAATCCATCGAAGCTGTCATCAAAAAGAAGACAAATGTCCTCAATGTGGTCCTCCAAATCTATAAGATGGGACTCTACAAACAAAGATGATATGTCTGCAAGATAGGAATCCCAATGAGGTGGATCAGGAAGACTAATATTGACCTGCTGCACAGAATCACTAGAAACCAATGATGATGCAACACTGAACTCTGAAGTAGCAGTAGGTGATGGTGGAACAATGATCTCATCAGGAGGAGAAGCGATTGAAAGAAGCATTTTAAAGAGATGATGTGAGAAATGAGGATACATCTCTTTCTCATGTTTATTACTTCCACAATATCTGCAAGTAGATTTATGCTGATGGTAGAATCTCATCTCCTTAGATGATTATAGATCAAAATATGCAAATAGATTTATGCTGATAATAGAAGTCTTTCAAAGCAAATAGAAACTTTCTAGGAGGCAGCATGTCCAGGATATCTAACAGAAGCCATAAAATTGACAAACTGATTTAAAATATACCTGGGGCTAAATCTGAAAACATTATATAGTTGGCTGTGTAGAGCTCTCGGATACCTTTCCAACGCTTATTCGTTTTGAAAAACAGAGATTCTAGGCGCAAGAATGGAGCTCGAAGGCCAAAAAAGATACCTTAACTTCAAAAAGCAATAAATTATACCAATCAGAAAAACCTAGAAAAAATACCTACACCACTAGATTGTACTCGAAACCAGCTTTCCAACGCCTATTTTTTTTCGAAAATCTGACTCCGTATGCTCAAGATATGCTCGATTTACCAAAACTGCTCCTTTAGTGCAAAGAGGCCCAAAAAAAACACTATTGAAGCCCCTGGGCGCCCATGTGACCAGGTGCTGAGTCTTTGGGGGCTGACGGCTAGGGCAGTGGTCCCTCATATGACCAAGAGCTGAGTCTCTGGGGCCTGCTGCTTGGAAGCTAGGGGCTGGTCCCCCATGCGACCAAGGGTTAAACCCAAGGGGCTAGCCCTCCAAAATTAAAAAATATTTTTTATTAAAAAATTAATAAAAAATTTAGCTGTACTTGTGCACGGAAATTGAGGCAGCATGGAAATCGATATGGCATGCAAATCGAGGTAGCTCGAAAATCAAGATGGCACGCAAACTGAGGTAGCTCTAAAATCAAAATCAGCTCAGATGAGAATGGCACGTAAATCAAGGTTGGCACGGAAATCAAGGCACCGTACAGTCGTACGGATTTCACAGATCCAAATTTTTGAAACCCTAAAAAAACACCTAGAAACTTTTTTTCAGCAAAATATAGAGTGCCTTATATGAAAATAGGGGTTTTTGGGCCTTTTGAGCGCAATGGTGAGGTCAGTTTTGGCCAAAAATGCTCTGAAACCTCTATTTTTCTTCATAAAAAAACTCTTGAAACCTTCACAGATTTGGCTTCCCCAAACCAAATTCAGCCAAACAAAAGATAGATCTACCTTTTCCAGCTGCTCTGAATCCAATGGAATACTTCGTTTTACACAAAAAAACACCCAGCAAATGGCTCTTGCTAAAAAATTTCTCCAAATTTGAGAAGGGGCTTGCAGATCTGCTCTGATACCATGTTGAATTTGATAATTAATTCAAGCCACAAAGATCACCTGCAAAACCTAAGATTTACCTTCCACAAGAGAAAAAAACAAAGAGGAATAATATCCACAATAAGGATGAATTAATGAAATGGATTAAAGAATTACATATGAGAACTTGCTTTTATATTTGCAAGTTAGAGAAAAACCCTAATATGACTTAAGAATAACCTAAGACTAAAATTAGCCCTAAGTAAACTTAATAAAGTGTAATTAAATATTTAATTACACCAACAATCTCTATTACCTGGCATTATAAATGTTAAAGTTATCTATTTATCTCATGGAGGAAGAGCATCATGGATGGTAGTGAAGTAGTTGTGTAGAGTAAGAGTCACAAAAAATTCACTCACTTCTCTAGTAAGGAGTACCTAGTGGCAGAATATGGTGTTTATGCATTGGGGTGAAGTTAGATGTTGTCAGGTGAATTGTTGAAGTGGCATTGTCATTGTTTGAGTTTTCTTTTTTAAATAAATTTTAATACTTTCTGTTATGGAGAAGATTTATGGATATTTGTTCAATCCATTGTTGGTTTCCAATCATGTTTGTATCAATTTATCAAAACAATGACATTTAGGTTGAAAATACTAAAAAAACTTAGTTCCAAGCAATTTAATCTATTCCTAAGGTTTTGGTAAACTCTTTAACATTTGGGGGGATATCTTTGATTTCAATCATTGAAAATAGATATACCAATCCCAATTTATCCTTTGTTTGGTTTTCAGTTAGTTCCACTTCTCTAACAATTCACCCATGGGACAATGAAGTTTTGGTTAAAAATGCTAAAAGCATTTTGTTCCAAGCAATCTAGGGTTGAACTTCTTGTCAGCTATGCATTTGTTTGGAGTCTTTATCAATCTTAATCAATGGGAGTGATTTCTATACCCCCATTGCATGCTTTGCTAGGTTTCCAGTCAGTTCTGTAGCAATTCACACATAACAATGAAATTTTGGTTCACAATGCAAAAGACAATTAGGCCAACGTAGGCTGCTTCCATTCATTCTAGGCTTGAGAATTTGACCAACTCCTTATTTATTAAGAGATATGCTTAATCTTAATAAAGAGAAGGCATTTTTGGATCCCCATTCCATTCTTTGCTGGGTCTGCAGTTCTTTTCTTAGCAATTACACATGACAGTTAACTATCTATTTAGTTAGAGATCTCTGTAATTTTTATTAGTGGTAGAGACATATAGCTCTCCATTGAATCCATTTCTAGGTTTTGAGAATTTTTTGTAATGACATAAACTTTGAAATGTCAACTTAAGAAGTTAATTCCAATAAATCATAGGGCATTCAATACTCACTCCGTTGCTAGGCTTGTAACCAAATCTTTTTTTAAAGATCTCTTTAATACTAATCAATGGAAGGCATTTGTGGATTTTAATTGAATTTCTTCATGGGTTTTGAATTGTAGAGATTGTCACAAAAGGATGATAATCTAAACTATTTTCATAAACAAATCTATTCTAATAACATAAAATAATAACTATTCTAAATCTACAATATAGTGATAAAATATCACTAATCAAGTTTGAGATTAATTGACTATTAAAATAAATCTATATTGTAATTTACTTTCAAAAGAAGCTATTCTAAACAAAATGATGGAACTTGTGCAAGAAACATTATGCTGAATCTACCCTCAATGGCTCAGCTTGTGCTATCCTTCTTCCTCTCTCACTTGGCATGCTCTATTTGGTGAAAGAAAAAAGATAGGGTGGAAAACTAGGCTCAAAGGGGAATAGAAGAATCCACTGTAATGGAGGTGTAGAAAGATTCAAAAGCTTCAAGAATAAGAGATGATGAGATGGCCTAGAGGTTGTAGTAAAAGTGGAGGTGGGGGAAGATTAGTTTTAGGGATCCTAAAGGTGGAATTGCAACTCAAGAAATGACTTATAAATAACCAAAATACGAAACTCCAATTCTGATTCTCCCTCCCCTTGGAATGAGTAGGGTGCTTCTTCATATAGGCTCGGGGAAATCATTAAGATCATAATTGGGGGAGGTTGATTAGGCAATCAAGAGCATGATTTGGGGGAAATATAAAACATCACAAGCAAAGGTAAAAGTTACCAATTCTTATCAGACCTAAGGTCTAATTTCCCATCCAAGAGGTTGATTCATGGTCCGTTTTCACATTCAGAGATTGATTCAAGACTTTTTACAATATTGGCCATCACAAAATAACCTCACATAGATTTGGTGAGAATGAATTGAAGCTCATTTTGAATAAATTACACATACTCTTTGTTTTTCCAGCACAAACCCCTGGTGCAAGGTATGAACAAAAATGAACTTATAGAAAGCATAGATAGTAAGGAGGTAATACAATGTTAAAAGAAAAAGCACAAAAGTATTATTGATTTATAAATGACAACATGCAGAAGGAGTGTGCTAAGTAACACAAAATCTACATGCATGTATCTACTAAAACACCTCTAGCAGTCAGAGTGTCATGCCCCAGTTTTCTCCAACTAGTATAGTGGAAGTAGATAATTAATTTTAAATCTTTGCAATATATTGTAATTTATTTTCAAAATAGAAAGACTGTTTTGCTAGGGTTTCGGTAATTTTAACAAATGCCCTAATCATGGCCGCTAGGGTTTTAGTTAGACATCACATCCTTGTTAACCCTAGGATTTGCACTAACTACACTTTCTTTTGTTTCTTATTTCCCACGCAATAAAACTTGTTGACAAAATTAAACCACATTTACAGGAGGTTTATTTAGATTATATATAAAAATATTCTGTATAATTTTTTAACAAGTCAATTATAAAAGCATAGAAACTAAAAACTATAATTTTGAAAAAGGAAAGAGGTTGGAAAGTGGACAGAACAATGCATAAATTTCTTAATAATAAACCAGAAAATTAACTGCAACATTTTTTATTTTGTGTATTAATCTCAAAGAAAATAATAGAAGAACAAATAGCTCTCGAGAGAGAGACTACGAAAAGGAAAAAAGTATACAAGACCAAGACAACAAAAGCATAAATGCATTTTTCTCGAACACATAAAAGAACACTCATGAAAATATAACATGAGTAGTTAGTACAAATCCTAGGGTTAACAAATGCCCTAATCATGGCCGTTAGGGTTTAACAAAAATAATAATACATACAGACAAACAAAAAACAAACAAACATATAACCTCTGAACAAAAACAATTCTTGTGAAATCATTTAAATTCAAATGAAATGTTACCTAGGTTGAATGAATTTGTAGGCTAGAGGGTGTTAGGTGAGCAATGTCCAGACGCAAGCTTTTCGGCCAAAAATGCAAAATACAACGCCTCCACTATTTTTTTTTGCTTTTATTTTTAATAGACTCATCCAAAACCCACTCGGCCAATAGTGGCTTGACCGAAACTATACACGCCACATAGGCACCACATCGGCGCCAAAAGGTGCCATGTTGACTCGACTGAATACCACTTGGGTGAATCCTACTCGGGTGAATCCTACTCAGCTGAAATTATTTGGTTAGCCCAAAGTGTGACACAAATTTATACTTTAGCCCCCCAATATAACTAACTTAAGAGATGTGTGCCACATGTTAGCATCTCCATCCATCTAAATACATT
Organism: Cunninghamia lanceolata; assembly: GCA_027924645.1. NCBI lineage: Eukaryota > Viridiplantae > Streptophyta > Pinopsida > Cupressales > Cupressaceae > Cunninghamia > Cunninghamia lanceolata. The sequence continues at coordinate 21,076,745 of BSBN01000547.1, read as the reverse complement.
ATAATATCATATCCTTAGCTACATAACATAGTCCCAAACAACAATGCCATTTGTTGGTGATCTAAGTTGTTGTTCCACTAACCTTAGAGATTAGACCTATTTCCTAATATTAGGGATGTTAACTTGAGAACAATAGGCTAAGACTCATTATCAAGTGGAGGAAAACTTAAAGTCAATGTTTAAGGCTTAGGCTAGCTAGGCCTAGGAGGGCAATCCTAGAGTTTTTAATAAGACAATTAAAGAGAAATAAAATAATGATAACTATTCTTGGTAGCAAACGTCCCACCTTGAGCACATAGAATTTCAAAATTTGTCACCAGAATCCATTATGCAAGTTTGCAAGCTCAAGGCTTATGAACCTCTTGAAGAGTAAAATAATTATAATGCATGCAACTATTTATGAATTTGATTTAAACCTTCAAAACAATGAGCAGTTAAATATCTTACTTCATGCATGACAAATAAAGAAAACAACTTACATAACTTTTTGTATATTCATCTATTACTAGCTTTCATAAGATGGTATAAAATCAAGTTTATCAAGATATGCTAATTAATAATACAAGTAAAAACAAGATTAAATTTAAATGAGTTTTGATTCTAAATTTTTGGAGTGGTGTGATGGGAGAAATGTTTGTGAGAAGATTAGTGCCTTGATCTAAATTGGGTGATAGGGTCAAACCTTAAAATGTAGGTACTCATGTATATCAAAGCTTCTATTTCTAAAGCTTAATGTAATCCAAAACATAGCAAAGAAAGCTATACATTTGTTAGAGTGCATTCCAAATGTGTTGCAAGAAATCAGATAAAATGCATAATTTAACAATCCATAGGCTAACATATAAGATCCATATATTGTAATAAAAGGGCCCTCACATAAACCTTAGAAAAGTATTTTAGCTTTTGCTTAAGTCAACCAATTATACACAATATAAATATCAACAAATGAGATATCAAAGATAACTGTAACGAACCCTCCCTTTTGCTACGTTGGTGTGGAGAGTGGTGCTTCGTTATGATGTGTTGTAAGAATTATTTTTTGAATTTTTATCTTATTTTTAAATTTTAAATTTTGAGACCCTTTTATTGTGTCTTAACTTGACGCTGGGTGTCCTATCTAAGTTTAAATTGACCCTAGGTTATACCCCATGGGTCTAGGGTCACTTTTGACTTGGGTAACCCTTGGTTAACCTCCGTATGGTCACCTTAACTTCACAGTGAAGTTAAGTGACGAATTTAGAGGCATGAGAAGGATAGGATAGTGGGGATATTTTATTAACTCCACTTGGGATAGTGGGGATTTTTTATTAATTCCACTTGGGATAGTGGGGATATTTTATTAACTCCACTTGGGATAGTGGGGATATTTTATTAACTCCACTTGGGATAGTGGGGATATTTTATTAATTCCACTTGGGATAGTGGGGTTATTTAAATATTACAATCTTCAAAAAATTCATAAATATTACAATCTTTAATTCATTTTTGTCCTCCACTACCCCATGAGTTGAATTAAAAATTCAACTTGTCATAATCCACTCTTTCCAAAAAAATGAATCTTTAATTCATTTTTGTCCTCACATGTGAATTTAAAATTCATAAATAATGAGAGCCCTTGATCTCATCTTTTGATCCTCACCCTCCATCATCTTTTGAAAAATCTATAAATAAGACCCTTCTCTAAGCCATTAGAAGGGAGAGGAAGAGACTTCATTCTTGCAAGGAACTTCATTCTTGCAGGAGGGCACTTCATTCTTGCAGGAGGGGGACTTTATTCTTGCAGGGGGACTTCATTCTTGCATTCTTATCATGCCTAATTTCCTCTAGGAAATCTTCTTCTGGCATCCTCATAATGCCCAATTTCTACTCTATTCTCCTCTTCATAGCCTCATAATGCCGAAATTATTCTAGCCATCCTATATCCTCTATTCATTGTCCCTTGCTTGTGATCATAAAGAGATTATTTTTTTTGAGAAGGGAGATTTGTAGAGGAGGCTGGAGAGGAACTCTACTTCAACTTCTTCCATTACAAGATTTTTAAGGTTGGATTTCAAGGCCTTTCCTTTGCATTTTCTATATCTTGCATGATGGATTTGTGAAATGAAATTTGATTAAAGTTGTGTAATTGAGTTAAATAGAAACTAATCTCATATTAAAAGTTTGCCTTCATAAGAATAGTGAATAGTGAATAGTGAAATCTAGAGCAAAAACTAAGGAGAATGAGAGAAATACAATCAAAATTAAATTTCAGAGAAACGGAAGAGAGGGCAAATGATCGTGCTTTGGTGAAAAAAATGATCTATCACCCAAAACGACTGTTGTTCAAATGTAATTCATGAGTGTAATACCCTACTAACAATTGCTTTTACGCGACACGAGCTAGTGTCTTGTACCTTTGTAGTTGTGAGTAGCACCTGACATTATATTGATGAGCATCTCTATGTGTTGACTATGGCCTTATGCACTATTTTCTGTGTCTACTCCGTGATTGATGTGAGTGTTGGCCATCATGTATACTCTTTCCTGTATTATTTTGTTTGGGCCTTGTGACTATCTCTGAGCATGGTGGGGTGGTCTCTTATGAGTCCACATGGTTGGGAGGCGTTGCCACCACTATTGGGGACCGGCGAACAGGTTATCAGAGCACCAGTTTGAAGATGTTCTCTTTCTTTCTGTTACTTTATCAGTCATGTACCCATTTAGTTATTGTATCATTCATGGCTATGCCACTGTTCTTGTATATTCCTTAATGTAATTTTGTACTCTCTTGCGAGAGATGATGTAAATTATAGTAATGAGAAGATATGTGATGTTGTTCTTATTTGACTTACGAATTCCGATGTGGGTATCGGATCCGCTTGTACTATGATGTTTACAAATTCATGTTTATATCTGGAATGAGACATAGAAACATTTAAATTGGTGTTTAAAATGAATGTAGCTGTATTACTATTTCTTTGGAGAGTGATTTAGTCCTCTCCTCTAGGATGTGCATTCAACCATGTGTGGCCATGAATGTCGTCGATATAACAAATCGACAACCATGTCTGGTTATGTTATCTACTTATGTCAAAAAAAAATTATCTTGTCCACTTTTGGCCCTTACCCTTCGGGGTTCGTAGGGCAGGATGTTACAATAACTAAGATCTCTTGAAACATACACCCAACCTAAGGAGACGCCTAGATCAAAGAGTATTTACATGGTTATATTCCTTCTCAAAAGTTCAAAATATACACAAATTCCTATATATCTAGTTTGCTTCAATATTCTACATATTAGATAAGCATATTAGAATGAAGGGAAAACTAGAAAGATTGCAAGTAAAACCATATAAAACTCAACAACCCCTTATTAGAATCAACAAATTTTGCATATATAATAAGTTGAAGAGCTTAGAATCAATTGGATCATGACACCTAGATCAATCTAGTTCAGTGAATTGATAAATCATATTGATTGGATTCAAAAACAATTACACCACCCCTTTGTCTACGAATTAAGTTCAAAAATTTCTTGAAGCACAAATATGCAAAAATAATTTTAAATGTTGGAATCCGATCAACGTGAGACCCATAATAATTACACCACCCATGTGTCTAGGAATTAAGTTCAAAAATTTCTTGAAGTACAAATATGAAAAAATAATTTTAAATGCTGGAATCCAATCAACATGAGACCCATAATGTCAATGTTATTGAGAAAACTTGAAAGCTAATGGTCCTTTGAGATTTCTAGGAGAAAAATCAATCCAAAAATCAGATCCGTAGTCAATCTAGGAATTTCATTAGCTTGGAACAAGGCAAAGTGGGTGTCCATTAGTTTAGAATGAGGCAAAGTGGGTTGCACACCAATGAAGAACATTAGTTTTTTAGAGAAAAGCATATTTTACTCCCCTTGGAAAAGTTTTTTTTAGAGAAAGGGTGGTAGACCACCCATACCATATATAAAATAAAAGATCGTAAGTACAAAAAGCCAGGAATTTATCATTTGGCTATCAAAAAACATCAAAATAGGCTGACACCAAACCTCCACTTCTCTAGGTCTGTCCATGGGATTTGCTGGAATACTTGTAGGAAGTACAAAACTAATAAATTAGAACTCACTCTTTCCAATCCCAGGTTCTTAAAACCATAAAATAGACGTTAAAACGACAAGAGATGAGTTGGACGAATGCAGAAGAATGTAGATTCTAAAAGATCTACCATTAATTGCATACATTTGATCTTTGTTAGGGCTATCATGTCATCTTAAATCAGGATCCGCACGACCCTTCAACCAAAAACACTAACTACTTAGATGGAAGCCAACGATCACCACTTCTCATTAAATCTGAATGATGTTGCCTGTAGCCTTCTACCCACCACCCAATCCCCATCTATTAAGGATTAACAAATTCTTCTCCCCCCAAGGGCTACAAGACAACATAATCATTTGAAATAATCGATACTAAATCCTCTGGTAAATTTATCTGATCAAAGTGGACATCCTGCTCAACTTAGTCTATGGCATGATTTGCTAGCCATTCTGCCACTTTGTTACCCTCCTAGTAGCAATATGAAATCTGAAAAGAATCCAATTTCTCCAATGCTTTCCAAGCCTGACCAAGAATATATCTAAGGTTCCAATTACCTGATCATCTTCTCTGGAGAGTTGTGACCACAATCTAAGAGTCTCCTTCTATCCATACATTTGTGAAACCATGCTCTAGAGATAGCTGTAAACCATAAACCAGAGCCAAGGCTTCAGCTAAGATGTTAGTCCTTTCTAGTAATTTAGAAGCTCTGGCTACTAGTATTTTCCCTTCATTGTTCCTAATAATACATCTAGAACTAGAAGGACCAGGATTTCCTCAACATGCACCATCAAAGTTTAACTTGACAAAGGGAAGATTTGGCGGTCACCACTTAACCCCTGATCTATCCACTCTTCTAGGAACCATATGCTAAGCCGAAGAATAAGAATTTCTATCTAGACTCTTCCAATTCTTAACCATGAGGTCATCCCAATTAGTCCACTTGGCATTTAGTTTGTGTGTCCTTTTTAATTTGGCTAAAACAACTTCTGAGATAGCTCTTTTCTAACTCAAGATAGACTTCATCAAAAGTCTTGGAACTATTCCTAAAAATTCTAAAGTTCCTTTCCCTCCAAACTGTCCATAGAAACATAGAGGGGCTCATTGTCCAGAGATGATGGAATGTTGCCTCCTGATGAATCAAAGAACAACCTTTGAAGAGTTGAACTAGAGAAGAAGGGAGAGATGTACACCATAAAAGCTTTCTCAATAGCCATATCCAAAGATTATTACTAAAGCTGCACTAGAGAAAAAGATGATCAATTGACTCCTCAAATTCCCCACACATAACACACTGGATGTTTTTCCCCAATGACAACTTTTGGATTCTATCACCTGTAAGAACTCTGTTATTCAAGACTAGCCAAGCAAACGTACCATCTTTTGGTAAAATTGCATCCAACAAGAAAAGCCTTGTGGACCATCCACACTTACCCCTAAAGCCAAAAGCTTATATCCGTTATTGACCTTATAGTTGCCTGAACCATCATCATTCAAAATCAGATCATCCTCTTTCGAAGAGAAGAATAATACATTCTTTATTTGAGTAGATTTTCAACACTAGTTTTTTAGCATGGGGGAAATTACAATCATCGAGCTCTTTCCATTCTACTTTCAAAGGAAAACAACTAGAGTCTATTTTGAAGTAGTTATATACCTTTGTGCCCCAGAAACATTTTAAGAAGATCTTTGCCTCCTTCAAATCTGATCTGTCTGCAAGCTTGGGCCACCCGTTCCATGAATCATCCCAAAAGTCAGCTTTTCTGCCATTATGGATGGTCCACAAAAGCTTAGGTAAAATAACATCTCTGCTCCTTACAATAAAACTCCAAACTATAGATCCCTATGGTGGATTTGTAACGGTAAAGATTCTCTCAGGATCTCGGCTATCCAAATACTTGGCTTGCATAAGTTTAGCCCATTTTGAATGTGGTTTTTTATACATCTTCCAAGTCAATTTTGCTCCAAGAGAAAGATTATGATGTTCCTGGTTGAGTACTCCTGCTCCTCCTTGAGATTTGGGTTTACATACCTTATCCCAAGTGATGAGATGAACTTTCTTTGTCTCATCTACACCTTGCCATAAAAACTTTCTGCATAATTTCCCAATTTCTGCCCCCATTCCTCTCGGCAACTGTAAACAAGACATCATATATGTAGGGATGGCCGATAAGTCTGCTTTCACCAAAGTTAATCTACCCGCCAATGAAAGACATTTTCCCTTCCATGCGCTAGTCATTTGGGAGAGATTATCTATGACGCCATTCCATAAAACCTTCCTAGGCCGTCCATTGAATAGAGGAATTCCTAGATATTTTCCTGGGAGGGACTCCACTTTGAAGTTAACAATTCTAGCAATCTCCCTTTGTCTAACCTCCTTGGTATAAAAAAGATAAAGATTCAATTTTTTCTCATTGATTTTCTATCCTGAAGCTTCACAATACCTCTGTAGAACTTGTTTGATTGCTAAAGCCTCTTTTTTGGTGGCTCTTCCAAATAAAATAGTATCATTTGCAAATAAGGCATGGGTTAAGATCTCTTTCATCCACTTCAGCTTTATTCCCTTCTAGCTATCGCAAGCACCTGCCTCCTTCACCGACCATGTAAGAGCTTTTGTCATAAGGATAAAGAGATGGGGAGAGATGGGGTCTTGTTGTCTCAAACCTCTCAAAGCCATAAAAGGAAAAGTTTCTACTCCATTTACTAGAACCAAAAAATTGACTCCTGGTACACAAGAGGAGATCCACTTGATCTATTGTGGAGACAAACCTAACAATTTAAGAACTTCAAATAAGAAATCCCATTCTACCCTGTCGTAAGCCTTGGCCATATCTATTTTTATGACCATGCCTGGTTTTTTCTCTAGCTTTAGCAAATGGAGGATTTCATGTGTCAAGAGATCACCTTCTACTATTTCTTTTCCCAGGACAAACCCTCCTTGTTCCTCTGAAATGAGATCTGGGAGAACAGAAGCCAGTCTTGAAGCCGTCACCTTTGAAATCACCTTATAGATGAAGTTGCAGAGAGAAATCGGTCTAAATTCTTCAAAGGAAAGTAGAGTCTTGGATTTTGGAAAAAGCATAATATTGGTTTTATTAATATATTTGAGCACATTTTTAAACTTTCTGGATTCTTCCACTGCCAAAAACACATCTTTGCCCATGATATCCCATCACTTCTAAAAAAATAATCTGGTCCAACCATCTGGTCCTGGAGCTTTCTCTCCATCCATTGAGAACACCACTACTTTTACTTCCTCCATTGTGAACTCTTTAAAAAGTTCCATGTTTTGTTCACTTGAAACCCGACTCAGTATGCTAAAATTTCCCATACCTGCTCTTTGGTGTGAGTCTTCCCTCGAAAGAAGTCTTTTGAAGAACTCTCTTGCTTCACCTTTAATCTCATCCAAGTCAGTAATCACTAACCCCTCATCTTTCCTAATGCAATTAATCGAATTAGCCTATCTATGAATCTTGGTGGAGAGATGGAAGAATGACATGTTACAATCTCCTTCTTTGAGCCAAACCTCTCTGGACTTCTGCTGCCAAAAAACATCTTCTCTTTGGAGAATTTCTTCTAGTTCCAGCTTCAAAATTGTTTCTTTCTTGAATCTATCAGCATCCATTCCTGAACGAATGACCTCTTATTCTATCACATTTAAATCACGAATGATTCTATTTTTTTCTGAGAAAATGTTCTTGAAATGAGATTTATTCCAAATCATAATCTCTCTTTTAACATAATTCAATTTATTAACCAGTTAGAACATCCTTGAACCATGCACAAAAGGAGCAGATTGCCACCATTTATGTACTAAAGGCAGAAACTCATGGTCCCTTAACCACATTTCTTGGAATTTAAAGTATTTCCTTTGATTTCTTCTTTCTTCCCCTAGCAAGAGACTCACCGGAAAATGGTTGGAACCTGTGAATGGTAGAATATCCACCATGGAAATTAGATTGCCAAGTAAACAATGAGAAGATATGAGGAATCTATCAAGCCTTTCTACTATCTTTAGGAAGTCTTGTCTACGGTTTGTCCATGTAAAAATGCCATTCGCAAGTTTGCAATCTAGAAGTTTATTGGCGTCTACAAATTCTTTGAAGTCCTTCTGAACCTGTGATGGGATTGAAATACCTCCTAATTTTTCTGAATCGTCAAACACCACATTGAAGTATCCTTCAACAATCACCATTTCATTTCTCAGGAGTTTCATAAGTCTGCTCATGTGGCACCATAACTGTTGCTTTTGGGTTGTACTTGTAGGACCATAAAGACACAAAATCCACTCATCTTTGCCACTTAAAATTTTAGGAAATTTGCCCAAAATCCAGTAATCCCTGCTTCCTATTACTTCAAATTTGGGAAGATTTTTCTTCCATAACACAACCAGCCCCCTGGAGGCACCACTAGTGGGATGAAAAGCTACATCCCATTCTTTCCATTTACCTAGGGTAGCAGTTCCTTGACTAGCCTCTAGTTTAGTTTCTTGCAACAAAATTATATTTGCTCTCACCCCATCAAGCTGAAACTTGATGATACATCTTTTGTTAGGGGCGTTTAAGCCCCTAACATTCCAAGTAATGACTCTCATTGCGTCTGAGGAGAGTTGTCTGCTCCCCTCTTTAAAATCTAATTTTCTGAGGTGATCTAATATCGTAAAGCCCCTTCTTTATGTGACTTCATTTTCTTTTGCCTTGAGCTTCTTCTAGCTAGGGTACTCCTGTGTCCCTTTTGTTCAAATGAGGTCTGCATGATACCCGAAGAGATATTGCCCTCTCCCAGCTCTTCCTCATTAAGAACCTTAGTTGCTAGATCATCACAGATTGTGATAGCCACCTTAACCAAGGCTTGTTCGAAGAGGTCTTGTAGCCTCACATCCAAACTCATCAGGCTTTCTGAGGTCTCTTCTGGTCTATGAGATAGTAAATTTCTCTCTTCATCCTCCACTTGCTTAAACCCTTCAGTATTTACTTCTTGAGCTTTAACTACCTTGGATGAATCCTTATCCAGATTCAAATTCAAGCCCCCTTGCAAAGCTTCTTATAGAGTAGATTCTTGACTCTTATTATCCTCTTTCTCACCCTCTGCCAGAGATAAAACCAGGTGAAACTCCAAATGGTTGGCCTCCTTTGAGGCTTCAGAAAAAATGACTTGGTCTTGAGGTTCAAACATTTTCTGTATTCTTAGATTTTGGATCCACCAAAGAACGGTTCACACCTTGATTCTTTGGCAACACTGGCATCTTCTCCTTCTTCCTATTGTCCTCTGGGAGATTATCATGTCCCTCTTGGAATGTCTGAACTAAAATTTCATCTACTTCAATAAAGAACTCATGTTCCCATAGCCCATCCTGAGTTTCAATCTAAAACTTCTTCGGTAGCTCCACATTTGTCTTCATAAGGATCCACATTCTAACCAAAGAGAGCCACCCTGGTTCCTTGGTGTGTTCAATTTTCAGACATTCCCCTAGTGAGTTCCTAATTATATCCAGAATCTCTGGATCCCGGTATTCAATGGGTAAATTTGAGATTTGAATCCACAAAGGCAAGTAGGGGATTGTTTCTTTAGTCATGGAAAAGTTCGCCTTCCAAGGCTAACAAAAGAAGAACGTCTCTCCAAATTTCTACTAAGATTTCTCTACTATTTTGTTCTTTACTTCTTGATTAACACATTTGAGAGCAAAAAAACCATTTCTTAGATATTCTATCTCCTCCATATCATCCCAGGCTTTTTCAGCCCAAACAAGAAAGTCCAAAGAGTCAAAATGAACAGAGAGGATCTTACCTATAAAAGCTTGTTTACTCAAGTCCACTAGGCGATTTTCCAAAGTATTTTTTGAGATTTGGACATGGATAGAGGAAGCCTTCCTGCGAGTAACTTGTGGGACACTTTGCTGGAAGAGCTTAACCAACCGGTGCATTGTAAACGGCCGGCTGGTCAAAAATAGTACGGACAGCAAATGGCGGTCGAAAACACATCAACGAGCAATACGGACAGATTGGTTGAAAGCAACTCAGTCTATTTGGTCGCTAGTAGGAGTCGACTGTGTGGCTGGTCGAAATATCCATACAGTCGGTCGTTTACAACACACCGACTGTTTACGGTGGGCGTACTTTGCTTTGGTTTATAGACCTAAGTTTCTTTTGTAACCCTAGGAGCTCTTGAAAAATATCTTCCCCTTTCCCAGCGCCTGACTCTACTATATCTATTCATTGCACTTCCTTGCCTGCTGTGCTCCCTTGGGTTTTGGGATTTGTATGAGGCACCGTTCACATGAAATTTGGGGAATGAACCCTTCCTTGCTGACTTCTGTCCTCTCGCGAATGGCCTGACAGCTACATCCTTTCTCGCAGAGTTTCGTGAATTCCAAAAATCCTTTTCCTGTGGAAGTAAAGGGGGTCTCCCTTTACCAATAGTGCCCGCATGATCTTTCCAGAAATTCCTTTCTCTTGAAATCATGGGGTTATCAAAGAAAGTAACCCTCTTTCTTTGGGTCTTGATGCTTGAGACGTTCTTCCACCTTGAAAGTTCTTCTTTATGGCTGAAGGAATATTTCTATTATCCATTGTCAAGACTTCTCTATAAGTCGCCCCTCCTGAAGAAGATCTGTAAATACTAGATTCCAGTCTCCCCATTCCAGAATAACGAGATTTATTTTTGTGATCTCACTCAGAACTCGATATTAAATCACTCAAAACATTCAACAGCTTGACTTGCTAAAGGCATTTTTTTATGCTTTCTGTTATTTGGGCTACAGCTTAGAAATTTTTGAAAACTACTCTTGCTCTTGCTAAACTACATACGTAAGCAACGAACAGCAACTTGCTCGTTGAAATTCTATTATATAGTTTTCTTATTTGCTAAATACTTTCTGGATCTTCCTGCTCCACAAACTTGAAATCTTGAACGTCCTAAAGAAAAATTTAATGAACTCCCTTTGGAAAAGTTACACCATGCTATATTTATAATCCCAGCTACCTGCAGGCTGCCAACAAGTTTTATCAGGAAATACTTTTGTTTCTGGCATTCACCCCCATCCGCATCCTACAAACTTGAAGCTAATCCTCTATAGTTACCATTTCTATTTCCCAGTAATGTGAGCTCAACCTTAAAATAATAAGGCAGAAACTTATACAAGAACCCTTTATTATACGGTATTATGTATCAAAATAATAAGATAGATCAGTTATTGCTGAATCCTTTTACACATAGGGACTTCAATTTTGAATCAATTTTGTTACTGCGTCTGTATAAACATATGGGCCACCATTGCACCAGTAAGTATCTTGCTATTCAGGAACATTACCTGTGTAAGACTAGCCTATTTTTCTTGCTGACTCTGCATGCTGTGAATTATCCACTTCATGTCGGGTGTTATGTCGATCCACATTTAGCTTCCACTTCTGATATGTTGGAAATTTTTTAGTATCATTTTTTTAAGTATGTAAAAATTTTAGGTTTTTTTCTAAAAATGGATATTCCATTACATAAATATTATGTCTTCAACTTTCATATATATGGAAAGTAAAAATCAAAATGTAATTGATGAACAAAAACTTGTGGGAAATAGGAAATGGGATTCTGGGAATAAGAAACCACCTATGGATGCATAATTGGTTACTTGTAGGAAATAGTAAATGGGAATGACAAACCACCTATGGATACATAATAGGTTACTGGATTAGAATTTGGGATAATAGAGATGATAAAACCAAAATTATTATTTGTCTGTTGGATAATTGATGTGAAGATCTGCCTTTTCCAGATCTGCTTTTTTGCCTCGTTGCTATCAGTTTCTATATTTTTAGTCAGTTTTTTGTTGGGTGTTATGTTGATCCATATTTAGCTTCCACTTTTTGGATCTGGGGACTTAAGTTGGGTTGCACCACGCTGGAGTATTGTGCAATACTTACACAGTGCTACTTCTCTAAACTTGCTCACAACCTTTCAAACACAGCGTCCAACTTACTTGTCTATATATGTGCTTTGTATTGGACTTCCTTTCATTGTCAAGATATTGGATACAATCATGAACTGGCAGTGAACTTTTTGATAGTTTAACACATGCTCTATTTAATTCATTGCTATGATGCACCATATTTCTTTATACATGTGGGAGCATATTCATTGGAGAGTTCTATGCTATCATTCTATTTTGGTTCATCTCAAATCTGCGCTGGCATATGAGCCTCTTCGGCTGCACCTCCGTATTTCCATGCACTCCTACCATCTTCTCTGCTCGATCTTGAGTTATATATTATCCTTGAACATATGTTCTGTAGGCATTGCTTGCATTCTATTGTTTTTGGTTTTGATTCTCATGTGCTAGCCTTTCTTTACCAAAGCCTGCGCCTTATAATAGGTGATTTTTTTTGGCTTTCACACAGGCTTTAAACTTTTTTTTGGCTATGACATCTCCACCTTGGCTGTGCCACACCATATTCATATACTGCGCATCTTTGTACAACCCACGCCATGCCTTTTTACTCCTATAAGTATTGTGCTGCAGAAAACTAACCACATAATCCACAACAGACTGGGCTTGTAGAAAGGATGAACCAAACCTTAATTAATGGAAATAGTATGATGAGTAGTACATAGTTGGTTCAATGCTTCTAGGCTAAGATTGTGAGTACTACCTGCTACTTTATTAATAGATTTTCTTATTTAGCTTTTGTTTGATAAAAATCTTTATGAGGTGTAGATAGGTAAGAAACTCTTTGTTTCATATTTAAGGTTATTTGGTTGTGAGGCTTTCCTTCATGTGCCTAGAGAAAAGTGATCTAAGTTAGATCCCAAAGATCAAAAACATATATTTGTCAGGTATGGTAAGAATGTGAAGAGTTACAAGCTTTGAAATTCTCTAATCTTGAAAATAATTTATTCTATGGATGTGATTTTTAAGGAACTTAGAGTATTTTTTTATCTAGGACAACCAAACAAAAATGAAAGGAAAATAGTGCATTTTGAGACTGTGGTCAAATAGTAGGAAGATACACATGTTGAAGAGCATAATGATGGATTTGAGGATGGAGAGGAAGAAGAAGATTCAAGTGAGAGTTTTTAGTATGTTGAACATGTAGAGGAATAGGCAGAGCCCCTTATTCCACCCTTGAGACAATCTATGAGACAACAAAATATAGTTGATAGGTATAGCCCACCAAATTTTTATTATGTATTTGTTTTGTCATGTACTAATGATGGACACAGATCTTTTATGGAGGCTATCTCTTTAGAGGAATACAAGTCTTGAAATGAGGCCATGCAAGAGAAGATGATGGTTTTGGACAAATGTGACATGTGGGATCTTGTGAGTTTACCCGAGGGAAGGAAGACAATTGCTTGCAATTTTGGGCATTCAGGAAGAAGTTTGGAGCAAATAGTAGGTTAAAGAGGTACAAGGCCACCTAGTGGCTAAGGGCTGCTCTCAAAGAGAGGGAGTTGATTTTAGTGAAATTTTCTTCCATTAGATTTTTGCTTTCAATTATTGCTACTTATGATTTTAAAGTAGAGAAAATGGATATTAAAACTACTTTCTTGCATGGGGATCTTGAAGAAGAAATTTATATTTAATAGTTTGATAGATCTATGTTAAAAGGGGAAAAACATTAGTTTGCAAGTTAAAGTGGTCATTGCATGGTTTGAAACAATCATCTCAGGTGTGGTATTATAAGTTTGATGCTATTGCATTGAAGTTACGTTTTGTTCTAAAATTGAAGAACATTATTATGTTATACATTATTGATGATTAGACTGTAATTATTGTCTTGTATGTTGATGACATATTGTTTAGTGGTAACAAGAAGGTGATGATTAGAGAGCGTAAAACTTAGCTTTCTAGTGCATTTGATATAAAATATTGAAGGGTAGAAAAATATTTTAGGATGGAAATCAGCAAGGACCATGTTCACAGAAAGCTTTAGGTTAGTCAAAGTAAGTATGTTGACATTGATTTGTGGTGGTTTTCTATACCATATTGCAAAGCAATGAGTATTCCTTTACCTATAGGTACTAAGATTTAATTGGATATGTGTCCTATGTTAGATGTTGATTTAGAGAATATGTATAATGCTCCTTATGCTAAATTCATAACACATGCACTATTGTCAATAAATTCATCAATATCATGGACAAGGTCATGTGAAGCATGCAATTGTAACACATAGAAGAAGATAGGAATGACATAGGGAAGAAGGTATAAATCCAAGGAATATAAGGAAGTCTGCACAAAGTACAAATAGGCATGTAAATGAAAGTCCACAAGAGAATAAGGTCAAGGAAGTGTCAGACCCACTAGTCTAACATGAAGACATGGACCACCAGTGCAATGGGAGACATTTACAACCATTGTCATCTTTCTAGCATGCACCAATTGTAAGATTGATATGAGATCTAATGGCATGGAGGATGTCTCTTGAGATTGTGGATTCCACTTCCACCTAAGAAATTGCTTAGCTAATGGATGAACAAGAATTTGTCAACAAATCCATAGCGGTTTAGGAGTGCATGGGCACACTCCATGGAAAAGCATATGTCATAGTTGCATTTACCTTTTTGGATGTGGATAGAGAAGTAGAGGGACCCATTGTGAATGACATGGAATCACTGACCAATGTCACAATTTGAAATGGTTGTTAGACTAACAACTCTTAGAGAGTGCATGAGAGAGCCACTTGGCTAGCAAATGATAGCTTGCCTAATGGGACCTATTATATAAAATAGGAGATCAAACAACATGGAAATGTTATGCAAATGATCATAGGGCTAGTGTAGGCTAAGAGCACACTTCATTACTAACCTACTTAGGACCCCCTATAAATAAACTAGCTTGATTTACAAATGCATAACAATTTAATAGGTAGAGCCCCAAGCACTATGAGCATAAGAGAATAACTCAAACTTCTCATTGGACCTAGATCAAAGAAAAATAAAAGTCGAAGGAGGCCAAGAGTTTGAAAAGATAAAGCACTCCATGCAACATGAGTTAGAATAGGAGCACCATAGAATTAAACTTAGAGCTTGGTTGTAAAAATAATATATGATCACAAATGAAGCTTGAGGAGGAACTAGAGTACATAGACATGAAAAATAGCCTTCAAAGGATCTATCAGATTGGTTATCAATGAAGGCCAATGTGGAATAGGGTAGTCAATGACACAATAGGGAGAGGTTGTCAGATTGATAAGATTCTAGTGATGCAAGGGAGCAACATGTGAACCATCATATATTGCAATCTATTTCATCTTGTTGGGCCAAGGGGTTTGTGAGTAGAAAAGACAAACCCACCAAAGACTACCAAGTTGTAATCTCTTCAACCAATGGTATAACATAAGAGACTAACAACACTAACAATGCTAAGGAGGTGTGCCAAGATGACATGTGGACCTAAGGTGACATCATGATATGTGAGGTTTCCTACTTATGGAAAAGGAGATCAAATAGATAGAAAGAACTTCCATGAAAGAGATCCAAACATGAAATCAAAAAATGGAACATGAAATCCAATCCAAAAAATGAAAAATGACATAATATATTTGGAGAAACATTATTACACTCGTATACTTTTTATTAATTGTTTACACCATATACAATGAGAACAAATATTATAAAAAATGGAATAAGTGATGAATGTGGCTAATTTTTCTTTCTAATTAAGACCAAAATTAAAAGTCACAGAGTGAACATACTCAATAGCTTCTGCTTCATTCATACAATTCAAAAATTAACATAATTCAATATGATATTCAAAATATCAAATAAGATACAAGGTAATTGAACTATTTGATAATGTGTCTCAAAGAGATGTGGTCTCCTAGACTACAATGATTGCAAGATATGTATAAAATAGGAATTTTGAAAAGGTAGGAAACTTTGGGGCAAATGCAAGGGGTATTTATAAAGCCGAATTCCTCAATCTTTGCTAGCATCCTACTAGTCAATGTCAAAATGGAGCTTTAAAATAGGTTATGGACGTCCATGAAAGCATAATGGAAAGTGGATTTTGTTAGATGTTGTAGTTGCAAATGCCCTAGTAGATATGTATTTGAAGTGCAGGAGAATACAAAGGGAACATGAATTGTTTGATAAATGCTTGAAAAAGTAGGCTCACAGAATGCCATGATTGTGGGATATGCATAGAATTGTGTTCTTGATGAGGATTTGAGGCTTCTCAATGAAATATCCCAAAGAAATGTGGTCACATGGAATGTGATGATTATCGTATGCACACAAAATGGTTTAGTTGAAAAGGCCTTGGAAACTTTTAAGCAAATGCAATCAAGAGGTATAAAGTTAGTCTCCATACAAAATGTCTTAAGGAGATGTGGTCTCATGGACTGGAATAATTTCAAGATATGTATAAAATGGTTTTAATGAAAAGTGCCTTGGAAAATTTTAATAAAATGCAATTTGTAGGTGTAAGGCCTAACTTCAAAACCTTTTCCAGTATCCTTCTGACATATGCCAAAATGGGAGCTTTAGAACAAGGCATAAACATCCATCAAAACATAATTGAAAGTGGATTTTTATCATATATTTTAGATGCATGTACTTTGATAGACATGTATGCAAACTGTGAAAGCATGCACAAAGCATGTGAACTATTTGAAAAGTTGTTTCAAAGAAATGTGATCTCATAGAATGCTATGATCATAAGATATGCCCAAAATGGATTTTGTAAGGATGCTTTCAAGATATTTGAACTAATGAAACACTCTCGAACCTAATTTGACTATGTAAGTTTTACTTGTGTTTTACTAGCATTGAAGTGAAAAGGTTTAGTGGATGAGGGTTGTAAATACTTTAATGTTATGTGTGAAAATAAAGAATACCTAGATGTAGTTGGATTGAAGGCCATAAAATGATACATGCTTTTTATGTAGATGTAGTGGTTTATAACTTATTATGTTTGTTAAACTTATAAACATAAAATAACATTTGCATCTTCTAAAACTTTGTCATTTTGGCTTGAGAGAAGGTGAAATCCATGACATTAAAATAATCAATCTTATAACATAAAAAAATTCAAATTAGAAAAATAAAAATTGAAATAATATATTTGGAGAACACTATTACACACTTATACTTATTGTTAATTGTTATGATATATACAATGTGAACCAATATTATTAGAAATGTCACAAGTGATGAATATGGCTAACTTTTCTTTCTAATTAGAACCCAAATTTAAAGTCACAAGGTGAACCGATACAAAATATTTCCACTTCATTCCTACCATTAATAAATGGACATAATATCAAACATTTAACAACCCCATTTCTAAATTATTACAATAATGTACAAAACATGTGAGTGACATCCAATAAGATCCAAGCAATATAACCACTACTCATTAAGTATAGTAAGAAAGTACAACTATAAGTACTATCAAGTACATCCCAATAACATGAAAATCTCACAAGTACAAATCTAGTACTTATTAGTGCAGATGACATCATTACATAACCATGATATACAATGGGTTAAGTGCTACAAACCTCATCAATGATAATGAATACAATAGGCTATGAATCCAACCACCACATATACAAGTGGTTGTAACAATATAAATTGTGATGCCCCACCATGCAACCCTAGAGTGCTACACAACAAGAGACAATATGATAGAAATATTTTTTTTTGTAACAAGGAAATACATTATACATTAGATATGATTGCTCTGATAACAACATTAAATGAAATGAACAACTAACACTACTAGGGAACATAACTGCATCAAATAAAATTAAAACCATACAAGAATCTGCATCTCAATGCAACAGAATAATAATACATCTTACATTATCATGGATGGATAATTACAAATTTCAAAACAAGGTGACAAGACCAATTACATCAGTTTAAAAAAAGTACAATAATGAATGTATACAACAACTTGAATATGAATAGCAAATTGGAACTGAAACACTCCTGCACTGATCTCAAACTAAACATCCGAGAAGACCAATGGATAGCTCTACCTCCCAACCATGTGGAACCCTAAGGTCCACCCCTCTGCACTAGGAGATAACAATAAGGATTCCACTAGGTCAAGGTTACAACCATGAACACAATAACAAGATCCAGACTCCATGCAGACAAACAGGATATCATGACTGCATAGTCACGACAGTACTCACCAAATAAGATAAATTAGAACATCAAGCTAAGCTCAACCTAAAAGGCAAGTCTACACTCCAGAGGTAACAACAAGGATAAAGATGAAGAAACTAAGCTACGTAAAGAGAGTGTCATCGCATGGTCCTAGCATGGGTTACCTAGGATATGTCTCACTAGAAGTTGGCCGCCATCCATGGTTACACTCGCAGCCTCTCTCTAGGTACTAGCCCCATAGGGTGACACATGTGAAGCCGACGTGTCCTCTCATGGAGACAAGGAGGTTAGCCTTGCCAACCAGGCCTTCTCATCCCATCCTTAGCTTGCGAGAGCACTCAAGGCATGGGTGAGGTATCTTGCTTATCTCGTTATGTGTTTTACTACCCCAACCCTCCTAAATAAGTTATTACTTGCTTACAACTTCCATGAGGTCACCCTAGTGACCCCTCTGGCATCGGCCCCACCATGAAAGCCACTCTCCTAGCAAACTTTGACCAATCATCCAAAACCACAATACACAAGAATAAGGTTTACAAAAGATTCCGATCCAAAACACAAGCCAGTCATTTGTCCACAACAATATAAATCCCATTGCCTCCTCAAACTCAAACAATACACCATGAAACAGTATGACACAAGTACCAATCTGAATACCAAACAGTTAGACCTTTGGAGTCGGTAACTGAGTTCTTCACCAGGTTACTACAACAACTTTCCGATAGGGAAACTAGGTTTCAACTCGACCATGAATTTAATACAAGATTGACAAGGGGTAAATAGAAAGAAAAATAACTCAATACATCCTTAATATAAGTTGATAAACAATCTTGTCCCAAGGATGACTTCACACTAACATCGGTCAAGGTTTGTGAAATAAAATTCGTATCAATAAAAGGGTAAATACCATACTACAATCTATACCCAAAATGTTCTTACTTCCATGCATTAGAAATAATTACATTTAACACTTTAGCCTAATAACCTTTACAAATATTTTATTAACAAGTTCCACATGCTATACTTCCAAGAAAAGATAATTTTTCTTTTGCTTCATAATCAACCAAAGATTTCATAAAGATTTAACTCAAAGTATAAAGCAATAGTAATCATACAAAACCTATACAACTACACTAAGATTTAATCATGTTTACTAACTTGGATCACAATGAAATAACTATTCTACCTTACTATTCTATGGAGCTCTAGTTATAAACTACCTTTAAGAGTAGCATCATTTCTATCGAATTGCCACTCGAACAACTATTACACCAAGGAGATGGTTCAAATATTAAAGTTCTAATCTTGCTATGATTTACTTACTAACATCATGTTACATGGGATAGCATAATTCAATCCATAACTAACAAATTCATTTTTACCAGAGTATGACTAATACTTAATTAATAAGCTATCATTCCATAATAATCTAGAATAATAAATGATTCTAATATAAAAACTATTTGGACTCATTATCCACCTTTCGTTCTAATAAAACTATTTGCCATATCCAAAAGGAATAAAGTAAAATAAATTGGTAGATTAGTTAAGTGTTTTAGAGCACACTATTTTAAATGGATACTTAGTAATGAAATTAAAATTATTACAACCCTAAGATTAAACCAAGCTTTCTTAAACTGACTTACACCCATATAATTAAGAGCACTCTAATAATAATAATTTTAAATTCTGCATAATAGAATGAATTAATTAACAACTTTCTATTACAAGGAAACTAATATCTACTCCATAATCTAGTTAGTCATAGAAGAAACTTAACCAAATCACATCACCACCAGGAACATACTAAACTGAGTTAATAAGATACTCAACGAGCTCTTTTTAGAAGCTTTCCAAAAACCACTAATATGCTAAAATTCCAACTACAACTCAAAACTCTTTCAATGTTATCACAACATGAGAAATGAGGATCAAATTATAGAGGTTTTAAAATGGAGAGGAGACAATGGTGCTAGAAAATGGCATGAATTGGTTTACTGCAGCGAGCAGAGATCAAACAAGGTAGCAAAACAAGAAGAAGAAGACATGATTTTCAGGAAGAACTTACGAGAATATGACTGTCAGAGGGAGGCAGGGAAGTCACCCCTCCAAGTCACGGTCTAGGATAAGATCAAATATTACAAGATCGAATGAGTTCCTGAAGGGATGTCGTATGACGGCCAAGTAGAGGGTTCAAAGATTTATTTGAAAAAAAAAAGCTCAAGCCTTCTAACATTGTAGAACCAGTGAGGTAAAAGACTAAAGGCAGAAGAAAATTCAAAAAAAAAATAGAGATAAATGAAAGAGAAGAGAGGCCATACGGTGGCGGCAAGAAGAAGTTGACATCAACAATCAAAAATTTGGTAAGGATCGACCAAAATGTCCCCATGAGTAGTTGTGCAAGTTAAATTTTCTAGTATAAAGTTTAGAAGAAGCAAGTTAAGAATGGCCAAACAAGGCGTGCCATAAAATGGCCAAAAAAAATTATTGAGGATGTAATTGCTAATAGGATCTGTCATTTTCTCTTGATCAGCAAAAACTCAGAAGAATTTATTAGAAATTAAAACTTGGAAAAGAAAAAATTGAAATCCAATTTGAAATTGATGGAGGGCAACTCATAAGACAATCCCTGAGATTCACCTCTAGACCGAAGGAATTTAACACCATCTAATGATTGATTTGCATGTAGGAAAATAACATTATACAGAGATAAAGATGACAAGGAAATTGGTTTGATACAAGGGTCTAAGCAGGTAACAAGACTCAATTAAAAGAATAGGTAAGTGAAATTGATTTGATTTAATCGAAGGTGCATATAATTTTGCCATACCGTGGTTTCTTCCATGAGTTACATTGATTGCCAACTGAGACTAAATAAGCTCTGCCATAAAGATTGCATGTGCCTCAACAAATTGATGTGGCTTGCTATAGAGATCATCACTAAGAAGTTGAAATAGGTATTGCTGGTTGGAGGAAGATATAATAAAACAGTGATAATGGAATTTGAAGAATAATGAAGGAATAATTTAAAAGCTCATCAATTAAGTCAGAGGAGAAAAAATGTTGTCATTAAGGAAAAGTTCAAATTGATCTACAAGCGAAGATTGCAGTAATCCATTTGAGGAAGAGATTTAGAGTTGTAGAGATGATTTGTAGGCTAAAAGTTTTGTCAAGTGTTTCCAAGAGCAACCAACAAGAAGCGAGGAGTTTTACAAAGGTGCCAAGGGTGAATAACAGATTGACACCATGCCAAAATAACTAGACAACAAAGGAATCTAATTCTTCAGAGCAAACAGAGACAAAGAAAATACAAAGATTCACAAGACATACCCATGCAATGCACGCTCCAAAATTGAATCCTCTTTCAGAACTTCCCCCTCCTTCCTCTGAAACAATCCTCTGAAAACATGCCTTTCAAAATCTCCCCTAGAACAAAAATAACCTCAGACATAAAAACCCACCAAAACCTCTCCCAAGACCCAAATAGACAACCATTAATTTCCAGTAACCCCCCAAATCTATTACACAATCCCCCTCATTAAGAGAAATTTGAAATTTTACTTAACATAGAATTTCCATATCTCCCAACATATACGACAACTAGCCAACAATAAATGATATTCCAAAAATCATTAAATTAATATCCAATACTATTCTTCAATTAACGATATACTAATTAACCATATTAACTTATGACATAGATACTAAGAAAATCATTAACATAATCCATTTAATCTATATTAGAATTTACTTAAATAATATTCCAATTAAAGAAAAATACCATAATATTTGACAAACTATTAATATTCTTAATATAATATTACCTCATTACACATTACCCAGATACACATGGGCTAACTACCCAAAACCTGATAGAAACATTCAAACCACATGATGACTAACCAACTGAAGGTTGAACTGACCTAGGGAATTAACCTCATGTTATCTCTGTCAACATTATCCATGGTGTAGGGCCCGCTCAGACCTGCTAAGTTAGGTGGAGTCGAGGCTCGGTACCTGCAACCTGCATAAGAACAATGGGTTGTATATGATCAACTGCATATATATATATGTCAAACACACACAGAGTCAGAGAATCGCAGCATAGTAGGGTGCTCAAACTGAGTAGTACTACACCGTCCCTGCTCTAAAACAAAACTATATCCATTTATATTTAACATCAGATATCAATGAGTAGCATAAAACATGATAATATAAACCATCACTAAACATGGCCATCTCATCAAAACTGAAATAACAACAATGTCAACATAAACTCATATCACATGACAGAACTAAATCAGTCGAACATAGTCTATCATGACCAAAATAAGCATAACCACAGTCTCAATAACTCAAATGTCTCAGAACTGTCTAAATGTAAAGGAAAAACTAACAATTGTCTCAGATCAAACAAAGAGTAATGTAAAACTAATAACTATCACAAGTCAAAAATGAGTGGGTATTACATCCTCCCCCCTAGAGTCAGGCTTACTCCTGGAAGCCTGCAAACAAATAAGGGTATAACTCTCTCATCCTGGAAGCATCCTCCCAAGTAGCAAAAGTCTCGTCATTAGGATCCAACTAGACCCTAACCTGCTCCATGTCTCTACCCCTGAGAGCAAGTCTCATGTGTTGTAAAATGCCTACGGGCTCCAAAGCCAGCTACCCGTCCTCTACCTGTAGAGTAGTCCAATCAAGAACATGAGCAATATCTAGATAGTAAGGTCTAAGTACAGAAACATGAAACACATCATCGATGCATGAAAGGTTGGGCGGCAAAGCAAGATGATCAGCAACAGGACTGATCCTCTCCAACACCTCAAAAGGTCCAACAAAGTGTGGTGCTAGCTTAGAGCCCTTTCCATAATGGATCGAACTCTTTCACGGTCGTACATGCAAGAACACCTGATCTCCAACTGAAAACTATCAATCGGTCCTATGAGCATCTGCATACTTCTTTTATCTGTCCTGAGCTGCCACCAAATGCTCTCTAATCCTCTCAACCTGCTACTCCATATCTCTAAGCATATCTGGACCCAGAAGAACTCTGTCCTTGAGATGATCCCAACTCAGAGGGGTCCTACAAGGATGACCATACAAAGCCTGAAATGGAGACATGCCAATAGAAATGTGATATCTATTATTATAAGCAAACTCCACTAGGTATAGGTAATCCTCCCAATGGCTCTACCGATCCATCACATACATCTTAAGCATATCCTCAAGAACCTGATTAACCCTCTCGGTCTGACCATCAGGCTCAGGATGGTAAGCTGAACTAAAGTTTAGCTGTGTCCCCAAGGCATGCTATAGAGAAGTCCAAAGAGTAGATGTGAACACTGGATCCCTATCGGAGATGATCCTACAAGGAATCCCATGAAGTCTGACGATGTCCTCCATGAACACTCTGGCCACCGTAGAAGCATTGTAAGAAGAACAAACAGGAGAGAAGTGAGCTACCTTTGTCAACCTATCCACAGTGACCATAATAGCATCGTGTCGACGAGAGGACATCAGAAAACCTACAATGAAGTCTATCAAAATGATGTCCCACTTCCACTTCAGAATCAAATGAGGCTGCAAAAGAACTACAGGGTGCTGATGCTCTGCCTTCACCCTCTAACACTCAAGACACCTCAACACAAAATCAACAATATTTTGCTTCATGCCACTCCAAAAGTACAGCTGACGTAGATCTGCATGCATCTTCTTGACACCCAGATGAGCAGAATAAGGTGCCCAATGTGCCTCTATCAACACTAGGGTACGAAGACCCTTAGAACTAGGAACATAGATATGACCCAAATGTCACAAGAGACCATCTGACTCAAGAGAGTAACCAGAGAACCTACCCTCCAAAGGTCTACCAGACTTAATCTCAGATCTTGCCTCCTAGTACCAACTGTTGGTAAGAAGTACTGCGAGAAACTGACCTCTTTGCCTAGAATATACTTGATCTCAAAGTCATATTCGCACAAGAACTCCATCTAACGCATTTGCCTCGCATTCAAGTTTGGTTGTGTGAAAATATACTACAAGCTATGATGATCACTATGTAGCTCAAACTGATGCCCTAAGAGAAAATGCCTCCACCTCACCAGGGCATGCACAACTACAGCTAACTCTAGATCATGAGTGGGATAGTTCAATTTGTGATCCTTGAGTTTGTGAGACTCATAGTCAATCACATGACCATCCTGCATCAAGACTGCTCCTAAACCCTCCAAAGAAGCATCTGTACAAATAACAAAGTCCCCAGTAGGGTCAGGAACTGCTAAAATAGGTGCACTGGTCAACTGCTCCTTAAGGGTCTGAAAAGCTACTTGACACTGCTCTGACCAAACAAACTTCTTCCCTTTCCTCTGAAGAGAAGTATAGGATGAGCAATCCTCGAAAACCCCATAACAAAATGGTGATAGTAGCCTACCAAACCCATAAAACTGCGGACCTCAAAAACATTAGTGGGTGCAGGCCAATCCATAATAGCTTGGATTTTTGAGGAATCCACCATAATATGCTCTCCAAAGATGACATGACCCAAATACTTCACCTCTACCTGAAAGAACTCACATTTTGACAAATTAGCATAAAGCAGATTTTCTCTCAGACATTGCAACACCTGACGCAATTGCTCCTCATGCTCCTCCATAGTCCTTGAATAGATCAATATGTCATCTAGAAATACAAGGAAAAACCTGTCAAGATAAGTGCAAAAAACACCATTCATCAAGCTCATGAAAACTGAAGGTGCATTCGTCAACCTGGATGGTACTACTGTGAACTCATAATGCCCATAACAGGTACGAAATGCCATTTTGTGAATATCTACCTCAAATATCTGCAACTAATGATATCCCAACTTAAGGTCAATTTTAGAGAACACCTTGGCTCCCTTAATCTGGTCAAACAAATCATTGATCCAAGGCAAGGGGTATATATTCCTTATTGTCACCTTGTTGAGCTGTCAATAATTGATACACAGCTGCAGAGATCCATTTTTCTTTCACAAAGATCATAGGTGCTCCCCAAGGAGAGACACTAGGTTGAATGAATCCCTTGGCTAACAACTATTCCAACTACAGTCAGAGCTCCTTAAGCTCCTGAGTGGTCATCCTGTATGGAGCTTGTGAGATGGGCTTTGTGTCGGGAACAAGATCAATCCTGAAGTCGATGTCATGCTTAGGTGGCATCCCCAGAATCTCAGAAGGAAAAACATCGGCACACTCTCTCAATAGAGGATGATCATCAAGAGATGCCTCTTGACTCTCCTCCATCTCCAAGTCACTAACAGAAACTACAAAAAACTAACATCCCTAATGCATGCATCTCTTAAGCTGCATAGCAGAAATCATATGTAGGGAAATATGTCTCTGAACTTCTACAACCTCCACCTCTACACCAGAATCATCCACACATCTAATAGACTTATGCCAACAATCAATCACTGCTCGATGGGCCTCTAACCAATCCATCCCCAAAACTATATCATATGAACCAAGGGGTAGGATGCGAAGGTCTACAGAAGTAGATAGAGAGCTAATCCTCAAATCACACCTGGAAACTACAGACTCAACTACTATCTTAGCCCTGAAAGCTAACTCAACCTACCACCTATCATCCTGCTTTATTGCCACTAAGCCACAACGCTCCACAAGAGAAGGAGATATAAATGAATCAGATGCACCAGAATTAAAAAGAACAGAAAAACCAATACCTCGCATGAAACTAGAAGTCTCCACCATGGTGCCCTAATTCTCTGCCTGTCAGTTATCCACCACTACAACGACTCTATGTGATCTACCTGCATCACCAACCATTGGCTCTAAAGCCGCCGGTTGATGTCCAAACCTTGATGTACCCTTCTGTGGGCACTATCTAGCAATATGACCCTGTTAGCCACAAGAGAAGCACCCAGTGCCTCTACCAAAACCACCATCACCCCAGAAAGCACTAGACTGCTAGAAACTACCTCTGCTCACTGTAGACTGCATACTCTGAGCTAGCTGATCAAAGCAGTTGCACTTATTGCGCTGCTAAGACTGGTCTTTCTTAGACTGAAATCTATTACCTTGCTGCGGCTGAAAATTCTTTGGTTTGGCCTAAGAGTACTGCTGCCAACCACCCTTTAAGGGTGCATGAGATCTTGAAGCCTGAGTATGTCTACCACGCGAACCAAAACCTGAAGAAGGTGCACTACCAATATGCACACCTGTATGTCCACCAAGTGCCATAGCCAAATTTTCTTCCACTAACCAGGATTTCTCCACTGCTACCTCTATAGACTTAGGTTCAAATACACGAACCCCTCCACTGATCTGGGCATTCAGGCCCCTGATAAAATGTTACACCAACATAGACTCGTCATCTTTGATACCCGTATACTGCTTGAGCTCATAGAATCTATGCTCATACTGCTCAACTATCATGGCCATCTACCTCAGCTCATGGAACTCATCAGCGCGACACTACCTCCAATGATCAGATAGAAAACGAGCTCTGAATCTCTCTAAGAATAACTCCCATGACACAGTGCTAATGTCCAAATGCAGCTTCTGCTCCTCTAACCGCCAACAACTCGAAGCAAACCCTCAGAGATGCAAAATAACACATCTGGCTTTGGTGTTGCTGCCATAAGGATGCATGGTGAAACACTTGCCTAAATCCAATAACTAAGTATCTGCCTCAAGACCTCTACCAACTCCATCAAAGATGGGAGGGCGTGCCCTCAGAAGATCTCTCATATGGCTGGCTAGAGTGGCCTCCTGCTCAGCTGTCAACTCTCTACGCTTGGGTGATCTCACTCTCTCCCAAGGCTCCAGCTGGTCTACCTCCTGACCCCCTCTAGGCTGCTCAACCTCCTGTCAATCGGGCAAGAGCCTCCTCAAGTAACTGTCATAACTAGGCTCCCTCAGGCTAGCCCTGACCCTCCATATTCTGACCCCCACCTTCATGGGCACTCTCATGAGGAGAACTGGGAGGAGGTGCACTGCCACCACCTCTCCCATGACCCCTACCTCTGCCACGACCTCGACCCCTACCTCTAGCCATCTACCTACAACACCAAGAGATGATTTATTACATAGACAAGAAAACAATAGTTAATCTTATAGAGTTTAAGCACTAGGTCACATAATGGGCTCAGTTATAACCAGAATACCTAGTGTTTAAACCTGGCTCTGATACCAAATGTGATGCCCCGCCATGCAACCCTAGAGTGCTAGACAACAAGAGACAATATGACAGAAATATTTTTTTTTTGTAACAAGGAAATACATTATACATTAGATATGATTTCTCTAATAACAACATTAAATGAAATGAATAGCTAACACTGCTAGTTAACATAATTGCATCAAATAAAATTAAAACCATAAAAGAATATGCATCTCAATGCAATAGAATAATAATACATCTTACATTATCAGGGATGAATAATTACAAATTTCAAAACAAGGTTACAAGACCAATTACATAGGTTTTAAAAAAGTATAATAATGAATGTATACAACAACTTGAATATGAAGAGCAAACTGGAACTAGAACACTCCTACACTGATCTCAAACCAAACATCTGAGAAGACCAATGAATATCTCTGCCTCCCAACCATGTGGAACCCTGAGGTCCACCCCTCCGAGCTAGGAGATAACAATAAGGATTCCACTAGGTCAAGGTTACAACCATGAACACAATAACAAGATCTAGACTCCATGTAGACAAACAGGATATCAAGATTGCATAGTCACGATAGTACTCACCAAACAAGACAAATCATAACATCAAGCTAAGCTCAACCATGAAGGCAAGTCTACACTCCAGAGGTAACAACAAGGATAAAGAGGAAGTAACTGAGCTACGTAAGGAGAGTGTCATCGCATGGTCCTAGCATGGGTTACCCAGGCTATCTCTCACTAGAAGCTAACCCCCATCTATGGTTACCCTGGTAGCCTCTCTCTAGGCACAGGCCCCATAGGGTGGCACATACAGAGAAGATGTGCCCTCTCATGGAGACAAGGAGGTCGGCCTTTCCAATCAGGCCTTTTCATCCCATCCTTAGCCTACAAGAGCACTCAAGGCATGGGTGAGGTATCTTACTTATCTCGTTATGTGTATTTACTACCCCAACCCTCCTAAATAAGTTATTACTTGCTTACAACTTCCATGGGGTTACCCTGGCGACCCCTCTGGCACCGACCCCACCATGAAAGTCACTCTCCTAGCAAACTCTGACCAATCATCCAAAACCACAATATGCAATAACAAGGTTTACAAAAGATTCTGATCCAAAACACAAGCCAATCACTTGTCCACAACAATATATATCCCATTGCCTCCTCAAACTCAAACAATACACCATGAAATAGTATGACACAAGTACCAATCTGAATACCAAATAGTTAGACCTCTGGAGTCGGTAACTGAGTTGTTCACCAGATTACTGCAACACCTTTCCGATAGGGAAACTAGGTTTCAAGACCATGAATTTGATAGAAGATCGACAAGGGGTAAATAGAAAGAAAAATAACTCAATACATCCTTAATATAAGTTGATAAACAATCTTGTCCCAAGGATGACTTCACAGTAACACCGGTCAAGGTTTACGAAATAAAATTCATATCAATAAAAGGATAAATACCATACTACAATCTATACCCAAAATGTTCTTACTTTCATGCATTAGAAATAATTACATTTAACACTTTAGCCTAATAACCTTTACAAATATTTTATTAACAAGTTCCACATGCTATACTTCCAAGAAAAGATAATTTTTCTTTTTCTTCATAATCAACCAAAGATTCAATAAAGATTTAACTCAATAGTATAAAGCAATAGTAATCATACAAAATCTATACAACTACACTAAGATTTAATCATGTTTATTAACTTGGATCACAATGAAATAACTATTCTACCTTACTATTCTATGCAGCTCTAGTTCTAAACTACCTTTAAGAGTAACATCATTTCTATCGAATTGCCACTCGAACAACTATTTCACCAAGGAGATGGTTTGAATATTAAAGTTCTAATCTTTCTATGATTTACTTACTAACATCACGTTACACGGGACAGCATAATTCAATCCATAACTAACAAATTCATTTTTACCAGAGTATGACTAATACTTAATTATTAAGCTATCATTCCATAATAATCTAGAATAATAAATCATTCTAATATAAAAACTATTTGGACTCATTATCCACCTTTCGTTCTAATAAAACTATTTGCCATATCCAAAAAGCATAAAGTAAAATAAATTGGTAGATTAGTTAAGTGTTTTAGAGCACACTATTTTAAATAGATAATTAGTAATGAAATTAAAATTATTACAACCCTAAGATTAAACCAAGCTTTCCTAAACTGACTTACACCCATATAATTAAGAGCACTCTAACAATAATAATTTTAAATTCCACATAATAGAATGAATTAATTAACAACTTTCTATTACAAGGAAACTAATATCTACTCCATAATCTAGTTAGTCATAGAAGAAACTTAACCAAATCACATCACCACCAGGAACATACTAAACTAAGTTAATAAGATACTCAATGAGCTCTTTTTAGAAGCTTTCCAAAAACCACTAATATGCTAAACTTCCAACTACAACTCAAAAGTCTTTCAATGTTATCACAACATGAGAAATGAGGATCAAATTACAGAGGTTTTAAAATGGAGAGGAGACAACGGTGCCAGAAAATGGCACGAATTGGTTTATTGCAGCGAGCAGAGATCAAACAAGGTAGCAAAATGAGAAGAAGAAGACACAATTTTCAGGAAGAACTTACGAGAATATGACTGTTAGAGGGAGGCAGGGAAATCGCCTCTCTAAGTCACGGTACAGGCTAAGATCAAATATTACAAGATTGAATGAGTTATTCCTGAAGGGATGCCATATGGCGGCCAAGTAGAGGGTTCAGAGATTTATTTGAAAAAAAAAAGCTCAAGCCTTCTAACGTTGCAGAGCCAGTAAGGTAAAAGACTAAAGGAAGAAGAAAATTAAAAAAAAAAAGAGATAAATGAAAGAGAAGAGAGGTCGTACAGCGACGGCAGGAAGAAGTTGACATCAGCAATCAAAAATTTGGTAAGGATTGACAAAAATGTCCCCATGAGCAGTTTTGCAAGTTAAATTTTCAGGTATAAAGTTTAGGAGAAGCAAGTTAAGAATGACCAAACAAGGCGTGCCATAAAATGGCCAAAAAAAATTACTGAGGATGTAATTGCTAATAGGCTCTATCATTTTCTCTTGATCAACAAAAACTTAGAAGCATTTATTAGAAATTAAAACTTGGAAAAGAAAACATTGAAATCCAATTTGAAATTGATGGAGGGCAACTCATAAAGGATAGTCCTTGAGATTCACCTCCAAGCCGAAGGAATTTAACACCATCTAATGATTGATTTGCATGCAGGAAAATAACATTATACAGAGATAAAGCTGACAAGGAAATTGGTTTGAGACAAGGGTCTTAGCGGATCACAAGACTCGATTAAAAGAATAGGTAAGTGAAATTGATTTGATTTAATCGAAGGTGCATATAATTTTGCCATACCATGGTTTCTTCCAGGAGTTACATTGATTGCCGACTGAGACTAAATAAGCTCTGCCATAAAGATTGCATGTGCCTCAACAAATTGATGTGGGCTGCTACAGAGATCATCACTAAGAAGTTGAAATAGGTATTGCTGGTTGGAGGAAGATATAATAAAACAGTGATAACGAAATTTGAAGAATAATGAAGGAATGATTTAAAAGCTCATCAATTAAGTCAGAGGAGAAAAAATGTCATCACTAAGGAAAAGTTCAAATTGATCTACAGGCGAAGATTGCAGTAATCCATTTGAGGAAGAGATTTAGAGTTGTAGAGATGATTTGCAAGATAAAAGTTTTTCCAAGTCTTTCCAAGAGCAACCAACAAGAAGCGAGGAGTTTTACAAAGGTGCCGGTGAATAACAGATCGACACCATGCCAAAATAACTAGACAACAAAGGAATCTAATTTTTCAGAGCAAACAGAGACAAAGAAAATACAAAGATTCACAAGACATACCCATGCAATGCACGCTCCAAAATTGAATCCTCTTTCAGAACTTCCCCCTCCTTCCTCTAAAACAATCATCCAAAAACATGCCTTTCAAAATCTCCCCCAAAACAAAAATAACCTCAGACATAAAAACCCACCAAAACCTCTCCCGAGACCAAAATAGACAACAACCATTAATTTCTAATAACCCCCCAAATCTGTTACACAATGCCCCTCATTAAGAGAAATTTGAAATTTTACTTAACATAGAATTTCCATATCTCCCAACATATACGGCAACTAGCCAACAATAAATGATATTCCAAAAATCATTAAATTAATATCCAATACTATTCTTCAATTAACGATATACTAATTAACCATATTAACTTATGACATAGATACTAATAAAATCATTAACATAATCCATTTAATCTATATTAGAATTTACTTAAATAATATTCCAATTAAAGCAAAATACCAAAATATTTGACAAACTATTAATATTCTTAATATAATATTACCTCATTACGCATTACCCAGATACACATGGGCTAACTACCCAAAACCTAATAGAAACATTCAAACCACATTATGACTAACCAACTAAAGGTTGAACTGAACTAGGGAATAAACCTCATGTTATCTCTATCAACATTATCTATGGTGTAGGGCCTGCTCAGACCTGCTAAGTCAGGTGGAGTTGAGGCCTGGTACCTGCAACCTGCGTAAGAACAATGGGTTGTATATGATCAACTGCATATATATGTGTGTGTGTGTGTAAGAACGATGGGTTGTATATGATCAACTACATATATATATATATATATATATATATATATATATATATATATATATATACATATATATATATATATATATATATATATATATATATATCAAACACACACAAAGTCAGAGAATTGCGGCGTAGTATGGTGCTTGAACCAAGTAGTACTACACTGTCCCTACTCTGAAACAAAACTATATCCATTTATATTTAACATCAGATATCAATGAGTTGCATAAAACATGATAATATAAACCATCACTAAACATGTCCATCTCATCAAAACTGAAATAACAACAATGTCAACATAAACTCAAATCACATGACAGAACTAAATCAGTCGAACATAGTCTATCATGACCAAAATAAGCATAACCATAGTCTCAATAACTCAAATGTCTCAGAACTGTCTGGATGTAAAGGAAAAACTAACAATTGTCTTAGATCAAACAAAGAGTAATGTAAAACTAACAGCTATCACAAGTAAAAAATGAGGGGGCATTACATAAACCATAAACAATATCTAAAGAACTCCAAGCTCAACTTTGCAAGCTAATCCTCCAAGATCCAATGCTCCTACTTCTAATCAAGGAAGAGGTTGAACCCACAATGAGGATGTTCCTTTCCTTCCCATCCATCATTCAAGGGGAAGAAACAAAATCCATAATCTAAATGTGTGGTACAATATAATACCAGTGATTATCTTATTTAGTACATTCCTTTTTTAACACATGAAAACATATTTCTAAACATGCAAACACAAAGAGATAAAGTTCAAAACACATGATCACAATGAAATACACATACTAATGAATCAATCCAATATAACTAAGGAATCACAACAATATACTTATAACATCAAATACACATATAAGACAACAAAATAACCATTCAATTCTATGAGACCATATAACCCACAAGGCTTGACTTATGTCAAAACATCCAAGATCATATGAACACTCAAATTAATGTTCACTCACATCCCATACTATGAAATCTCTCTTCAAGTAATGTCATATGCCTTCACAAGATACACATGTTCAAGGAAGAATGAGATGCATCCCATATTACATGCATCCTAGACTTAGCACAATACATCAAAACACATATCACCAATAATATTAAAAAACCAAATACACAAAAACAATACAAGACAAACATAAATAACTCAAAAACACAAAGAAAGACACATACAATAAATACACATAAGCATAAAAACACCTTAATTAATCAAAACATGACAACAAGACTCAAGAACACAACCAAGGCATTTGCCTCAAATTTCAAACATAGGAACACAAGCTCAAAGATCACAACCAAGGAATCTTCCTTAAATTCCCATACCACACTAAGACACACATATCCCAATGATAGTGTACCTCTATACCAAATACCACATAAGAAAAGTTGACCAATAGTAAACACAGAGTATACCACCCTCTGGTGGATCACCCACTAGTGATATGGTATAACATCAAGTCATAGGTATTAGTTAGAGATCTTTAAGTTCTAGCGATGAAATGGGGAACATAATTTGTACCCTTTTACAACCTATGAATCTTTTTTCCCATTTAGAGCACTAGAATGTCTATGATGTGAATAAATGGTTGGCATAAATAGACTATGATAATTCTCTTATAATTTTAATTAAAAGGATAATGTCCTGAAATGTGTTGGACAAGGATTAGAGAAAGTCATGTAAGTTGGAATCACCCACAAGACATCTAAATTTCTTAATCGCTACTAATCATAGTACCTACATAGTAATCAAAGTATACATAGTCTAAATCAAGACCACTAGATGTAGTAAAGAATGAGAAACATTTCCATTTATGCTTACACACACAAAACCACATAAAAATTAGGTACAACACCTAATCAAAATTGTACAATACCAATCAAAGATGGATTTACAAGTAACCAAGGTACAACATCCATTCTAACCTTCTCATATGATAAATCAAGTATGGAGAAGTGTTGGTTAAAAGATCAATCTCTAATCCAATTGTTAATCATCAAAGATCCATTCAATCTATGAAACCAATTTGTGAGATACAAGGCTTAGAATATTACAGTATGAAAATCTAAAAATTGTATGCAAATCTCAAATTAAGAGCTACCTTGATATGGTATTACCATGTAGAGATTGAACCTCTTTATGATACTTAAACCAACCACTTTAATATGCTTAATATTGTTGGAAACAATGCAGATAACTAAGAGGGGGGGGTGAATCAGTTATATTATAACTTTTCTATTTTTCTTTTCTTTACTTAACTTATCATTTAATGTTATATCAAAGCAAGGCAATCATAAGAGCTGAAAAAGAAATTAACACATAACACAAGGATTTTTACGTGGAAACCCTATTAAAGGAAAAACCACGGGGTGACTAACCCAAGATTGTATTCTCTGTTAAAAGAATAAAGAGTACAAATTTGGCACTTGCCAATTAGGGCTCACTGCCCGAGCACACTGCTCAAAAAAGGCCCACTGCCTACAAGAGACTTACAGTCTACAAATGCTTACAAATGATACCAAGGTGTTTGAACTGATGAACAACATCTATACATGTAGGATTTCAGTTCCAGTTAGGTACAATATACTGATCTGGTACATTTCATTCTTCCTCTGTTCAATATTACTTTCCTGTCACATTCTGGGCTTGAATTACTGCCTTCACACTTGTCTCTTCTTTTCTTCGCACTTAATTATTCATACTGTCACTTCCACACACTTACAATCTTGAATCCATTGGGTATATATATCTGCATCAAGGATTTCTAACAACTTCTTAGTTGGCAACAAGAACACCTGAGATATTTGCAATTTATTGATCTGTTAGCTGAATTCATGCTTGATTAGTTATGCGCATCAAAAACATAGGCATATAAGTCATTAATCATATTGGCCAATGATGTATAATGCCAAAAATTTCTTGATCAACACATTTGGCACATCCAAATTGAGGTCTGATACTCTGCCAGTCAGTTCTTCCTCTATCTGCTCTGCCTTATTGGAACCCAACACTCAAAAGCTCATATCTTTTTCATGCTTTATCATCGGAGGCTAAATCTCTAGAATACAATAGTCATGATACCCCTTTTGACTTGTCCAATTCCGCAACTTACTGAATTACACCATCTAAGAGATTCAGACCTGATTGTCAGACCTTGTTACATACTCTGTTCTTGTTCACTGGACCAAAACAATATTCAATCAAACTTCTGGTTAAGGCATATTATGTACTGCGGATGTATGGGATAGATTTTGTTGCCATCAATGACAACACTTATGAAGCCACATAGTGTCTCTTGCCAACAATCTCCCCCTTTGGCATTGATAGCAACACTTAGTGAAAAATGGCTAAGTGTCACAGTAACTCCCCCTTAGCTTGTGCTCTGTCTCTTGTACTATTTTACCAAAGCTCCCCCTTTGCTGGATTCCACATTTTTCAATACTCTTCATTCCCCCTTTGACATCAATGGAAAAGGGTGGAATCCGTATACCAAAATTTTGCAAAAATTATTATATACATGGCCGCATAAGTATATACAAATCATATGTTATACTTACATAAACTTAAGTATACCCGCAAAGGTTGACTTCAATTGGCTAATTTATGTGGCCCAACTCCTCTTCATTTTGTCCAAAATGGAGATGTGTCCACTTAACAACAACGCATATGCTTTTGCCCTCTTTAAGTCTGTTGGATCACTAGTCCAGACTGTATTTTGTGCCTCTGTCAAGGCATCATGCATTGCCTCTAACTTAGGGATGATTATCCCTCTGAGCTCACCCATTCTATCCATTATGTTCTTTTTCTTCTTAACCAGTTCTTTAATTTCATTTATTATAGCAATAGCTTGACATTCATGATTCACCAGAGAGGTCGTAAGGGGATCAAAATTCTGAAATAAACTTGACAATTTTCCTTCTTGTTCTTTCACTTTCTTCTCAATGTCCTCTGTCTCTTTGGGCCAAGTTAAACAAAATTTGTATGTCTCCACCATCTTTAAGAGTGTTTTCAAGGATCTTCATGCCAATTCCTAAGGTTCTTCTATCATTAGCAATTAGCCCTTGTACTTCACTGAACCTCTTTCCTAAGAACTCCTTCCGGACCTTAGTTTCTGCCGATTTCTCTAAGGATTCAAAATGAGTGTTAACAGAATTAACTAAGTTTTTTAGATTACTGGATGGAGAGGCAGAAGGATCCTTTGATAGGTTGGCATAATCTTCTCCAGCATCCCAGATGCAATCTCCAACAGCTCACAATCCTCCATGTGAGATTTTAGAAGTTTCTCTTTTGCTTTGGCCTAAGCAAAAGATGCTACCTTCATTATCTGAACCGGAGATAGAGAGTCAAAGTTTAGTGGCCCTTGAATTAGCTTAGGTTCATCCAACTCCATTATTTCTTTGTCCAGGAAATTTTGTATTGTCTCTGCAGTGTCTCTTGCAGACTCTACTTCCTTCCTTTTGGGGACATCCAGACTGACTTGCTTATTGATCTTTGTTTCTTCTACCTATCCTTCCTTTTTCAGAACAGAGGAGTCTAATGCCTCAGATGGCTCTTCATCATTTTTCTTTAATCCTTCAACATCCTTGTCAAAAAATGTTTCTTCTTTCTGTCCTTCCTCTTTCGGGACAAAGGAATCTAATGCCTTAGATGATTCTTCATCATTTTTCTTTAATCCTTCAACATCCATGTTAGAAGGCTCTCCATTTGTTTCCTCTATAATGGGAAGATTAAATCTTTTCAAGGCATTCCAGAGAATTATTTTTGTTTCATTTGCTATTTGGTTAGTTTCTCCAAGCATGAGTTTGTTCATTCTAGATTTGCTCTAGAAATCATCTTTACACTCCTTGAAAACCATGTCCATTTGTTTTGGAGTGATAGAGAGGCATAGCTGTATCATTATTTGCTCCTGGATCTCCAAGTATTTAGCCTTTGCATTCACTTTTCTTTGTTCCAATACTTCTTCTAGGCCTTTTGGAATTAATGAAATTATTTCAATGAATGCTTTGTTATAGATGTTCAAATACCTTACAGTAGCTTCCTCCAGAATTATCTTGTCAACATCATTGTATTCATCATAGAACTCTGTCACCGGCTGCAAGTTCCCATCCACAGTAATTGCCTTGATGATGTCATCAATGGAAAGAGTGGGCTTTTCAACAAATTCCTCTGCCTTCTCTTCCTCATTTCTGCTAACAGAGAACTTCCCAGATGTTCTCTTTTTCTTCATTTTCTTGATTTCCTCATCTGATTCTATTTCTTCATCATCCTTATGGCTTGTATATGTCCTTGTGGCTTTGGTCTTATCCTCTTTTCTCCTTTTCCAGATGACTTGACTTCTGGTTTGGTAGACTTTGAGCTTTTAGAAGCAACAGGAGCAAAGCTCTTGGAGGATCTAGTCCTAGAAGAGGTTTTCCCAGGAACACTTTCTTTCTTTGCTTCTTGTCTTTCTTTCTCTACCTTCTCCATTTTCTCTCTATTAGCATCTACAACCTCCTTTGATATGCCAAATCTTTTGGCAAATTCTTCAACTTCCTTTCTTACTTTTGTCTTCATCTCTGACTGTCTTAACTCAACATGTATCTTTATGCTTAGCTCTTTAAAGGTGCCAAACCTTTCTGCTTCAGTGTCGTTAGGTTGGCTCAGTAGGTGTTGAATATGTAGCTCCAAGATTTTTTCATTGACCTCATAACCCATAGGCATTATCGATACAGTTCTTGGCTCAACTGCCTCCATTAGGCATTAATCAATATCAACCATGAAGTAGACTGTATCTTGGTATTTATCAACTATTGTTTGTGGTATTCTTTCTCTGCCATGCATCATGCTTTGGAAATTCTTAAAGTAGCCCCAGAGGGCTGTGTTTTGGGCTTGAGCATCACCAAGTCCATACATGTAATCTTTGATCTGAATTGCAACGGGTTTATCATTTTGCCAGACCCAACCATTTGATCCAGGCAGCTCATTCATATAATAGAAAAATAGACACAGTGTTAGACTACCATATTTGAAGGAATTTTTCGTATCCTTTTTGATCTTCTACAAGTTATCCATCAGCTGATTCAGTAGAAGCTCACACAATTCCCTTGTGCCCTACTATAACTAACTAGCTATTGAGCCATAATTCCCCCCTTCAGGGGGGCTATGCAGGGTGGGTGGGGAGATATTGGCAGTAACCACTCAATCTTTCCCATCGATTCAGTACGGTCACATTAGTGGCCCCACCTATTGCCTCCTGGGAACCAACTGTTCCCTAACTATCTCCCCCTAAGTTCCCACCAACGGCGAATTACCGCCCACCCGGAATAGAACCCCAATTCATCTACCCCCCTATCGGGCCCCCCTAATAGAGTTCTATGGAATGAAGCACCCGAAAGGAACATAACCCCCCTGGGAACCCTATGATTCCCTCCCAGCTAGAATTCCCGGGGTTGGGTGGGAGTTGTAGTTCGATTGCCCCACACACGAGTTGCCGGGAGGCCAAAGAAACTATAGGCCAATTAGAACCAAACTAAACTAGAACTCTGGTGGAAAGGTAAGCTGCATGTGTTACTTACTATGCCTCTGCCTCTGCTTTCTATGCTGCTTATGCTGGTGCTGCTGCCGGTCGTACTGCTGCTAGCTTCGGATCTTCTATCTATATGTCACCATCAACGGAGTTCTTAACCGACTGCTTAACCTACTAGATCAATGGCTTAAGCTGGTATTGCTACTGCTACTGGGACTGGGTAAACAACTATCTTTGGGACCGTAATGTCCTCCCACCCACCCCAATGCTGCTGGATAAGCTCCTAGGTATAACTATGCTTACTCTGCTACTGTCGGATAAACTACTGAATAAGCTGCCGGAACCTATCTCCCCCTACCCACAATTTAGAGGGGGGGCGTGTGCTTAAACTGTGTAATCTACTTATGGATCATACACATCAATAGCTGTTGTTGGTATTGCTGCTTGGTCAACGACTGAATCTACTGGATCAAGCTAAGCAACTGGGTCACCCACTATATCTACTTGTGCTTCACCGACTGCTTAATTGACTGAACCAACTGCTTCATCGATCTCTGCAACTATAGTGCTGCTGGATCCACTTAATCTACATATGCACCTACCCTTGCTCTTATTTATGATGCTATGTATGCTTCTAGTTCTCGATCTAGTTAAGATACTGACTTTGATGCTTATGGATAAACTGGATCATCGACTGGATCAACAAGATAATCTACTGATGGTGGTTCTATTGCTTAACCAACAGAGTCTACAGGCTCCCATAGAATAGTAGGGTTGTTTCATCTACATCAAGGGCTGGATCTACTAAGTCAACTAGTTCTGGTTATCCAACTGGTTCTTAAGCTACCTCTGTCTCTGTCGCTGGATATGGAACTGGTGCTTACTCAACATAATCTACTGGGTCAACTGCACGATCAAAATGCCATTTCATTAAAATGCCTCTCTCTCTAGTGCCACTCTCTCTAGTTCCCCTCTCTCTAGTGCCCCTACTATTGCCCCCAACTATTGCCTCCCACCCACCCACCCCATTAAAAATGCCCCTCTCAAAATGCCCCTCTCTCAAAATGCCCTACCTCCACGGCCACTATCTCCCACCCACCCACCCCGGTAAGGTAACAGCAGCCTGTCCAAATAAGTTGGATTGTCCATGGGTGGAGGAAGGAGAGGATCCAGATAAATCAAAATGCCCTCTCTCAAAATTCTCCACTTCCAAATGCAACAGATGCCCTCTCTCAAAATTCTCTGTTGGTTGTGGGTGTTGGTCATAATATGCATCTTCCTTTAACATCTGATATGCAGCATAAATTGTTGTACCAGACACAGAATTCTCCCTACTTGAGTGGTAGATTTTGTAGCCAATTATCATTAAGGTAAACTTGACATCTGGATCCATGATGTCATCTATAGGCATTGCTCTTTTGTCAAATTTTGATCCAGTGGCTTCAATTACTGTTTGGTTCTTCACATATTTGAGTGCGAGTAACCCACCAAATGAATGCAGTCTGGTCACTGCCCTGATGGCATCTTTAGTTATCTTGAATGGCCTCATTAGCCACATAAAATTATCATGCTTCCTACTTAGAACATACCAGACCCAGTCGTCTTCTGCAAAAGATGGAAAATGTATGCAGTGTTTGAAGTGTTTGTCCTGGAGGATCTTGAATTTAGGTCTAAGTTCAAAATTCTCATCTATTAATTGTTTGTGATAAATGTCGATCAACTTTGAGTCTCCAAAATCTTCAATGTTTGCATGGATATAAACCGTAATATCTTCTACATGCAAGACACCATGCGGAATACTAGAAAACGCACCTAGGGGATCAACTTCTAGAGATTTGTAAGGGTGTTTCTTGAATTTGGTCTCCGCCTATTAGAAATATTAACAACCATTAGAATAGCCATTTTTGTAAGAGATCTAGATAGAGTTTTCAGATGGGACATACCTTTTCATGCTTTAGGGTTTGAAGCAGAAGTTGGAGCGATTCTCTGGTTGAATTCGATCTTCAGCTAAGTTTGAGTGTTTTGTTGGATTTCTTCTTAGAGCTCTTCTCCCTTCTTCATGAGTACAAAGTGTTGCAAATTATGGATGAGAAACCTTTTAACCTTTCCAAAAAACCTAATTTCCCTTTGTAATAAATCAACAACATAAGTCATCTGGTTACCCTATATTGAGAGAGATTTTCTGGAATCACTGTGCGGATCTTAAAATCATTGTCTATGAGGATTGACAACATATCTTCAACTTTTTCAAACATGCTATAGGTCTGCAGATTAAAACATTTCAATTTTAGATCATACCGGATCTGTCTATGAAATTCTACTTTACCGGATAGCTACTAATACAGAATCTCCTCATAACTTGCTCAAATCTGCATGTAGATTTGTCAAATTTTGATTGAATGACTTTTAAGTGAATCTCCTGAAACCCTTTAAACCACATCCTCTTATTCTAACTCAATGTGCCAAATTCAGGCACTCATTAGCTGGTTGGGGGAAAAGGATCTTCTTTGTAGCTCCCCCTGAGCCAAAGCTTACCTTTTAGTTTCTGGAAGGAATATCAGCACTGGATTCCGATGCAGATCCATCCCCAATATTCATTGTACTTTTTTTACCCAAATATTTCTCATCTCCTTTTGAACTTCATCTGCATTTACTTTACCTTTGCCTTTATCTTGTTTCTAATCATATTCCATCGGACCTTTTCTATCCTAATTTCTGATTCTGCAAAATTTGGCAATATGACCGGATCTATTGCAATTGTAACACACAACATTTCTTTGCTTATTTTAATGATATCCTCTTGATCTGCACTCATTAGCCATATGTCCAATTCTATTGCATACAAAGCATTTACCATTGAAAGAATTGTCCATTTGCATATTTCTGCATTCATGAGATTTATGACCATACCTTTTGTAAATGAAACATTGACTGTAGAAGGATGGATTGAATTGATTCATTCTGTTGCTGCACTGTATTGCTTTATGACTGAACTTGTTGCAATTGAAGCAGTATCCATTGAAGGATAGATATCTTTGAGCATTTGGTTGCCTTGCCGAAGGTCTTCTAGGCATGTTTCTTTGATTTCCTGATCCAAAGTTCTTCTGACCGGATCTAGAGCTTTCACCTTTCTCATATCCCAAGCCACACTTATCATCTACCCTCTTTTGACTTTCAAGAATAACTTCAAGTTGGGCTGATCTTATCTTAATTTTTTCTTTGTATTCATTTGTAGTTTGAAGATCTTGTTTAAGAGTGTCTATCTGATTCTCAAGTTGTTCTTCATTGTCTCTAGCTTCTTCAAAATCAGATTCAAGATGCCTGATTATTTTGTCCATTTTGTGGAAGTCCTATGTTTTCTCCTTGAGGGATTGTTTTAGATTATCTTCAATCTTTCTCTTTTCTTCAATTTCTTGGGTGAATCTCATAACCCCTGATTCCATTTCATGCCTTACCATAATGACTTCTTTTGACAACTTCTCACATAGCTTATTTTTCTCATTCAGATCCTCATTAAAGTATCATTGACTTCACTTTGATTAGCTAATGTCTAGAGTAGTTCCTTTCTCTTTTTCACAAAATTACTGAGTTTTTCTTTTAGCTCATTTATGAAATCATCAGCTTGTTTGAGTCTTTCTCTCAAATTATTGACTTCAAAGTGGGATTGTTCAAGATCATCTAGGGCAGACTGAAGTTGTTCCTTCATACCATATGCATCCATTGAGATTCCCAGATCCTCCTTAAGTTGTTAAGCTTTGTTCAGAGGAACTTCACTCTGATACCAATTGTTGGAAACAATGTAGATAACTAAGAAGGGGGGTGAATCAGTTATCTTATAACTTTTCTATTTTTCTTTTCTTTTATTAACTTATCATTTAATGTTATATCAAAGTAAGGCAATCATAAGAGCTGAAAAATAAATTAACACACAGCACAAGGATTTTTACGTGGAAACCCTGTTAAGGGAAAAACCACGGGGTGACTAACCCAAGATTGTATTCTCTGTTAAAAGAATAAAGACTACAAATTTGGCACTTGTCAATTAGGGCTTACTACCCGAGCACACTGCTCACAAAAGGCCCACTACCTACAAGAGACTTACAGTCTACAAATGCTTACAGATGATACCAAGGTGTTTAAATTGATGAACAACATCTATACATATAGGATTTTAGTTCCAATTAGGTATAGTATACTAATCTGGCACATTTCATTCTTCCTCTATTCAATATTACTTTCCTGTCACATTCCAAGCTTGAATTATTGCCTTCGTACTTATCTCTACTTTTATTCACACTTAATTATTCATATTGTCACTTTCACACACTTACAATCTTGAATCCATCAAGTATATATATCTGCATCAAGGATTTTCAACAACTTCTTAGTCAGCAACAAGAACACCTGAGATATTTACAAGTTATTGATCTGTTAGCTGAATCCATGCTTGATTAGTGATGGCATAAAAAACATAGGCATAGAAGTCATTAATCATGTCAGCCAATGATGTATAATGCCACAAATTGCTTGATCAA
The DNA here is from genome assembly GCA_027924645.1 of Cunninghamia lanceolata. Lineage (NCBI taxonomy): Eukaryota > Viridiplantae > Streptophyta > Pinopsida > Cupressales > Cupressaceae > Cunninghamia > Cunninghamia lanceolata. Next base: position 21,033,673 of record BSBN01000547.1, on the reverse strand, counting down.
CACCTTTGGTACATCTGGATTGAGGTCTGATACTCTGTCGGTTAGTTCTTCCTCTGTCTGCTCTACCTGATTGGAACCCAACACTCAGAAGCTCATATCTTTTTCATGCTTTATCAACGGAGGCTAAATCTCTAAATATAATAGTCATGATACCCCTCTTGACTTGTCCAAGTCTATAACTTACTAAGTTACACCATCTGAGAGATCCAGACTTGATTTTTGGACCTTGTTACATACTCTGTTCTTGTTCACCAGACCAAAACAATCTTCAATCTTACTTCCGGTAAAGGCATATTATGTATTGCAGATGTATGGGATAGACTTTGTTGCCATCAATGAAAACACTTATGAAGCCATACAGTGTCTTTTGCCAACAAATACAACCACCTTATATGAACTTAAAGTAACAACAAAGAGGCACAAATTAGAAACATAAGAGTGCAAGAGACTCTATAAAATCATCAAGCAACACAATATTTATATGGAGAAACCATTTTGGGAAAAAAATCCACCAAGAAGAGAGGCCAAACATGTATTATTTTCAAATTAAAGATTACAATACATCCACTTCCTAATCTCCTCTTTAGTCTTCAATTTGATAGTTCACCTATGTATAGAGATTTCATTCACTTCTCACACATGCTCTCAAGTACTTGTCAACAAGGTTTTCCTCACATTCTCTCCTTCTCTCACTTCTACCTCCCTAATCATATATTATATATCATTTATAAACTTGAATGAGGCATTTCAAATTGGTTATGAATCAAAAAATCTCAACCTTGGAAGTATCCCAACATAGCCCATGACAAGTTGTAACCAACTCACCAAAATGGGCACCTAGTTTGTCCTTTCTTACAAGGAATTTTTTCCTTCATGTACAAGGTGTTATGCACTAATAATAGCCATGCCAAAATGATAACAAGTGTCCTAACAACCTCATAGGAAGTTGGATGCCTAGACTCTACATAACCACTAAGATGCTTGTTCGATAAATAGTAAAACACTACATAAAAAAATTACTAACCCAAGTAAATAATTAATCATTGTACTAGTAAACAATTAGTTACCATTATCAATAAAACCTTCATACCTTATGAATACATTTACAAACAATATTAGGAGTCATTAAATACATATGATTTACAAGGTTGATAGAACCTTAATTCGTGTTATGCCAGAAATTGTACTCCTGCATGGATTAGCACAATTTCACATAATTTAGCTCTTCTCCTTTGGTGTCCTCTTTCCTTTTTTGTTTCTGGCCTACCTAAACCCTATTTGACCCGTACGTTATCGAATAAATGTCATATTATGAAGCAATAACATACAGAACCTAAGAAGAATCTTTGGATTTTGGATATTCTGGACCCCCTTAAATCAAACCTTAAGTGAAAATTAGGGTCTGGACTTGGGCGTCCACACCCTAGTCTATCCTTATTTTTTTGGGTTTTAAATTTTGGAGGGGTTTCGGCTTGTTCCGTGCAACTAAGGATTCTGATTTTAAATTTTGGGTTTCACATGATGTTGGCATATTATTTCAAATATTTGCATTTCTAAAGTTAGGTATTTAAAGAGATTCAAAAATATTTTTATCACACACAATCTATATGCAAGCTTACTATGCTAAAATTATGCTATTGTTGTTATTAAAGATCTACACTTTGTTGAAGCTCTTTCAAGATATTGATATTTGCTATCATGGAGATATTTGAAGGAGATTAGGAATCAAGATCTTGAGTCTATCTTGCTCTTCCTAGGGTTTTGTCAAACCCTCGTACGATTAGGAGAAGGGTTGAAGCCTCCAACTTGAGCTTGGAAATCCTTCGTGGATACAGCTACCTCACCTTCTTTTTATACAAGTCTTCATCACTATCATCTTCTTGAGGTGAAGTTGTTTCCTTGAGTGAAACATTGTGTAGATCTTACATTCCTGCATACACATTTGATATATGAGCACACACATTTGTAAACTTTTATCATTGTCTATTGTTGAGGTAGAAATACCAAAGACAGGGTTTGACTAAGACAATATCCTATATAGCCACAACCATCCTTCTCCTCCTATTGCATGTGCAGGTTACATTCAGAAAGATCCAGGAAAGGAGCAGAGGGAGAATAGGTATTGCAGATACAGTTGTCATAGAACTTTAAGTTTCATCATCAGAGAATTTATGGACTATGAGGAGGGTTCCCTAGTCTAACTGGGCTTCAAATCTGGGATTTGGAATGCTTAATGGAGAATCTAATATCAGGTGCAAAAATTTTGACAATCGAAAAACTTTCGTGACTCCGGGGTGGGCACCCTAGTCTAATAGGCCTTCAATTTCTAGGTGCACACTCTCTATAACCTCTAATTTACATTTATGTAGTTTGTTAGTTTCTATGCTAGAAATCATCTTGTTCATGCATACTTTACAATTAAGGTTTCATGCTATAAGGTTACCTAAATCTTGTGAAAACCTAATTAGAGCATCCATTCATCTACAACAATATAAAAGTTTATAGAAATCAATAGCTTGATCTTTTATAGTGAGCAAGCTCGGTTCCTATATCCTAATGTTGAGTGTATGTGAAAAGTGAGGCTTGATTTGGTTTATGCAAACTATCTTTCTCTCTTCTTTTCCACAGTTAACATTTTGGTGAACCAAGTTTAAAAGAATTTGCATCCTTTTTACATTAGATCTGAAATTGTTTGCTGTCCTAAATCAGATTTAGCTTACAAATGCACTTTTATGAAAAGTACATGCATTGAATTTTGATTGATATCTTTCTTTTCATTAAAATAGTATAGAACTAAAACTTTGTTACTTGCATAGTGATATCTTATTTCATTTTTCCAATGTTTATGCTATCTTGTGTTACATTTAAGTCATGGGTTAATTAGAACATGTTATAATGTCAGATTTCTTTTTATAAGAATTTAATGCATATAATGAGCTATTTAGTTGTGATGACTTCAATATGTTAGATGAAACCTTGGATGACTTTATCTTGATTGAATATTCCACTACGACTCCTAAACCATCTTTCTTTCAAAGAATAGTAAATGCAATCTATGTTCCTAAATCTCAAGAAGAACCTGTGAAACTAGTAATAGTGGTCAACCTATGTTTGGATGTGGTTCAACCACAACCCCAACCGATGTTCACTATTAGAGGTCTTATGCCTTCTTCTCGACCTCCTGATTACATCTATAACTATGCTAAACAAATAACACATTGAAGTCAACAAGATGGATCACAACAACCTAGTAATACTATAATTTCTCACACCTATAACACATGAAATAAAAAAAAAGTAAGAAAAAATAAAATGTTTTGATATCTTTACCAACTTCTCAACAGATGCTTCATCAACCACCTCATCTTACTCATAAAGTTGGTCAAGATTATGATCTTGTTGAACAGCTTTGTGCTACTCCTGCTAAGAACTCTCTTTGGGAACTCATACAAACTTCACCTACATACCATGGAATGCTCTAAGAAGCTTTACAAAAAGCGATTGTACCACCCATTGTCAAGCCAAATGATGTAGCAACTCTATTAGATTGTGTGCATGTGACAAAAATAGATATTCTATTTCAACAACATGAGTTGCCTTCTATTGAAGTTCAAAATCAATACGATCCTTTAATTATCTTCATCACAATAAATAAAAAATTGATTAATCAAGTTATGATTGATAATGGATCAACTCTTAATGTTTGTGGTATTATTTTTTTACATAAGATCAAGATTGATAAATCTTTAATCAAACCGAATAGACTTAGCATTCGTGGGTTTGATAATGTTTGAATACAATCTTTAGGCACTATAACTTTACCTGTACAAGTTGGGCATGTAACATTGTCTACTCTCATTCATGTCATGCCTAGTTCATTATCATACAACATAATTATTGGTAGTCTTTGGATTCATGCCTTGGCTTAAAGCCTAAAACATGGGTGCAACAATTTAGATCCTTTTGGTCATAACTTTCAATAAAGACCTGATATTTAGAATCTAAGACCTGTTTAGAATACCCTTTTGACCCTTATTAAACATATGTCAAAATGGGCTAGGGTTGTTTTGTATGGAATAGGGCAAAACAAGGTTGTTCCAAACTAGGAACCCTAGGCAGGGTTCAGACCTGTTGTTAGTAAAAATGTCATAACTCACTCAAAACCTAATGAAATCATATGCAACCAAAAGTATTGTAAACTAGAAATAAATATTGTTCCATCCATCTATTACATTTCCTGATATGAGGACATATCAAGATGTACCATGCATGTTTTTAGACTACATTTTCAGAAAACTAAATTTTACAGACCTACCCTCAATAAAAATGCTATAACTTATTCAAATCTCTGTGAAATTAGATTCATTGTACTTTCATTTCCAATTAGTCTTAGACTAGTATTGGGTTGTATAGATTCGTACCATGCAAGATAACAGTAGAAAATGTTTGGAAACTGCAGAAAACAGGGTATTTTTATTGCTTCAACTTCAAAAATCCAACCACCAACCCTCCATTCTACTTGGAGGCTCATATTTATGCTTTTACAATAAATTTATTCCTCCCCAACCAACCTACAACTACCATTTAACAAATTTTAACAAACTTTTAAAAAGTTGTCATTTGACAAGAAAAGTTGTTATGACAACACTTGACAACTTTTGACAATGTTTTCATTTTTTTCAATTAAATGACACCAAACCTTCATCAATGACTCCAAATGACTTATATTGGCCTAAAATGACCTAATTAACATTGAACAATACAAAATAAGACAAAAACTCAAACTTTGCTTCCTGGAGGCATCATGTCCTGAGGGTGTTCCTGCACCAATTGATCTACTTGTGTGTATGTCCATAGCACAATGGATCTAAATATATGTAAGTAGCTTAATCATGTATATGCTTTTACAAAATATAGTATAATGGTAAGATAGTTGGTTCATTATTCAACAGGAGTGTTATGATCAAAATGCAGCTTTTGTTATGAATTTTGTAATGGATATATCTCACTGGTTATGACTTTGGATAGGGTAAAACTATGTAGAAATGTATAATATATGTCTTGTGATTTATTCTAATCTTTATCCATGTGAGATATATGTCCTTCCAGAGAGGAAACAATAATATCCATGATATGTGAGATGTATTATCTAATGGTTGTATTGTGACATCCATTTGGGACTAAGTTTATTTGATCTATATTTCTTCTAGAACATAGTAAATTGTATTAGATGCATGTGGAAACAATACTTTAAGATGATAAAAACTCGTTTAATGTATGATCATTGTTTGCTTTAAGCATGTGCAAGGGAATGGTATGGTTGAGTTTATATCTAAATAATGAATTAGTTTTCTAACTCATTCATGTATGAAAAATGAGATTATGCAATTAATGGTAAGTAGCTTTGAATATAGACATTGTGTTTGCTTCACGGATAAGCATAGGTGATGGTGATATTTGGTGAGTTTCTAGTTTGAGTTAGACCTCTTGATTTCATTATGTGAAATCTTAAGAGAACTAATGAAAATGATATAAGGTAGATAGTTCTTGTTTTCTGTCTCATTCTAATATGAGTATATTGATTTGTTAAAGACTCTAGAATGAGATGTAATCATTTTATGAGTATATAACATCTTAGTTAATCTTAAAGTTGCAAGTTCATGTCCTAAACTACGAAGTCTTTGTGCTATGCATACGTAGGCAAGGCCATCAGGGATGAGCCCCTGAGACATTAGGTCGGCCCCTTAGGGCCTTAGGCTAGTATATAGTTCTCTTTTATGTTTATTGATAATCTTTGTGGAACTAATGTTCACTTTTAGATGCATAGATACAGGTCTGTTAATTGAGTAGATTACTGGAGCAAATAATATATTTTTCCACTATGCTAAGGACAATCTTATGGTTCTTACTATAATCATTTGTAAATGCATAAGAGATGTCTTGTTCCTATTTGAAAAGATCCATTATCATGTATTTGTAAATTGGGATGTATCTCTTTATGTAACCTTTGTTTCTTCTAATCTTGATTTGTGAGTAATGCAATCGAGGAACGTTAGATGACCTAGGTTTAGATTATTATGTTCTGTTATGCATCCTATTATTATTTTCTTTTTTTAAAAAGTTCCATTAATTTGACCAAGTTTAGTGTTGTCCTCTAGGGTTTCTTGGCAGGGCGTTATACCTGGTATCAGAGCCATGGTTGCAGTACTGGAATATCTGGTTAACATTGTCTCCCATGTCTAGTTATAGTAAGTTTATCTATGCATGTGTTCTTAGATATCTGATGTATGGCTAGAAGCTCCTAGGGACCCTTGTGTTAGAGACCATGTATTAATCTAAACACCCAGTTAGAGTTAAGTAGAGGATCATTATTGTTCTTTTGTGAAAATGGAACTTGTGTTTAATTTGTTGAAGTCTGGATGCATGAATGTTGATGTGGAAGTATTAATGATTCTTGGGTGCATTTAGTAATTCATGGTGCTTATGTAAAATTCTTATTGTGTGGAAGAAAAGATAGTTGCATATGCATATGTTATGAGGATAGAATGTTATATCAAATGAGTAAAAGTAGAGTGAAAAATATTCTAGAAAAGGAATCATATTAAATGTACTTATGGTATGTGATCTTTTGAAAAGTAATGGAATTGGGTATATAAATGTAACCCCCCTGTAAATGTGAGAAACTAGCAACTGTACATTGGTTGAGTGTTGTGAATGTATTGGTTGAGTGTTGTGAATACCCCATACTTGCTTTGTGTGCCCATGGGATGGTGATACTAGGTACCCATCCATGGAGAATATGTTGCATTTTAGGTGTGGGATTAACCATACCATTATGTGTGCTTGTATGTTTGTTACCTGATTGAGGGCCAACCCATGTGTGGTTGAAATTTATATATAAGAGTAGCCAAAAGATAGTTTCACATATTCTTTTCTTCTAGTTCTCTAGTCCCTCAATCTGTGAAGGGGTAGTAGCAACCACAAAGTTCCTTGGGTGTGGTGTGTAGCGTACGTATTTGTAGCACAGAGCGGTCATAGCTCAACTGATCCTGAGGAAAAGTACTCACTATTTCCCCTTATGATGGATCAGTGTACTTGATCCATATGTTCTAGCCTAATCTCCACAGTTCTTGAGCATATTGATGGTATTTCTTGGATGATCATCTACCTTGTCTTCACAAAAGGTGATATGCCACATGACTTGTCAGTTGGGGGCTAGTGTCTAGGGTGAGAGGGACCTGCATGGACAACCCAACTGGAACTATGTGATGACATGTGTCGCCACTTGGGGTCAGGGTCTAGGGTGAAAGGAACCTGCATGGACAACCCAAGTGAGACCATGTGCCCCATGTATATTTTGAGGTCCAGCATGTGGAGAGAGGTTTGTTACCCATGTTGAGATGAATTCCGTATTTGCACATGTTCTGACTTGATGCAATAAGTATGATGTCACGCCCCACTGATGTTTTGACACAGTGCTAGTGATGATACCGTGTTTATGATGGTAGCGAGCTGGGCTCGAGTACATGATGCCACATGCATAGACAAGTGAAGGTGCACTATGAGATTGTGTTGATAGCCTACTTGTGTGATGAGCGTAATGGGGCCTCGTACACTTGTAGAGGAATACTCATGTTTTCTTTCAACAGTGTTTGGGTGGGTTAGTATATGGGTATGTCCTAGCCATGTATACCTTTGGCTATGACAAGTACCTACATGTGCCTTCTCCACAAGGTGTTGCTATGTGGGGTGTGTTCTATGCGTGCCTACTTTTGTGGAGCCACAAACACACTGTCATACAACATATGACTAGTACATGCCTTCTCTAGCTAGCATATGACCATGTTGCACTAAGACGTGATGTGGGATGTGGTCGAGGTGCACATCCCATGCAGGAAACCAAGGAGTGCGTGGGCCATTTGGCTAGTCCATGCCACGTGATGACATGATGTAGGGTGTAGCTGAGAAGTACACTCTAAGCCATGTGGATATCGTGCTCACTCCACACCACATGAGGGCTACTTCTATAGCCTGACGTTGTTCCCTCCTTCCTCATTTGGTGGCTAGTATCTAGTCATGTAGTGTTGTACAGTGCAATTTCGAAGATTATGAACTTTCTTTATGGTATTGATGATTTTCTATTGACTGTGAAGGCTGACATTTTATTGATGTTGATTGCAATGGTTTAGCCACACCTTGTGAATTTATTTGCATGTAGCCCTCGTGGTTGCATTTGATTTAGTGTTGAAATTGCACGCATTTCTTGCTTTATTGTTGAAATTGAATTTTTATTTAATCTTTCTTTATGACTTTGGTGGCTAAACTAGTTTATCCTTATTGTTTTTTATGTCGGTCATCTGTCATATTGTAATTCCTCTCCAAAGACGTATGAGGAAGACTTGGTGAGTGTATACAAGGAAGCAGATGTAGGGAACCTTGAGGATGGGGGTATGTGAGGCTATTATATAGCTAGGACCACTACCAACCTATGTGTGATGACTATCTCTTGGAGGCTAACCACCTTATACAACAAGAGAGAGGTCATTGTGGTCTTGTCTAGATGGTATCACCCTATGTGTGTGGCATAACACCAATAAGCCCCTGAGTGTGAGGTATGGATTATGTGAGATGGATATTGGCTCTTAGCTCATGGATTATGTATCATGGTTTAGTATGTTGTTTCTCGGTGTCCAGATGGACCCTTGTGTAGCCTTGTGATGTGATTCCTAGTCATGTGCATTCGTGTGTATGTGAAGAATGTATGTTAAATCATGAATATAGTACTTATGAAATGATAAAATGTGTTTCCATACTTCTAAAAAGTGTAGAATCAAGATCTTTGTTGAATATGTTATGAGATTTAGTGTTGTAAAATGAATAAAGTGGAATGTCTTGATGGATATTTAAGGAACAATGTGTGCTTGGTGTGTATAATTATGTTTTGTTTTATGGAAGTGTAGCATTCTGATGTATCGATTGCTTAGCAGTGGATTGGAAGAAGGATTGTAATGAAATGGTAATGCATTTGAAATTGAATACTTTTATGAGAAATTCTGGTAGTCAGGATTAAAAGGGTGCAATGATTTCTTTGTCTTGAGAGAAACTAATGGGTATTAATGCTAATATGTAAGGATTTTGAGTGGTTTATGTACTATGGAATCATTTTTGAAAATGTAAATATTGATTGTGTTATTATTGTGGCATTGAAAACTAAAAGGATAGGTCATGCTTGAAATATATGTCCTTGTGAGATGGATTATTTTCATAGGAAAAACTAGTGTATATTATTTTGATGTAATGAATCATCTTTGATGTTGGTAATAGAAATTTGTAGTACTAATGTGTTATGTTTCCACCCTAGTTTGTGACTTCCAAGAGTAATTCAAGTTTTAGGGGTGAGGATGTAGTACCCTTCCATTTTCACCATGGATGTGCCGGTAGTTGGCTTTGGAACTTGGAGGTGAAGGTAAAATAATAGGAATATTTAAAGACAATTAAAATGGACTTCCAGGAGGAAGCCTAATCCTAGGGGGGAGAGTGTAGGACCCCGTCCCTTGTGGCCTTATTGATCTTGCTAGTCATCGATGGTTTTTTTCATATATTTTATAATCTTTTATGTTGAATAATATACATTAGTGATTATTGTCCCTATACATGTCAAGTTTCTTATACATTGATTGTTAACTAACTAACTAGTGGTTGTTGTGATTTCGTGTGATGGTCAGATGAGTTCTATTCCTTATCTACATAAGTATGCAATGATGGAGATGTTTCATTGTTGGTAATACTATTATGTATATGAAATGGATTGCATCATGCTAGGTGACTTTATATTATGAGTGTGACAAAGTGTGAATATAAAGGTAATAATTGATATTAAATATTTGCTTGTAGTAGTATTTGTTACAAGTTAATTAGATTATTCATAAGTGGTAATATTTTGATATTAAATAGTATGATAAATCATTGGTTGACTCTAAAAAATATTATGCAAGTAGGGAGAGTCAAATTATACTTGTGTAGATTTAATCCTCTATTCAATTATTATTCTTGGAAGGTTATTTTTCATATGCAATTTGTTTCAATTACTATTAATTATGAGAAGAACTAACAATTTTGGTTGAGTATACAGGTAACAAAAAATGGTCAATGTTGATGAAGGGTTCACATAGCTACTTCCCTTATGTTATTCTTGTGAATGTGTGGGAGATTGTTTTATTAGACCCTTGAGTCACCTTTTTAAATGTGATTACTTATTGTATGTTTTATGAAGTCTTTATGTGGTTTTAATTGCATAAAAAAGTTTCCTAGGTGGTAGGTCTATGGGTTAGGGGTCCTTTAATTCCATAATACCCCTTAAATAAAGTCTAAAACCCACTCTAATTACCCACTTATGAAAAGTGGAGAAAATTGGAGTTGGTTGGGTGGTTGGGAAGTTATGAGGAGTTGGTTGCCTTTTTCCCTTCTATATATTCCTTCTCTTTGAAAGGAGAGGGGGCTTTTCTCTTTTTGCCTTGGCTTCTCGCACTTGCTCTTGGTTGTTCTTGTTTTTCCTCATTTGGGAGGATATTTCTTGATGGAAAGAAAAGAAAATGATGGGTGAGGAAGAATGGAGGAAAGGGCTTGGAGAAAGTGAGGGTTTCTACCATATTTGGGTTGCCAATTCTCTTGGTTATATCTACCTTTTGGGATTTGAGTTTTGTTGATATGAAAATGAATGATTGGAGTTTTCGTTGGTCTATGTATATCTTTGTTGGTCCTTGTTTAAATGGGTAGTTGTGATTGAAATCTATGTGAAGAGTTAATGTTGGATGTTGTGTGTGTTGGGTTTTGTGTGGGTAGGAGTTCCATCTTGTTGAGTTGAACATGAATAGCCATTTTTGTGTGTTAAAGTTAAGCTTGAGTTATGTGAATATTTGTGTCATGTTTGGAAATGTAAGCCATGTCAGTTTGGAAGAGCTATGTGACCCTTAGAGATAGGGGGTGGATTGAGCATCAATCCTATGGTTGGGAGGAGAGCTTGTGGCCATATTGTTGTTTTTGTTGTCCTCTTCTTTTAGGAGATTACTAATGACATTTGATGAAGGGGGTAAATCACAAAACACACAATAACAGATATTGAACACAACAAATAGAACTTTCTTTTATTAAACTGGGCAACTCATTACATTACAGAAGCTCAATTACAATCAGAGAATAAATCCTCTACTAGCTGCAACACATTATAGCTTTCCCAACCTCAAGACTCTAGAATCTTCAGCCTTCTGTAACCCTAAATCAGCTAGGGTTTCTGTTTTCCCACCTATTCTTGACTCTACACTAGCCCCCCTTGACTCTATCACTGCCCAGGGTTCCCAAAATAGTCATAAATAGCACTTTTGGGCAGCCTCCAGCTAAATTTAGAATTTTGCAACTCCCTCCAAAAGTAGGTCAACTTTCGGGAAGCATAACTTTTGATCCGAGTGTCTGATTGATGAACCGTTTTAAGCGCCAGAAAGCTTGCGATATAAACTATCATGCCAGAAATTCGTAAATAGATTTTTGTCAACTTTTTGAGATGTTATGAGAAGTTTTAGTGCCTCATATCTCATTTCGTAAATTTTTAGGGGCTTTTCAGAAAGTAAAAACTTTAATATTTTCCAGCTCACAAATGATCTTTACCTAATTCCTTCGCCAAAGGTCTTATATTTCTATTATGTAATTTTTGGGAAGTTTTTGCTTCATTACATGCCCAAATGCAAACTTTCTAAAAATAGCAGGTACACTTTCCTAAACAGGCAGGTCGCTATTTTTAGCAGTTTTGGAAAAAACTAAAAGTCCTACATTATTATTCTGGATATTATGGAACCAAAAACACTAATTATGGGAAGAAATGAGAACAACTACAATGGTTTTGAATTAACTTCTTTTTGGGTGATGCAAGATTTCCCTTACACCTCTAGATGCTCCTGCATCAGACACCCAGGGTAATTTGAGAAGTGACCCTGTCACGTCTCAGGTGTTTGTGTGAGGAAAACCCAAACGGTCAACCTCTGCCTTAGACAACCAAGAAGAATCTTCAACAGGACTTCCTTTCCATTTCACTAGATATTCTTCGTATTGCTTGTTCTGAGTGTTCCTTCCCACACGGCTATCCAAAATCTCTTCTATCTCCTCTGTTGAAGTAGATGCTGGAATACTCCACTGCACTTCTATTGGTCCATCCTCTATTCCACCTTCATGATATTCTGATAAATCAGCAATGTTGAAAATAGGAGAAATATTGATCCCACTCAGCAGTTCTACCCCATATGCATTTCCTAAATCATGCTTCTTCATGATTCTGCATGGTCCAAATTTCTTCATTTTTAATTTATTGTATGTTTCAACTGGGAACCTTTCTTTTCTCAAGTGAACCATGACTTCATCTCCCACCTAGAACTCCTTATACCTCCTCTTCTAATCTACCTTAGCCTTGTACTGAATATTCATCTTATTAATGTGCTTTCTCACTTCTTCATGCAATTTCTTCAAATGTTCTGCAAAGTCTTTCGCTTCAGCACTTGTCTTTTCTCCATTGTCCAGCTTCCTTAACTCAGAAGTATTTCTCGGGCTATTACCATATACAATCTAGAATGATGATTTACCAGTACTCCTATTGACAGAATTGTTGTAGGCAAATTCTGCCTGTGGTAAAATTGAATCCCATCCCTTGGGCTTATCTCCTACTAAGCATCATAGCAGGTTACCCAAACTCCTATTTACCACTTCTGTCTGTCCATCAGTCTGTGGATGGTGTGTAGTGTTGGCAAGAGACACTATATGGATTCATGGTTGTTGTCATTGATGGCAACAAAGGTCATTCCACATATCCGCAAGTCATGATATATCTCTACCGGAAGTCAGATTGAAGATTGTTGTGGTCCGGTGAACAAGAACAGAGCATGTGGCAAGGTCCGACAGATTGGTCCGGATCTCTCAGAGGAAGTGTCTTGGCACAGTGCGGATCTGGGGAAGTCAAGAGGACTATCTTGAGTAGTATATTCCAAGGATTTAGCCTCCGGAGATGGACAAAGAAAAAGATATGAATAGTTGAGTACCGGATTCCTGAGAGACAGTGAAAACAGAGGAAGAACTGACTGACTGAGTATCAAACTACTTTCCGGATGTGTTACAGATGATGATAAAGGTTGCGGAGGCATGAATCATGTTTGGCCGACATAATTGATGATATCTACAAGTATATGCTTGATCCGCATTGCTTGGTGAGCAAGGATTCAGCCGACAGAACTAAGTTTGTAAGAAACTAGACTGTTCCGGATGCCGACTAGAAAGATGATGAAATTACTTGTGCGGATATATATAGAGGATGGATTTAGTTGTAAAGTGTGTGAATGTGTGAGGTGATATGCGAACAAGTCCAGAATAGAGCAGAAGTAACAAGAAAGATCCGGTATGTGAAAGGACAGCAGACTAAAGAACAGAGGAAAGATGAAGTGCAGCAGATCAGTATACTGAACTTAACCGGAACTGAACTCCAGCATATGCAGATGCTTCCAATCAGTTCAAGACTGTGATTCTTATCACTTTGTAAGACAGTGTGTCTTCTTGTAGGCAGTGAGCCTCTTGTGAGCAGTGTGCTCGGGCAGTGAGCCCTAATTGGCAAGTGCCATTTTTGTAATTTCCTATTCTTCTAACAGAGAATAATTCTTGGGTTAATCACCCCGTGGTTTTCTCCCTTAACAGGGTTTCCACGTCAAAAATACTATGTCATGTGTTTCTTACTTCATGGTTAATGTTTTGTGTTTGATTTTATGCTGCTTCAATTAGAAGGAAAGTTTAATAAGGGAAATAATTAGGATAACTGATTCACCCCCCCCTCTCAGTTATCAACAATTGGTATCAGAGCTAAGTTCCTCTTAATAGAGCCTAACAGCTTGAGGAAGATCTGGGATTTCAAATGGATGCATATGGTTTAAGGGAGCAACTCAAGACTGCCCTTGAGGATCTTGAACAGTCAAATTCTGAAGTCAGTGAATTAAAGGAAAGACTCAAACAGGCTGATGAATTCATGAGAGAATTAAAAGACAAATTAAGTCTCTCTATGAAAAAGAGAAAGGAGCTGCTTCAACAGTTGGCAAGACAAAGTGAAGAAAGCAATACAAGTGAGGAATTGACTGAGCAAACCAAGTTATGTGAAAAGTTATCAAAAGAAGTCATTATGTTAAGACATGAAATGGAATCAGGAACTATAAAGTTTACTCAAGAGATTGAAGAAAAAAGAAAGGCTGAAGACAATCTAAGACAATCTCTTAAAGAAAAATCAGAAGAATGCCACCAGATGGACAGGATTATCAGACACCTTGAATCTGATCTTGAAGATTCCAAAGATAATGAAGGAAAACTTGAGGATCAAATTGCCTCTCTCAAAAGAGACCTTCAAACAGCAAATGAATATAAAGAGAAATTCAAGATAAGTTCTGCTCAACTTGAAATTCTTCTTGGAAGTCAAAAGAGGACAGATGACAAGTATGGCTTGGGATATGAGAAAGGAGAAAGCTCCGGATCCGGTCAGAGGAATCTTGGATCAGAAAATCCAAGGAGCAGGCCTAGAAGACCTCCGGTAAGACAGCCAAATGCTCAAAAATATCCATCCTTCAATGGATACTGCCACAGCTGCAACCATTTTGGTCACAAAGCTAATCAGTGTAGAATGAGAATGAATCAGATTAATTCATCCTTCTCCGGACAATGCTTCAACTGCAAAAGGTATGGACACAAATCCCATGAATGCAGAATTATGCAAGTAAACAAATCATTCAAAGGTAGATGCTTTACATGCAATAGAGTAGGTCATATGGCTAATCAATGCAGATCAAGGGGATATCAGTTAAATATGCAAAGAAATGTTATTTGCCAAATCTGCAATAGGTCCGGTCATAATGCTAAAGTCTGCAGAAACAAGAATCAGGACAAAAGAGGTTCGGTGTATAATCAGAATCAAGACAAGGGTAAACAAAAGATGAATGCGGATGAAGTTAGGAATCAGATGAGCAAGATTTGGGTGAAGAAAAGCTCAGAGAATGTAGAGGTTGGATCCGCACCAGATTCTGGTGCTGATATTTCTTCCGGAAATTAAAAAGTGAGCTCAGGCTCAGGGGGAGACTCAAAGAAGATTCTGTTCCCCCAGCCAAACAAGTTGTGCCGGATGTGGCACAAGATGCGGATTAAAGGGTTTGTAGATATAAGTCCTGAGATGCTTCAGTCAAGTTTTCAGAGGTCCGCATGGAGTTATGAAGAAGCTATGTTCGATTAAGTTAGACCTGTTCAGGGAGGTGCTCCGGTATGATAAAGGATTACAAAAAGGTCTGGAGAGATCCGGAAGTGCACGATCTTGTCTTGCGGATTGGACAGAGTGTTTGGGATGTTCTTGTAATATGTTACCTAGATTTATTCATGATTTAAAGATCCGGATGATATTCAGTGATCAGGACTAATCCGGGATACTCCAAGCTGTCCAGACATGGTAAACCGGAATAATGCAGGTGAAGCATTTATTGCAGACAGATATTAGGGTTTGCGGAGCAATATAAGGGATTTCTCAAAAGTTATCTGCTCATTCTACACTTGAGAAGAAGCGAATAGTGGAGCTCTGCAAACAAGGTTCATCAAGCACACCAAGGATCTCCTGCCGAAGCTATTGCATAAAGAAATCAATCCAACCACTCCGTGCAAACCGAAGGCGCATAAGGTATTCTTCGTTTTCATTGCCTCACTGCAAATCTTTGAAGAATGGCTACTCCAAACATAGTTAAGATCTCTGATAGACCTCGCCCCTCATTCAAGAAACATCCCTACAAATCATTGGAGGTAGATCCACTAGGAGCCTTCTCTAGTGTTCCCCACGGAGTCTTACATACTGAAGATATTAGGGTTTACATACACGCAAACATTGAGGAATTTGGGGAATTCAAATTAAGAGACCTCTATCACAAGCAACTGATAGACAATGCTTTTGAGCTCAAACCAAAGTATAAGGGTATCCAGAAGAAACAATTTGAGCAATTCATTCATTTCCCTAGCTTTGAAGAAGATGAATGGGTCCGGTATGTACTGAGCAGGATGCATGACAACTTCCTTTGGCTAGATAGACCCTGTAAGATTACAAAAGAAGCAATTAGAGCAGTAACTGGTCTATACTCTTCCAGGGGGGTACCTATCCTCAAATCTGTCAAGAACAACGTTGTAACTGAGGCCACCGGATCAAAATATGATAAGAGGGCAATGACCATTGAAGATATTTCGGATCCGGATATCAAATATGCATCAATGATAATAGGATACAAGATCTATCACTCCAGCAGGGAGAATTCTGTATCCGGAACTGCAATATACACAGCATATGAAATGCTAAGAAAGAATGCAGATTATGATCTTTGTGAACTACTACTAAGCCAATTGATGGAAAATGTACAGAAAATCAAGAAAGACAAGAAGAACTCCTTTAAGTATGGTACTCTCATTGTATGTCTATTCTTTTACTTCATGAATGAGCTACCCGGAACAAGTGGATGGGTATGGCAGAATGACAAACCTGTTGCAGTCCAGATAAGAGACTATTTGCATGGACTTGGGGATGCAAAAGCGAGAAATACAGCTCTATGGGGATACTTCAAAAACTTTCAGAGCATGATGCAAGCAAGAGAGAGAATTCCCCAGTCTCTCATTGAGAAATACAAGGACTCAGTATGTTTTATGGTTGACACTGATCAGTGCCTAATGGAGGCAGTGGAGCCAAGGACTGTCTGGATCATGCCCATGGGGTATGAAGTTGATGAACAGATAGTAGAGCTGCATGTTCAACACATGCTAAGTCAGCCCAAAGATCCTAAGGCAGAAAGGTTTGGAACCTTTGAGGAGCTGAGCGTGAAATTACATGTAGAACTCAGGGAACCTGAGATTAAGAGAAAAGTGAGAAAAGAAGTAGAGCACATTGCTCAAGGCCTAGGCATCTCAAAAGAGGCACTTGATGCCAGCCGGGAAAAGAGGAGAAAGGCTGAGGAAGAAGAGAAAAGCAAAGAAAGTGCTCCGGTTGGAGCTCCCACCCGGACCAGATCAACAAAGAGATCTGCACCTCCCTCAACCAAAAGTTCAAAACCGGAAGTCCAGGCATCCGGAAAGAGATCAAAGGCAAAAGCCACAAGGGCTTATGGAAGCCAAAAGGATGAAGAGGAGACAGAATCAGATGAAGGAGTAAGAGAAGTAAAGAAACAGAAAAAGAAAGGATCCGGTAAGCCCTCCACAGGCCAAGACAAGGAGGAAATGGCAGAGGTAACTGTTGAAAAGCCCACTCTGTCACTAGAGAGCATAATCAAGTCGGTCACGGTGGATGGAAACCTTCAACCAATGACTGAATCCTATGATGACTTCAGTGAGGCAGACCAAAAGACTCTGCAGGAGGCCACAGTGAAATATCTTAACATATATAATAAGGCTTTCATTGAAATAATATCTCTTATTCCTAAAAGCCTAGAAAAGGAAATGGAAGTGAGGAAAAATAATGCTCATGCTAAAGATCTTGAGATCCGGGAGCAGATAGCTATTCAGCTATATCCTCAAATTGATCCCAAGACAATGAACATGATCTTCAAGGACTGCAAAGATGAGTTCAGAAGTAAAGCCAGGATGAATCAGCTCATGCTTGGTGAGACTGACAAAGTGGCACAAGAGACAGAAGAGATCCTCCGGAAGGCCTTCAAAAGGTTCAATCTTCCTGTTGTAGAGGACTTAGGTGCAGAAACAGCTGCTGATTTGGGATCTTCTGTTCCGGAAGAAGTGAGCCCTGAACAGACAAGTGAGGACTTGGAACCCTCTGCTCCAGAAGAAGTGGCCCATGAACAAGCAAGCATCTCTCCTCCGGTTTCCCCTACAGTCTCCGGATCCAAAGAAGAAGAGCAATTGCAGGAGAAGGAAGCAGTGGTGACAGACAAAGAGGTTGACAGTTCTAAGACTGCAGAAGAAAAGAAACATCTGTCTCCGGCAAGAGACACTGCACAAACTGTTCAACAATTTTTGAGCAAAGAAACTCTAGAGATTGATGAACCGGAGCTTCTAAAAGGTCCATTTGATTTTGACTCTCTCTCTCCGGTACAAACAATGAAGATAGCCTCATTTGCAAATGCCAAGGCAAATGAAAAGCTCCTGAAGTCTCATATGGAAGACTGTGAGTTAATAGAGGCTGCCTCCGGAGTACTTGTAAAGATCATGCCATCAATCCAAATAGATCCGACAGCCTCCACTTCCGGTAATCTAAAAACCTTAGTCAGCAGTATTGACACACATTTTAATTCTCTAGAAAAATCAGCTGAAGAAAAGGTCCGGAAGGAATTTTTGGATAAGAGATTTTCTGAAATATTAGAATTAATCTCTAAGGATAGGAAGATTGTAAGCATTGGAATAAAGAGCTTAGAAAATGCTCTTAAGGATGGCGGTGACATCTACAAATTTTGTATATCTTGGTCAAAGGCAACAGCTGCAATTGACAAGAAAATAAAAGAGGAACAGGACAAGCTTCAAAGCTTATCTCAAAGTTTTGATCCTCTCTCTTCCTCTATAATAAATCAAGAATGTCAGACTATTGCAGTCTTGAATGAAATAAAGAATCTTGAGAAGGAGAGGAAGAACATTACCAACCGGATGGGAGAACTTAGAAGGATTATAGTCCCTAAGTTGGAAACTATGCATGAGGCCATCAGTGATGCCCAGACCACCGCCCATACAAAAGATCCGACAGATCTCAGGCGGGCAGAAGCTTTTGCATTTTTGTTGAGTGGTCACATTTCAATCTTGGACAGAATGAAGCTAAGTTGGGCTACTGAAATGGTTCAACTGCAGACATCCTTTGCAGACATTCTGCAGTATATGTGAGTATGTAAATATGCGGCTATATATAGAAAATTTTTGAAAATTTTGGTGTGCGGACCCTACCCTTTGCCATTGATGTCAAAGGGGGAGTGAGGAGCAGTGAAAAATGAGGAATCCAACTCAGGGGGAGTTCCGGAAATTGTATATAAAGACAGAGCATCAGCAAAGGGGGAGCATAGTATAAACACTTAGTCATTTTTCACTAAGTGTTGCCATCAATGCCAAAGGGGGAGATTGTTGGCAAGAGACACTATATGGATTCATGGTTGTTGTCATTGATGGCAACAAAGGTCATTCCACATATCCGCAAGTCATGATATATCTCTACCGGAAGTCAGATTGAAGATTGTTGTGGTCCGGTGAACAAGAACAGAGCATGTGGCAAGGTCCGACAGATTGGTCCGGATCTCTCAGAGGAAGTGTCTTGGCACAGTGCGGATCTGGGGAAGTCAAGAGGACTATCTTGAGTAGTATATTCCAAGGATTTAGCCTCCGGAGATGGACAAAGAAAAAGATATGAATAGTTGAGTACCGGATTCCTGAGAGACAGTGAAAACAGAGGAAGAACTGACTGACTGAGTATCAAACTACTTTCCGGATGTGTTACAGATGATGATAAAGGTTGCGGAGGCATGAATCATGTTTGGCCGACATAATTGATGATATCTACAAGTATATGCTTGATCCGCATTGCTTGGTGAGCAAGGATTCAGCCGACAGAACTAAGTTTGTAAGAAACTAGACTGTTCCGGATGCCGACTAGAAAGATGATGAAATTACTTGTGCGGATATATATAGAGGATGGATTTAGTTGTAAAGTGTGTGAATGTGTGAGGTGATATGCGAACAAGTCCAGAATAGAGCAGAAGTAACAAGAAAGATCCGGTATGTGAAAGGACAGCAGACTAAAGAACAGAGGAAAGATGAAGTGCAGCAGATCAGTATACTGAACTTAACCGGAACTGAACTCCAGCATATGCAGATGCTTCCAATCAGTTCAAGACTGTGATTCTTATCACTTTGTAAGACAGTGTGTCTTCTTGTAGGCAGTGAGCCTCTTGTGAGCAGTGTGCTCGGGCAGTGAGCCCTAATTGGCAAGTGCCATTTTTGTAATTTCCTATTCTTCTAACAGAGAATAATTCTTGGGTTAATCACCCCGTGGTTTTCTCCCTTAACAGGGTTTCCACGTCAAAAATACTGTGTCATGTGTTTCTTACTTCATGGTTAATGTTTTGTGTTTGATTTTATGCTGCTTCAATTAGAAGGAAAGTTTAATAAGGGAAATAATTAGGATAACTGATTCACCCCCCCCTCTCAGTTATCAACATGTAGAACTGAACTTCAAGTCTGTCTTCAACTTCTTCCACAATGTCCTCCAGAAATAACCAACAAACTTGGTATCTCGGTCTGAAACTATGCTTTTTGGTAGACCATGTAGTCTCACCACTTCCCTGAAAAATAACTCTGCAATATGAACAGCATCATTAGTCTTCTTACAAGGAATAAAATGTGCCATTTTTGAGAATCTGTCCACCACCACAAAAATAGAATCATGTCCTCTCTGTGTCCTTGGTAAATCAAGAATAAAATCCATGCTAATATCATCCCATGGCTTCTCTGGTATAGGTAATGGTTGATACAACCCTGTATTCTGACTTGTTCCTTTTGCCATCTGACACACTCTAAAACTTTTCACAAATTTCCTCACATCCTATTGCAACTGCAGCCAATAATAATTTTCACCGACAATGGCAATGGTCTTATCTCAACTAAAGTGTCCAACTAACCCCCCACTATGCTTCTCCTTAATTAGGTTCTCTCTCATGGAACTCCTTGGAATGCACAATTGGCTTCCTCTAAACAACATGCCATCTTGGATTATGAAATCCAACCATTTTGTTCTGTCCAAAGTAACAGGTTCCAAACAAGCTTTCCAAGCCTCTGCAAAATCTAGATCTTCAGGATACAAACTTTTGATTTCATCAAACCTAACAACCTCTATCTTCATTACTGTCAACAGATTTCATCTTCTGCTCAAGGCATCTACAACCCTGTTGGACGTCCCACTCCTGTGCTTCAAAATAAAAGTATAACTCTACAAAAACTCAACCCATTTTAAGTGCCTTTGATTTAACTTTCCTTGACTATTAAGATACTACAAAGCCTAATGCTCAGTTTATAAAACAAACTCTTTTGGCAACAAATAATGTCTCCATTTCTTTAAAGCCTGGACTATTGCATAAAACTCTTGATCATAAACAGAATACTTTTTCTTGGCATCATTAAGCTTCTCACTAAAATAGGCAATGGGCTTACCTTCTTGGCTCAAAATAGCTCCTATACCACTACCACTAGCATCAAAATCTACCTGAAATACCTTATTAAATTCTAGAAGTGCCAAAATAGGTTGTTCTACAAAATTCTGCTTCAATGTGTCAAAGCTCTTGTCTGCTCATTTAGTCCATCTAAACTCTTTTCTATCCCTTCTCATTATCTCAGTTAGGGGTGCACAAATGCTACTAAAATTCCTGATAAACTTTCTGTAAAAACTTGCCAAACCATGAAAAGATCTTACCTCCGTTGCACTCCTTGCAATAGGCCATTCAATGATAGCTCTTACTTTTTTTGGGTCCATCTTAAGACCTTCCTCTGAGACAACAGATCCCAGATATACCAACTCCTTCTTTGCAAAACTACATTTCTTCAGATTAATCAGCAACTTCTCTTCCCTCAACTTCTCTAGAACTCTTTTGATATGCATCAGATGCTCATCCCAAGTCTTACTAAAAATCAAAATATCATCCAAATAAACAATAACAAAACTTCTCAAAAATTCTTTCAGTACCTCATTCATGAGCCACATGAATGTGCTCAGTGCATTGGTTAGCCCAAATGGCATGACTAACCACTCATACAAACCTTCCTTTGTCTTGAAGGCTGTCTTCCATTCATCTCCTTCTTTGATATGGATCTAGTGATACCCATTCTTCAGGTCAATCTTTGTGAAGTACTTGTCTCCACTCAAAAAATCCATGATGTCATCAATTCTTGGCAATGGAAATCTATACTTGATCATTATCTTATTGATGGCTCGAGAGTCTATACAATCCTCCATTCTCCATCCTTCTTTGGTGCTAGTACTATAGGTACTGCACATGGACTTAGGCTCTCCCTTATCAATCCCTTTCTCAACAACTCATGAACTTGTCTGTTTAGCTCTTCATTCTCTGCAGGGGTCATTCTATGGGCTGCCATGTTTGGCAAACTGGCTCCTGGTATCAAATCCATTTGATGACTTATCTTCCTTACTGGTGGTAAACCTTCTGGTACATTATCAAAGATAATGTCCTAGAACTCTTCCAACATATCTGAAACTTCTATAGGTACATCTTCACATTTCTCTTGACTAATCTTAGGAATCAATGCAAAGTAATGATGCTCATGCTTCATACCCTCCAAAATTTCCTACCATCTACCAAGCAAATTCTAGCAGTACTACATACCTTTTCTTCCACCTCCTTCAAGGGCTTCAACTTATGATGAACTCCATCCTTTTTTAGGGAATATGTGTTTGCATGGCCATCATGGATAGCACTCCTATCATTTTTCCATGGCCTCCCTAACAGCATATGACATGTTGATGCAGAGGTAGGAGGACCAAAACTATCCTCAATAACATTAACAAATCAAAGAATTAATCAAATTTATTTGTTCAGGTTGAAGAGAACATTAATATATATTTTTCCTCCAATTTTCATGAAGATCCAATGGTAGGGGAGAAAGTTATGACTCTTTTCCCAAAACTACAAACCCTAGGCAGCGTTCAGACCTGCCCTCACCAAAATTGCAATATCTCTCACAAAACTTATTGAAATTATACAAAAATAAAATAATTGTAAACTATAAACACATATATTTCCATCCATCTATTATATGCATCAATGTGAGGCTGTACCAAGTCGTACCATGCATATTTTCAGACTGTATTTTCAGAAAATTAAACTCTGCAGACCTACCCTCAATAAAAATACCATAACTTATTCAAATATTAATGAAATTTGATGCAACAAAAAGAAATAGAAAGTAGACTCAATACTCTTTCCAACCATCTATGGATTGCTCTTGTATATGTCCGTACAAAACTGTATCAAATGCTGCAACAGGACTATTGCAGGGAAAATCAGAAAATTACAATCCATAAAACACTCATATCTTTCACAAAAATAAATAAAAATACATGGGACAAGAAGAAAATGGAAGGTGGTTGAAGGATATAACATTTTAAATCCATTAGGCATCCATTCAATTCCATATAGGTCCTTACAATAGCAAAAGACAACAAATTTCTGACAGAAAATACAGGAAAACATTGTTTTTTCTCATTCCATGCTCAAATCTTCAACCACCCATGAATTCTTCATGGTTAAAAGGCCTTTTAAAGGCATTAAAACATGTCTCTTCAGTTCATAATTGATTTGGAATGAACCAAGAGCCAAATGACTCTTCACCTTCCAAGTTTGCATCTTTTTTCCAATTTTACATTGACAACCTTTACATGGTTTGCAATATTTTGCATTTTTGAAACTCCTAATGACCTAAACACATAAAAATGACTTGGTAAACCTCAATACAATGTGGAAGCATACAAATTTAATAAAACTCAAAGATTTGTCCAGGGCAATATTAATTTGCCAAGGTGCTCCTGCACCATACAACCAACCAACAAAATTTCCAAGTCCCTTGGAAATGTATCTCCAAAACAAAACTCTCTTTTCCTACATCTCCTCTGGCTTTATCTTCAATCTTCTCAGCTTCAATCTTCAAATCTTCATACCAATCTTTTAAAGGCATTAAAACATGTCTCTTCAGTTCATAACTGATTTGGAGTGAACCAAGAGCCAAATGACTCTTCACCTTCCAAGTTTGCATCTTTTTTCTAATTTTACATTGACAACCTTTACATGGTTTGCAATATTTTGCATTTTTGAAACTCCTAATGACCTAAACACATAAAAATAACTTGGTAAACCTAATTACAATGTGGAAGCATACAAATTTAATCAAACTCAAAGATTTGTCCAGGGCAATATTAATTTATCAAGGTGCTCCTGCACCATACAACCAACCAACAAAATTTCTAAGTCCCTTGGAAATGTATCTCCAAAACAAAACTCTCTTTTCCTGCATCTCCTCTGGCTTTATCTTCAATCTTCTTAGCTTCAATCTTCAAATCTTCATACCAATAGAAAGGTGACCAACCAACTAACAGAACAAACTACCATCTTCACAGAGCATCTTCAGGCTCCTTCTACTCCCATCAGTGGAGTACTATTCGGGCTGCAACATCAAGTGCTTCTACAGGTATCCATCTCTCTCACTGCTTCACAACAAACTAACTCACCAAACCATTCATCTCACCCAACAGTAGATCCTGGTGATGCACCTACCACTCTCTCCTTAGTGGTTTCTCTCTGCATCCTTCTCCAGCGAAATCTCTATTGGAGAATGGTCATGACAGACCTCATCTTGTCTACCAACACACACAACCTCAGAAAACATCCTTCTTGCAGCTAGATGGAATAAGCACCTGCAACCAAACAACTCAGCAACACAAAATCTAAAAGGTGTAGATTGCCTCCCTCAGTGATCTATCTACACAATCAAGATCTTCTCGCTCTTCACCTGCCTTCTCAGTGATAGGAAAAACAAATACACACCACCCAAATCTTTCGCCAGCTCTGATACCAATATGATGCAGAGGTAGGAGGACCAAAACTATCCTTAATAACATTAACAAATCAAAGAATTAATCAAATTTCTTTGTCCAGGTTGAAGAGAACATTAATATATATTTTTCCTCCAATTTTCATGAAGATCCAATGGTAGGGGAGAAAGTTATGACTCTTTTCCCAAAACTACAAACCCTAGGCAGCGTTCAGACCTGCCCTCACCAAAATTGCAATATCTCTCACAAAACTTATTGAAATTATACCAAACCAAAATATTTGTAAACTAGAAACACATATATTTCCATCCATCTATTATATACATCAATTTGAGGCCATACCAAGTCGTACCATGCATATTTTCAGACTGTATTTTTAGAAAATTAAACTCTGCAGACCTACCCTCAATAAAAATACCATAACTTATTCAAATATTAATGAAATTTGATGCAACAAAAAGAAATGGAAAGTAGACTCAATACTATTTCCAACCATCTATGGCTTGCTCTTGTATATGTCTGTATAAAACCATATCAAATGCTGCAACAGGACTGTTGCAGGGAAAATCAGAAAATTACAATCCATAAAACACTCATATCTTTCACAAAAATAAATAAAAATACATGGGACAAGAAGAAAATGGAAGGTGGTTGAAGGATATAATATTTTAAATCCATTAGGCATCCATTCAATTCCATATAGGGCCTTACAATAGCAAAAGACAACAAATTTCTGACGGAAAATACAGGAAAACATTGTTTTTTCTCATTCCATGCTCAAATCTTCAACCACCCATGAATTCTTCATGGTTACAAGGCCTTTTAAAGGAATTAAAACATGTATCTTTAGTTCATAATTAATTTGGAGTGAACCAAGAGCCAAATGACTCTTCACCTTCCAAGTTTGCATCTTTTTTCCAATTTTACATTGACAACCTTTACATGGTTTGCAATATTTTGCATTTTTGGAACTCCTAATGACCTAAACACATAAAAATGACTTGGTAAACCTCAATACAATGTGGAAGCATACAAATTTAATCAAACTCAAAGATTTTTCTAGGGCAATATTAATTTGCTAAGGTGCTCCTGCACCACATGCATCCATTGGTATGATATCACACAACACCTCGTCATAGTAGTCACCAATTTTGAACTTCACTAAACACTGCTCATTGACCAAAGCTCTATGGTCCTTCTGCAACCATGCAATCTGATATGGATGTGGATGCTTTCTTCTTGTCAACTTCAACTTGTCAACCATCTCCTCTGAAACAAGATTATCAGTGCTTCCACTGTCAATAATAATATCACAACACTTACCTTCACATTTGCACCTTGTGCGGAATAAACTCTTCCTCTAATTGGGTTCTCTCTCCTCATTCAACAAAGTTCTTCTGACAACTAGGGTTTCTCCCCTTTTAGCATCTTCTGAATGCTTAGACTGTGCATTTTCATCTACATGTGCAACTCGTGCATTACCTTCAGGTCTTCTATTCATCCTTCCTTGATGTTGCAGACATTCATATGCTCAATGCCCTTCTTCTCCACATTAGAAACAAGTTCCTCTGAAACCTCCTCTTCCAGGTCCTTGCCCAGGTCTGCCTCTTCCTCTTCCTCTTTGCTCACCATTGTTCTGGTCACGAGGGCAGTAGGTATTGTCACCTCTCTAATTTTGACTGGTGCCAGCTTCTTCACTTTTCTTTGCATCTTTATTTCGGCCCCCATAGGGTCTTCCACCAGTCCTTCTGCCTTGACCTCTTCCCCTTTGCTTGTTGTCAAATCTTTTATTCAGCTTCTCTTCCACCTTCAGGGAAAACTGGTACGCATCTTCTATGGTGGTTATTCTAACCAGGCTCGGCTCCTCTTGAATACTCGGCCTCAACCCATTAATGTAACGGGCTACCTTCTCCTTGTTGGGCTCTGCATGGCCTGTCCTGATAGTAATTTTATAAAACTCTTCTGTATACTCCTTAACAAACTTGTTACCTTGCTTCAGTCCTTGCAGCTTCTTTAGCAACTCCATCTCATAGTCCATAGGAATGAACTGCTTCTTTAGTTTCTCCACCATCTGATCCCATCTGGAGATCTTTCCTTTTCCTCTTCTGTTCCTCTCTAATTGGACCTCCTTCCACCAAATATTGGTGTGGCCCTTCAACTTTGTTTCTGCAAACTTAACCCAATCTGGGTCCTCCACATCTTCATACTCAAAATACTCCTCCATGTCATTGATCCAATCAATAAGTTGTTTTGGATTTAAATCTCTAGAATATGTAGAAACTTCGATCTTGGGCCTCTTTTTGATCTTTGAAATGGCCCTCAACAACCTAACTTCTGTAGGATCTCTGGCAGCTTCTTGTTCTTCCTCAGATAGCTCTTCTTCATCTTCACCTTCACTTTCTTCTCTCGTCCTCGGCTCAAACCCTCTTCGTAGCTCCTCTTGCAATTCATCGATTTGCCTTTGTAAGGCACTAAAACCCTCTTCTGTCAAAGCATTCCTCCCAACATGATTTCTTCATGGAGGCATCTTGGTCTCCGCAACAAACCCACAACCTCAGGTCCTGGTACAAACTGCCTCACGGTCGGCGATCTGTCTACACACTTAGGAACCCTCACTCTGATACCACTTGATGAAGGGGGTAAATCACAAAACACATAATAAAAGATATTGAACACAGCAAATAGAACTTTCTTTTATTGAACTAGGCAACTCATTACAATACAGAAGCTCAATTACAAGCAGAGGATAAATCCTCTACTGGCTGCAACACATTATAGCTTTCCCAACCTCAAGACTCTAGAATCTTCAGCCTTCTGTAACCCCAAATTAGCTAGGGTTTCTATTTTCCCACCTATTCTTGACTCCACACTAACCCCCCTTGACTCTACCACTGCCCAGGGTTCCCAAAATAGTCATAAATAGCACTTTTTGGTAGCCTCCAGCTAAATTTAGAATTTTGCAACTCCCTCCAAAAGTAGGTCAACTTTCGGGAAGCATAACTTTTGATCTGGGTGTCCGATTGACGAACCGTTTTAAGTGCCAGAAAGCTCGCGATGTAAACTATCATGCTAGAAATTTGTAAATAGATTTTCATTAACTTTTTGAGACATTATGAGAAGTTTTAGTGCCTCATATCTCGTTCCGTAAATTTTCAGGGGCTTTTCGGAAAACTAAAACTTTAATATTTTTCAGCTCACAAATGATCTTTACCTGATTCCTTCACCAAAGGTCTTATATTTCCATTATGTAACTTTTTGGAAGTTTTTGCTTCATTACGTGCCCAAACACAAACTTTCTAACAAGAGCAGGTACACTTTCCTAAATAGGCAGGTTGCTATTTTTAGCAGTTTTGGAAAAACTGAAAGTTCTACATTATTATTCTGGATGTTATGGAACCAAAAACACTAATTATGGGAAGAAATGAGAAAAACTAAAATGGTTTTGAATTAAATTCTTTTTGGGTGATGCAAGGTTGCCCTTACACCTCTAGATGCTCCTGCATCAACATTAATATTACATTTTCTATATTAGGTTCTTTTCTATATGCTTTGGGATAATATGTCATTTGCAAATTAAATTGATGTAGTTCAACTATAATACTTTGATGATGTAGGGAAGGGACTCAAACAAGACTAACTTGAAACATTCCAAATAGGTTTTCAATACAAATGATGCAAATATGCATTCTTGTTCATTCTTAGACAACTTGCTCTTAAAGCCTAAAACATGGGTGCAGCAATTTGGATCTTTTTGGTCATAACTTTCAATAAAGACCTGATATTTAGAATCTAAGACCTGTTTGGAATACCCTTTTAGCCTGTATTAAACATATTTCAAAATAGGCTAGGGTTGTTTTGTATGGAATAGGGCAAAACAAGGTTGTTCTAAACTAGGAACCCTAAGCAGGGTTCAAACCTGTTAGTTAAAATGTCATAACTCACTCAAAACCTAATGAAATCACATGAAACTAAAAGAATTGTAAACTAGAAACAAATATATTTCTATCCATATATTACATTCCATGATATGAGGTAGTACCAAGCCATATCATGCATGTTTTCAGACTACATTTTTAGAAAACTAAACTTTACAAACCTGCCCTCAATAAAAATGCCATAACTTATTCAAACTCCATAAAATTAGATGAAAAAAAAAAGAAATGGAAAGTAGATTCACTTTAATTTCATCTCCAATCAATCTCAGACTAGTACTAGGTCATACAGATCTATACCATGCAAGATAACAGCAGAAAATGTTTGGAAACTACAGAAAACATGGTATTTTTATTGCTTCAACTTCCAAAATCCAACCACCAACCCTCCATTCAACTTGGAGGCTCATATTTATTCTTGTACAATCAAGTTATGCCCCACCAACCAACCTACAACTACCATTTAACAACTTTTAACAAACTTTTAAAAAGTTGTCATTTGACAAGAAAAGTTGTTATGCCAACACTTGACAACTTTTGACAATGTTTTAATTTTTTTCAATTAAATGACACCAAACCTTCATCAATGACTCCATAAAACTTATATTGGCCTAAAATGACCTTATTAACATTAAACAACACAAAATGAGACAAAAACTCAAACTTTGCCTCCTATAGGCATCAGGTCCTAAGGGTGCTCCTACACCAATTGATCTACTTGTGTGTATGTCTATAGCACAATGGATCTAAATATATGTAAGTAGCTTAATCATGTAAATACTTTTATAAAATATAGTATAATGGTAAGATAGTTGGTTCATTATTCAAAAGGAGTGTTATGATCACAATGGAGCTTTTGTTATGAATTTTGTAATGGATCTATCTCACTGGTTATGACTTTGGATAGGGTAGAACTATGTAGAAATGTATAATAAATGTCTTATGATTTATTCTAATCTTTATCTAGTGAGATATATGTCTTTGCAGAGAGGAAACAATACTATCCATGATATGTGAGATGTATTATCTAATGGTTGTATTGTGACATCCATTTGGGACTAAGTTTATTTGATCCATATTTCTTCTAGAACATAGTAAATTGTATTAGATGCATGTGGAAACAATACTTTAAGATGATAAAAACTCACTTAATGCATGATCATTGTTCGCTTTAAGCATGTGCAAGGGAATTGTATGGTTGAGTTTATGTCTAAATAATGAATTAGTTTTCTAACTCATTCATGTATGAAAAATGAGATTATGAAATTAATGGTAAGTAGCTTTGAATATAGACATTGTGTTTGCTTCATGGATAAGAATAGTTCATGGTGATATTTGGTGAGTTGCTAGTTTGAGTTAGACCTCCTAATTTCGTTATGTGAAATCTTAAGAGAACTAGTGAAAATGATATAAGGTAGATAGGTCTTGTTTTCTATCTCATTATAATATGAGGATATTGATTTGTTAAAGACTCTAGAGTGAGATGTAATCATTTTATGAGTATATTACATCATAGTTAATCATAAAGTTGCAAGTTCATGTCCTGAACTATGAATTCTCTGTACTATGCATATGTAGGCAAGGCCATCAGGGATGAGCCCCCGAGACATTAGGTCGGCCCCTTAGGGCCTTAGGCTAGTATATAGTTCTCTTTTATGTTTATTGATAATCTTTGTGGAACTAATGTTCACTTTTAGATGCATAGATATAGGTCTATTAATTGAGTAGATTACTAGAGCAAATAATAGGTTTTTCCACTCTACTAAGGATAACCTTATGGTTCTTACTATAACCATTTGTAAATGCATGAGAGATGTCTTGTTCCTGTTTGAAAAGATCTCTTATCATGTATTTGTAAATTAGGATGTATCTCAGTTTGTATCTCTTTATGTAACCTTTGTTTCTTGTAATCTTGATTTGTGAGTCATGTAGTTGAGGAACCTTAGAGGACCTACGTTTAGATTATTATGTTATGTTATACATCCTATTGTTATTTACTTTAAAATAAAATCTATTAATTTGACCAAGTTTAGTGTTGTCCTTTGGGGTTTCTTGGCAGGGTGTTACAAACCCTCTGTTGCAGTCTAAGATCAAGGGTCATAGTCTTCCAAAACCACCAAAAAATCAAAAGTCAAATAGATAAGTCAACGTGTCATCTCCTACATGCCAAAAGAGGGGTATATTTTTCTTTTTTCCATAATAGGAGCATACGGAGGCCAAATCACGCAAACAATACTCGTTGTAAAGGTAATCCGATGAAATTCACAGTTGTGCAACGTTTATTAGGTAATTGTATCATTTTATCAGCTCTTTTTACAGTCAAATGTTTAGCTACTTTCCAAACTTAAATCTATAGTTTTGCTTTGAAATTGGTGTGTATCGATGCTGCTTGTCAAACACGCTTGTCAAAGAATGGAGAAAACAAACTATTGACATATCTTCTGCAGGTTCGAGCGGTCAAAGAATCCATCATTTATCACTAAAATTAGGCACATTTCAGCTTGGTACTTAAAATGAACACTTGCATGCTATGTGTCCTTTTTATCTTTTTTAGTTTTCTTGTTGAGTCTGTGTGTAACTCAACTTAGCAACAAAAGTATCCTTCCCTCTGCCTAACCAATGGATCTAGGATGCAAGAGAAGTCATTGCTAACTCTAGAGGGCCTGCCTTCCCATTGTGAGAAGGGGTATGACCCAAGTGGAAATAGGATAAAGCCAAGCCCTTCCAAGCCACGTGAAAGTCACAAACAATGGGTGTTTTTTCGCTATACTGACGAATGTTTCCCCTAAAACCTTGCAGAGCATAACCTCTGTAGGCTGGGAAGCCTCCTTATTGGAGTGAATCGCCACATGTATAACCACCAGAATGGAAGCCCTTACTAGAAACCTCTGTGTAGCAGCCAAAAGCCCTCTATCTACTAGAATAGGAGGTTGGACCTTTGAAGCCATCCCACACTTTCACAGCTTATAGTAGAGATGGCAAATTTCTGGAGGTCTTCGGATCTTTAGAAATTTGAAGTCTGGTATGCCTGAGAAGTGAGTGCACTGTAAGGGGGAGCCAGTTCTACCAGACTTCTAGGCCATCCACTAAAAGCAGGTGCGGCTAGAGAAATCCAAGTGGGAAGCCAGTAGATATTGTCCTTACCTAGCCTAGGGTGTACACATTTATCATTGTGTTTGGTGTGCATGCATGTACATGTGAGATCTTGTGTTGGATATCGCCACATCACCCTCAACCTACTTGTCATAACACATTTCCTAGTCATTACACTTCATCCAATCCATCCAAACCAAATCATCCTTGTCATCCTATCAACCCCATCCTAATCAACCCAAGTCATCTAACCTCATCATTGCACATCACCATCTTTCTAATCCAACCCACATCATTCTACACCATGTCAACATTAGAAGACCTAGCACCCCAATTCCAAGACCTCCTCCAATCACTTTATCAAGCACCCCAACCTCTAAGCCAAAAAACCATCCAAAGACTACAAGCCTTCATCCAACAACCTCAACTCCAAGCAACCCAATCACCTCACATGCAACATATCATAGCACAAGCCCAACACCTCATAGCCACTTGTGAATCACAAACCCAACAAGTACATCATCATCCCTTATCCATTCAACACCAACCACTTCCACCTCATTCCTTTGTGGCATCCCCTTCCATTTCACACCAATCTAATCCATCCACATATCATAATACTTCCACATCAAGTTATCTTATTCCTTATCAATCTAATCCATCCACATTTCAAATCACTTCCACATCACCTCATCCCACATCTTTTCATAAAAATTCCACATCACATTATCCTATATCTTTCCATAACAACTCTACATCACCTAATCCTATATCTTCCCATAACAATGCCACATCACCATACCCTACTTCTTCCAATATCAACCATTATCCACAATAACCCATACCCCAAGATCTTTTACCTACACATCCTACCATTTCATCTCTTCATCAAACACATTCACAAGACTATCAATGGCCCCCACAACATGAACATGCAAGTCTAAGTGGCCCTTTATACATAAATCAAGTGAACCCAAGTCCACTTTTGCAAAAAGACCTAATAGACTTAAGTCCACCTGTGCTACAAGACCTAATAACCTTTGACTCAAGTCTAACTGATCCTTTGTACATAAATGAAGTATCCTTAAGTCTACCTATGCTGAAAGACTTAATATCCTTTGACAAGGGAGATACCAACCTAGCCAATGCATCCTATGAGTCACCTCCACCATACAATCACATGCCAACACATGAGCCTACTAGTCCCATCTTAACACCATCATGTGATCCCTTTTCTAGTCCACTGATCCACCAACCATATAATCCATCTAGTCCTACTATCCCTCCATCCAATCCTAATTCCAATCCATCCAAGCACATTATCCCTTCATCTAATCCAAATCCCAATCCATCTAACCACATTATCTCTCCCTCCAATCCTATTCTTACTTCTAAGCCTCCAACACCATCTACCCTTATCGTCCATCCACTATATTATCCATCCACCTATACACTTGCAGAGGGTGTGATCCATTGGCTATTAGAAAGCAATAAGCTATCCCCATGTCAAGCACCCATTGATGAGCCTATCAAAGAACCTTTGAATGCCATGTCCACTTCTTCAACCCCATCATGTGGTCCACAAACCATTGAGCTTATTGAAAAGACTTCTCCCATAAGTCCTAGTCAAGACCCTTCAAACCCATCATGTGACCCACAAGCCACCAAGCTTGTCCAAGAGTCACTTGCCTCTACTTCCATGAAACCACAAAGCTATGTCAAGAGTATACTCCAACACATGTGGAAACATCAACCCCCCATCTGAATCAAGGTCAAAGCACCTCTAAGTTCAAACTATCCATGACCTATATATTTTCTATGATCAAGATGTTACTTATGATCATAACCCTATTCGTGAGCAGATATATCCCATTCATAGCCAAACTAATCTTTTTTATGCTCACCTTTATGATCAAGACTCTATATATGATCATGAAAACCATGATGAGCCTCTTAGCCAAACTTTATGCAATTCATGGTCAAGAGATTATCACTCCACCTATCCTTCCTCCCATAACCATCCAAGAGAAAGATATCCAAATTGCTCCTATCCATCCTCCATTTAACCCCATTCATGATCTACATATTTCTACCTGTCATGATGAGCCATGTGCCTCCCAAGAACACATAAGCATAGAAGATCAAACAAATACCTTGGATCATAATGAATATAAACAAGACCTTAATGATCCTTCCACCTCCACTATCGATCTCATTTCAAATTCACCATCCTATCCTGTTGGTCTATCCACCCTCATTCATGAATGTTCCTCCCTAGGAATACAAAAGCCGTTGTCTACTATCTCACCTTCTCCACCCAATAAGGAACTCGTGTCTAGTGTCCATACAAAACTTAGTCCCATTGTCTATCGCATGCTCCAAAACATGAACTACCAAGGTAAAGGCTTAGGCCTTCTTGAACAAGGTATTTTGGAGCCAATCCATGTCAAAGTCCCTCCTCCATGCTCATATGGCCTTGGATACACACCCCAAGAACAACAATCTAACGATGTTGGTACTTCCTCCACACCTCCTAAGTCCACTTTCCATTTCACATCCTATCACATAACCAAAACATATGTCTCTATTCCACCTCCACCCTCCTACAAATGTCAAAAGCATGTGACCATACACCTCCCACCATCCACTTTGCCTCCGCTTCTTCTAACTCCTAATATCCCTTCATCAAATCTACCTCCACCACTTTCAACACCTTATCCACCTATCCATAAATAATCTAAAATTCACAATCATGGCCAACAAATGCACACATCATGTAAATATAAAGCTGCCACTCATTCCACCAACTCCACTTCCACCATACCCACGGGATTCAAAATAAAAAATTTGGATGCTTACACTCTTTAAGTCAAAAATCCTAAGGATCCTCATGCCTTAGGACACAAAAGCCAAGAATCAAAGAAACATCCATCCCCAAAGCTACATACACCCACACACCTCAAAGCAAAAATGAAAAAGGTGTGGGTCCCTAAGCAACAAGTAATTACCTCAAAACCTGCACAAAAGTTGCATATATCCAAACCCATACCTCCACAAGCAAATTCAAAAACTAAAATGGTATGGGTCCCTAAGTAAAAATCCATTGCGTCAAATGAGGCATCCATCTCTCAAAAATCCACTTCCATCCCACTTTCCCATTCCATCCAAATACCCCATTCCATTCTAAAATATCAAATTGCTTCTTCCCACAAGAAAAGAAAAAATACTAAAAATGCTAAGTCTATGTGGGTTCCTAAAACAACTCGTCACCCATCCCCTAAGTGAACAACACCATTTCTTCCTACACCACCTTCCCATCATAAGCTTCAATGTTTATCATGGTGTGTGCAACCGTTGGTCATGGATCCCTTCCATCCCACAACATTTCCGCATACTTCCATCCCCCCATCCTTTGTCCACTATCCTACATATCTTCCTCATCATTTCCCTATCGTCCATGCTTTGGCATAAGCCCTCCATCCATAAGTCATCCATTATCCACATCATAATCCACTTCATAATCCATATCATAATCTACCATCTACCTACTCCATCTCACTTTCATGCAATCACCTTACCAACATCTATGAGCACACTTGACATGGTCCATGCGACGACATTAATCTAGAGGGACTATCACATTTCATGTAATTAGACACTTGAGTCCCTCCTATCCATATCCCCCTATCCCATCCAAAAAAGTTAAAAAAGTCAAAAAAAAATGAAAAATGAAAAAAAAAAAGTAAAGTGAAATCCCTTCATCTAATGACCTAAAAACCTGGTAAAAAGGTACCTTGGATAAGTACCATGATGAAAATCGAGCAAACAGGCATCATGTGTAAGTTGATCTTCCATGTCACCTACACTTGGGGGCACCTTGTCTCATCCACACTATCATTTTCCATCCTATCGTGTCCTATCTTGCCATATCCTATCCTACCATCCTTATCCATCCACATACATACACCTATCTCATTGCATCCATTCATCCACCCTTCCTCATCTTGATCTTGATAAAGATTGGGGGAAAAATGTCGAAACAAGATTTGGAAAACTCTTGATATACCTCATCCCTTCCAATCCATCCTATCATCCTATCATCGTCCCATTGTCATAAGCCTAATCCTATCATAAGTCCTATCGTCATAAGTGTTGTCATGAAAAATCCTAAGCATACTATCTAGAAAGGGGCATGTTGTTCTTGTACGACCTAGCCTTTGAGATCACATCCTTGCTTTCTTACGCATATGTCTAGTCATTCCATTTCACCCATCATTTCATCCATCCAATCCTACCTACCTACATCCTTGCACCTAGACTTGGTCCTCCCTTGTCATTGGTATCTAGCACAAAGGCTACTCAAATTGTAAATCTATTTGACATCCCAAAACATTACAAAACCCAAAAAAATCACAACATATCAAAATCCAAAAAAAATTGAAAAAAATTCAAAAATCCAAAAAAAATCACAACATATCAAAACCCAAAAAAAATTGAAAATTTTTCAAAAATCCAAAAAAACCAAAACATCTTCAAAATCCAAAAAAAATCACATGTTCAAAAAATACAAAAAAAACCATAAAATGTTCTAAAAAATCCACAAAAAATCAAAACATATCAAAAATCCAAAAAATCATAAACTGTCCTGAAAAAAAAAATCCCAAAAATACAAAAAAAATCAAATATCCAATCAAAAATCCAAGCAATAAAACCAATCCTATCATCATCCTTCATCATCAAACAATCCATTGCATCAAATCCAACAAAAATCCAAATCCAATTAATCTAATTCAATCATCAAATCCAATCATCAAATTCTATCATCAAAATCAATCCATCAAATTAATGCAAATCATTCTAATCAATCCAATTATCAATCAATCAAATCAAATCAATTCACTTCTTCTAATAAAATCCATTCTTCTAATCAATCCAATCATTATCATCAACTCATCATCATCATTATTCATTCTATCCAATCATTA
This sequence comes from Cunninghamia lanceolata, assembly GCA_027924645.1. Lineage (NCBI taxonomy): Eukaryota > Viridiplantae > Streptophyta > Pinopsida > Cupressales > Cupressaceae > Cunninghamia > Cunninghamia lanceolata. Next base: position 20,997,035 of record BSBN01000547.1, on the reverse strand, counting down.
AACTCAAATCAATCCATCAAAATCAAGTCAAATCACTTCTTCAAATCAATCCATCCAAACACTTCTTCCAACTCCATCAAATCAAATCAATCCACTCATCACTCATCTACCATCATCACCAAACAAAATTAGAACTACATCTCATCTCTAGTGTTAAGTACCTTGATCCTATGGACATGGGTATGTAGGTAGTCTAGAGTACAAAGGAAGTGCCCAGATTCAGGCACAGACGATATTCCTCTTTTTTCTCTCATCATCTTTTATCATCTATCTCCATCAATTCATCTATCTTTCAAAATAATTCTTCCAATCAATCACTCAAATTAATTATTCAATCACTTCTTCTTTATCCAATCATCCATCCAATCAATCCAAATGCAAGTCATCCTTAAAACCATACCAACCAAGTTAATCAATCTTGCCTAATTATCCAATCCCAATCAATGGTCTTGATCCTAGCCTTGTCGTAAACCAAATCAATGAATCATCATCATCAATGGGATATATCATTCTTGTATCCTTGTGTTGATCTAGGGATATATTGTTCCCCACCATGACAACACTATCTATCTTTAATCAATCAATCAGCAATTAATAATTGGTTTACATCTTGACAGGGCCAATACCTTGTTTGTTTTTTGAATCACTTGTGCTTGCTTGCTTGTGTATGTTATCTTTTTATCTTGCATTTGTATCACATCAGTATCTCTATAGATAATATTCATATCTTGTATCTTGATAAGATTGTATTAGTCTATCGCGCATTGGATACTCGACACCTTGGTCTTTATACCCTGGTGCATAATATCTAGTGCTATATCAAACATAAGGATTTCAAATCTTCAATCTTGTATGCAACCATTTGAAATTGCCTTTCACGATCCCTTCTTCACTTGTTTGATCAATGGTTTCCTCATCGTCTTTCTTCCATTCATCATCCTCCTAGTCTTCATCATGATCTTCATCTTTGCCTTGTCAAGCAAGTGTGTTAGACATACCTAACCCTAATTCTTCTATACCATCCTAACTTGAACCCATCCAAACCCTAATTCTTCCCATCAACCTTAGTTTTTCATCCTTTTGTCATCTTATCGCAAGTCAACCTAGCCTTTTGCCAGTAGTCTAGTTTTCCTCTTGAGGGGGCATCATTTGCCATTTTCACTGGGGTATAGCCTGCTTATCTGAAGTATCACATCTTCTTTGAAACAACGCCCTAACAAACATTGTCTCAAAGAGGGGCAAAATGTAGATACCCAAAATTGGCCACATTAATGTCATCTAACAGAAATCCCATTTTCTTCTATATCTCCATAATTAATTAAATAAATTTTATTTATTTTATTAACTTTCTTATTTCTTCTATTTCACATTAATAATTAAATAATCTTAAATTATTTAATTATGTCACCTTTCTTCTAAAAAATAAATTAAATCTATATTTTATTTGTTTGCCCATCATACAAATAAATTAAATAAATTTTAATTTATTTAATTTATGCTTTTATCTCTCCAACATTAATAATAAATTAAATAAACATATTTATTTAATTTATTATCCACTTTCACACTTTCTATTATCATTATCTAAATAATATTTATTAAATAAACTTATTTATTTAATTTATTTGCCTACCTTCTACTTTTCCTCTAAATGTGCAAGTGCCCTTCAAAATAGCAACAAATCAAAAAGGAAATATGGTGAGATTTAAAAAATAGAAAAATTGAGTTGTCTCCACCAAACAATGGAAACATCCAAATTCAAAAAAAGAAAGCAAGGACACATGGTGCATGCATGTTTGTTCCCCTCTCTCATTCGTTCTCATCTGTTGATTTGTCCTTTTATCCTCCACCATTGATCATTTATCTAGAAAATCTATATAAATCCCCTCCTCCCATTTTGGGGTTCGAATCCATTAACATCTGCATTATCTTTATTTGAATCCACTAGCATTCTCTCTATCTTTGCATGCATGTAATCTTTTGAGCATCTTATCAACTTGCATGTTATCATTTTGATCATAATTACGGCAGCTTCATGGAATCGGATGGTTACATGGTAAGCAATCCACAATAAAACTAAGAAATTGCAACACCCAAGTGAACTTGTTTCATTTGTATGTTTTGTATTTTAATTTGGGTTAGATTTCTTGACGTTTTTGGTTTGAATCTGATCTCTCTTGTTGGATTTGGTATTTTTCCACCCATTACAGGTAGGATATATGAGCATCTTATCTTATATCCTATTTCACACTTTTTCTCCTCATCCACTTTCCACCTCCATTTCCTTGTTGAATTTTTGCATTTTTCTAGTTAGCCATTTTGTTCATTCCCTTCTTTCATGTAGAAATTCCCCTGCCTACAGGATGTCATTCCCCTCACTTCACATATAATTCTGCATGCATGTCTCATCTTCCTCCTTTCATCAAACCCCTCCTTTCTTCCATTATGGGAACTTGACAGGCTTCTAGATGTCATTCACATCTCATCTAAACTTCCATATCTGTTCATATCTCCCTTTTTTTCACATTCATTTACATTCCTTCCATCCTTTCCCTCATATCTATTTCCACCTCTAGTTCCAGTCTCCATTTTCACGTCTGGTTCCAACCTTCTCTTCCTTTCTCTTCCCATGTCTTGTTCCAAGTTGAATTCTTGAAATTTCTCTAAACTCATGTGATACCCTTGAAAATGTCCCATTGACCTCCTAGATCACCATTAAATGAAATATTTGACTATTATAACTATTCACTTAGGTTTCTCGTACCTAAAAATCATTATTTATTCCATGGGTATGGAACCATATGCAAGTTTCAAAGGAGGCTGAAGAGAGTGATGATGGACACCATGAATATGCCAATTTAAACCTTGTTTTGTCCCTCGCACATGTTCCAAATAGCCTAGTATGAGTGGGAAACACACTATGCTCCTATCAACTTTCCCTACACATGGCTCAAGATAGGTTTCTAGGGATTCAACACACTTATAAGTATTTAATGCCAAAATTTTCAAAGGATTTTGAAAATCTTGAATGTCTATAATAGGTGATCCCACAATACCAAGTCCCAAACTTGGGACATCCTAATTTTTTATTGAAATCAAATATTTTTTAGAAGAATTAAAGGTTTAAGCCTTGAGCGGTTACATCTAAAGGGGTCTAATTGAAGGGGTAAAATGCCCTTAGATGAAACCCCTTTGGAAAGAACCTCCTAGTCTTAAATCAAAACCTTGATGTAGTCTCCTTCGCACCTATCAAAATGCTGACAGAAAACCAAATTTGCTTCACCTTTTGGGAGATCAAATGAAGTCATTTAGAAAATTTCTATTTTGTAAGTATGTGGCCCTTAGTATAATCTTTCCAAAAAGTATGATTTTGAATATATTTCATTTGATTATTATATTTATTTTCTATTTTCTAGTGAACATAGGTTTTTCACTGAACATCAAGGTTTCTATTCCACACATGCAAAAAAATAAAAAATAGAGAAAAATATTTATAAAAAATATTTGCACACTAGGTATCTATGTTCTTGTTTCAAAATAATAATAATAATTTAATTTGGTTACATATAGAAAAAGTTATGTTGTATGGTATAAATCTATGTCTAAATTATAAATTAATCTCTCTTAAAAATTAGAAAAAATATATATAACAAAAAATTATAAAAAATATATGTGCACTAGATATTGGTGTGACACATCTATGTTTAAAATTTTATAATTTTATCCTTTCTATAGAAATGTTATGATGTATGACCTATAAATGTCACTTTTAAAAATGTTGCTAACTATAAAAAATAAGTTATTAAAAGTTACATGAAAAAATTCACAAATTATTTCTTAATTTAAAAAAAAAAAATACATTTAGAATCCACACACAAAATCTCAAACATCACAAGTTTATATCATCTTCAAAGTTTTAACGGTTAAGTTGTTATAGGTGTCAGAAAGTGAAAATTTGGTTTAAACTATTGATTTCAATGTCCTACTTTGGCCAAAAAGTAGGACACAGTATTGTGGGATCACCAAACAAATGACGTGATTTTTGAAATGTATAAGTAGGTGTTTAAAAGACGTAATAAGATTTTATCATTCTTGTTTCTAGGAGTTAGCAAATGTCTAAGTTCATCCATGGATTCAAATCCGACCAGTCTAGTTTGTTTAAAGAGAAATGCATTTATGAATCACAAGAAGATAATATTGTAAATGGTGTCTATAACTTAATTTCCCCATGGTCATTTGTAGATTTTTAGGGTAATTTTTTTATTCCATTTGGGGTTTCTTCTTTCCACATTTGTTGGTATGACTATGATACAGATTTGATAAATGTGACAACATTGTAATTTATTGCATACCTTGTAATGGTAATTTCTATATTTCATATGGATTTCTACAATATGAAGATTGATTATTAAGCATTCTCTATTATTTGATACCATACATTTGATGTATGTATGTACTTGTCCATCTATTCCCATTATGTTTTCACTTCAATATTTATTTAAGTAAATTTTGACTCTATTACCCACTAGATAGGCACCATTCTTGGGAGTTTGTGGTCAACGAATTCTTCTTAAAACTATTAGTTTAGAAGTAGGAGAATAGTTAGTATGCATGTCATGATTCAGTAATTCAACCAGGGAAACATCCTTTATAAGCCACAATAGTTATTATCTTTGCAGATCATGTATGTATACCTACATCTTGTATTTCTACAATGATTCCCTCATTGGCTTAACAAGAGGTTTATATGCAGTCGGTTAGTCTATGACCTATTGACAATATTAGGGGTCAAGCATACTTTGGATACAACTACAAAATTTCATCCTATTAATTCATTCATAGCTTCCAATGCTATTAATGGCACCTCTAAGAATACCCTCCTAAGTCTATCTAAGCTCAAAGTTAAGGAGAGATTATCCACTCTCATTAATTAGCCTTTATCTATCCACAACATGTTTATGAGTCCCTACCTTACCCTCTTGAAAAAAAGTCCATGGCCCTAAAGGTAAGAAAATACTCTAGGATTTTGGAGCTACAATTGTAAGACCCAACAAAATGACATTGTTGCAAGTGATGTTTTGATCTACATTTCATCTTGAAGACCCTGAAAATTTGTCTCTCCCAAGTGAAGAGTGGTAACTCTATTTCAATCAACCTAAAAAATTCAAAGGATTTACAAAAGGAAAGAAGTAAGTACATAAATCAACCATGATAGGAAGATACTTCATCTCATGTACAGAGTTAACAAGCTAGATGGAAAGATAAAAATATTGGGGAGTCTTTTAGACTAAATTCTTAGGATCAAGTATAAACATATGGTAGGAATGATGCATTTTTTTAAAGAAATTAGTACTAGTACACTTCTAAATATTTAACTGATATCCTGGTCAATACACAAAGGAGAAGAAATAGGAATGATTATGAGGTCCAAAAAATGATGTACTTATTGATAGAAGAAATAGAGATAGATCCCAAGATTCAAACATGCAAACCTTTGGCATGTAAAATCAAAATGTGGAATACTTGCTAGCTAGTGTCCTTCTTCACACAATGCATCACATAGAGGTGGAACTAAACATGGTACAATGTTTCATGATGCTATTGAGCTAGCACATTCAGATATTGATCAAAGAGAAAGGGTTATTAGTCAGGAGTTAGATCTTCTAGATCACATAAGGCATAGGCAGTAAGAACTCCAAGCAGAAATTGAGTTGTAACAAGCTCAACTTGCTAAGTAGGCTCAAGTACTAGCTCAACCTATCCAACATCAAAATAGAAACCAAAATCAAGTGTGGAATGTCCCTAATCAATCTCCACCACATCATTAGTTCAATCTCAAATTTTCCCCCTATTAGACATCATTTGGGAGCATAAAGGTATAAATAATTGGATTTCTTTGGTATCCTTGACTATCCTAATGCAATTCCAAATCAAATTAGAGGAAATATATCTAGGTTTTACATGGTAATAATGCAATAATAGGGGAAGATCACCTGAGGAATTTCATCAATATCATTTATGAGTATGAGATAGATCACAAGGATGTTATAATGAAATTGTATGTGCATTCATTAGAGGAAAGTGCCAAAGAATAGTACAAAGTCTCCCAGATAGAAATATTGATTCACAAAAGGAGTTCATAAGAGTTTTCAAGTTGCGATATGGGGATAGAATAGATCCCAAATTTTGCTATACATGAACTTACAACTATAAAAAAGGGATCAATAAAATAGTGATGGATTTCAATAGTAGATTCATCATGACTATGATGAAGGTGACACCAAACCTAAGACCAAATAAATCAATGTGTCTGGTCCTTTACTATGGTACCTTTGATTCCAAGATTGGATACTATTATCGAGACAAAAATCCAAAAACTTTGAGGGAAACTTATGCCACATATATAAACATTGAAAGAAATATGAGAGCATCAAGAAAATATATTAAGAGGTTAGATGTAAAAATATTGAAACTAGATAGAGCAATCCCAAACAAACCTCTTACTATCGAAGAAAAGTTGGATAGGTTGATGGGTGCTATGAAAGACTTATCTTACAAGGTAGTGATAAATTAGAAAGGGCTACCACCTCAAAATACAACATGCTTCAATGAAAGAAAAAGATTGCATAATAAACCCTATAATATTGATTGGTCTAAGAGACCACAACAAAATAATAGATAGATGGTCCCTAAGAAGGAATCTCAAGCAACAAGAAAAAGAGACTCCATATCTGTTAAGAAGAGACCATGTGAACTTCCAAGAAGCTTCAGTGTGGGGTGAAGTTTTCTTTCTCCCACATGATACATTGAAGTGTCCAATTGCTTTCTCAATGATCAAGGGATAAAATTTTCATAATGAAGAAGGTGGTGTAGACTACTATGAAGATGATATTGATTAGCTTTATACAATTGAGTATGAATCAATAGATGAAGAGGATGGTTATATCAGTTATGATGGAGATGATCAAATCTTTCAGTATGATCATGGTGTAGGTCCACGTCAATATGAGTTGCTCAGTCATGATTTTGAACACTTGAGGGAACTCATGTGTTAGATATACAAAAGGTCCAAACCATTTGATAAATACATAAAAGCCCCTATAGATTTATCTATAATGCAAGTCCAAAGTGGATACTAGTTGATAAATAGGCAAGTGCATGTACAAGATGACTTTTCTACTAGATCAAATCTAGAGATAATATGAACACTAAAAAGGAGAAGCAAAGAATACAAAATGAGAGAAGGAATGACAATGTTGCAAAAGAAATTGATAGATAAGAAAATTTGATTCTAATACAATAGCATGTATCACCCAAAACTCATGAGAATTCTATGCCATCAAATGTTGTAAATGTTTATAAGTAAGGAATTCAAATAAAAAAATCAAGCAAGATCAATCCTAGTCGGTGAAAGGACAAATTAGAGACAAAGAGAAGAACAAAGAACAAAATGGTAAGGATGTCACTTCTTGTGGTTTAGTCTTGTCTTTCATTCCTAGTGTAAATGATTTAACTATTCCACGAGATGTACCCATTCCCAATTATAAACTTATTGATGTAGCATAAATCATAAGTAAAGTTAGGATTTCAATGCTAGTAGGGGAACTCCTTAGGATTCCTAAGCATAAGGAAAGGGTTTTATCTTACTTCCTTACTATATGTAAACCAAACTAGCCTACCAGTATTCCTAATGATGTTGAAAAGGATTAAATGATGAAGAGACTATAGAGGTCTACCTAGTAGCTTCCCTAGTTAGAAACCAAATAAATGTTGATCCTTTCTAGATATTACTTTGATGATTAAATGGATGGCTAGTTCACAATTGCATGTTAGATTTAGGAGCATCAAGTAATGTCATGCCTCATTATGTCATGAATGATCTAGGTTTACAAGTGTCCAAGTCCTATGGTAACTATTTTTCCATGGATTCTAGAGAAGTAAACATTATCAAAGTTGTAAGCAATGTAGAAGTTCAACTTGCTACATACCCATATAAATCATTCTTAATGGATATAATCAATGTTGATTGTCCTATCAAATGGGGTATGTTGTTGCCTATAAAGTGGGCAACTTCAATGGGAGGTAGTATACAAATGGATTTATCATATGCTACCATTCTATTGCATAGGGAGGAAGTCAAACTACACTAGGAGAAGAAAATGATACATAGTGTTGACGGTGACTATAAAACCACCAATGGTATACATTAATTTGACACTAGTCTTGACCATTTAATTTCATATTATGATGAACAAGATAATGAGGTTATTGATCCTCCCCTTTTCTCTGCTCTTGATAATAATATGAATGAGTTGTGGACTATGTTCTTTGATGGTTAATGTTCAAAAGATGGTTTATGTGCAGGGGTTGTATTAGTTTCACCTGATTGTGAGTGATCTAGATTTTCCTTCAAGCTAACATTCTAGTGCACCAATAATATTACAGAGTATGAACCCCTCATGCTAGGGCTAAATATTTCTCACAAACATGGAATCAAGTGCTTAAGAATTTGCGGAGATTCATAATTCATTGTCCTATAAAGGACAAAAGGTTAAATGAAAAAATGAATGTAGTTTGGGACACAATGGAGTTATTTGATGCAACTAAAATTGAATGGATTGATAGATCCAAGAATGTTGTAATTGATGTTTTAGCAGTTGAAGTATCTATGTTTAATTTGAAATTGGTTTTTTCTCATTGTCAACATAGTGTTGAAATTCCTATGAGACCTACTATACCTAATAATATACACAATTGACAAGTGTTTGATGATACTCAACAAATATACTAATTCTTGAATTGTATTGATCAATTTGATAGTCAATTAATCGATTGGTAGCCCATGATTGATGTAGAATAGGGTAAGGAAAAATTATTTGGTAATGAAATAGGGAAATTAAAAATCCACGCCATTCTTAAAGGCTAGTAACATTGGAAAGAATGTTTGATAGTATAGATTGCTACTAGAGCAAGAGTAAGCCAATTGAAGAAGATAACATTGAATGTGTAAATATATGTATTGAAGGAGCTCCTAAGATGATTTACATTAGTAAGTGGTTCAACCTAGCTAAAAATCAAATGTTGAGTACACTACTGAAAAGATTCAAGAATTGTTTTGTATAGTCTTATGATGAACCTAAAGATTATAGGGAGGACTTTTTCAACATATAATTCCTCTCAAACCTAATGCAAAACCCTTCAAATAGAAGGAGAGGACAATCAATCCAACTATTTCTCCCCAAATGCAAAAGGAACTTATGAAATTAAAATAAGGTGGTATTATCAAACCTATCTGACATTTTGAATGGGTGTCTAACTTTGTTTTAGTTAGAAAGAAGAATGGAGAGATAAGGTTGTGTGTGGACTTTAGAAACTTGAACGTCAAGTCTCTCAAGGACAAATACCCACTTCCAAGCATGGATCATTTGCTACAAAAGGTGACAAGATTAGAGTTGATGTCCATTATGGACAAATTCTTTGGATATAACTAGGTGGTAGTCAAGGAGTCAGAACAACACATGGAAACATTTACTACTCCTTGGGGCACCTATATTTATGTGGGAATTGCATTTGAGATAAAGAATGAAGGATCCAATTTCTAAAGGGCAATGGATGTTTCCTTTGTTGGACTCATTGATGAAATCATGGTAGTATACGAGAATGACCTAACTACATAATCTAAAGAAAGAAAATGTCATTGCAAGCATATGGAGCTATTTTTTGAAAGATACCTTGAGTATGGGATTTATATAAATCCTAAAAATGCATGTTTGGTGTAAAGGAAGGAAAGTTGCTAGTGCACATTGTGTCAAAGGATGGTGTTAGGATAGCTCCAAAAAGAGTGAAAGCAATTAACCACATCCCTCAGCCTAAGATAGTCAAGGGTGTGCAATCCTTATTTGGGAAAATAAACCTTGTTAGGAGATTCATCCCTAACTTTTCTAAGAAAGCAAGGCCATCTCTAAAATGTTGAAGAAAGGAAAATTAATCACATGGAGTGAGAAACCAATTGAAGCATTTGTGAAAACAAAAAAATCTCTTAAAGAGGCACCCATCTTGGTAAGTTTGGATTATTCTTAGTCTTTCCAGCTCTTCTCATTCACCTCATTCTATACTATTATTGTTTTGTTACTACAAAAGAACAAGGATGGATATCAAAAACCCATTGAATTTTTCACTAAGTGTTTACAAGTTGTAGAACTAAAATATTCAATTATAGAAAAGCATGCTTATGCCCTTGTCATAGCTATTAAGAATTTTAGGCCATATCTGAAAGGTGCAAAGATTATTGCATATATGCGACACACAGTAGTAAAACATATATTCATTAAACAAGAAGCATCAAGTAAAATATGCAAATGTATCAATAAGATCCAAGAGTATGATATGGAGGCATAGGTTATGAAGTTGGTTAGAGATCAAGGCCTAGCTAGATTGATAGTAGATGCAAATATGGATGCAACATAGGCAAATGAGATAGATTCCAATTTTTGTTCTGACTCTTACCATTTGAGAGATGGCCCATGGTATAGGAATATTGTATTTTATCTGAAAAATGTGAGTTGTCCCCTTGAAATGAAAGACCATCAACAAAGAATACTCAAGTTGTAGTCCTAAAGGTATGTGCTTATGCATAATAATTTAATGTAGAGAAATCATGATGGGTTGTTTCTCAAATGTTTTAACAAAGAACAATCTAGTAGGGTAATAAGTGAGTGTCATCAAGGTATTTGTGGTAGACATTTCAAGACTAAGACCACTGCACATAAGATCCTCAAAGAAGGATATTGGTGGTTGTCATTATTCAAGGATGTCATTGAGATAGTGAGAAAATGTGATGCTTTCTAGATAATTTTAGGAAATTTGAAGTTTGCAGACATCCTCCCTCTTACTTCTGTGATAATTGAAGCCCCTTTTCAGCAATGCAAAATTGATTTCATAGGATAAATTCAAGAAAAATCCAGTAACAGATACAAATGGATCCTTGTAGCCATGACTACTTCACCAAGTGGGTTGAGGCAATTCCAACCTACAATGCTACATCTAAGGTGGTAGTAGACTTCTTTCTAAACAACATAGTAACCAATTTTGGTGTACTAGGAAGAATTATTGTTAAAAATGCTACATGTGTCTAAGAATGGGATTAATCTAATTCACTTATCCCATTATCATCCCCAAAGCAATGAATAGGCTGAATCTAGCAACAAAATTCTCATGAAGATCATTAGAAGAACATTATACGTGAACAAGAAGAGGCGAGATGATAAGTTCAAGTATACACTATGGGTTGATGAAATAACCTACAAGAAACCTATTGGTAGGAGTCCATTTGAGCTAGTCTATGGAATAAAAGCCAAAATGTCAATCAACTTGAAACTACCTATATATACATTATTGCATGATTTTGAAGAGGAAGAAAATGATACAAATTATCAAAGAGTGTTGGAGCTAACAAAATTGGATGAACATAGTAGAGTTGCACATGATAAGATCTTGTCATGCAGAAGAAAACAATGAATCAGTTGTTTCATAAAAGATCCCTTCAAAGGAACTTCCAAGTTGGTGATATGGTTCTTATGTGGAATTATAGATTAGAGGACAAAGGTAAACATGGGAAGTTTGATCCCTTATGGCTTCGGCCATATGGAGTTGCTGATGATTATGGTTGTAATGTGTAACATCTCTAGAATTTAACTAGGGAATTTATGGAGTTGCCAGTTCATGGTCAGCATAGATTAATTATTACTTCTTGCAAGTAATGAGGTATTTTAACTTATACATATTTGTGCCTTTGTGTTTTTTCCTTGTGCAATTGCAATCCCTATTTATCATAATGAAGTGTAATTATCTTGGTCTCCCCTTGTGTTCCCTTTTTGTGGCTTGATCTTAGATATTTTGTCTAGATTATTATTATGTGCTTGCAAGAGACACATGTCCCAACTAAAGCCAATGTTGGGACCCAGTTGAAAGGAACCTAGGTGTGCGAAAATCGCTTCCTACACTAATCTAATAAGGAGAGAAGAGTGCACATTCATTTTAACCTTTACAATTACAGAATGTATAATACAACAACAAAGACATTGCAAAAGAAAACAATATAAGAATGTAAGACAAAAGAAGCAGAGACACAAGATATACATGGGGAAAACCCTTATCAGGTAAAAAACCCCACACTCCAAAACCTGCACAATGTATTATCAAAACTGTAATGGTTTACAATACACTTGCAATGCAAGATCTTAGGAGTCTTTGACACTCGTATCTAGAGATAAACCAACAGCATAACAACATCTGTTAATTACCTTCTACATCTCCTCTCTAAGCACCTACTTATAATGAAGTTTCAAGGCAAAAATGAACATATCTTGGAATGGGCATCCAACTTGGCCTCATGGCCCAAAACCCATGCCTAGGGACACTTGTCCAACACTGCAACATGGTCATGACACTTGTCATATCACCCCACCCCAATAAGGTCACCTATTCCCAAGTTGGGTAATGACAGATGCTCTTATGCACCAACTGACTGTCATAGAATCTGTCATAGCCGTCATATCTTACAGTTGTAAGAGAATCTATCATAAACATGCTATAAATAGTATATTCCCTTACAACATGTCATAACACTCTTTGGGGTTCCCAAAGATGCCTTCTTCCAAGATGCCTTGTGACACATGTCTTCACCTATCATAGAACCTTCTATTTCTGACTCTTACATGTCATAGATTCTGTCATAGGAATCTGTCATAACCGTTTCGGTCAAGATTCACTTACACACTAGTCAAGATGCTGACACATGGAAGAAAACCTCTACCACACAAAAGGGATGCCTATCTCCACATGGAGTGAGTTGACCATCCTAGTCACCTTACAAGTGGAGTGACAACTTATTGTGCCACTTCACACTAGATGACAAAACAGGATGTGCAACAAACATACATCATAGGCTAAGTAAATAAATTACATTACAATAATAAATGCAAGGAATTACCAAGGTTGAGACACCTTAATTCCCAACACCAGTCTAAAAATGTGAAATCCTAGGTCTTTTCCCACTTTGTGCATTAGCCCTATTATAGCCATCATATATTTGACCGATCAAAGACATTTTAAATGGGTTTCCCCTTAGTCATTTTTCCTCAGTGTTTCTCTATTTCATCCTTCATATTCCTATTATATATTGAAAATTATAAAAATTCAAAAAATGTTATAATTCATGAGAGTTTCTAGTCATTTTATAAGGTTTTGGAATATTTTCTTCCTTCCCTTCTATATCCTATCTTAACATCCTTCTCCATGCAAAAATTCCACAAGACTTCAGTTCCCTTCATTCATCTTCTATTTCCTTCATTTTCAACTTTGTATAATCCTAACATGCAATTGGACATTCTTCCCTTTGTTTCAATATCTAGTTCCTTCTTCCTTTTCTACATGAAAATCCTTCAAGTTTTCATTTGATCCTTTGCTTCTTTCAATTTCCCTCATTTTACCATTTTTTGTGTTTTTAACCTCTTGCTAGATGTGATCTCTTTGCTTTATATCCAATATCCACCTTTAGTCTCAAAAATCCTTTTAGGCCTTAGTCTTTTTCTCATCACCCATTTCCTCTAGTTGTGAAACCCTACTTGGGTATTAGACTTCAAGTTTCAAGCTCCCACATCTTGTTCCCATTCCATCCCATTTTTTCACATTCAACATCCTTCATCAAAATCCCACATTTATCCATTTTACAAGAATAAATTTGTGGATTGGATTTCATGTTTTAGGATTCAACATCATGTCCTATTCTATTTCTTTACATCCCTTCCAAACCCCTTTTATTTTTTGCATTCTTTAGTTCACTTCCTTTCCCTCTATTGGGATTTCCCTTTTGAGTAGGATATGTTTGCCTCTTATCTCATATCCTATTCTTGCATCCTATTCTACATGTTTTCTCCTCATCCACTTTCCACTTCTAGTTCCTTGATGAATTTTGTATTTATATAATTATCCACTTTCTTCATTCCCATCCTTTGTGCATGAATTTCCCTACCTACAAGATGTCATTCCCATCACTTCTCATCCATTTCCCTCATCCAATTTTACATTCATGTACCATCTTCATCCTTTCATCAAATCACTCCTTTCTTCCATTGTGAGAACTCGATAGGCTTCTAGATGTCGTTAACATATCTTCCAAACTTCTATATTTGGTCATATCTCCCTTTCCCACATTCACTTCCATTTCTTCCATCCTTTCCTTGTAGTTATTTCCACTTTCAATTCTAGTCTCCATTTTTGTGTTTAGTTTCAACCTTCTCTTCCAGGGGGCTTCACTTCCCATGTCTTGTTTTGAGTCAAATTCCTACAATTTCTCCAAAGTCTTCCAATACTTGCTAGAATGTCCCATCGACCTCCTAGATCACCATTAAATGTAGGTTTTGACTATTGTAAATGTTCACTTATGTTTCTCCCACCTAAAACTCATTGTTTATTTTATGGATATGGATCCATATGTGAGTTTCAAAGAAGGACGAAGAGAGTGATGGTCGATGCCATGAATGCACTGATTTAAACCTAGTTATTGTGTCCCTTGCACATGTTCCAAATAGGCTAGTACAAGTAGGAAACACTCTATGATCCTATTAGCTTTCCATGCACATGGATCGAGGTGGGCTTCTAGGGATTCAATGCACTTGTGAGTGTTTAATGCCATAATTTGCAAATAATTTTGAAAATTCTAAATTTCTACAAACAATGCAAGTTTTGAAATGTATAATTAGAAATTTGAAATATGTAATTGAAAGGAAGAAAGGTATGGATAAATGCTTCCTACACTGATCTACTGAGGAAATATTTGTGTATATTTTAACTTTTATAGTTACAAATTAAGATGCACATTAACAAAAAGGTAATAGCAACATCCAAATGCAAATACAAAACTCACAACACAAGATGTATGTGGGGAAAACCTTTTCGGGTGAAAAACCCCACACTCCAAAACCTGCACAATGTATTATCAAATCAAAAGATGATTGCAATCATTATATGGTAAAAGGGGGATGAATGGAGTGTGTGAGTACACTAGATCAAACCCTTCTTTCACTCTAACATTCAAGGACAAAGACTGACCCAAGACACTACAAGATGGAAGAGGCCTCAACTATTGATCTTTGTGTTCTTGATTGTCAAGGAAAGATAAGATTCAACCAAGATTTTATCAAACCCTAGGCCAACTATGAAGGAAACCTTAGTTCTAAGATAATCATCTTGAAATAGATGGATGACAATAGAAATCTGGAAACTAAAAGTACAAAGAGGATCAGTAAGATGTCAGACCTTGTCTCCGGAATGTAGACATGTCGAAGGACAAAACCACCCAAGCCCATATGTTGGATTCTACCAGAGGTCAAAACTAATGAAATGTTGTAGATGATGCTCAAAACATAGATATAGAATCTTGAGGCCCTATAGACTAGAGCGGCAACCGCCCAAGTCTATTTAGGGAGATTTTTCGGAACTATTTTTGGACCCCAAAACTCTATTTCTTGCATTGCTTCCATGTAGCTCCACTTTTACCAAAACTTGTACTTGTAACCTACACATAAGATGAAAAGAGAGGGGTTTGGGAGTTGTGGTGTTTAGGATTTGTATCAGTCAAACCTTAAGTTAGCATTCAAGTTTTTTCCAACACTATTGTTAATCAGAGAGCGTGCTCTTATAGAGTAGAGGATAAAGAAAATCCAAATAATGAAATGATTCAAATGATTCAAATAGAAATGATGTCACCTTGGAGGTGAAGCCCTTGGGAGGATGAAATCTCTTCAACTCACAAGGAGATGGATGATGATACCAAATCTACAACAAACACATAATTACAAACACAAATCTGTAACAATAACACAATGAATGCCTTGAATGCTCTTTGCTCCAATATCATAAGTTTGCATTATCCATATACGTGTAAAATGAAGTCATAAACTCACTTATATATGTTTTCCTACTAACATTTACAAATTTAAATCACAAAATCCGACAAGGAGAAACATTTTGGAAGGACCCAAGTCAACATGCCATTAATTAGCCCCAACCAATTAGGGGAGACTTGGGTGGTTGACGCCCAAGTCCATGGGACCAAATTAGGTTAGGGTTAAGTTAAAGGAAGTCCCAAGGGTCCAAAATGTCATAGGTGTTAGGTGATTTCCTTCAGGATGATCAATTAGAATGTATAATGAAGCAAATAGGACCTAGGAACTAGAATAGGAGGTAAAAAGGCATGTGTCCACTTTTCACTCCATAACATTTAGCCCCCACTTTAATGTGTGTAAGATCTTACGATCCATATGTTAGTGCCTGAATTGACTGGCAGTTTTTGAGCAATTCTCATGCAGGCACTTTCCCTAAGAATCCAAAAAATGTTCTAAGTGTTGGACCTCCTCAGCATTTTTCAGCTGCAGCATCATGATATTTCCGAAGGAGGAGGTCATCATCATCATATTGTCTTCGATGATGGTCAGCATCATCATGTTTTCTGTCGACTTGTTTCTCATCAGGATCATCATATTTCAATATCGGGTGATGTTTAGATATCATCCTGATCCTGCTGATGAGCTACAGTGCGCCCTGATTTGCTTGCGGGGGTGATTTTCCAAGTATCCGGTGATCTTCCAACTATCACCTTGCCCTAACATGATGATGACGTTGCCCCGATCTTCTGAAGGGGTTATTCTCTAAGTTGTTCGACCTGACCTATTTCTTCTAAGGGTCGTCTTCATCATCATGATCATATTTCCAGTTATCGCCGTGTTGCTTGCGAGGGTCATCATATTGTCTACCTGCGTGATCTTTCGCTGGGGTGATATTTTTATCATCGGGTGATCTTGGTTATGATCATCCTGATGATGTTGCTGAAGAGTTCTAAGTGTGACCCGATATTCACCGGGGTCATCATATTTGAACGTCAGGATGATCTTAGTCAATATCATCCTGATGATGTTGTATCACTTCTTGTTCGTTGTTTTGTCATCCTGATGATGCTGACGTCATTCTTATGACAGGGTGATATCTATTTCTCTGCCTATCTGCATCATGATATTTCCGAAGGAGGGGGTGATATTTTCATATCACTCGGGTGTATGTTTGTTCCAGCGTCATGATGATGCTGATATCAAGGAGATATCCGCCTGCCGGCTTCGTGTATTATCTAGTGGGGGTGATCTTTTCAAGCATCATCATATTCGTCTATCGCCCCGATCTTATAGTGGAGCTACAGTGCAACCTGATGTTAATATGATGATGACGTCATCAACGTCCGGGGGGGTCATATTTCTAACACTGATCACCTTGTGGAGATCCCCCGATATTTGCAAACATGATGATGACGTCATCCGGATATGAGGAGGTGCGCAGTAGGCAGATATGATGATGACGTCAGCAGGATATGATGATGACGTCATCAGGATGTTCATCGGCCAGACTTTTGGTATAGGCTCAGCAGGAGGATGTTCCTCCGATGGATCAGGTTGTGCCGATGAAGGCGATTATCATGCAGGCTATATTGCGATATGATGATGACGTCAGGGTGATATTTCAAGCGACAGGATATCATGCTGCTGGAGGATGATGATGATGAAGTCTTATACTAGTGTCGTCAGGAGCAAAAGCACCGACATCATATATGCTCATGACCTAGTATATAAAGTGTTAATGAGGTTGCTGCGGGGTGCATGTGGGATAATTGATATCCTGCATTTTCAAATATCATGATGATGAATCTCGGCGGGAAATGGTTGCGATGCAGAATTGATGTTTTCCCGAGGCCGCGGGTTGGTGCGCCTTTAATGGCGATTGTTGCAGAGGTATGGGCGATGGCGTGGGCGGATCTGGTACCCGATTGAAGGTGTACATCAGCGGACAGTGGCGCAGGGCTCGAGAAATCTTCCTGTCTCCTCCCTTACCTGTTGCATTAATGTTTGAGCGCCATCTTTCTGATACTGTGTATCTGGCGGGATTTTTGGTCAACCATGTAATTAATTGCTGAGCACCTACCTGGCTGTTAGAAGCAGGTTGTGTTGCTCATTTGTTGGTTGTTGAAAGTTGAAGATTTTTGGCTCTGTAATTCATAACAAGCTGATCTGGTTGCTCTGTACAGCTTAACCTGTGAGTTTATGTATCTCTTGTTGTATGTTTTTGGCATGAACCCACTGATTTCATGATTGATCTTATATGAGAAATGCTATCTTAGCATGTGTTGTGTTAATTCTGTCTCCAGTATTGCATGTATTCTTCTTCTGAATCTGGATGTTTGGGTAATGTTTAGATTCTAGAGCATAGAATTCCTATGTTGAATGTCTGATCTTTTAACTTCTGCTCAAGGGGTAGATTAAACTGTTTTCAGGTTGAACATTGGGAAGGGTATACTGCAGTAGGGATGCCATAAGTAGAGATAACTTAACACTCTGTATTGGGAGATATCTGTAAGGCAGGTATCACATATATCCCCTTGAAATCCAGTTTTAGCTGTTCATGCTGATCATTCACAGGTGTATGTCTACTGACTCCAGGCCCTGGATAGGCACCAATCATGCTTTGTTTTTGTGTTATAACCATGTCCAGCTTTGCATCCAAACTTAAAATCTAAATCAAAATCTAAAACAAACATTAGGACATTAGAATTAGTTTAGGATCCTCAGTCCTCTGTCTACAACTGCTAATAGGCCCAAAGCTAGCCCCTTTGCTCTTATCTTTCAGTTTTGGTCTACTTACAAGAGGACTATCTGCTTTCTGTCAGCATCCCAGCCTTGTATGCATATCCTCATGGATGTTGAGTAGGGAATACCCCCCTAGGTCTTGCAGAGCCTGAAGAAGAAGAGGAGATAAAATATAGAGTCTATCTCCTACACTGTTGGCCCCCTGGCCCAGAGATCCTGTTGATCACTGATGGCTACCTTGTAGGGAAATCTGGGAATAAGCATCCAGTCTAGGAAAAAGTCAACACTATACATGCATTAAAGTACGGTCAAAGCACATATAACACACCCTATGTTTGAAGACTATCACTAGCCCCAAAGCTTAGGCAAACATAACAAAACACTTAACAGACACATAAGACACAATGAATACAGTAAGGAAGCAAGTAATACATGGAGAAGACATGAATACAATCACACAATACACAAAGAAGACATGAAGAGAAGACATGATTAAGCAATTACATATCCATATATATAAAATGATAACTAAAGTAAACAAAACACACATGTAAAGGCACGCAAAAAACATACAGTGTGGGGAGCGACTCATTGCCACACAACTTTAGACCACACCATAAACACACAAGACATGCAAAGAAGACACGTAAAACACATGAAATATATGAGCATCGCATAGTATGCCATAGGCACACTATATGTCTTATACATGGCAAACATGAGTGATAGGGAGCAGTTCATCGCTACTCCACTATTAAAACATGCCAAACACATGTGACAGTTGAGCTACACTAACAAAACTACCAAAGACATGTTGGATTAAGGACAGACAACTAAGAGGGGGGGTGAATCAGTTGTCCAAAACTTACTTTCAATTAATCACTTAAATTCTCTTCTTGATTTAGCAACACAATAATAAATCAATCATGGAAATGTAATGCAACAATTCAAGAGAAAAAACACATTAACACTAAGACACCAAGATTTTGACGTGGAAAACTTGGTCAAGGGAAAAACCACAGGGTGACTAAGCTAAGATTGTATTCTCTATTAGAAGAATAGAAAGAACAAAATGGCACATGCCAATTAGGACTCACTACCCGAGAACACTGCTCACAAGAGGCCCACTACCTATGGGAGACACACTATCCAGAGAATGATAAGTATTACATACTTGAACTGAAGAATAGCATCTTCACCATGCTTGAGTTAGTTCCATTTAAGCCAATACTTTTGCTTTGCCTTTCGCTCTACTACTCTCACCACACACTCATCACCACACACACACTCTTGAAATGAATTTACAACTCCTTATTTATACAAGACATCGACTTAGGAACAATCATCCAAGTTGGCATACATTACAAAGAAAATGCATAAATATAACATGACTTATTACAAAATGACTTCATGCAGATCAACATACTGTCAGCGACACAGATCTGAGACTTCAATCTTTCTTTAGGGACATGCCATTCTTTACAGAACATCTTCAAGATCATCTGCAAGACGTGTAACTCATCCAGTCAGCCAGACTTAGAAGGAACACCATCATTCGGAAGTAGTTCTTCAATTACAAGCTCAATCTTCAATGCAGATCACCAACACGAACTGGACACAATCCAAAGACCTCCATAAGCTTGCCTGAATCACCAAGAACATCCACACTACTTTTGTTTACTGAAATCATTCTCTCCTTCATCCGGAACCTCAAGAACACATTCTGTCATCACTGTCACATTGGAATAGATGCTTGCAGACCTCCAGACCATGAACCAATTGGGTTGTCAATTCACATTGACTTCCTAAACACTCCACCAAATCCACAGAACAAGATATTGCATTTCTGAATCTCACCGGACCTATCTGAGTCACTTTGCCACCTCTGAACACTTGCCAGAACTGATTTTACTCAAGAGGGCATAACTTCTTCAAATCTTCATGCAGACCTCTGAAATCCTTGCTAGATCATCTCAAGACACATATCTGTAAACCCTTTGAGGTGCATCCTCTTATCTTCATCTTAGCTAGGATCTTTACCTTACTGTCTTTACTGTTCTTCTTTGTTCCTGATTAGGACTAATTTTCTCAATATCCTTAGTACACAGCTCATCCAATCCTTATCATCAATGCAACAGGAATATGTTGACATCAATGACAACACCGATTAGGCCCATACTTGCAACAATATCCCCCTTTGTCATTAATGGCAATGTATGATGTTAAAAATTGTTTTAACCATCAAGACAAGAACTTCTCCTTACTAACATAACTCCCCCTATCAACACAACCACTTACATGTCTTCTCTTCCTTTACTGCTCCCCCTTTGATCAGCAACTACTTGTTTTTCACATGTCTTCTCTCCCCCTTTGACATCAATGGAAAAGGGCACATACTTGCATTACTTCAGAATCATATCAGTTGCTCCCCCTGAGTAGCAGCTTCCCATCATCAATCCAGACCACAAAATATGATTGTGAGATCCACCAGACTGATGCACATCAATGCACCTTAATTCAGAACTGGAGGGGCAATAACCCCTAGCTTCTCCCTGAGATACTCAAAAGAGTCCTTAGGTAGAGGTTTAGTAAAAATATTTGCAATCTGATCCTTAGAAGGCACAAACTCCAATCTGACTTCATTCTTGTTCATTTGCTCTCTCAAAAAGTGAAACTTGATGGATATATGTTTAGTCTTTGAATGCAATACCAGATTCTCTAATATGTTGATTGTACTTGAGTTATCACAGAAGATTGTGATAGGTTCTTCATACTCCACTCTGATTTCTCTTAGCATTTGCTTCATCCACAATACTTGAGTGCAACTACCTGCTGCTGCAATATATTCTACTTCTACAGTGGACAGAGATATTGCCTCTTGTTTCTTGCTCAGCCAAGAAACTAATCTTTTCCCTAAAAAGAATGCTCCACCACTGGTACTTTTCTGGTCATCCACATCTCCTACCCAATCTATATCTATATATGCATGAAGAGAGAAATCATGATCTCTAGGGTACCACAAACCATACTCAACTATTCCTTTTAGATATCTAAAAATCCTCTTGACTGCCATGACATGAAATTCTCTAGGATCAGCTTGGAATCTAGCAACAAGACCAACAACATTCATAATGTCAGGTATAGTTTGAGTGAGATACAATAATCGTCCAATCATTGACCTATACTTTTTGTGATCAGCCTTAGGAGAGTCATCATCTTTGCTCAATTTGCATCTAGTTGCCATGGGAGTATTTATTGTTTTTGAGTCTTCCATCCCAAATTTCTTCAACAATTATTTCACATATTTGGTCTGAGAAATGAAGATTCCTTTCTTTGTTTGAGTGATTTGCAGACCCAAGAAGAAATTCATTTCCCCAAACATGGGCATCTCAAATTCATTTTTCATTTGATTTGAAAAAGGTTTTGCACATACTATCTCTTCCCCCAAAAATGATGTCATCAACAAATGCTTCAACAATCAAGATATTTTCATGATCAATTTTGAAATACAAATTACTGTCAGTAGTACTTTTGTTGAAACCAATCTTCAAAAGATGCTTATCCAATCTTTCATGCAAGGCTCTTGGAGCTTGCTTGAGTCCATACAATGCTTTCTTCAACTTGCAGACCATATCATCATGATCAGACAATTGAAATCCATCTGGTTGCTCAATGTAAGCTTCTTCTTCGAAGTCACCATTCAGGAAGGCAAACTTGACATCCATCTGATATACTTTTAAATCCTTGAAGGCAGCAAAAGCAAGAAATAGTCTGACTGCTTCAATTCTTGCCACCAAAGCAAAAGTCTCTTCAAAATCAACTCCTTCTACTTGAGAGTAACCTTTGCAGACCAATCTAACTTTGTTTCTAACTACTTCACCATCTTCATTCAGTTTATTCTGGAAGACCCATTTGGTTCCAATCACATTCTTGTTTTTAGGTCTGGGAACAAGATCCCAAGTGTGATTTTTCTCAATTTGCATCAACTCTTCTTCCATTTCTATAGTCCTATTTTCATCATTGCAAGCTTCATTCACTATCTTAGGTTCAACCTTTGAAATTAGACAATACTCTTCCAAATCTTGAGCAATCCTTCTTCTTGTTTGAACACCTTTGCTTTTATCACCTATGATCTTGTCTTCAGAGTGATTTAGTTTTACATACCTAGGAACTTTGGGAGTTTCCTGAACTTCTAATTCTTGAACAGGTTGATTCAAACTTATCTCTTCTTCCTGATTTACTGGATCAGTCTAAATCTAAATTTCAGAGGGAGCTTGGACTTCTCGAACAAAAACATCATTTTTATTATCTTCATCATATTCATAAAACCTTGAGGGTTTTTCAACACCTTCATCAACCTTCACATTTGTACTTTCATCAATCTTCCTTAATCTCTTGTTATAACACCGGTATGCTTTGCTTTGAGTAGAATAACCCAAGAATATTCCTTCATCACTTCTAGCATCAAATTTTCCTAGGTCTTCATCTCTTTTAATGTAACATTTGCTACTAAAGCTCTGAAGTACCTCATAGTGGGAGTGATGCCAGACTAAAGTTCATAGGGAGTCTTGTCGGTATTGCTTCTGATTTGTGCACGATTGAGAGTATAGACTGCAGTTCTTACAGCTTCTCTCCAATAGATCTGAGGAACATTTGCTTCCATCATCATGGTTCTAGATGCTTCCTGGATGGTCTGATTCTTTCTCTCTACTACTCCATTCTACTGTGGAGTCCTAGGAGCAGACAACTATCTCTTTATTCCATGTTTCTCATAGAATTCTATGAACTCACCGGATGTGAATTCTCCACCTCTATTAGACCTTAGACATTTTAATTTTAATCTAGTTTTGTTCTCTACCATAGCCTTGAATATTTTGAATTTCTCAAGAGCTTCTAGTTTTTCTTTCAGAAAAGTCACCCACATCATCCGGGAATGGTCATCAATTAATAACATGAAGTACCTATCACCTTGCACACTCCTGATTCTTGTTGGACCACATAGATCAGTATGAACTAAATTCAATAATCTAGTAGAAGATTGTTCCTTGCTTTTGAATGAGATTCTTCTTTGTTTACCCAACTAACATTCTTTGCACAAACTATTGGTAGGTTTTACCAATCTTGGAAGATCACATATAGCCTGAGTGTTGCTTATCTTGATGATATTATCAAACTTCACATGACACATTCTCCTATGCCATAACCAGCTCTGATCAATTTGAACAAATAACCAACTTTTACCAGTACCAACCAAGTGAAGGATATTACCTTTTGATTGAGTACCAGATGCAATTTCTGTTCTGAAACTTTCAAAGATCTTGCATTTTCCACTCTTGAATCAGAGATCATAACCTTTGTCCACCAACTGTCCAACACTGAGAAGATTGTGCTTCAGGCCTTCAACATATAGTACATTACTGGTTTTGTCCTTTCCATCAAAAGAAATAGTTCCTCTACCTCTGATTTTGCCAGCAGAATTATCACCAAATTTTACCACTCCTCCTTCATACTTTTCCAAGTCTATGAACTTATTTTTGTCACCTGTCATATGGTGAGAGCATCCACTATCAATGACCCAATCATCCTTTTCTTCAACTTGGGCAGCCAGAGCTCTTTCTACAATTTTATGATTAGCAGATTCAGAGGGCATTGGATCTTCTTCCTTGATGGCAATAAACACCCAGTCACTTCCAGATTTGTTTCCTATTTCTAATTCATCATCTGTTACTCCTTCATCATCATCATCTTCTTGAACATAGTAACATTTCTTTTGGAACCTTGATCTGTTAGGATTTGGCCTTGAAAATCTTTCCAGACACCTTGAGGCAAAATGACCAATCTTATTGCAGTTGAAATATTTAAAGGGTAATGTCCCTTCATACTTACCGGATCCTCTTGGCAGTCTTTTTGCAATAAGGGCTTCAAGTTGAGCAGCTTCTACTTCATCTTCTTCCAGTTCTTTTCTTGCTTTCTCATACCATGATAGTTTCTTTGAGGAGTTCTCTCCGAGATCAAACTTTTGTTTTCCTTTAATAGAGGCACTCGCTTTGAATGCAAATTTAGTCTTGGGGGGGGCATCTCCAAACTCAGTCAATTCAAATGTAGCTAATTTACCAACCAATTGATCTCTTGTGATACCTAAAATAGATCTGAATTCTTCAATAGTAGCAACCTTGTACTTGTAAGAATCAGGAAGGGATCTAAGAACTTTACCAACAATCTCATCTTCATCCAAGACTCCACCAGCACATCTAATGCCACAAACAAGCTCATTTGCTCTTGGCATAAATGTAGTGATATTTTCATCTTCTCTCATCTTTAGATTTTTGAATTTTCCTTTCAGACTCTGTAGCTTGGCACATTTAACATACTTGTCTCCTTCATGCAAAAGTTCCAGTTTTTCCCAAATCTCAAAAGTAGTTTGTAGGTCAACAACATTTGTCAGCTCTGAATCAGACAAGGCACTTAGAAGAGCTTCTTTAGTCCACAGATTGTTTTCAGCATCTCTGATTTCATCTATGGTTCTCGGACCATTCTGTGGAGGAGTATACTTCTTTGAAGCCATGATCCAATACTACATTCTCATACATTGCAAGTGACATTCCATGCAACTTTTCCAAAGGGTGAAATTGGTTCCATCAAACCTCGGACTATCCTTCTTCTAGGACGACATCCTAGATCTCCTCAAGCTCTTAAGCTCTTTTAGAGGAACTTGGTTTTGATACTGTTGGATATTTTCCCAGACTAGATGCTTATTCCTAGTAATCCCTACAAAATAGCCATCATTGATCAACAGGATTCCCGGGCCAGGGGCCAACAATATAGGAGATAGACTCTATAAATATCTCCTCTTCTTCTTTAGGCTCTGCAGAACCAAGGGGGGTATTCCCTATTCAACATCTATAAAATGCATCTGTGTATTTGCTAGGATGTTGACACAAAGCAGATAAATCCTCTATTAAGCAGACCAAAACTATGAGATAAGTGCAAAGGGGCTAGCGTTGGGCCTATGTTCAGTTGTAGACAGAGGATTTTGGTCCTAAAACTATTTCTAAAGTCCTAAAAGGTTTGTTTATGAATTTTGAGTTTGATTTATGTCTGGATGCAAAACTAGGACTTTGGATTACAACAGAGATACCAGACCAGATTGGTGCCTATCTAGGGCTCGGAGTCAATAGACATATATATGTGAATATCTACCACAGACTTGAGACAATAATCAGATTTCAAGGGGCTTCTGAAATGTCTGCCTTACAGACAATACCCAAGAGAGAGTATTTAGTTATTTCTGCTTACCAACATCCTTACTGCAATGTATTCTTCTTAACACTTAATCCAAAACATTCAATCTACTCCTTGAGCAGATGTAAGAGACTAAGTACTTAATATAGAAAACCTATATTCTAGAATCTATAACACCCCTTAGATGTTCAGAGTCAGAAGAAAAAACACATTCAGTTTGGAGACAAATAACGAAACACATGCAATGGAGCATTACTCATTTAAATCAACATGAAATTGATGATTCTGTGCATAATACATACAACATACAATTCATAAAATCACGAGACACATGAAACAGAGTCACCAAAAAGTTGTATTCCTACTGCAGCCTAGAAGTTTGTCCAATTTTCAACAACTAAAAATGAGTAACACAATCCTCCTTATACAACAAGGAAGTGTACTCAACACATTAATTACAAGGCAAATCAAAAATTTGCCAGATACAATGCATGATCAGATTGGCGCTCAAAATAATTAATGCAGCAGAGGACAAAATGGGAAGAAGCAAGAGAAGGGCGAGGAATGGTTGAGCTCGAGCCTTGTGCCGTCGCTGGAAGACTCCCCATTTTAAATTGGGTACTTAACCGTTCAATCACTAGCCCATGCCTATCCGCAATCCTGTCATAATGGCTCAACCACCGGTAGCTTCTTCTAGAATGCAGCAGCGGACACATCTGAAGTTTTCCTCGCTCAAAAATGGGCCGCAAACAAAGAAAACCATCGCTCCAGCAAAATTAGAACACAGCCATCGATCATCTCCCCATCGCTGAGATCTACAGCTCAAAACACCTTTGAAAAGTTGCAAACCAATGATATCGTGCCACGTAGGCACCTTGATCCTCCATCACTGACTCTCTGCCTTCACCATTTTGCCACTTTCGCCCTTGTATATGCAAAAAAACATATGCATATACAACTACCACTGTTCACCTTTCGAAAATCCTTTGTATATGCAAAATGCATATACAAGGCGGACCTGAAACTTTTATGCATCAGAATGTACCTCCTTTTGAAGTCTGGCTTGTATCTCCTTAATTTGCATCTTTGCTTTGTATATCGCATATACAAATGCGATATACAACCCGCGGACTTGAAAATCTATCTATTGCAGCTTGATTTCCTCTTTGGGTCTAAAATGTATATCCTCTTTTTGTATATCAGCCTGTATATGCAAACATACAAATCCCCTAACATACAAGCAAGGAATCTGCGACAGAATATTCGATGAATGCATACTTTCCTTGTATCTTTCTACGCCTGCATGTTGACTTGTATGTTAGAGATACATTCACCCTTGTACATTTTTCATTGTATGTGTTGGCAATGAACCTTTACACTGTAGCAGATGTATATCGGGCCTCCTTGTATATTTTTCATTGCATAAGACCCGATGTATATTAACATACATTTATTCCTGCACATACAACCATAGGATCTTCTACAGAATATTCCCTCAATGTATCTTCCACCTTGAACCCGATATGCAATTAAAAATGCATACAAGTGTAGAATATTCCCGAGAGTCTTGCAAAAGATTCCACTAATGTATATGCAACCCGATATACATTAAAACATGCATATAACTCAAATTTTCAACATTTTATGGAAGCTGATTAAGATTTCACAAGCCCACCAATGTACATTTTGCCTGCAACTTAATTTTAGAACGCTAAACTTAGGTGATCACCACCAGATACCAAATGTTGGATTAAGGACAGACAACTGAGAGGGGGGCTGAATTAGTTGTCCAAAACTTACTTTTAATTAATCACTTAAATTCTCTTATTGATTCAGTGGCATAATAATAAATCAATCATGGAAATGTAATAGAACAATTCAAGAGCAAAAACACATTAACACATAAGATACCAAGATTTTGACGTGGAAAACCCGGTCAAGGGAAAAACCACGGGGTGAATAACCCAAGATTGTATTCTCTATTAGAAGAATAGAAAGAACAAAATGGCACATGCCAATTAGGGCTCACTACTTGAGCACACTGCTCATAAGAGGCCCACTGCCTATGGGAGACACACTGTCTACAGAATGATAAGTATTACATACTTGAACTGAAGAATAGCATCTTCACGATGCTTGAGTTAGTTCCATTTAAGCCCAACACTTCTTCTCTGCCTTTCGCTCTACTTCTCTCACCACACACTCATCACCACACATGCACTCTTGAAATGACTTTACAACTCCTTATTTATACAAGACATCGACTTAGGAACAATCACCCAAGTCGGCATTTATTATAGAGCAAATACATAAATATAACATGACAAAATGACTTCACACAGATCAACACACTGTCAGCCACATAGATCTGAGACTTCAATCTTTCTTTAGGGACCTGCCATTCTTTACAGAACATCTTCAAGATCATCCGTATGATGTGTAACTCATCTGGTTGACCAGACTTAGAAGGAACACCATCATCCGGAAGTAGTTCTTCAATTGCGAGCTCAATCTTCAATGCGGATCACCAACACGAACTAGACACAATCCAAAGACCTCCACAAGCTTGCCTGAATCACTGAGAACATCCACACTACTTCTGTTTACTGAAATCATTCTCTCCTTCATCCAGAACCTCAAGAAAATAGTTTGTCATCACTGACACATTGAAATAGATGCTTGCGGACCTCCAGACCATGAACCAATTGGGTTGTCAATTCACATTGACTTCCTAAACACTCCACCAAATCCGCAGAACAAGATATTGCATTTCTGGATCTCACTGGACCTATCTGAGTCACTCTACCACCTCTGAACACCTGCCATAACTAGTTTTACTCAAGAGGGTATAACTTCTTTAGATCTTCATGTAGACCTTTGAAATCCTTGCTGGATCATCTCAAGACACATATGTACAAACCCTTTGAGGCGCATCCTCTTATCTTCATCTTAGCTGGGATCTTTACCTTACTGTCTTTATTGTTCTTCTATGTTCCTGATTAGGACTAATTTTTCAATATCCTTAGCACACAGCTCATCCAATCCTTATCATCAATGCAACAGGAGTATGTTGACATCGATGACAACGCCGGTTAGGCCCATACTTGCAACAAGACACACTTAAGGGTGAATGACTCGAGATCCAACCCTACCTCACGATGATGACTTTGTATAAAAGGATGTGCACTGGCTCAAGAGACAAACCATCCCGCCTCGAGATGAGGGCTTTGTATAAAATAATATGCACTAGCTCAATAGATACGTCATCCCATCTCGTGATGAGGGCTTTTTTCTTTTGAAAGGATGTGCACTAGCTCAAGAGATACACCATCTTGCCTCATGGTGAGGGATTTCAAATACATTTTGTCAGTTT
Organism: Cunninghamia lanceolata; assembly: GCA_027924645.1. Classification (NCBI taxonomy): domain Eukaryota; kingdom Viridiplantae; phylum Streptophyta; class Pinopsida; order Cupressales; family Cupressaceae; genus Cunninghamia; species Cunninghamia lanceolata. Next base: position 20,967,731 of record BSBN01000547.1, on the reverse strand, counting down.
TAAAACATAATCAGACAGATACCATTATATATGCCCCCACCTTAAAAGGTGGTTGATCCTAATTTCTAGTATCAAGCACATTAAGGTAGAGTGAAACACACAAGGGAACAAGAGATTTCATAAAGCCCATGCCCCCAAAGGTGACATGTGCCACAATCTCCAAATGTTCAAACAAACAAATTGTTATGATTTGATAAGATAATCAACAAGATAAGCTTTGGTTAGAAAATCTTACTTTAAGATAACAACCAAATCAATTTGTTAAAGCTATGCATAAATCATATATTAGATCATCAAAGACCAAGGCTACACTTGTGGGTTCATAACCGAGTATAGCTGTTGGGCTATACTGTATGTATCTCAGAACCGAGTGTAGCAACAAGGTGAGATACAAAACAATCCAAAGTGCATTGGAGTAGATTGAGAGTATTTTAAAAGGTTTGTTACAAGAGTTTTCACAACATGATACATCACACAGAGTGATTCTACTAGTCAAGCGTTAGATATATATCAACCTGGTCTTCATATATGGACTAGGTCCATTTTTTCTTTCTTTCTAAAGGGACACATAGTCCATACCAGTATTTATTTGTTTTCATCATCCACCAACTAGTAGAGTCACTGAAGAATAGAAAGAATAATAATGAGAGAGGAGACCAAAGTGACTTGGGTGTACAACATGGGAAGATGCCCCCAAGAAATCCTCCACAATGTTATAACCCAAAGACACAACACACAACAATAAAATAGAGGCTTCGAGGAATAGAAGAATAGATAAGCAAATAGAAGAATGTTCAAAACAAAGGTGGCCTCCTTGTATCCTTGACCTTACAAGAGTATCAAGGGTCATCCAAAGAGACTGAAACAACATTTAACACAACACAATACTAACAAGATATATATCTAGGAGGAGGCCACCCTTGAGAGAAACTAGAATAGGTGCTACAACAAGTGCGGCTAAATGAGGGAGAAATACTTACCTGAGTCAATGGGATATTTCCTGGCAGATGGTTCATGTCTATCATCTTAGGATATATCATATTTAGTCTTGAACTTGTTGATATTGTATTAGCATTAGTACACTTATTCACTATCTCGTTAGTGGATGGAATAGGTGATTTGTTTTGAGTGATCTCAACATTCATCTATAAGGGATTCAATGTGAGAGACCTTTCCTCATCTACCAGTGCTTCATCTTTTGAAAGGAGGCATAGGGATGAAGGGAAGGTAAAGTGTTGTTAGGAAAATTGTTGTTGATTGCATCTTTCGTGATGTCCAAAGAGTTTGAACATGCAACCAAAGGAGGACTATCCATGGACTTCACATCCTTAGTGACAACCAAGGTACTTGAACATTCAACCAAAGGGGAAAGATCAAAGGTCTTCACTTCCTTAGTGATATCCAAGGTACTTGAACATTTAACTAAAGGGGAATGATTAAGGGTCTTCACTTCCTTAGTGATATCCAAGGTACTTGAACATTCAATCAAAGGAGGAAGATCAATAGGATGATCCATAGAAGCTTCATGCACTATGGTAGGGATATAATTAGATGAATTCTCATTATTTATCCATAGAGTGTTTTTCATTAGAGGGGGTTCTTCATTCACTAATGCTTCATCTTGCAAAGGGAGAACATTGGAATGAAGAGAGGGTAGGGTGATGTGAAGGGATGTGTCAATTATTTCATCCTCTTGTACCAAAATGTCCTCATATGTGGGAACAACTTTGGGAGAGAGATCATAAGGTAAGACTAAGTTACCATCACATGTAATGGAAACTAGATCGAGGGCATGATCCCGATCTTTAGCAATAGGAGGTGTAGTGGAATGTACAATAGAGATAAAGTCATCTAGGGCTTCATCTAACATATTGAAGTCATCACTACTAAATGATGCAACATATTTATTATTATCCTTGAATTTAGTGAGACCATCTAATATCGAGGGATACATTCCCATGAGATTTGTGAAACTATCAAAATTAGATATATAACAAAGGATTTCATATGTGGAACACATAGAAATATCAACGTCAAAGATATATGCAAATTGTTTTAAGACTTGAGGATACTCCTGAGTAAATTTGGAGAAATTATCAATGTCTATGATGTATGCAAATAAAGCTTCCAAAGATGAATAACAAGAAGCATCGATGATGGAAGTGTATTGCACACTTAGTTTTGAGGAAATCAGGTTTTTGAAGAGCAAAAACACATGGATTTCATGACAAACAAAGTATATATGATGTAAATAGTGCTTCACAACAAGGCAAGAGGAATGATATAAATTTTTCTCAAATAATTGTGAACAAAGTGTGTAAAAACCCTTAATGTTGAAATACACATTGTGTAATTACAAAATTCGAAATTTTAATGCTAGAATGCAGAATGAAGCAACACTACAACTCAAAATAAGATTTGAATGAGTTTTTTAAAGGAGAAAAAAAATCTGAAATAAGATTTTGACTACTAACCCTAGCTTTTTAAAGAACTAGGTTAAATGGAAAGTGCAAATTTTCAACAAAACCTTAATAGATGAGATCTTGAAATGCAAGATGTGATATCATGAAATGATTAATTGTTGTAATTTGTTTTAGATTTGATATAAAAATTAGAAAATCCAATCTATCCAATGATATGCAATGAAATAATGCAAAACTATGCCTTTATGCAATCCTAGAATGCTTATTTTTTCCAATTTTTTCAAATGTATGCAAGATTTTCCAATGAAAAATGATAAATATAATATGAATTAATGCAAAGACTGATTTCAACACTCAAAAAGATGTAAATTCTTTAAACACATGTTCACCAAAACATTATATTGTAAAAGGGGGATGAATGGAACATGTGAGTACACTAGATCAAACCCTCCTTTCACTCTAACATTCAAGGACAATGATCGAGCCAAGCCACTACAAGATCGAAGAGGGCTCAACTACTGTTATTTGTGCTCTTGTTTGTCAAGGAAAGATAAGATTCAACCAAGATTTTTCTCAAACCCTAGGCTAAGTATGAAGGAAACCATAGTTTTAAGATAATCAGCTTGAAACAGATGAATGACAACATAAATCTGGAAACTAAAAGTACAAAGAAGATTAGTAAGATGTCAGAACCTATCTCCTAAAAGAAGAGGTGTCGGAGGATGAATTTGACAACCACCCAAGTTTAGAGGTTTGATTTTGCCAGAGGTCAAAAATGATGAAATACTATAGATAATGCTTAGAACTCAAATCTAGAAGCTTGAGGCCCTATAGATAAAGGTAGAAACCACCCAAGTTTATTCGGGGAGATTTTCTAGAACTATTTTCAGATCTTGAAACTTTGTTTCCTACACTGCTTCTGTTGCAAGTATGGGCCTAACCGATGTTGTCATTGATGTCAACATACTCCTGTTGCATTGATGATAAGGATTGGATGAGTTGAATGCTGAGGATATTGAGAAAATTAGTCCTATCAGGAACAGAGAAGAACAGTGAAGATAGTGAGGTGAAGATCCTAGCTAAGATGCAAATAAGAGGATGCACATCAAAGGGTTTGTTGATATGTGTCTTAAGATGATCCAGTAAAGAACTGAGAGGTCTGCATGAAGATCTGAAGAAGTTATAGCCACTTGAGAAAAATAGGTTCTGATAGATGTTTAGAGGTGATAGAGTGACACAGAAAGGTCTGGTGAGATCCAAAAATGAAATATCTTGTTCTACAGATTTGGTGGAGTGTTTAGGATGTCAATGTGAATTAACAACTCAATTGGTTCATGGTCTGGAGGTCCACAAGCATCTATTCCAATACACGGTGATGGCAGACTGTGTTCTTTAGCTTCCAGATGAAGGAGAGAGAGATTTCAGTAAGCAAAAGTAGTGTGGATGTTCTTGGTGACTTAGGCAAGCTTGTGGAGGTCTTTGGATTGTGTCTGATTTGTGTTAGTGATCCACATTGAAGTTTGAGCTCATAATTGAAAAATTACTTCTGGGTGATGGTGTTCTTCCTAAGTTTGACCGACCGGATGAGTCACACATCCTGTGAATGATCTTGAAGATGTTCTGTGAAGATTGGCACATTCCTAAAGGAAGATTGAAGTCTCAGATCTATGTGGCCGATAGGGTGTTGATCCGCATAAAGTCTTTTTGTAATTAGTCATGTTGTATTTATGTATTTTCTCTGTAATATATGCTAACTTGGATGATTATTCCAAAGTCAAATGTCTTGTATAAATAAGATGTTGTGAAGTCATTTCAAAGTGTATCTTGTGGAGATGAGGATGTGGTAGAGAGGAGCAGAGCGAAAGATAGAGTAGAAGTATTGAGCTTAAATGGAACTAACTCAGGCATGGTGAAGATGTTATTCTTCAGTTCAAGTATGTAATATCTATTATTCTATAGACAGTGTGTCTCCTATAGGCAGTGGGCCTCTTGTGAGAAGTGTGCTGAGGTAGTGAGCCCTAATTGGCATGTGCCATTTGGTTCTTCTTATTCTTTTAACAGAGAATACAATCTTGGGTTAGTCACCCCATGGTTTTTTCCTTAACTAGGTTTTCCACGTTAAAATCTTGGTGTCTTATGTGTTAATATGTTTATGCTCTTGATTTACTGCATTATGTTTCCATGATTGATTTATTATTATGCTACCGAATTACAAAGAGGATTTAAGTGATTAATTGGAAGAAAGTTTTGGACAACTGATTCACTCCCCCCTTTCAGTTGTCTATCCTGAATCTAACAATTGGTATCAGAGCCAAGTTCCTCTAAAAAGAGCTTAACTGCTTGAGGAGATCCACCTACAAGAAGGATAGTATGAGGTTTGATGGAACCAATTACTCTCTTTGGAAAAGCTGCATGGAATGTCACTTGTAATGTATGGGAATGCAATATTGGATCATAACCTCAAAGAAATATGTTCCTCCATAGAATGGTCTGAGAACTATAGATGAAATCAGAGATGTTGAAAACAATCTTCAGGCTAAAGAAGCTCTACTAAGTGCCTTATCTGACTCAGAGCTAACAAATGTTGTAGATCTAACAACTACGTTTGAGATTTGGGAAAAACTAGAACTTCTACATGAAGGAGACAAGTATGTCAAATGTACCAAACTATAGAGTCTGAAAGGAAAATTTGAAAACCTGAAGATGAGAGACGATGAAAATATCACTACATTTATGCCCAGAGTAAACGAGCTTGTTTGTGGCATTAGATGTGCTAGTGGAATCTTGGATGACGATGAGATTGTAGCCAAAGTTCTCAGATCTCTACCTGCTTCTTACAAATACAAGGTTGCTACCATTGAAGAATTCATATCCTTTTCAAATATTACAAGAGATCAATTGGTTGGTAAATTAGCTGCATTTGAATTATCTGAGTTTGGAGATGCACCCCCCAAGATTGAATCTGCATTCAAAGCTAGTGCCTCTGTAAAAGGTAAACAAAAGTTTGATCCGGGAGAGAACTCTTCAAAGAAACTATCATGGTATGAAAAAGAAAGAAAAGATCTAGAAGAAGATGAAGTAGAAACTGCTCAACTTGAAGCCCTTATTGCAAAAAGACTGCCAAGAGGATCTAGTAAGTATGAAGGGAAATTACCTTTTAAATGTTTTAACTGCAATAAGATTGGTTATTTTGCCTTAAGGTGTCTGGAAAGATTTTCAAGGCCAAATCCTAACAGATCAAGGTTCCAAAAGAAATGTTACTATGTTCATGAAGATGATGATGATGAAGGAGTAATAGATGATGAATCAAAGACAGGAAACAAATTCGGAAGTGACTGGGTGTTTATTGCCATCAAGGAAGAAGATCCTTTGCCCTTTGAATCTGTCAATCATAAAATTGTAGAAAGAGCTTTGGCTACTCAAGTTGAAGAAAAGGATGATTGGGTCATTGACAGTGGATGCTCCCACCATATGATAGGTTACAAAAATAAGTTCATAGATTTAGAAAGGTATGAAGGAGGAGTAGTAAAATTTGGTGACAATTCTGCTGGCAGAACCAAAGGTAGAGGAACTATTTCTTTTGATGGAAAGAACAAAACTAGTAATGTACTGTATGTTGAAGGTCTAAAGCACAATCTTCTCAGTGTTGGACAGTTGGTGGACAAAGGCTATGATCTCTAATTCAAAAATAGAAAATGCAAGATCTTTGAAACTTCGGAACAAAGATTGCATTCGGTACTCAAACAAAAGGTAATATCTTCCACTTGGTTGGTACTGGCAAAAGTTGTTTATTTGTTCAAATTGATCAGAGTTGGTTATGGCATAGGAGAATGTGTCGTGTGAATTTTGATAATATCATCAAGATAAGAAACACTCAGGTAATAAGAGATCTTCCAAGACTGGTGAAACCTACTAATAGTTTGTGCAAAGAATGTCAGTTGGGTAAGCAAAGCAGAGTCTCATTCAAAAGTAAGGAACAGTCTTCTACCGGATTATTGGACTTAGTTCATACTGATCTATGTGGTCTGGCAAGAATCAAGAGTGTGCAAGGTGATAGATACTTCATGTTATTAATTGATGATCACTCTCGGATGATGTGGGTAACTTTTCTGAAACAGAAATTTGAGGGCCTTGAGAAATTCAAAATATTCATGGCTATGGTAGAAAATGAAACTGGATTGAACATAAAATGTCTAAGGTCTGATAGAGGTGGAGAATTCACATCCAGTGAGTTCATAGAATTTTGTGAGAAACATAGGATAAAAAGACAGTTGTCTGCTCCAAGGACACCACGGCAAAATGGAGTAGTGGAGAGAAAGAACTGGACCATCCAGGAGGCATCTAGAACCATGATGATGGAAGCAAATATTCCTCAGATCTACTGGAGAGAAGCTATAAGCACTGTAGTCTACACTCTTAATCGTGTACAAATCAGAAGCAATATTGGTAAGACTCCTTATGAACTCTGGTTTGGCATCACTCCCACTGTGAAGTATTTCAGAGTCTTTGGTAGAAAATGTTACATTAAAAGAGATGAAGATCTAGGTAAATTTGATGCTAGAAGTGATGAAGGAATATTCTTGGGTCATTCTACTCAGAGCAAAACTTACCGGTGTTATAACAAGAGATTGAGAAAAATTATAGAAAGTACAAATGTGAAGGTTGATGAAGGTATTGAAAAATCCTCAAGGTTTTATGAGTATGATGAAAATGATCAGAATGATGTTTTGATCCAAGGAGTCCAAGCCCCTTCTGAAATTTAGATTCAAACTGATCCGGTGAGTCAGGAAGAAGAGATAAGTTTGAATGAATCTGTACAAGAAATAGAAGTGCAAGAAAGTCCCAAAATTCCCAGGTATGTAAAACTGAATCACTTTGAAGACCAGATCATAGGTGATAAAAGAAAAGGTGTTCAAACAAGAAGAAAGATTGCTCAAGATTTAGAAGAGTATTGTCTGATTTCAAAGATTGAACCTAAGACAGTGAATGAAGCATGCAATGATGAAAACTGGACTAAAGCCATGGAGGAAGAGATGATGTAAATTGAGAAAAATCACACTTGAGATCTTGTTCCCAGACCTAAAAACAAGAATGTGATTGGAACCAAATGGGTCTTCCGGAATAAACTGAATGAAGATGGTGAAGTAGTCAGAAACAAAGCCAGATTGGTCTACAAGGGTTACTCCCAAGTAGAAGGAGTTGATTTTGAAGAAACTTTTGCTCTGGTGGCAAGAATTGAAGCAGTCAGATTATTTCTTGCCTTTGTTGCCTTCAAGGATTTAAAAGTATATCAGATGGATGTCAAGTCTGCCTTCCTAAATGGTGACTTGGAAGAAGAAGCTTACACTGAGCAACTGGATGGATTTCAATTATCTGATCATGGTGATATGGTCTGCAAGTTGAAGAAAGCACTATATGGACTTAAACAAGCCCCAAGAGCCCAGTATGAAAGATTGGATAAGCATCTTTTGAAGATTAGTTTCAACAAAGGTACTGCTGACAATAACTTGTACTTCAAAATTGATCATGAAAATATCTTGATTTTTGAAGTGTTTGTTGATGATATCATTTTTGGAGGAAGAGATAGTATGTGCAAAACTTTTGCAAATCAAATGAAAAGTGAATTTGAGATGTCCATGTTTGGAGAAATGAATTTCTTTTTGGGTTTGCAAATCCTTCAAATAAAGAAAGGAATCTTCATTTCACAGACCAAATATGTGAAAGAATTGTTGAAGAAATTTGGGATGGAGGACTCAAAACCAATGAGTACTCCCATGGAAACTGAATGTAAATTGAGCAAAGATGATGACTCTCCTAAGGCTGATCAGAAAAAGTACAGGTCAATGATTGGAGGATTATTATATGTCACTCAAACTAGACCTGACATTATGAATGCTGTTGGTCTTGTTGCTAGATTCCAAGCTAATCCTAGAGAATCTCATGTCATGGCAATCAAGAGGATTTTTAGATATCTAAAAGGGATAGTTGAGTATGGTTTGTGGTATCCTAGAGATCATCATTTCTCTCTTCATGCATATACAGATGCGGATTGGGTAGGAGATGTGGATGATCGGAAGAGTACCAGTGGTGGAGCATTCTTTTTGGGGAAGAGATTGGTTTCTTGGCTGAGCAAGAAACAAGAGGCAATATCTCTGTCCACTATAGAAGCAAAATATATTGCAGCAGCAGGTAGTTGTACTCAAGTATTGTGGATGAAGCAAATGCTAAGATATATCAGAGTGGAGTATGAGGAACCTTTCACAATCTTCTATGATAGTTCAAGTGTAATAAACATATCAAAAAATCTGGTGTTGCATTCAACGACTAAACATATATCCATCAAGTTTCACTTTTTGAGAGAGCAAGTGAACAAGAATGAAGTTAGACTAGAGTTTGTGCCTTCCAAGGATCAGTTTGTAGATATTTTTACTAAACCTCTGCCTAAGGACTCTTTTGAGTATCTCAGGGAGAAGTTAGGGGTTATTACCCCTCTAGTTCTGAATTAAGGTGCACTGATGTGCATCAGTCTGGTGGATCTCACAGGCATATCTTGTGGTCCGGATTGATGCAAGTATGTGCCCTTTTGCCATTGATGTCAAAGGGGGAGAGAAGATATGTGAAAAACAAGTGGTTGCTGATCAAAGAGAGGAGCAGCAATGAAAGAGAAGACATGTAAATGGTTGTTGTTGATAGGGGGAGTTATGTCAGTAAAGAGAAGTTCTTGTCTTGATGGTTAAAATAGTTTTTCACATCATATGTTGCCATCAATGACAAAGGGAGAGATTATTGCAAGTATGGGCCTAATCGGTGTTGTCATTGATGTCAACATACTCCTGTTGCATTGATGATAAGGATTGGATGAGTTGTATGCTGAGGATATTGAGAAAATTAGTCCTATTAGGAATAGAGAAGAACAGTGAAGACAGTGAGGTGAAGATCCCAGCTAAGATGTAAATCAGAGGATGTACATCAAAGGGTTTGTTGATATGTGTCTTAAGATGATCCAGTAAAGAACTGAGAGGTCCGCATGAAGATCTAAAGAAGTTATAGCCACTTGAGAAAAATAGGTTCTGACAGATGTTCAGAGGTGATAGAGTGACACAGATAGGTCCAGTGAGATCCAGAAATGAAATATCTTGTTCTGTGGATTTGGTGGAATGTTTAGGATGTCAATGTGAATTAACAACTCAATTGATTTGTGGTCTGGAGGTCTGCAAGCATCTATTCCAATGTGACAGTGATGATAGACTATGTTCTTGAGCTTCCGGATGAAGGAGAGAAAGATTTGTTGGATCTAGGGCATACAACTGAGAGGGGGGGGGGGTGAATCAGTTGTATAGAACTTCTTCAATTTCAAACACTTAATTCTCTATTGTTAGTTAGCAGCATATCAAATAATCATTCATGGAAGCATAATACATAAACACAAGAGCAGATAAGCATCAACACATTGAACACCAAGATTTTGACGTGGAAAACCCGGTTAAGGGAAAAACCACGGGGTGATTAACCCAAGAATTATTCTCTGTTAGAAGAATAAAGAAAAATGAATGGCACATGCCAATAAGGGCTCACTGCCCGAGCACACTGCTCACAAAGAGGCCCACTGCCTACAAGGAGACACACTGTCTACAAAGTGATAAAAATCACAGTCTTGAACTGGAGAATGACATCTCTACCATGTCCGGATCAGTTCCAATTAAGCCCAACAATCTCTGCTCTGCCTTTCGCACCTTTCTTCGCTATATCATACTCATCTTCACACCACACCTTGAAATGAACTCACAAACCGTTATTTATACAAGACATCAACCTAGGAACAAACATCTAAGTCGGCAAACAACCATAGGAGTATCCGCAAGATGAATAACACATCCGGTCGGCCATCACAAGAACATTCGTAGGATGAACAACTCATCCGGTTGGCTACACAGAGCAAGAACTTCATCCGGAAGAATAACTTCAATTCCGGGCTCTACCATCAATGCGGACCAACAACACAACCTAAACATGATCCAAGAACCTTCACAAGCCTGTCTGAATGTCCGGATACATCCGCACTTCCTCTGCTTACTGGGATCTCTTGTCTTCCTCATCCGGAACTTCAAGAACACAGTCTGTCGCCACTGTCATAATGCAAGAGGTACTTCCGGACCTCCAAATCACACACAAATCAGGATGACACATCACAAGGACATCTCAAACACTCCTTCCAATCCGCAGATTAGGATAATACAATTCCGGACCTCACCGGACCTTTTTGTGATCCTCTGTCACCTCCGGATACTTGCCGGACCCGGTTCTATACCGGCAGCCACAACTCCTTCAGATCTTCATGCGGACCTCTGAAATCTTAACTGTAGCATCTCAAGACTCATATCTACTAACCCTTTAATCCGCATCCTCCGGTTCTCATCCTATACAGTACATTTACCTTCTTCTCATCACTGTTCTTCACTGTTCCTGACTGAGGCTAATTTTCTCAATATCCTCAGCACAAAGCTCATCAAATCCTTCTTGTCAATGCAGTATGAGTATGTTGACATCAATGACAACACTGGCTCACCTCATACTTGCAACAAGATTTCAGTAAGCAGAAGTAGTGTGGATGTTCTTGGTGATTCAGGCAAGCTTGTGGAGGTCTTTGGATTGTGTCTAGTTCATTTTAGTGATCCGTATTGAAGTTTCAGCTCATAATTGAAGAATTACTTCCGGATGATGGTGTTCTTCCTAAGTTTGGCCAACCTGATGAGTCACACATCCTGCGAATGATCTTGAAGATGTTCTGTGAAGATTGGGGCGTTCCTAAAGGAAGATTGAAGTCTCAGATCTGTGTGGCCAATAGCGTGTTGATCCACGTAAAGTCTTTTTATAATTAGACATGTTGTATTTATGTATTTCCTCTGTAATGTATGCTGACTTGGATGATTATTCCAAAGTCAAATGTCTTGTATAAATAAGATGTTGTGAAGTCATTTCAAAGTGTATATTGTGGAGATGAGGATGTGGTAGAGAGGAGCAGAGCGAAAGACAGAGCAAAAGTATTGAGCTTGAATGGAACTGACTCAAGCATGGTGAAGATACTATTCTTCAGTTCAAGTATGTAATATCTATTATTCTATAGACAGTGTGTCTCCTGTAGGCAGTGGGCCTCTTGTGAGCAGTGTGCTTGGGCAGTGAGCCCTAATTGGCATGTGTCATTTGGTTCTTCTTATTCTTTTAATAGAGAATACAATATTGGGTTAGTCACCCCGTGGTTTTTCCCTTAACTAGGTTTTCCACATTAAAATCTCGGTGTCTTATGTGTTAATGTGTTTCTGCTCTTGATTTAATGTATTATGTTTCCATGATTGATTTATTATTATGTTGTTGAATTACAAAGAGGATTTAAGTGATTAATTGGAAGAAAGTGTTGGACAACTGATTCACCCCCCCTCTCAGTTGTCTATCCTGAATCTAATAGCTTCCCTATAGCTCCACTTTTCCTAAAACTTGTACCTATAACCTGCACACAAGATGACAAGAGAGGGCTTTGGGGGTTGTGGTGTTTAGGTATTTGCCTTAGTCAAACCTTGAGTTAGTATTCAAGCTTTCCCAACAACATTATTAATGAGAGAGTGTGCTCTTGCAGAGAAGGGGCTAAAGATAATCCAAATGATGAAATGATTCAAATGATTCAAATAGCAATGATGTCACCTCAAAGGTGAAGCCCTTGGGAGGATGAAATCTCTTCAACTCACAAGGAGATGGATGATGATGCCAAATCTAAAACAAACACAAATCTGCAACAATAACACAATGAATTCCTTGAATGCTCTTTGCTCCAATATCATAAGTTCACATTATCCATCGAGGTGTAAAAAGAAGTCATAAACTCACTTATATATGCTTTCCCGCTAACATTTTCGAATTTAAATCACAAAATTTGACAAGGGGAAACATTTTGGAAGGGCCCAAGCTGACATGCCATTAATGAGCCCTGACCAATCAAGGGAGACTTTGGCAATTGGTGCCCAAGTCCAGGGGCCCAAATTAGGTTAGGGTTAAGATAAAGGAAGTCCCAAGGGTCCAAAATGTCATGGGTGTTAGGTGATTTCCTTCAAGATGATCAATTAGAATGTATAATGAAGCAAATAGGACCTAGGAGCTAAACTAGGTGGTAAAAAGGCATGTGGCCACTTTTTACTCCATAACAACAACACACTTGCAATGCAAGCTCTTTCAGAAGTACACAATGCCAAAATTCTTCTCATTCTCATCCCATTACCTCTCACATTCTCTAGCCGCTTATTTATCAAGCCTCTTTGGCAATTATCCAATGTCAATTTTTTCTTGTCGGCCAATAACAAACTAACTTTTGATGCCTTTTATTAAATATAGGCCAATTTTAGCTTCGGGGGTGCTGCCCCCGAGCTCCTAGCCAAGGGTGCTACCCCTAGTAACCCCCGTTGGGGGAGTTAGCCCCATATCTCTACCATGGGCTTTGTCCCTAGGCCCTTGCTCCCAAGCCCCCACTAGGGGATGGTCCACTTGAGCCACGCAAGAGGGGCTCCGCTCCCCTGCACTCCCCCATTAATTATTTTGGAGGGAAAATGTAATTGAAAGTGTCACCAAAACTTATTATTCTACATGTACACAAGGTGCCAACACATGGCAAAACTATGCCAAGTCAACATGAGATCCTACAACATGATACTGAATAAATAAATACAACATTAGGAACTTGCACCTTGGTTGAGACACCTTAATTTCCAAAAGTAATAAGGGTTGATTATTCTTTGTTTCCATGAGTTTATAAGTGTCTAAGTTCATCTAGGGTTTCAAATCTTGCTAGTCTAGTTCGTTTAAAGAGCAATGCCTTCGTGACTCATAAGAAGACTGTAATATTGTAAATGGTGTCTATAATTGAATGCCTCCATGATTGTAGATTTTCATGGCAAATTTTCAATTCTAGTTGGGGTTTCCTCTTTCCACATTTTTTGGTATGACTATAATATAGATTTGATAAACATGATAAAATTTTTATTCATGCACATAACTTGTAATGGTCATTTATGTATTTCATAGTCCATCTTTGGTTCCTTGATTTTTTGCATTTATCTAGTTAGTTATTTTCTTTTTTCTCTTATTTCATGCATAAATTCCCATACCTACAGGATGTCATTCCTCTCACTTCCCATCCAATTCACTCACTTGGTTCTACTTTCATGTCCCACATTTCTCCTTTCATAAAATCACTCCTTTCTTCGATTGCAGGAACTTGATAGGATTTTGGATGTCATTCACATCTCTTCCAAACCTCCATATCCAGACTTATCTTCCTTTTCTACATTCATTGGCATTCCTTCCATCCTTTCCCTTGTAGTTGTTTCCACATTTGGTTCTAGTCTCCATTTTGATGTTTAGTTTCAACCTTCTCTTCCCTTCACTTTCCATGTCCTATTCTAGGTCAAATTCCCACAATTTTTTCAAATTCTTGCAATACTCTCTTGATCATTCCATCAACCTCCCAAATTTCCATTTAATGTAATATTTGACTATTTCAACTTTTCACTTAGGTTTCTCCCATCAAAAACTCATTGTTTATTCTATGGGTGTGGATACATATGTGAGTTTCAAAGAAGGCCAAAGAGAGTGATGATGGATGCTGTGAATGCACCAATTTAAACCTAGTTGCTATTTCTCTCACACATGTTCTAGATATCTTGGTATGATCCAGAAACACACTATGCCCCTATTAGCTTGAGTTGCACATGACTCAAGGTGGGTTTCCATGGATTCAATGCACTTATGAGTGTTTAATGCTATAATTTCTAAAGGATTTTGAAAATCTTGAATGTTTGCAAATGATGAAATTTTTAAAATGTATAAGTAGGCATTTGAAAGATGTAATAAGGGTTTATTATTTGTTGTTTCTAGGAGTAGATACAAGTGTCTATGTTTGTCTAGGGTTTCAAATCTCGCTAGTCTAGTTTTTTCAAAGATCAATGCATTCATCAATCACAAGAAGAAGTTGTAATATTGTAAATAGTGTTGGTAACTAAATGTCTCCATGGTCATTGATTGATTTTTACAGCAATTTGTAAATTCTAGTTTGGGTATCCTCTTGTCACATTTGCTGGTATGACTATGAGATATATTTGATACATGTGATAGCGTTTTAATTCATTACATGCCTTGCAAAGGTCATTAATGTATTTCATATCATGGATTTTTGTAGTATGAGAATGGATTATTAAGCATGCTTTGTTATTTGATACCATATCTTTGATACATATATATGTGCTTGGATCTATTCTCGTTGTGTTTTCACTTCATTGTTTATTTGGGTAAACTGTGACTCTATTATCCAATGGATAGGCACTAGTCCTAGGAGTTAGTGGTTAATCATGCTCCTCAAATGAAAAATATCTTTAATTGGTAGTTTAGAAGTAGGACAATAGTTAGAATGCATCTCATGATTCAGTAATTCAACCAAGGAAACATCCTCAGTAATCTGTAATAGTTATTATCTTGGAGATTCATGTATGTATACTTGCATCTTTCTATAATGATGCCATCATCAACTTAACAAGAGGTTTATATGTAGTTAGTTAGTATATGATCTAGTGACAATCTTAGGGGTCAAGCATACTTTGGATACAATTGTAGCATTTCATCATGTTTATTCATTCATAGCTTTCAATCCTATTAAGGACACCTCTAGGAATACCCTACTGAGTCTAGCTACGCTCAAAGGGAAGGATAGAGATTATCCACTCTCATTAATTAGCCTTATGCATCTACAATCTATTGATGAGTCCCTACCTTACCCTCTTGAAGACACATCCTTGGCTCTGATGGTAAGAAAACACTCTAGGATCATGGAGTTGTAGTTTCAGTACACAACAATACCAACTTCCAACTTAGAAACAACACTTGGTGAAATATAGGGTTTAGCATGGGTACAACCTAACAACAAAGATATCAATCATTTACAAGATCTTCATTAAAAATATTAAATGGAAGTTAAAATTACTGTAGGTAACATTTTCATAAGGACTATATGTAGTTAGTTAGTCTATGACCTAGTGACAATCTTTGGGGTCAAGAATACTTTGGATACAATTGTAGCATTTCATCATGTTCATTCATTCATAGATTTCAAGCATAGTTTGGATACAATTATAGAATTTCATCATGTTCATTCATTCATAGGTAATATTAATGGAGGTTTATATGTAGTTAGTTAGCCTATGACCTAGTGACAATCTTAGGGGTCAAGCATACTTTGGATACAATTGCAGCATTTCATCAGGTTCATTCATTCATAGCTTTCAAGCATACTTTAGATACAATTGTAGCATTTCATCATGTTCATTCATTCATAGTTATTTTCTTTGTTCCCTTATTTCATGCGTAAATTCCCATGCCTACAGGATGTCATTCACCTCACTTCCCATCTAGTTCACTCACTTGGTTCTACTTTCACATCCCATCTTCCTCCTTTCATCAAATCACTCCTTTCTTCCATTGCAGGAACTTGATAGGCTTCTGGATGTCATTCACATCTCTTCCAAACTTCCATATCCAGTCATATCTTCCTTTTGTGCATTCACCTCTATTCCTTCCATCCTTTCCCTTGTAGTTAGTTCCACCTCTGGTTCCAATCTCCATTTTCATGTTCATTTTTAGCCTTCTCTTCTCTTCACTTCCCATCTCCTATTCTAGGTCAAATTCCCACATTTTTTTCAAACTCTTGCAATACTCTCTAGAACATTCCATTAACCTCCCAAATTGCCATTAAATGCAAGATTTGACTATTTCAACTTTTCACTTAGGTTTCTCCCACCTAAAACTCATTGTTTATTCTATGGGTACAGATCCATATGCAAGTTTCAAAAAAGGCCAAAGAGAGTGATGATGGATGCCATGAATGCACCAATTTAAACCTAGTTGTTATTTCCCTCACACATGTTCTAGATAGCTTAGTACAATCGGGAAACATATTATGCTCCTATTAGCTTGTGTTGCACATGGCTCGAGGTGGGTTTCCAAGGATCTTCAATGCACTTATGAGTGTTTAATGCTATAATTTGTAAAGGATTTTGAAAATCTTTAATGTTTGCAAATGTTAAATTTTTTGAAATGTATAAGTAGGCATTTGAAAGATGTAATAAGGGCTTATCACTCTTTGTTTCTAGGAGTCTACAAGTGTCTAAGTTTGTCTAGGGTTTCAAATCCCGCTAGTCTAGTTTGTTCAAAGATCAATGCATTCATGAATCACAAGAAGAAGTTGTAATATTGTAAATGGTGTTTGTAACTGAATGTCTCTAGTTGTTTGTTGACTTTTAGGGCAATTTCTAAATTCTAGTTCAAGTATCCTCTTGTCACATTTGCTAGTATGACTATGATATATATTTGATAAATGTGATAGCATTTTAATTCATTGCATGTCTTGTAATGGTCATTAATGTATTTCATATGGATTTCTGCAGTAGGAAGATGGATTATCAAGCATGCTCTATTATTTGATACCATATCTTTGATGTATATATGTGCTTGGATCTATTCTCGTTGTGTTTTCATTTCATTGTTTGTTTGGGTAAACTGTGATTCTATTAACCAATGGATCGGCACTAGTCTTAGGAGTTAGTGGTTAATCATGCTCCTCAGATGAAAAACATCTTTAACTGGTAATTTAGAAGTAGGACAATAGTTAGTATGCATCTCATGATTCAGTAATTCAACCAAGGAAACATCCTCAGTAATCTGTAATAATTATTATCTTGGAGGATCATGTATGTATACTTGCATCTTGTTGTAATGATGTCATCATCAACTTAACAAGAGGTTTATATGTAGTTAGTTAGTCACGACCTAGTGACAATCTTAGGGGTCAAGCTTTCTTTGGATACAATTGTATCATTTCATCATGTTCATTCATTCATAGCTTTCAAGTTTATTTTTAGAGATGTTGGAATGCTTTATACTATTATTGAAGACAGTCTCATTGTATTAGAACAAACTTTCTCATAACATGCTCATATTTTCTTATCGGGATTATTTATGTTTAGACCACTCACAAATTATGTATGGTTTAACTTTTCTTTTACTATTTTTGGTCTCAAAATACATTGATTAATTTGATTCCAATTGCAACAGTGGAGTACTGTACTGATTTTGAACTTTCAAGAATTTCTTCCCCAAATACAGGAGTGTTCTTAAGCCACTTAAAAGAAGGTTTTACAATCTCTTTTTTAAAATAAAATACAAAAGTACCAAAAAATAATGAACATCAATGTTTCCACAGTTGAAATAAAAACTTTTCAAAAATAAAAAAACTGTTTATTAATTTATATAATTTAGAAAGAGATCTCAACATTAGAAATGTGCCATTAAATACATAGATCTCAACATTAAACAGGGCCAATTTAGTGGAAAAAGAAATTATAATGCATCCACCTGATACCAACAGACTAAATATAAAAATGTTTATCCTCCTACCACAAAAAGAGAAAAGAGAACAGAAGGAGAAGAAAAAATTGACAATTAAAAAACTTCTGGAAACTTCCTCATGTGAAAATTCACAAAACAGCCTGATCTACCATACAGGATTGCAATGCAAAATTTGTGTTTTCAAATAGCTGTAGGCCTAGATCCACCATCCAGCATTCAGGAATTTCTTCCACCACGAAATTTGTGAGGTGCTGATTCCAATGTTATTAGGCTTGCTTCCGCCTTCCCCTTGTAGTTTTTGGATAACATTATGCAATCTCTTGTTTTTATCCATCAACGTATCTAGAGTAAAACAGAACTGCCTTATTGCCTCTCTTTTTTGTTCATCTCGCTCCAGAAGTTCAATCTCATGTATCCTATTTTCATCAAGTAGCTGATGGACCTCATTTTGCAATTCCCGTAGTCTCAGGCTCAGTTCCAATACTAATTTTTCATTCTTTTCCAATCTGATTTCAACATCCTTCTGTATACAGATCTTTGAATTCTCCTCTTGCAAGTTACAGACATTCTCTTTAAAAACTTGCAGTTGTTGATTAGCCTCAATTTCATCCCTCAAATTGGTGATTTTAGAGCTTTTGTTGCCCTTTTGCAGGTTGCCGATCTTTTTTCTGAGAACTTTCAGTTGTTGTACATTTATCTCATTTTCATCCCGCAGCTTGGTGTTCTGATCTCTGATGAAGTTTAACTCCTTGTGCAATTCATTCCTCTCCCACACATTAACCTCACTTTCATTTCTGAGTTTTGTGTTCTCTGCTTTGATGATTTCCAACTCCTTCTGCAAAAGGCTCCTATCCTGCACAACCAAAGACATCTGTTCCTTCCAAAAAGACTTCTCCTCCTTCAATTTACTATTTTCTATCTCCAATTGCTTAACCTGAATGTTTTTGTCTGTCAACTGTTTTCGAAGATGCGAGTTATCTTCTTCCATTTCTCTCGACACGCCTCCAACATTTTCAGTCTCTGTGGGATTTACAACATGGCTAGCCACTACAGAATCTGAATAAAATAAGGCGCTTGCAGATTCCTGGTTAGAATGCCCTTTTCCAGCCCGGTTGCAATTCTCTGATTCTGAACCCTCTGCTTCTGATACTTTCTCTGAATCAGAACCATACCTTTCTCGCCTTCTGAGAAATTCCTTGAACCCCTTACGGGGGTTCATACTCCCTGAAATTTGCTTTCTAAATGGACTTTCCAGGGGAGCTTTGCAAGATAGTCCATACTTAACATGAACAGATTCCCCCTTAAGATGGGCATACTGTTCTGCCAATGATCGGTATGCCCTATAGTACTCTTCAATCATGCTAATGAGTTGTGGCCTCTTATGGTAGAAAAGTTCAGCTCGTTCAGAAAACGAATCAGCTTCTGCTTCTACAAGACTCAACATGGTCTGAGTCTTCTCTTCGAGCTCTGTCATCAAGAAACACTTTACTTAAACATCATCTATTTCAAAGGTCAAACAATCAATAGTAATTTTACACTTCATTCACAACAAAAAGTAGTAAATATTGTCATATTTTTATTGGACAAAATTAACTTTGAATTCTTGAAATGGATGATGTTTAAGAATAACCACCAAGAAACCAAAAATGACAAATAACATACAAAATATTTATCCTGGCATAGACAAATCAGATATATAATCCACAAAAAAGAACTGTAAGTACCTCCAAGAGTATTGTGAAGCCATGCAGATTGTGTTGGACAGTTGCGGCTATCTCCCCACCAAGAATAAGAACAACTTCGAGTAAGTTGCTTCATCTTTAACAAAGCAAGGACTTGTTTCAGACCAGCAGAGAAAAGAACAGAGAGTAAATGCAAATTAGCTACAGCAAAACAGGGGGAAATTCTTTGTAAGTTATAAAAATCATAAATCTGCCTACATTATTGAAAGAAAGAGATGTTATTCAGTAACAGGCAGAAAAAACATTACCTTATTTAGGATCTGTGGTTGTTATTGCTGCTAAATAAACAAAAAGACCTTAAAAATAGAGACCTGAATACATGCATTTCCTTTTAGCAGAACAATCCAAATGAAGATGAAAGGCTGAAGCTAGGTAGAAACTAGGCTATGATTTTTGCATATGACGAAGATTTAAGCAAATGGCACCAGATAGATATAACAAAATGCAAGCTCAACTCTATCCAACAAATTCGTTAGAAAGTTATAACCAAAATAAATCAAGCCTATCAGTTTAGAACAACTCCAAGATGGGAAGATGCCTCTTCTGACCAGCAAGCTTCATTGCCAGCTCAATTTTTTAAAAAAATTGCCAAGCAGACAAAATTCTAAAGATCTTCACAATCCTAACAAATCTTTCAAGATGAACAAAAAGAGGATATTACATTAAAAGAGAATGAAAAAGAAAATGTGCCAAAAACAGGGTCTTCAATTAGCAACATAAAAAACAGAACAAATTCTCCAAATTGTTTAAAGAAATGCAAATATTTACGAAACATAAGATAGTGAGGAAAGGGACAAAATTAAGACCCGAGAATGAGAAAAACGCCTGCAGAGGTCTCAAATTATTGAACTTTGTCCTTCCACAAACAACTGCCAAAACTATTTTCCAGCGTTCCTGCAGCCAAAAACATCTGTGAGCACTTTTCTTTACATTTTTCATTGTCTCTTAGTATGAAATATATTTTTCTATCGTATGGGGAGCACGAATTATTTCAGATGCACGAATAATCGACCTGTTTCCGATGTTTATCCTCCCATTTTTTTAAAAAAAATTCAGCTGTGATCACTCTTTTTTTTTTTCAGAAAGTTGGAAGCATGGAAGAGAGGTCCTGGTTTTAAAGGAAGGGCAGCGTGAATCCAGCATTGATTGATGAGCTGATTAAATGGTCCATGAATGATCCATCCATCACAGCTGATAAACGTTGCAGTGCATTTGAAGCGTCAAATTTCAAAATTATAATATTAATGAGTTATAATTAATATGCAATTAAGACTAATATATATAATTAATTATATATTTACAATATAATTATTATAACAATTAGTTTAAGACAATTTTGACAATCACACCTGGCTGATTCTCTAATAGAGGTTCTTACAAGGATTTATATGTGTAATGGTGAAAAATGAATTATGATATATTTTTTATTTAGTTTTGTATTTATTTTGGAGTTTGTGTAAATGATGATAAATAGTGTATTCTTGTGTAAAGTTACCTCTATTTATCTAATTTTAGTTTAGTCTTATCTGCATAGAATTCTAGATTATTGATATATCTTATTCTGATGTTCACATGTTTTGATACACTTGATCCATTTGTTTCAATATCCATCTTGATCATTATATTGATTTGAAGATTGTCTTTGTCTATAATGATCCATTTTGTGTGTCTCGTCAAGGTTAGGCTAGGTCTGTGGTCGCAAGGTCACCCTCGCAAATGTGAACTTGACCAGCCTAAATTCAAAATTCAGATTTGGACAACAAACTACCTTTGTACTTTTAATATAAACTTGACTATGTACATGTTTGCATGATTTATTGGCACGTGCTTGTATAAAAAGACAAACATTGCACTATTCTAATAATCACATGTCTCACTCATTCAAGAACATTTAGAAGGGCAAAAAATAGTGGCACGTTTGAATTTGGTGCTTAAAATGAAGTAGCAACCCTAATTTCTAAGTGAGTTGTATGTTGCCTCGATCATTTGTCAAATTCATTAGATCAATATCCTTACAATAGCTTGACACAAACGAAAAATAATGGGATTCTATCAATTGCAAGTTGTAAATTATACTAACCCCTTTTTCTAATGAGAGATGAGATAGTTCATTTCTAGATTGAGCAGAGGGCATCTAATCTATTGATCATCAAATGTCAAGTTTATAGGAGATTGAGTTTGTGGTTGCAAACTAGGTCCATATGGATGATCTTGACATATAGCAAAGAAAAGAAGAGTATTCTAATTTTGATCTATACATGTGACTATCATAGGCATTTCCTAATTTTGAGGTACACATATCCTAGAGTCTTCATAATTGAGCACACATTCTTTAGCCATAGAGCTAAGCAACTATCCTATTTACTTTCTATTTATAGAAAATTATCTAATTGTCAATTGTCAAATTATCCTATTTATATCCATTTCACTCTTACTCTTAATATAGGTTACTATGCTTATATGGATGAGTTTATTTGATTAACTTGGATTAAACTCTTAGGAATCTTATTTCATTTTTGTGAACCTAACAAAACTTACACAATCTTAGGGTGTAATTAGGGTTTCTAGATTTGCAAGTTGTATTTGATTACATCACTTTTTAGATTTGATCCACCCTTGTGTTTTTTTGCTTTATTGATCTATTCTTATTTCTAGAGTTTGTTGATTGTTTTCATTGACTATCCTTTTGTCAACCCTACCCACCCTTGTCTTGCCTTAGGGTTTACACTTTTAGCCTTTTTTCAAATTTGAATTATCTCTAATTTTATGATTTACAAGCCTACTTTGACTTGTATTATTGTTTATGCCAAGGAATTCCTAAGGTCTTCATTTCAGATTGAGAAGAAGCCCTCACCTAAATCCTAATATGGCCACCCAATCTGATGATAGTGATATAATTAATGGTGGCCATACTAAGATAAACTTAGGTGAAGATTATGATCATGGTGATCATATGAATAGACAAGATTTTAATACTTGTTGGTAAATGAACTTGTTAGTGTAATGTTTCATTGAAATCAACACGACTTGCCTAATGGGAAAATTACATGTGCTTGTAATAGTTGGAGAAATCGCCATTGAATGGGGTGATTTTCCTCTGCATTTGAGAAATGATGCCCCATTGTATGATGAAGGTTTTAAAAGACTTTTGTGTACTTCTAAAACAAAAAGTACAAAAAGGCATAAAAATATAAAACGACGAAACCATGAAGAAACCCTATATGAGAATTGTAAAGAAGACCATTTGTGGATTCCTCATAAATGGATGGGGAAAACAAAGGGAAAAGGAATAAATTAATGTGTATCAAAAAATAAAGACACAAAGTTCTATAATTTGTGCACACAACATCAACAAAAGAATGAACGTTTGATAGTTCACACCCTCAATGTGCAAAGAAAATATGAGTTGATTACACATTAAGCATAAGAATAAACTACAACCAATGAAGAATAAAATTACACAAAGTTTAAAAATATTATTCAAAGTCCTTGAAAAATTAGAGCACAAAGTCTCTAATTTCTTTTCTTGTACAATAATAGTGTTGAGAGGAAAAAAGTTGTAACCCTTACAAATGCCTTGGCTTTACAATAAATAGGAGAAAGGTTGTCCACTTTCTTATATAAACATTTCACTTTTCTAGGTTTGGACTTTAAAAAATATTTAAATGAAATTACAATGCCCCAAAATGAACATAAATTTTATAGCCCATTAAAATAATTACATGGTAGACTATATAAAATGACCTTGTAATAAAATGTTAAAGTTTGGTTGCTAATTGATAGACAAATGGTTGTCATGGCATTTTGTCAAACATTTGGCATGCACTAGCTATAGATAAACATTCCTTTGAAGTATTTGGCTAAATATTTGATGAGCATGTCTCTATTTTGCTTCTTCTAAGGACTTAGACAACTTACTTTCTGGCTTTAGGTAAGTTATTTTACAATTTAATAATTTTTCCTTTAAGATCAAGCTTAGGCCTATGCAAAATAGTTCGAAGTTCAATTCCATAAGACTGGCATTTTCTAAATCTAGTTTATAATATTCTATTTCTTCTATAATGTACCTTAATTGGGTTTCTAGTCCTAATATACATTATGATAATTGCACATTTCCAACCTCTAGATCTATCATATGCCTCTATAGTTCCTCTTTATCATGGCTTTCACAAATAAATTTTTAGGGCCATCCACATCCATATCCAAATGGCACATTATAAAATGGTCATAGAATATGCCAATGGTATTCTCTACTAGTAAATTTTCATGCATGTCTTCATTTACTTTTTGAATATGGTCAATTTGTGTGTAGTTTGTGGACTTATATTTGAGGACGATCAAGTTTGTCAAATGAAGGACTTTGTCTGAATTTTGATCAAGATTTTCAATCATCTTCTATATTGTCATCTACATGTTTGTATATAATATGAACAAAAATGGCCATCTGTACTAAAGAATATTGATACTAAATCTCTTATGGAGCAAGAGTGTAGTTTTCTACAAAGTCAACCACTTGTACAATTCTAATTGGAAATGTATTTTTGCATATGTGAAACTGCTCATCAAGCCAATGAGCATATTAAGAGTGTTTTGCATATTTGTACACAATCTTATTCTTGAATTTTGTGATGAATTCATGCACACTACTTTTCTATGTGACTAACTTACAATGCTTTTGAATTTTTTCATCCTTTAATAGATATTAAACATTTTTTAACCTCTTCACATTTACTAGTTATTGTCTAAAATCATGATTGTTGGTGTGAACAAGGTGTTTTACCTAACTAGTTCCACATTCGGTCATATTCACACTTGTCTAACTAAGTTTACTTAGGGCATTTAATATTTGTGTCTCATTCCATAGGATTAAGAGACTTGTCATGATTGCATGTCCTAGGTAGCCTATATAAGCAAGGGTTATCATTGTATATTATGATATATATTGTAGATCATGTGAATCTTGTGTATCTTGTTGTTGAGTTACTTCTCATATGGACCAACTAGAACTCAAACCTAAGACCTTCCATTTACTACTAGAGTGCTCTACCACCTAAGCTATTGGCCCCTTTGAGGCCAGTCCATTGTCGGTCTAGGTGTGGTTTATTTCCAGCATGCCCCCTTAAGCCACACTATAGGTGCTTAGGGCTCCTAGCCTAGCTCTGATACCAATTGTTGAGTTGCTACTCATATGGACCAGCTAAGACTCAAACCTAGGACCTTCCATTTGATACAGTTAGAGTACTCTACCAACTTAGCTACTGACCCCTTTGCTTAGAACACTCTGATATACTGAGGGGGGGGTGAACCAGTATATGCCACAATTTAATTCAATTCAACTTTATCAACCAAAACTTTCTACTACCTTAATCAAATAATGAAGCAAATTATGTAATTCAAAACATAGTCATACAATCACACAACAATAACACCAGATTTACGTGGGAAACCCAAGAAGGGAAAAACCACAGTGAGCAAGCTACTTGGTTCTACTATCCAAATGTAGCCTCACAAATAAAAATAGGTAAATACAACAAGTTTTATGGGCTACAACCCAAAGGAAGCTACAACTCCCTAAAGTGTTACAACACCTACAAGAATCTAGGCCACAACCTCTGTACAAAACAATTGACAAATTTTGTTGGTTCAATCAGCTCTGCAACATCATCTCCTTCAACACCTCTACTCAAACAAATCTGCTATCTTCAACACACCTTTGCAACACAACACAATACTACCTCTGTTATGAATCATACATTATATCCTCCAGATTTCCTTCTCATCTTCTAGATCATATATATCTTCTTCATACACTCACTCTCACACTTGTACATACATCCTCACACACTCTCATACCCTCATTCGATTTGCAACAATATTGATCTTTCATTTATATCCTCCGCAAGTCTTCAAAACATCATCTTTGTTGGCCTGGATGAAACGTGTAACATCAAACATGCAACAACCTTATGTGTCAGCTCCCAAGTAATCATCGGTAAAGTAGGAAACAAATCCCATTATGTGGGTCATACCAAGTGATAACTGAGACCTATTTTACATTCTCCTAAGCTTTCTTGTTGGCGTACACTTCCACACGCATGGCGCAATTACTTAAACACACCAAGTTGGCTCAACAAACACTTTTCCTTCCATGCATTAGCTCCAGACCTGAAGCGGTACAAGAGGAACAAAATAAAATCATGTGGATTATGTCACTAACATTATATGGCTTGCAAAACATTCTCATACAATTCTTTTACCAATTCATGCTACTTCATCCTAGTGTAAACAATCAAACACTGATGTTTGTATCCCTAACACAGTCTGAATGCACTGACTTGAAATAGAACATTGGAAACCATACTTCGGCACTCCATAACACTTGAAACTTGAATTGGATGAACATATAGACAAACTGATCTTATCCTTCAAATAGCAAAGCCAAATATTATAGTGCGGTCAAATGCAGTGGCTTTTACTTTCTCCCTCTGATAATCTTAAACAGCAACAAGACTTGTCTTCACTCAACTGACTCTGGAAACCATAGCGGTACATCTTATCATATGAATCTTGAATCATGCAAACCTTTTAACTGTATCTATCTATCCTCCAAATCATAATTTCATATCTTCTAGTGTAAAGGAATGCAGAGCATTATACTATACCTTTGAAACTGTAACACACTATATCATCATTGTCTTCACTTTGCTAGCTCTAAAAAGATCTATGGTAACTTTTATGCTCTAAAATTTGGATCATGCATACTTCATAGTTGTCTCTGTCTAACCTTGAAACCATAAGGCCATATCTTCATCTGTGGTAGAATGCGATACAATCTTCTGAGCTCCTTCAATACAACTTCATGTGCCTTTGACAATTGAAACCTTGTACACTTTCCTTCATACCTCATGCAATGCTTTTTAACAAGAAATAATGAATGCAACATTCACAACTCCATGGACTAAAAAGTGGACATATGTCTTTTTACCTCCTTATTTAGCTCCTAGGTCCCGTGAATATATTATACATTCTAATTTTTGATCTCGATGCAAAATTTCTTGAAACCAATGTAAATTGGGAATAAGGGGCCCATATTTTATCTTACCATAGGCCAAAAAGGAGCCTCGACACTTGGGCATCTGTGCCCAAGTCTTCCCTAATTGGTTGGGGCAAATTTAAAGGTATGTAGATAGAAGACCTTTAAAAAGGTTTCTCCTTGTCAACTCTTTTGGTTTAATTTGATGAATGTTAGCGGGAAAGCATATAAAAGTGTGTTTTTGAATTCATTATGAACCTAGATAGAGATAGCGGGTATGTGCAGGATCATGATGGGCCAAACTATACCTCTAAGTGGCAATGAAAATACAAAAAATCAGACTTTATCAAGTTCATGTGAAATTTTGAATGGATTATCTATACAATTTGAAAAAGATGTAAGAATGAAATTTGTAGAGAATTGAATCTAGTTTATAGGCTACTATTTTTTTTAAAACAAAAACTAAATTTACTTAGTGAAAATTGAATATTTCAATAAACAGCTATTAAATTTTTCAGAAAAAAAAAAAAGTGGGTGTGTGTCCAGCCAACCTAGGGTGAAGTTCAATTTTGCATTAAAAAAAAGTCGTCAGCACGAAGGGTGAAGTTCAAAGAAGAGACTGAAACATTAAAACACGTTACAATCCATAAAAAGTCAACAATCAAAATGGATATCCGTCTTGCTTTGTACCAAAGCAAGATGGATATCCGTTTTGCTTCGGTAAAAGCAACTAGAAACGGATATCCGTTTTCAGAACAGATATCCGTTTTGTTGATTTAACAAAATTTTTTTGCCATTGGTTTTGGATGAAGAGAAGCAACATATTTTGTACCATTGGTATTGTTTCACTGAAGATACAATCCATGGGTATATCGTTTATGTATGCGTGGACATTTCGTGTATATCCTGCTATCGTTTATCGTGGTTGTAAATGGTGAATGTACATGTCAAAGGATACAAAGGTTGACCGGCCATATCGGGAAAATTGGGAAAAGATATGTTAGTTGACCGGTGATAACAAGTCATGTTATGTATAGGCTAAATTGAAGACATTAGATTGACAATAGTTATCAGAGAGACAAAGTTCCATTGAGCCGACAACATTGATCTCACAGATCAAGTCATATCGGGGTGACAATCATTAAGTGTCACTGATGGGTTATTTATCGGCACATCGGAAGAACAGTTGAGAACTACACCGATGAGAGGGAGTCACACCGACATAAGGAACATTGGAAAGAGATGGACTCTCAGAGGCGAGAAGAAAAGTGTCACCGATAGAGGCGGTCTGGCCGATGGTGTAGTTCGGTGTTTATTCTTTCGGTGTGAGATATGATATCAGAAATCGAAGAGAATGTCTGACCGATGTAGAAGTCTTACAGATGACTAATGGACGGTAAACACATCAGGGAGAGTTATAATGTCGGAATGCAAGTAAAAAGTCTCACCGAGGGTATTGGTCTTACCGATAGACAAGGGTGGTGAATCTCACATCGGAGTAAGTGTGTATATATCCTGCAATCATCTTATTCCATGAGACCACATTTCTTTGAGGCATTTTTTCAAACAGTTCATGTGTCTTGCCTATGCTTCCACACTTTCCGTACATGTCTACCAGAGCATTTCCAACTAGAATATCTACAAAAATCCCACTTCCATTATGCTTTGATGAATGTCCATACCCTATTCCAAAGCTCCCATTTTGGTAGAGGTAGAGAGGATGCTGACAAAGGTTGTAGAATCTAGCTTTACACTTGCCAATTGCATTTGCTTGAAAATTTCTAAAGCCTTTTCAACAAACCTGTTTATGCATATCCTACAATAATAGTAGTCGAGGAGACCACATTTCTCCAACTAGACTTCTACCAATTCAGAAAATGTGTGCTTCTGGACCAGTGTTTGGTACAAGAAACATACCAATAGAGTGGTTGATGTGGAGGAAATTCCACAGTTCACCCTAAATGGCACTGTCGGCCTGTATCGGCCAAACCCTTTCGACGTTCCCCCGAAAAAACCCCTATCCGTTACCAATTTGATAGGGAGCGCGCTGCGGAAACATAAATGTCTTGCCGATAGTAAAGAAAGAGTGTATTTCGGTCTTGTTTGGACCTTGGGAAGGATATTTTAAAAGCTATTTGAGCAATTGGTGGGTTAATGGGTATTTTACACCTTGTTTGTAAGCTTTTGATGTGTTGCTCTGCATCACTTGTCTACAACATACAAAGTTTACCTTTCTCACCCGTACCTTCAGTATATAAAGGACATTAATAGGGAATTTGTAATTTCCACTCAGTCAGTGCAATCTAGGAGAGGATAGATTGTCTAAAGTTGTGATCTATTTCCATTTACACTTGCCATAACTACAAATGCTTAGTGTTTATTCTCAACCCCGGTATATGAATAAAATGTGACCTATTGTTCTAATAGGCTTATAGGGACAAAGAGGTGATAAAGCCTTTAATTTTAAACATGACATGGTTTTGATAACTTCCCATATTGGTAAGGTCCTGGATGACAAGCTTTTGATGCACCTAATTATAATAGGTGTTATAATAGTCCTTGGTATCTTTTCATTTCTTTCTTGAATGGCTTGCAAATAAGACATATGACATATTAGATCCTTCATAAATAAGAATTCTCATACATTACATTTAAACTTAAACTCCCTAAACATCCATCAATCCATCCATTAATATCAAAATGCCATGAATATCCTATGATCAACCATTCTAATTCCTAGGATAGTCATATATTGCAATTTTGCTTCTCTATACTAAAATAGCCCAAGGAATATCTAACCTCAAATTTGTATTTTAACAATCTAATGTCTTTACGAATAACATTGAGTCTTCTTTTGGGACAACATTTTTGCCTTTAGAAGCTCCTCATTTGATGATAGTCTAAAATCAAATAATGGCTTATATCCAGAGCTTTATTAAGTTGATACCTAGGTGGATTAGTGTGTAAACATTGAAATTAGATGGTAATTCACAAGTTTATTGAATAATACAATGAATCCCTAGTATAGAATCCAAATGTACATAATAAACCGGATATCTATTTTGTAGTAGGCATATGGACGTTGCAAGTGTCTGTTGCAAAGAATTGGGTTTTCCAAAACGGATATCCGTTTCCAAAAGACAAAAGGAATATTTCTAGGCCCGACTTCCGCAACCAGAGACCCTCTGCTGTCGAAATACTCGTGATTTCTGGCTATGACAGTTAAAGGAATATTTTTATGCACTTTTGGAGACACAATTTTCTTGTTACAATCATAAGGGTGATATTTTTGTTTCCCTAATGGGGAGCAACAGTCGTCGTAAAGCAAAAAGGAGGAGGAAAGTTACATTGGAGGAAATTGAAGCAATTAGGAAAAAAGATAGGGAAAGGAAGAGGATTGGAAGGGTGGGTTTGGCGGATGCTCATCAAGGTGAATCTTCTTCTTTACCATCTAATGACATGCAATTTGAAGATGTTAATTTTGATTATAGTGAAATGTTAGATAAGAATGAAATTCACCATGATATTGCAAATGAAAATATTGAAAAATGTTATGAAACACCTATTCATAATAGCAATACCATGGACAAAGATGAAGAAGAAAAACGAAGACGTGCACTTGAAGAAAGTGGATATGAACATCATGATATTGAAATTGCACTCCATAATCCATTTGTTAATAAAATTGATGAGGTTGAAAACATGGATGAAACAAGAACAATCAATGTATCTCCAAATTTCATAAGAAGAGAGGACATTTGTCAAGAAGAGAATAACCGTGATGAAATTGGAAAACACCCAAAAACCCCAAAATGGTTACTTGAAATTGATGAGAACATAATGGAAAAACTTGAAGGCAAGAGGTCATCACGAACGGTTCGGTTGTAGGCTACAAAACTCTTCAATGAATACTTTGAGAAGAAAACATTACCGAACAATGCCAACTTTTTGTGCAATTATTAAAGATGTACAAAATGAGACCTTTACTAAAGAAATTAAAGATTCGGTTAAACAAAGTGTCAGATCGGAATAAAATTATTGTAAGAAGCCTTTTCAATGCACTCAATTCTATTGGAAACACTAGCAAGGAGAAAGATAAAAGAGCTGCCCGTAGAGTAATAACAACCTCAATAGTAAGCAAACAATTAAGAAATGCTCGATTAATGAGGCAAACTTGTGTTGACTTAAGATTGAATCGTAAAACATTGTCAAAAGCACTAGCATTAAGATCAAGGCTAGATAGTCCTGTTGCCAATGATACTTGGGCTTTCAGTGGTAGGCTTCCACGAGTTGACAAGAAGCTAATTGATAGCACAAAGGAAGAAATTGAATGATTTTGGCACACTAACTCTAGGGTATCACCGAATGCAAAAGATGTTGTAAAGTTAAGAATTGGTGATAAAGATCGCACACCACATCCTAAACATTACTTGGAATGTAGCCAAACAATATTGTGAAACTCACCCAGGTATGACAATCTCACAAAGAGCATTTGAATCTCTTAAGCCATTTTATTGTGTTCCTCTTAAAGTTCGTAATACATGTTGTTGCAAATACCATGTAGAATTTTCTATGTACCATGAATTATTATGCAATATTCCTTCTACTTTGCACACTAACGAAATGTTATAGGAGTGTGGTGCAATTCAACTACCAAAGTCATCTAGGGACTTATTGGATTTATTTCTATGTATTAGAGATGATGGTTGCATGTTCTACAAGAATGATTGTTTAAATGAAAAGTGTTTACAATTTGGTGGGTTATCAAAGTTTGTATCATGTTTTCATGAGGGCAACGAGCATGATTTTGGAAAGAGAATGGTTGAGAAAAAGAGATATGAGATAGTGAAATACAATTTGAAAAGTGGAGGTGAAGGTTCTAGATGTGAGTTGATTGTAAGAGAGGTAAGTATTGCTGATTTTATTGATGATTTTAAGAAAAATCTTTTCTACAAGTATGTCAGACATAGCCACAGGTCTCGATGGTTAGATCAACAGTTTAGGATGTGTAAAGACTCTTTCCCGATTGGAACTATTGTCTCTGTAGTTGATTTTGCAGAAAACTATACATTGCAACCCCAAAATGAAGTTCAATCCCAGTACTACAATTCTATTCAGATTGCTATTTTTGTTCACATCACATACAGACATGCCCCCGAGAGTACAAAAGAGAACAGGAAGATTGTCAGAGAATACCATTTTTACATGAGTGATGATCGATCTCATTCAGCAGAATTTGTGCAATATTATTTTCAACAATTTTATGGGTTCTTGCAAGAAAAAGATATTAGAATAGATCAACATCTCATTTGGTCAGATAATTGCACTGGTTAATTCAAGAATGCTTGTAATTTTTATTGGTTGAGCAAATGCATGTAGAGAAGGGTATACCTCATATTTGGAATTTTTTTGAAGCCAGGCACGGAAAAGGTGAACATGATGGAGCAGGTGCATGTGTGAAGAGAGCTCTTTTTAAAGAACAACTAAAGATTAGAGGTGGTGCTACATTCAGTGATGCAGATTCCATTGTTAAGTGGTGTAACTATGCATTGTCACGAGGAGTGGCTCTTGATTCTGAAGTGCACAGGTTCTTTTGGTTGGTTGATGATGGGATAGCAATAGAGAAATTAGAATGTCAGAGAATCAGTGAATCATCAAAGATGCATTCATTTCAAAGCTCAAATGCAAGTACATGGACTATTTGGACACGAGAATTAGCTTGTTTTTGTCAGAGTTGTATTAAATGTAATTGGAACAATTGTGAGTCAAGTGAGTGGGTAGATGCATGGATTCCACAATATTTAGTCCCTTTATATGAAGGTCAATCATCTTCCATCAATGACATGGAGAGCTCATTTGACTATGAACATCTTTTAGACCTTGTACAGCCATGTCATGTTTATGCAGTTGTTGCACCGCATGGAAATGAAGAGAGGTCAGACTATTGGTTGGCACGATGTGTACAGGGAAAACAAAAGCTAACACAACCTATGACAGATGATGATGGGTTCACATATCCTACAGGATCAGTTGTTATTGCTGGGACTTGGTTACGAACATATATGATTAAAAAGAATGGCATCCTGGCCTTTGAAGACTTTGAGAAACATAAAACCATATTGATGTATTCTCACCTAGTTGTAGCAACAAATGTCAAGTTACTAAAGCATCGTGGAAGACCAAAATCAAAAGAACTATGGACAATTAGTAATGCTGATCATGAAGCAATATTGGAGACTTTGAAGGTAAGAGATGACCCGTCAGGTACACTTGACTAGCATTTAAACTTCTAGATGGACAGGTATGACATTTTTTATCTTAACTTGTTCTTATTTTTTCTATTTTTTAGAATTGTTTTATTAAAAATCTTGTTACTTTAATAACTATAATGCATGCTTTTGACTATACAGGACAGCGAATAAAGTTATTTTAGATGGCATCGTAGATTATTTTGCATGGCATCGTAAATTATTTTGTATGGCATCGTAGGTTATTTTGACTATACTCGAGGTATGATTTTTAGTTCTCATTTGTATTTCTTAATACTGCACATTTGTACCTTTTTCTACATAAGGCATTCCATGAGGTGACATGTATTTGATGTCTTTTGCCAAATAGTTCATGTGCCTTGTCTATGCTTTCACATATTACATACATGTGTCACATGGCAATTGCAACTACAACATCTGACAAAATTCTCATTTCTTTGAGATATTCCACCAAACAGTTCATGTGCCTTGCCTATGCTTCCTTACTTTGCATTCTTATAAAAGTCCTATAACAGTCATAATTAATCTAGCCTTGATCTTGCCATCATTGTATTCCATGAGATGACAGTCCTATAATAGTCCTATACATGTCTACTAGGATAGTTTTAACTACAACAGTCCTACAACAGTCCTAAAATAGTACTAGAACAGTCCTATAATAAGCGCAACATTTAATGTACATATTTATGATATTCATGTTTACTTTTAAATCTACTTGTTCATGCTTCTCACAGGACGTCACCTCCCCTACCCATCCAGCTCTATAGAAGAAGAGAGACAACAAATGATCAAAAGGGATCACCAATTGGTGGTAAGTGATTGATTACTTATGTCATGTTATATATTTTGAATATTAAATTCTATATTAATGTGCACGTTGTTTGATTGTATTAATAGGTGGAAATTCAAAAATCTCTATCGAGGAGGTCTAGTCAATGAGCGATGGAAGATGAGTCATTGACTGGTTCACCATCTTCATGGCCTATCAAGAGCCATAGATTATTTGATAGCAATCCATAGGAGATTTGATTTTGGGACATTTTGTTACATATGTGTATTTGGCTTTGTAAACATACTTTTGTATGTTATCGATGTATATCATTGTATATACCCATATGGTTTTATTTGTACATGCCTATATGGCTTGATATATACACTATACATTATTTTCATGACATTATGTGCATATATGTATATATAAGATCCTAATTTGGCACAAGTAGGGAGAATGCTTGCACAGGTTATGGAATTTAGTTTTAAACGTTCCAATTGTATTTGCTTCAAAGTTTCTAAAGCCTTTTCAAAAAATCCATTTTGTGCATATCTTGCAATCATTGCATTCCATGAGATAGCATCTCTTTGAGGTGTCATGCCAAACTATTCACATGCCTTGTCTATGCTTCCACACTTTGGATTTACATCCGCCAATTGCATTTTCTTAACATTTCCTTTCAATCTTTATCAAAAATTCTGTTTTGTGCAAATATTGCAATCATTGCATTCCTTCATTTACAACACATGATTAAATAAGAAGATGCATATTTACAACACTTAAGACCTTCATGAAATGATACATTGGTTTCTTGATATTCAATCATGCATTGGAGATCTTCAAAGTGTTAAATATGTTTGAAGTGATGAAGAAACTTGTTATTTTGATGTATTTCAACTCCAAACTTCCGCCTAGAAATGAAGGCGCTAATCCTTTATCAAACTAATCTAAAAGTGCGCCTTGGTACTTAGGGCACTAGATTATGATTGATCAACCTAAAATGTGCGCCTAAGGCTAGATAGTGAATAGGAAAGATAAAATGCATCATCAAAGGAGTTTATAGTTATTGAAGGCATCAAATGATGACTTGGGCGCACATCTACCTCTCTACACCATATGTGACTAGTGCCAATTATTGAATAAACAATCTAGAATGAGTGCCTTACTATTTGAGGTGCTAGTTCATGTTTCTAGAACACCAAAAGTGCGCCTTGATGTTGAGGCGCTAGCTCTTGCTCAAGCAACCTTGAAAGTGCGCTTTCACAAGGAGGTTAAAATGTATTATCAAAGGATTAAGTTGAATCAAGGAATCATCATTGAAGACAAGTAAAACATGACTGTGAATGAGGCACACTTTTCATCATCTTAACCTCACAATTGCGCCTTCCATTGGAAGCTCATATTGTGCCTAAAGGAATAGTACTGAGATATCATCCATGTCAATGATTGAGAATGTGTCAACTGGAACAATATTTTTTGTTCTACTCATCGTGGGGTCAAACGGACTGCACCAACGCGTCGGGGTGGGCAGGTAAATGCTAGTGGAGGTCTTGTTTCATGCGCCAAGCGTCCCAGTCATTCCAGGCAAGAGGCTACTGGCAAAGTCCCTTAAGATCCCTGAGACCAAAAAACTGCCAAACTTTGACGAGGCAGTTCTTAGAATTTGTGAAAGTTGGGAATGTTTTGTTTGGACCTACAGGTGCACGTGACATCCTTCCACAATAACCTCTCTCATTTTTGGTCAACTCCATTCTGTTTGACCGTGTTGAAATCAAACGCATTGGCGCAAAATGCTTCAATTTGATGTAGTGGAAAGGTGCTAGGTGCAACATTTTTCATTCCATAGCTTGTGGGGTCAAACGGACTGCTCCAACGCGTCGGGGTGGGCGGGTAAATGCTAGTGGAGGTCTCATTTCATGCGCCAAGCGTCCCAGTCATTCTGGGCAAGAGGCTACCGGCAAAGTCCTTTAAGATCCCTAAGACCAAAAAACTGCCAAACTTTGATCCGGCAGTTCTCAGAATTCGTAAAAGTTGGGAATGTTCTGTTTGGACCTACAGGTGTACGTGACATCCTTCCACAATAACCTCTCTCATTTTTGGTCAGCTCCATTCCGTTTGATCGTGTTCAAATCAAATGCATTGGCGCAAAATGCTTCAATTTGATGCAGTGGAAAGGTGCTAGGTGCGACATTTTTCATTCCATAGCTCGTGCGGTTGAACGGACTATGCCAACACGTCGGGGTGGGTGGGTAAATGCTAGTGGAGGTCTCGTTTCGTGCGCCAAGCGTCCCAGTCATTCCGGGCAAGAGGCTACCGGCAAAGTCCCTTAAGATCCTTGAGACCAAAAAATTGCCAAACTTTGACCGGGCAGTTCTCGGAATTCGTGACAGTTGGGAATGCTCTGTTTGGACCTACAGGTGCACGTGGCATCCTTCCACAATAACCTCTCTCATTTTTGGTCAACTCCATTCCATTTGACCGTGTTGAAATCAATCGCATTGGCGCAAAATGCTTCAATTTGATGTAGTGAAAAGGTGCTAGGTGCAACATTTTTCATTCCATAGCTCGTGGGGTCAAACGGACTCTGCCAACGCGTCGGGGTGGGCAGGTAAATGCTAGGGGAGGTCTCGTTTCATGCGCCAAGCGTCCCAGTCATTCCGGGCAAGAGGCTACCGGCAAAGTCCCTTAAGATCCCTGGGACCAAAAAATTGCCAAACTTTGACTGAGCAGTTCTTAGAATTCGTGAAAGTTGGGAATGTTCTGTTTGGACCTACAGGTGCATGTGGCATCTTTCCACAATAACCTCTCTCGTTTTTGGTCAACTCCATTCCGTTTGACCGTGTTGAAATCAAACGCATTGGCGCAAAATGCTTCAATTTGATGCAGTGGAAAGGTGCTAGGTGCGACATTTATCATTCCATAGCTTGTGGGGCTAAACGGTTTGCTCCAACACGTCGGGGTGGGTAAGTAAATGCTAGGGGAGGTCTTGTTTTGTGTGCAAAGCATCCCAGTCGTTTCGAGCTGTAAGCTACCGACAAAGTCAAAAGTTGCTAGGATTGAAATTTTGCATTCCACAGGTCTTGGGGCCGAACGGTTTTCTCCAACACGTCGGGGTGGGCGAGTAAATGCTAGGGGAGGTCTTGTTTTGTATGCAAAGTATCCTAGTCGTTCCGAGCTGTAAGCTACCGTCAAAGTCAAAAGTTGCTAGGATTGAAATTTTGCATTCCATAGGTCTTGGGGCCGAACGGTTTGTGCCAACACGTCAGGGTGGGCGGGTAAATGCTAGTGGAGGTCTTGTTTCGTGCACCAAGCGTCCCAGTTGTTCCGAGCTGTAAGCTACTGGCAAAGTCAAAAGTTGCTAGGATTGAAATTTTGCATTCCACAGGTCCTGGGGCTGAACGGTTTGCGCCAACACGTCGGGGAGGGCGGGTAAATGCTAGTGGAGGTCTTGTTTCGTGCACCAAGCGTCCCAGTCGTTCCGAGCTGTAAGCTACCGGCAAAGTCAAAAGTTGGTAGGATTGAAATTTTGCATTCCACAGGTCCTGGGGCCGAACGGTTTGCGCCAACGCATCGGAGTGGGTGGGTAAATGCTAGTGGAGGTCTTGTTTCGTGCGCCAAGCGTCCCAGTCGTTCCGAGCTGTAAGCTACCGGCAAAGTCAAAAGTTGCTAGGATTGAAATTTTGCATTCCACATGTCCTGGGGCCGAACGGTTTGCGCCAACACGTCGGGGTGGGCGAGTAAATGCTAGGGGAGGTCTTGTTTTGTGTGCAAAGCATCCCAGTCCTTCCGAGCTGTAAGCTATCGGCAAAGTGACTTTGCCGGTAGCTTACAGCTCGGAAGGACTGGGATGCTTTGCACACAAAACAAGACCTCCCCTAGCATTTACTCGCCCACCCCGACGTGTTGGCGCAAACCGTTCGGCCCCAGGACATGTGGAATGCAAAATTTCAATCCTAGCAACTTTTGACTTTGCCGGTAGCTTACAGCTCGGAACGACTGGGACGCTTGGCGCACGAAACAAGACCTCCACTAGCATTTACCCGCCCACCCTGACGCGTTGGCACAGTCTGTTTGACCGCACGAGCTATGGAATGAAAAATGTCGCACCTAGCACCTTTCCACTGCATCAATTGAAGCATTTTGCGCCAATGCGTTTGATTTCAACACGGTCAAATAGAATGGAGTTGACCAAAAATGAGAGAGGTTATTGTGGAAGGATGTCACGTGCACCTGTAGGTCAAAACAGAACATTCCCAACTTTCACAAATTTTGAGAACTGCCCCGTCAAAGTTTGGCAGTTTTTTGGTCTCAGGGATCTTAAAGGACTTTGCCGGTAGCCTCTTGCCTGGAATGACTGGGATGCTTGGCGCACGAAACGAGACCTCCACTAGCATTTCCTACCCACCCCGACGCATTGGTGTAGTCCGTTCGACCGCAGGAGCTATGGAATGAAAAATGTCGCACCTAGCACCTTTCCACTGCATCAAATTGAAGCATTTTGCGCCAATGCGTTTGATTTCAACATGGTCAAATGGAATAGAGCTGACCAAAAACGAGAGAGGTTATTGTGGAAGGATGTCACGTGCACCTGTAGGTCCAAACAGAACATTCCCAACTTTCACGAATTCTGAGAACTGCCCGGTCAAAGTTTGGCAGGTTTTTGGTCTCAGGGATCTTAAAGGACTTTGCCAGTAGCCTCTTGCCCGGAATGACTGGGACGCTTGGCACATGAAACAAGACCTCCACTAGCATTTACCTGCCCACCCCGATGCGTTGGCGCAGTTCGTTCGACCCCACAAACTATGGAACGAAAAATGTCGCACCTAGCACCTTTCCACTACATCAAATTGAAGCATTTTGCGCTAATGCGTTTGATTTCAACACGGTCAAACGGAATGGAGTTGACCAAAAACGAGAGAGGTTATTGTGGAAGGATGTCACGTGCACCTGTAGGTCCAAACAGAACATTCCCAACTTTCACGAATTCTAAGAACTGCCCCGTCAAAGTTTGGCAGTTTTTTGGTCTCAGGGATCTTAAAGGACTTTGCCGGTAGCCTCTTGCCCGGAATGACTGGGATGCTTGGCGCATGAAACGAGACCTCCACTAGCATTTACCCACCCACCCCGACGCGTTGGCGCAGTCCGTTCGACCGCACGAGCTATGGAATGAAAAATGTCACACCTAGCACCTTTCCACTACATCAAATTGAAGCATTTTGCGCCAATGCGTTTGATTTCAACACGGTCAAACGGAATGGAGCTGACCAAAAATGAGAGAGGTTATTGTGGAAGGATGTCACGTGCACCTGTAGGTCCAAACAGAACATTCCCAACTTTCACGAATTCTGAGAACTACCCCGTCAAAGTTTGGAAATTTTTTAGTCTCAGGGATCTTAAGGGACTTTGACGGTAGCCTCTTGCCCGGAATGACTGGGATGCTTGGGGCACGAAACGAGACCTCCACTAGCATTTACCCGCCCGCCCCGATGCATTGGCGTAGTCCATTCGACCGCACGAGCTATGGAATGAAAAATGTCACACCTAGCACCTTTCCACTGCATCAAATTGAAGCATTTTGCACCAATGCGTTTGATTTCAACACGGTCAAACAGAATGGAGCTGACCAAAAATGAGAGAGGTTATTGTGGAAGGATGTCACGTGCACCTGTAGGTCCAAACAGAACATTCCCAACTTTCACGAATTCTGAGAACTGCCCCGTCAAAGTTTGGCAGTTTTTTGGTCTTAGGGATCTTAAGGGACTTTGCCGGTAGCCTCTTGCCCGGAATGACTGGGACGCTTGGCGCATGAAACGAGACCTCCCCTAGCATTTACCCCCCCACCCTGACGCGTTGGTGCAGTCCGTTCAAACCCACGAGCTATGGAATGAAAAATGTCGCACCTAGCACCTTTCCACTGCATCAAATTGAAGCATTTTGCGCCAATGCGTTTGATTTCAACACGGTCAAATGGAATGGAGTTGACCAAAAATGAGAGAGGTTATTCTGGAAGGATGCCACGTGCACCTATAGGTCCAAATAGAGCATAAATTACTATCACGAATTTTGAGAACTGCCTGGTCAAAGTTTGGCAGTTTTTTGGTCTCAGGGATCTACAAAATATTTTTCATCGCGGGCTCCATGCTCTAATTTTTAAAAAAATTTCCCGCTTGAGCCTTTTCTTTAAAAGGTGATAAAGTTTTTTTAAAAATAAAAACCACCGAACTTGACCGTTTGCCTTGATTTAGACTTTGCCACCCGATGAAGAAAGATGGGGCCAGTGGTCACAATGTATAATAACCCTTTGGCCAGTCAACATAAGTGAAATGACCTTAAATCTTAGAAATTGAACAACCTTTCTTTAACCAAAACTTGAAGAGTGAGTAACTAGTGACAATCAAGGTAGGAGAACAGAGATCTGACAATAGCTCAAAACATCCTCAAATGTGAAACAATATAGTGTGTGGCATGTATAGTCTTATGCACCTTTAAAGGAGAAAATTGTATGCATAAGGATATGTTTACTAAGCAAGTTCTATGAAGATGGATAAGGGAATGATAGAAGACAGCACTGAGAGATGACAAACTACAAGAAAAACACCAAGGTGATCAATACTCTCAAATACATGAATCTTGTATATGAATACACATGAAATGCATGAAAGCCCATGACCAATTTCACTGCCTCTTGTAAATCATATCATCTGTTTCACTAAGATCAAATATGATTATGCCACAACATGATGTCAAATGAACTCCATCACCTGTATCAACAATACCACTGATAAACAACTCATCACATGAGAGATATACACTAAACAAGCCAACTCAACTGACAACACTTATTCTGTCCATATGATCAACTGACAATTCCTAATGTATGAAGGCACCAATTCAAACTCAAAACCATATTGATATCAAATATTCATCCTAAAGATATCCTGAAACACTCTGCATCCCTGAAACATTCTCGAAACTCTCTTGAGAACATATTATCAATATGAACACACTAAAGTAACTCCAAACCATCAATACCTTTTTGACTCAATGACAAGCTGACTCCATCAGGTTTATGCATATTTATACATGATTTGAGGGAAACCAATAGTCTCCAACTGACTCTTGAGTACTTGACTATTCATCTTCCATACTTTTGCATTTTTTTTACATTTTTCATATGACAACTTTGACATATTTACAAAATTTGACAAGATGAAGACTAAATACATGATGAAATGGTTTATCATGACCTTATTTGATTAGGGCATATATAAGGAATTTTTTCATATTGATTCTATTGATCTAAAACCATTCTCTTGATCTAAAACCATTCTCAATGCTAAACATATCATCAATGGACTAAAGATCTATCATCATAATGTATGGCATCATGGGAAGTATCATGACTTGCACATAAGGAATTTAAATTATATTGTATATCAAGGTGTATATACATTAAAATCTAGTCCATAATGGTAGACATATACAAAAATTTGGCAAATATGCCAACTCAAAATATTTTTTACAAAATGTGGCATATGCCATGTCTCAAAATCTATATATAATCTACATGCCAAATAGCTACATCAAATACTACAAGTCCACTTGACCCTCAATCTATGATGGATCCACAATCTGTGATGTATCCACAATCTGTGATGGATCCTGAAAAAGTGTCCTCTTTGTACCAAAATGTCTAGTAATTGATGGAGGTGAAGTTTCCTGCATTAACAAGTCAAAACACAAGTTAAAGTTAGTAAATAGATTCTTATCTACTACAATTAAGAACTTTCATTTATTTAGAAAAACAATCAATTATTTAGAAAAATTCAATTCAATTACCTCAACTCTATGTTGTTGTTCGGACAA
Source organism: Cunninghamia lanceolata (assembly GCA_027924645.1). Taxonomy (NCBI): domain Eukaryota; kingdom Viridiplantae; phylum Streptophyta; class Pinopsida; order Cupressales; family Cupressaceae; genus Cunninghamia; species Cunninghamia lanceolata. Next base: position 20,926,188 of record BSBN01000547.1, on the reverse strand, counting down.
TCGTTCTGCAAATGATTTTCTCTTAAGACGATCAGGTGTCCTAATGAAGCATGATGGCAAAGGTGGCACATCACTCACATTCTCAATAGACTACATAAAAGCAAAGTAACATTGAAATAAATTAATATATAATTATTAAACAAAATAGGAAATGCATACATTTAAAATAGGAAATGCACTACACAAAAACTTATCTACTAGAAAACAAGCACATACCACCATCGAGGCCTCCTGCATCAATTAAAAAGGACAAGAATGTAAGATTCTAAATGACTATAATCAAATATTTAAGTTTTCTAAATTATCAATTAAAGTACAATTCAATCAAATTACCTCCACCCTTTGTTGGCGTTGAGAAAGCCGTTCTGCAAATGATAGTCCCTTGGGTCGATAAGAAGTTCGAGAAAAGACTATTGGCAAAGATGCCACATCATTCACATTTTCGATTGGCTATAAAATAAAATTAACATCAAGATATAAATTAATATATAATTACTCACAAAGAAATAAATGCATAAAAAAAAGTTAATGTGTACAACAATTTATACTGGCAAGTCCAAGCCAAATTGGATGGCAGACAAAGTTGCATGATGAACTTTTGTCAACTCCTCCTCTGTCATCAACTGTTATCCCACTTAGATACATTAGTAATAATAAAGTTGTTTATATATTCAAATGGAATAGACCATAAAATTTAACTTTAAATTTTACTTGCACAAAAGATTGCTCATGCATTTCTCCTTCTCTAATGTTTACTGATCCAGTAGCTTCTACTCTTGTCCCTGACCCCTCAGCTTGAGTTCTGGACCCCATTGCCTCATCTCGTGAATGGAGATCATACTCTGATGTGTTCAACGGTGGCTCACTACTCTCCATAATAGGACCCAAGCATAAATGATTGCAAGAAATGCAATGATGGGGCACACATATATGTCTGGACGATGATGGTCTAGTGGTACCAGGTGATCCAATATCATCACCTTCATCATGTGCTTGTGCAAACTGAGATGTCTGTATGATCAAATGCTCGGTCAAAGAGTGTATGGCACTAAGGCCCTATTGTGTTGCACTTGCAACAACGTCTGGGTGCTGCATTGGGGGTGGAGAAGGGATAGCAGGAGGGGGAATATAGGGACCTTGTACTTGTCTAATTGCCCCAGGTCTATCTTGAGGCATTCCTCTGCCCACTCCTTGAAACTCTCTAAAATCAAAATAATTAACATGTTGACCCATGACGAACTCTGCATAGAGTTTATGGAGGAAATACAAAGGCACATCTAAATTGTTGTTGGGTGGTTTATCAAAAACCATCCACCAATGATCCCAAAAGTTTTGACTAATGCCCTCATGAATACACCATTTGATTGAAAATTTGGGCTTACGGACATCAACATGCAATCTAGTTTTAGGATTGACAAAGTGTTGGGCCAACATAGTTTTTGTAATCTCTAAATCTTTGACTTCCTCATATGACAAACCGTCAGCATATTCGGCCTTCTTGGCTTCTCGCCATTGCCGAAATGATTCGTGTTGGGTGGACAAGGTTTGAATATGATTAATGATTCCCTCTAAATTTGATGTCATTATAGACAATCGAGGGTGGCGGCGATACATTTCTATGATCCTGCTTATATGATCAATATTTCTTTGAATATTCTCTTCTACTGTTGGAGGGGGAGGGTTTGGTGGTGGAGGGTTTGGGTTTTCATTTTGTGCATCCATTTTACCTAATTAAATTATAAAACATACCCACTTAGCATAAAAACCAAAAAAATTGCTTGAAAATACAAAACAAACCAAAAAAATGCATGAAATCTTACCTCTTTGGATCAGATATCCGTTCCTCAGTGCTGATATCCATTTTTTTGAAGATGAGACTGCGTTTTTGCAAGCCGCGGGTTTGCAAAAATGTAGTCTTTTTTGCTTTTTATGATCTCCAAAACGGATATCCGTTTTCCTTTTCCTTATAGTATTTCATTTTTTTTATTTTAATATTTTAGCATTGCATACATTTTAAGTATTTAGGCATTTTAGCTATAAAATACTATCAAAATTTATATAGGATTATGATGATATATATATTTGATTTTTATATGATTTACTTATACTAAGGTATCTCATAGTATTTTAAAGGCACTTTTGAATAGATACAAGAGACAGGTATATGCGGGTTAGGGGTTAGGGATTAGGGCCATTATTTAGGGTTTACGGATTTAGAGAGAGAGAGACTACTTTTGACATGCAACCGTAAATCCTAAATAATACCCCTAAACCCTAAACCCAAGTAACCCTAAATAATTCTTCCAAATACTAAACCCTAACCCCTAAACCATAAACCCTAAATAATTCCCCTAAGCCCTAAACCCTAAACCTGAGAAAGGGAGTCCTAGTTTTCTTGTTTCCATTTGCTTCATCGATAAGGGAGAGGGAAAGATAGAGGGGAGAGATAGGATATATAGGAATGATAGGGGAATGACTGGGATGCATGATTAAACCTAACCCCTAACCCCTAACCCCTATTTCCTAACTCCTAAACCCTAAACTTGAGAAACCATAAACCCCTAAATCCTAAACACTAAACCCAAGAAACCCTAAACCTCTATCGAGCTCTATCTCCCTATCTCACTATCTCCCCATCACTATCATTCCTCTACCTCTTAATCTCTCTCCCTATGCTTTAGCCATGTCCCTCACTCTATATCTCCCTATCTCTCCCCTATCTCGCTATCACCTTTGTCCCTCTACCTCTCAATCTCTCTCGCTCACTCTCTATCTCCTTATCTCTCCCCTTTGTCACCTCTATCTCTCCCTATCTGTCTCCTCTCTCTTTCTATCTAGCTATCTCTAAAACTAAGAAACCCTAAACCTAGGTACACCCTAAATCCAATCAACTCTAAACCTATATCTCCCTATCTCTCCCCTATCTCCCTATCTCTATCATCCCTCTACCTCTCTTGATCTCTCTCCCTATGTCCCTGGTCATGTGCCTCACTCTCTATCTCCTTATCTCTCTCCTCCATCTCCTCTCTCTATCTCCCTATAATTCCTCTCTCTATAAACCCTAAACCTCTAAACCTAGCCCCTAACCCCTAAACAATTTAAATCCTAAACCCTAAATAATGCCCCTAAACCCTAACCCCTGACCCCTAAACCTGAGAAACCCTAAACCCCTAAACCTTAAACCCCAAACCCCTAAACCCTAAACCCAAGTGACCCTAAACCACTATCTGCCTATCTCTCCCCTATCTCCCTACCACCTGTGTCCCTCTACCTCTCAATCTCTCTCCCTATGTCTCTAGCAATGTCCCTCACTCTCTATCTCCCTATCCCTCCCCTCAGACTCCTCTATATCTCCCTATCATTCCTCTCTCTCTATAAACCCTAAATCCAAAACCCTAAACCTCTAAACCTAACCCCTAACCCCTAAACAATAAATCCTAAACCCTAAATTATAATGCCCCTAAACCCTAACCCCTAACCCCTAAACTTGAGAAACCCTAAACCCCTAAACCCTAAACCCAAGTAACCATAAACCACTATCTCCCTATCTCTCCCCTATCTCCCTATCACCTTTGTCCCTCTACCTCTCAATCTCTCTCGCTCACTCTCTATCTCCTTATCTCTCCCCTTTGTCACCTCTATCTCTCCCTATCTGTCTCCTCTCTCTTTCTATCTAGCTATCTCCAAAACTGAGAAACCCTAAACCCAGGTACACCCTAAATCTAATCAACTCTAAACCTATATCTCCCTATCTCTCCCCTATCTCCCTATCTCTATCATCCCTCTACCTCTCTTGATCTCTCTCCCTATGTCCCTAGCCATGTGCCTCACTCTCTATCTCCTTATCTCTCTCCTCGGTCTCCTCTCTCTATCTCCCTATCATTCCTCTCACTCTATAAACCCTAAATCCAAAACACTAAACATCTAAACCTAACCCCTAAACAATTTAAATCCTAAACCCTAAATAATGCCCCTAAACCCTAACCCCTAACCCCTAAACCTAAGAAACCCTAATCCCCTAAACCGTAAACCCCAAACCCCTAAACCCTAAACCCAAGTAACCATAAACCACTATCTCCCTATCTCTCCCCTATCTCCCTATCACCTTTTTCCCTCTACCTCTCAATCTCTCTCTCTATGTCTCTTGCCATGTCCCTCACTCTTTATCTCCCTATCTCTCCCCTCGGACTCCTCTATATCTCCCTATTGGTCTGATGCAGAGCACACAGTGGAAGCTCTCAAAACACAGTGAAATACCCATCAAAACCCATAGTTCAAATAGATTAAAGCTTAATCAGCTTTAAGAAACCTTCTCAAAGTCCCAAATAACATCAAATCATTTACATTCTTCCTATCGGCAAGATAAACACTATCGACCAACTCAAAAATTCTTATACCGATGCTCCGATCACTCCACTTTTGACGAGCCTTTGAACCTTTCGTTGTGACATATATCCATCAGCCCAACTTTAAACTAGTCTTCCGATCTCCCATACCACCCATTTCTCACTCCACAACCTGTATCAACACATGATTAAACCTAACCCCTAACCCCTAACCCTTATTTCCTAACCCCTAAACCCTAAACTTGAGAAATCATAAACCCCTAAATCCTAAACACTAAACCCAAGAAACCCTAAACCTCTATCTCTCTATCTCCCTATCTCACTATCTCCCCATCACTATCATTCCTCTACCAGGTCTCAATCTCTCTCCCTATGCTTTGGCCATGTCCCTCACTCTATATCTCCCTAATTGTCTTCTCTCTCTAAACACTAAACCCTAAACCTCTAAACCTTAACCCCTAAACCCTAAATAATGCCCCTAAACCCTAAATAATGCCCCTAAACCTTAACCCTGAACCCCTAAACCCTAAACCCTAAACGCGAGCAACCCTAAACCCTATCTCCTATCTCTCCCTTATCTCCCTATCTCTATCATCGAGCTCTACCTCTCAATCCTTCTCCCTATTTCTCTAGACATCTCACTCACTCTCTATCTCCTTATCTCTCCCCTTTGTCACCTCCATCTCCCCCTATCTGTCTCCTCTCTCTTTCTATCTAGCTATCTACAAAACTAAGAAACCCTAAACCCAAGTACACCCTAAATCCAATCAACTCTAAACCTATATCTCCCTATCTCTCCCCTATCTCCCTATCTCTATCATCCCTCTACCTCTCTTGATCTCTCTCCCTATGTCCCTGGCCATGTGCCTCACTCTCTATCTCCTTATCTCTCTCCTCGATCTCCTCTCTCTATCTCCCTATCATTCCTTTCTCTATATAAACCCTAAATCCAAAGCCCTAAACCTCTAAACATAACCCCTAACCCCTAAACAATTTAAATCCTAAACCCTAAATAATGCCCCTAAACGCTAACCCCTAACCCCTAAACCTGAGAAACCCTAAACCCAAGTAACCCTAAACCACTATCTCCCTATCTCTCCCCTATTTCCCTACCACCTTTGTCCCTCTACCTCTCAATCTCTCTCCCTATGTCTTTGGCCATGTCCCTCACTCTTTTTCTCCCTATCTCTCCCCTCAGACTCCTCTATATCTCCCTATCATTCCTCTCTCTCTATAAATCCTAAATCCAAAACCCTAAACCTCTAAACCTAACCCCTAACCCCTAAACAATAAATCCTAAACCCTAAATTATAATGCCCCTAAACCCTAACCCCTAAACCTGAGAAACCCTAAACCCCAAACCCCTAAACCCTAAACCCAAGTAACCATAAACCACTATCTCCCTATCTCTCCCCTATCTCCCTATCACCTTTGTCCCTCTACCTCTCAATCTCTCTCACTGTCTCTTGCCATGTCCCTCACTCTTTATCTCCCTATCTCTCCCCTCGGACTCCTCTATATCTCCCTATTGGTCCTTTATTTCTCTCTAAACCCTAAACCCTAGACCTCTAAACCTTAACCCCTAACCCCAAGACCCTAAACCCTAAACCCTAAATAATTCCCCTAAACCCAAGCAACCCTAAACCTCTATCTCCCTATCTCTAATATCCCTCTACCTCTCAATCTCTCTCTCTCTCTATGTCTTTGGACATGCCTCTCACTCTCTATCTCCCTATCTCTCCCCTCTGTCTCCTCTATCTCTCCCAAACTCTTTTAGTCCCCTCTCTCTATCTCTCTTTAAACTATAAACCCTAAACCCCTAAACGCGAGCAACCCTAAACCTCTAAACCCTAAATAATTCCCCTAACCAACCTCTAAACCACTTCTCTATATAGGTGCAACTAATACCACTTTTTCATTGTTCAACTTGATGTTCATCTTGTTGGTTCTATGTCATAGAATGTTCCACATCGAGCTCTTTATCTCAGTCATCCGGTTGTTCTTTATCTTGCTCTTTATTCTCATCAACTGGATGTTCCTCTGTTTCCTGATCTTTTCCAAGATCCAAATACACTTCCTGTTGTTCTTCTTGATGCTGGTCATAAGGATGTGTCACTTCACCTTGTTGCTTTTTAAAATAACCAAGAAGAGGCAACAAGAGGCAACAAATTGTTACTTTTCTTAGGCAAATTTAAGTTTTCTAATTACTACTGAAAACTTTTTAAAATAATGTAAAGAACAGGCGAAGCTTCAAGGAATCTTTTTATGGCACCTGTGCTAGCTTTTGTCCTCAAGGATCCAACATTTTGGTATCCTCCTTTGTAGAAATTAGAACATCCTCTTGATGACAATGGGAAGAATAAGGATGCCTTGAGAACTTGGAGTTTTTATGGAGAGTGTAAGAACCTTCAAATCCTTAAAATTGAAATGGAAAAGGCTCACAAAGTTAGGACTGTAAAAGTATAATAATTATTGTGGGGGTTGTAATGAAAATATGGCATAACTCTTTTGAGTTGACTCACTATCCATGATGTGTTGGGATCAATGGAAAATGGAATAAGAGATATTAACAAGAATTTGACATAAATGGAAGAAATGGATAGTCTCCCCTAAAAATGATGGCGAGAGATGTATTAATAGTAGAAGAAGCAACATGAATGGTGGGGTTGGTTGGGAGTGGACTAAAGAATTGATTGAGAGATTATAGAAGACTAATTGGGAGTGAACTAAATAATTGATTGAGAGATTATAGAAGACTTATTAAGAGTGGACTAAAGAATTGATTGAGAGTCAAGAGGATAGGAGAATTAGTTAGGGGAAGTAATGGTTCAATCAAGGGTGGAGAGAACTCTCAATCACAAGAATAAATGATGCCAAAATGGATGGAACTAAAAGAAATCATGCATTCCAAAAGATGACAAGGTTGCCCCTTTCATATGATACAGTCTTTCTAAAATTTAGATTGTATTTTATAGCTAAAATGCCTAAATAGTAAAATGCTAAAAATTCTAAAATAATAAAATAAAAAACAATGAAAACAATAGAGAAAAGAAAACGGATATCCATTTTGAGAACAGATATCCGTTTTGAGAACGGATATCCGTTCTCAAAGCGGATATCCATTCTCAAAATGGATATCCGTTCTCAAAACGGATATCCGTTTTGGTTTGGCACCAAACCAAAAACAAACCAAAACAGATATCCGTTTCAAAGTCAAACTTTGCCAAGTCGCGAATTTGGCTAAGAAAAAATGCGATTTTTTTCCTATTGCCACTGTTTGGCCCGCGATGATCCTGCACATACCATAGCCAACTTGAAGCATTAGAGTAAAAGAGCATTCAAAGCATTCATTATGATTCTAGAGCAAATTTGTATTGTCATTGTGTGTGTTGTTGCGAGTTTGAAGTTATCATCTATCTCTTCTTATGAGTTGAAGAGAATTCATTCTCTTAAGGGTCTCATCACATAGGTGATATCATTGTTGCTCATCATCATTTGAATCATCATATCAATTTTTTGTTTAGCCTCTGTCCTATAAGGGTGCGCTCTCTTAATCTATCAATGGTGTTGGGAAGCTTGAATGCTAACCCAGGATTTGACTGAGGCAAATCCCTGAACACCATAACCCCCAAACCCCTTCTCTTCTTCTTGTGTGCAGGTTACAGGTGCGAGATCCAAGAAAAGTGAAGATACAAGAAGACTGAGAAAGGATCAAGGTTTCAAGATCTGATAGCATTTTTGGAATATTCCTCTATGCAAGACTTGGGTGCTTTTGAAATAATCCTTCTACCTTAATAGACTTCAAATCTGGCATCAAGACAGTCTATATAGCATTTCTCCAATTTACAGCTTCTGAAAATTCCACCTTACAAGACTTGGGTGCCCTTGAAATAGTCCTCTGACATCTCTTCTTTTGGGACACATGTTTTATCATCTTCCTGATCCTCCATGTACAATTGGTTTCTGGATATTTGTTGTATATCTTTTGTTATATTCAGATCATCATAGAACTAGGCTTTGTTGCTTCATTGACCTAGGGTTTGATAAAAAGGCTTGATTAATTCAAATATTTCCATAGCACTCTTGAGTACAATATTTGTAGCTAATTCCACCCCCATTTGATAGTGATTTGGCTAGGTCTTATCATTGAATGTTATTGTGGAAGAGGGTTTGATCTAGTGTGCATGCTAGTTGACATCATTCATCTTTTTCACACTTAAGATTTTGGTGAACCCATATTATCTTATACTTTGGCATCCTTCTTGCATCAGATCTGAGCTATTTTCCACCCTAGATCTGATTAGATTCCATTCATTTGTCATTTTGCATAGTTACATAGCTTAATTTCATTGTTAAGGTTTCAAAAATCCTTGCATTTTTAGGAAATCTAGCTAATCTTCAACCTAGGGTTTCAAGATTAGCATGTTGTGGTAAATCTTGTTGCATTATTGGATTGACTAAAGGATTTTAGATTTATGTACCTTATCATCCTTTCTTTTTTAAGGCATCTTCTGCATATTTACATTGAAAAAGGTGAAAAAATCAAGCATTTTAGGCTTGCAAAAAGGCATAGTTTTGCATTGTTTCATTACATATTTGTTATATATCATCATAGAAAGATGTAAATCTATGATTTGTGCATCAGATCAGATTCATATTACATTAGATAATTATTTCATGGTGTTGCATCTCGCATTTGAAGCTTTCATTTGCTAGGGTTTTGTTGGAAAAGTTACACTTTTGAAAACCTAGACAAATTTAAAACCTAGGGTTTGTAGTCAAAATCTTGTTTAAGATTTTGTTGCCATCATAAACATTTCAAATCAAATCTTGCATTAATTTATAGCATATTTTTATTGTTCATTTGAAAATTTTACATCATTTCATATCTTGGTTTGAAAATTCATATGTTTGTAATTACAAATTGTGTATTTCAACATAAGAAATTTGATATCTCTTTAACATTTCTTTACAAGAAAATCTTAGAATTTTCTATATTACCTTTTGTACAGTACTTTTAACATCTTGATCACTCTGTTTGTAGTGACACTAGTGTGTTTTTTCTTTGAAAAAATCTGCAAAAACCCGGTTTCCTCAAACTAGTGTTGTGTATGAAAGTCTCTCATATTGGTGGTACTTGATAAATGAATAGATTTGAGTATATATTACTCTTCCAAGACATTTCATTATGGCATCTTCTAATTGTTCCTCTTGGGTATTTTTGCATGCATATATCAAAGATTTCGAAAGCTTTTACAAATTTGTTAATATATATTCTTATGTGTTGACTCATATAGTATCCATGTATGATAAGGATATCTTTAAATGCTCTTCATTTGAAATCCTTGATTATGTATCTAATTTTAATAACTTCATAACTCTCATGAATGAATATCCTTTGATATTAAAGGACTTTACTAATTTCATCTCCATGAATTATCATGAGAACTTGATGATGGTGATAATTCTCCTTTTACTTCTACTACAAGTCATAATGATTCTATGTTTGTTCCCATGAATTTACTCTCTAATACATGTGATGGTGACCTAGCTTTGCCTATTTCACCTTATGATTTGGAGCTCTCTCCCAAATTTTTTCCCAACTTGTGAGGACATTTTGGTGCAATAGGATGAAATCATTGATACATTCCTTAACATCACCCTACCCTTTCTTCATTCTAATGCTCTCCCTTTAATAGGTGAAGCATTGGTGGATGAAGAACATTCTCTCAAAAAGGAACCTCCATGGGTAGATAATGGGCATCCATATAATAAACTAAAATCTTCTATTAAAAGCATAATACATGAGGCTTCTATGAGTCATCCTATTCATCCTTTAGTTGAAGGTTCAAACACTTGGATATCACTAAGGAATCGAAGACCCTCTATCTTCATCCTTTGGCCAAATGTTCAATTACTCTAGACATCATTGAGGATGTGAATAATTCTCCTTTGGTTGCATATTAAAACCCCTTGGACATCATTGAAGATACAATCTTTGACGATTCTTTTAACAATGTTTTATCTTCCCTTTGTTCCAATGCTCTCCCTTCAAAAGATGAAGCATTGGTGGATGAAGAAACGTCTATCATATTAAATCCTTTGGGGATGGATGTTGAGCTTAATCAAAATAAAAATAATGTTAATTCAATCATCATTAATAGACTTATTCCACCCACCAAAGGGATAGTGAATAAGTGTACTAATGTTCCTAAAATCATTGTGCACTGCTGCAAGAGCATCCAGGTTCAAGTACAATCCTCATAAACCAAAAAGATTTACTTTACTTTCTTGTTGTTTGTTTTGCTGCAGGAGTTGCTACAGGAGTTGATTGATCAGTTTTTAGAGAATTTCTTAAAGATTTTGGCCAAGTGATGACTTGATCTTAAAGAAGGCCCAAATGGCTATCTGCATCTCAAATTTGGTGAAGATCCGATCAAAATTGATGAAGTTATGGCCAAGAAAAACTTTTAATGGTCACTTGACATCCTATCAAGACCATTTTCCCTGCTTGTGGAGATTTCACTCCCTACCAGATTTGCACTAAATTTTGGTCTGACCGGATATATCTGGTACCGCTCAAAAAGTTTGCAGATCACGTGAGCATCAAATTCCCCATTGGCGAAGGTTGAACTATTCATTGGGAGCCTAGTGCTAAAAAGATACCTGATTGGATCTGCACTAAAAAGATCGTTCATTGCATATATCCTACAACACCAAAAATCCCCGTTGATCCGGTATAAGGCAAAAGCTTCGTCAAAGCATTCATTAAGATTTTGCACCAAAATTAGGATTGACAGGACTTGCATGAAAATCATCCCCTACCGGACATATCCGGTGCCTAACAAAAACCTCGCTATCTAGTGTGAAGCAAAATCCCTGCCTACAGTATTAAAAGTGCCTTGCGCTCAAAACACTCTTTATCAGAGTTTGCGCTAATAACCAACCTCACCAGACATATCCCGTGAACACCAAAATTCACACAAATCTAGTTGTGGTCGAAAACTCTGCTTTGTCCAGTCAGGACCAAAACACCCACTTTCTCTACAATCCAATGTCTAGTGACATGTGATATTCCCGCCAAAGCTTGCATCCGGCAACACTCGATATTCTTGCATCTGGTGAGGCAAGAAATCACCACTAAACACGCAAAAGGTGACAATTTTAGTTTTAACAACCTATATGGTCATTTCGAGGGAAAATGAGGATCTGACATGTGGCAAACACAGGTAATATGGATGGTGGCCGCCTGAAGGGTTTATACAAACATGGAGTGGGTACTTTGAAGGTAGATTTCTTTGAGATTCTCCTTGGTCGACATTCAATAGTATGACTTTAAGCTTCTAGAAGATTTATGAGATTACACAATCTATTTGGTCTGCATCTTGAAGTGTTGTAAGGCTGAGGCCAATGCATGTGTAATGTCAATTGTACTCATATTGTAATCATCTCTTGCATATGAATAAAGAATTATTTGTTTTTGTTGTCTTGTGTTAATGTGAGGACCGCCCTTTTTACTTCTGTTGTTATGACTATTTACATTACTGTTATTGTTACTTTTTATATTTGTGGGATAGCAGTTCCCTAAAATTGTCAAACTATTAAACTTTATTATGATTTCAGAAAAACTAATTGGGTGATGTTTGGATAAGTTTACATTTTAGAAAAGTTAATTAGGTGATGATGGAAAATTGTAATATGATTTCATTTATGTTAATTAGAACTATGTCATGATAATGCATGTTTTTAAGTTGCTTTGGCTATGATGATTATATGTGGATACTGATCTTGTAATTTAGTGTGCAGGGTTTACTAATCGAACCACAGATTTCGGAGATCATTCCGCACCTTGTTATTGTTATTCCCTGTTAAGCCGATCTGGTTCCACGAGGAACCAAGATCTTTTTGTGTTTGATGTGATGTTGTAATGTGGTCTTTTGTATGGTCGAGTGGGTTTGGTTACTCTCTTATAAAAATATTTTATGATTTGTGTTGTAAAAAGTTTGAATTTGAATTTCTTTATTTTATTTAAATCTTTGAGGCCTTTTCATGTGCTTTACCTTGACCATGGGTGTCCTGGATGGGTTAAAGTTGACCCTGGGTTATACCCCATGGGTCCAGGGGCCCATTTGGCATGGGTAACCCTTGAGTAACCTCCATCTAGTCATCTTAACTTCCCCCTGAAGTTAAGTGGCGAAAATTGGGGTATGGGGGGGGGGACATGATGGGATTGTACCAACACCCAACCCATCCCTCTTCAATCCCCAAGGTTAGAGATGACTACAAACCCATCCATTATTGAAGGATTGACTTGAAGTCACCTTCTCCATTATTGAGATTCCCTCATGTGTTGTGGGGCCATCCATGTGAAGGAGGGAAGAAGAGGCATGGGTCACCTGTCTTTTCCTCCTTTAACTCCTTTTATTTCTCCCATGCGTAAGAGAAATGACATGAGGAGAGGGATAAGGAGTACTCTAGGGATGGGTGAGTGACATAAGCCACCAGGACAGAATAGTGGTTTTGGGGGAGGGTGAGGAGGTGACAAGTGTCACCTCCCCATTCCTCTAAACTGATAAGCATTTTGGGTTATTTGTTTCCAATTTTGGGGATGAGGGGGAGTTAGTTGAATTTTGGGAGAAGTTTTATTATTATTGCAAAAAAAAAAATAGGAAAGTTAGCTTGGGAGGTGAGGAAAGGGAGAGAGTTGTTGGCTAAGGTTGGAAGAGAACTCAGTGGAGCTCTGCAACAGTTTCATTCCAGGAGGGCTTTGTAAGGTTGGTTTGATTTTTACCTTTCTTTCGTATATCTGAATGTGTATGTAAAGTGTGTGAAAGATGATTATTTGTTTGTGTTTTAGATGTGTTTTCTGTGGGGTTTGTTGTCGGGTTGTTTGACAGAGCTTCTCCCACTTGGGAGAAATACTCATCAAGTTTGGGGTAGGGGAGGAGAGAACCTCCTCGGGTGCATACCTGTTTCCTTCTTTTGGGATGTTGAAAGCCTTGAGGGCATGTATCTATGACTTGAGAGTCAAATACAGATTTCTGAAAAATTTGTGATCAAACTTGGTTTGAGGCCAAGAGAAATTGTGTTGGTTAAATTATCTGTAAGGGTGACACTCTGGAGTCGAGTGTGTCCACTCTCCTGCCCCTTTTGAAACTCACTGTAGTTGAGTTTCCCTGTTGTGTAATTTACCCACGGGTGTTTGTGTGCGTTGGGTTTGTTGTTGTCCCTATTGTGAAGTGGAGTGCTTGAGTTACCTAGGTGTGAGTATGGTCTCCCTAGCTCGGGGGTGACCCTCTTGCGGGTCTACGGAAGGGAGGAGAGCTAGATGAGTGGTGTCTTCTTCTTTGTTTGTCTTTGATACGCAGGTTTTCTCTTGGAGCTTATGGTTGGAGTTGGAGAAGTTAGATATATGAAGAAATAGATTCTTCTTCTTTGTCTTGAGAATTAGTTCATGATCTTTTGTAAAGAGTGTAAAAGAGAGCACCTCTCTTGATATTTTTGTAAATTATTGTCACCCTGGGAGTGAAAGAAATAACCTCCCTGATCTTGTTATTAGGTGTGACTGTTACTTAGTTGTTACATCACTTCTTTTGTATGTTGGTTGGGAGAAGAAAATTTTTATCTTTCATCTTGTTAAGGGTAGTGAAAGAGTTAATCTTCCTGTATTGTGTATGATGTAATTATTTACCTTGAATTTCATATGGAAAGTTTGGAATTAAATAAAAAGTTTTACTGTATTAAATGTGTTAATGGAAGGAAGAGATCATTACTTACTTGCACTCAAATCTGAACTCGTTTATGTAATTATAAAAATAGATTGCTTAACTAATTGAAAGGACAGTTTTATAGTTCATTGTTATCATGGAAAAGACAGTTTTAAATGTTTAAGTTTCTTCTTCATAAATAATGTTTTCAGTTAATTTGTAAAGATTAGAGGAAATCTGTTATGCATTTACTTCTTTTTGTCCAAGAGTTGAAATGGACATTTATTTATTACATAATTTATACTGATTAAAAATTCATTTCCTTTGTTCATTGGTTTAGTAGCTAGATAATCATGTTTAAGAAAATAATCTTGCACTTTGAGGAAATGTGAGGTTAAGTAATGATATCTACCTTGCAAAAATATTCACTCTTTTAAAATACCTTGAGAAAGTTTAGTTCTCTGTTTTGTTTTTTATTTACCTCATTACAGAAAAATTATATTGAACAATATATATATATATATATCTTTCTTTTATTAACTTGCTTATTTGATCATTTGAAAAGAGTTTGGAGAAACAGAATATAATGTTGTATTTGAGAAATTTGATTATGAATATATATATATATATATATATATATATATCTGTATTTGATTTGTTATTAATTTATGAAACAAACTCATCTGAGAAAATTAAATGTTATCAGACAAATAATAATATATATATATATATATATCTTTTAAATACTAATGAACCGCAAATTAAAAGTTGTGAATTTCGAAATAAAGATGAAGCGCTTTGATCACTGCTATGTAAATAAAAAAAAACATAGTTAAAAAAAAAAATACATGGAGGGCGGTGGGGAGTGAATCCCCAATGCTGTTTGGTTTTATTAACTTGGAGGTGTGGGATGGGGTGGAGCCCCACCCACACCCCACCTCATGGGATGTGGGTGGGGCTCTGCCCCATCCCACATCCCCCTCCTCTGCATCCGCCGCACGGCCTTCGCCGCTCCTAACACTGCCAACGCCGCCGCGGCCATCAAGCACGCGCGGCCCTTCCTCTGTGTCCGCCGCGGCTCTTCCACCGCCCTTGTCTGCAGACTACAACATGATTTTTAATAAGAATTTTAGGGTTAAAACCCTACTTTATGTTTGAACAGAAAATAATAAAATAATAATAGTTGGTGAAATAAAAAAAACAAACCACTATTAGTGGTGTTTGAAGTTATATAAATATATAACTGTATATATACATATCTATGTATATATATAGATATTTATTTATATTTAGATATAACTTTATAAATATATAATTATATATACATATCTTGTATATATAGGTATGTATTTATATTTTGTTATAAATTCTATATATATATATATATATATAAGAGTAAGGGATTATGTGGAGTTTGCTAAACAAATTTAAAAGAGCATTTTCGTAATTTACATATACATATAAATATATATGTATATGGGAGAAGTTTTACGGGCCATTTTATTAGGCCCTCGCTTAAAATCCTGACAAAGTTTTACAAATTAATTTTCATAATGAAATATCAAGGTATGGGAATTATGTTTTCGTTGTAAGTGAAGTATAAACGTAATTAAATAGAAATTTTGTTATATATCCATGATAAGGGTTTTATAAAGAGGAGAGCCTCCTACATATATTAACAATGGTATATGATTTACAATAAGAGTATTAATATTAATTATTAGTAATAATAACAACAGTATTTATAAATAAGAGAAAATAAAATTATAATTTAACGAGAGCATAAAGGAATATACTGTATTACTCCGGGAAGATTTTCTTGGAAGTTTCACTATCAACGCGATTCAATAACCGAGAAAATGAAGAGGAAAATTACACGTCACCTTGCTTAAAAGATCACTGGAAATAAACTTAAGAAGCCATCACAGACATTCCATGTGAGGCCATTTTAATCTTAACTGTAGTAAATGTCCATATAAGTAAACCTGTAAGAGAGTCAGAAGAAGAAAAAGTAACATTGGAAAACACAGAGGAGAAAATGCGCGGCATTTCCCACATGGGATAAGAGAACTAAGTTGATGGACCCTCCTGCCAAAATTTGCTTAGGAACAAGTTTAATTAATACATACAAGAGGAGAAACCTAGATCGGAGAAGACTAGGAGACCGAGTCCAGCGAAGTAGTAAACCAGCCTATGTGACCTAGACCATCCGGAAGTTAGGTTTAATGTCAACAATAGATACAGTGATAACCCTGATTGATGTCAAATATGAAGAAAGGACCGGATAAACATAAAAAAAGCATAGAAAATGAAAGAGAGAGAGACCGAAATATAAACAAACTAAATTATCAGAGAAATAGTTAAGGTGAGCGCGATAAAAATACAATCAAAATTAAGACCCAGAGAAAAGGGAAGAGAGAGCAAACGAACCGCCTTGTTGAGAATGCTAAGTCGAAGGAGGAGTATATTTCAGGAAGCAAGAGAGGAGACAGACAACCGTGCCTTGCTAAAAAATGATTCAATAGGCAGATCACGAGTCGGTTTAGTCAGAACAAGGCGTCGTGGGAAGTTGTTAATCTATCAGTGAACCACGTGCATAAAATAGTGTTGAGTAATTCCCACTTACGCCATAAGGCGTTATGCTGCTGGAATTTGCCGAGATTTAGATTTAGGAACCTTGATAATATCACTCTTGTAATGACGTTAATGGCGACATAGAGACCCCCTTGTTGGTCTGCTCGCGTCTAGTTGCACGCAATTGTACTTGTACCCCGCCGACAACTGTAGTGTTTTCGCCTTGAGCGAACACCACCGAGCATGCTTACGCATGCGAGGGGGTTTTTAGGGAAGCGTGAGAAATTTTTTTTGATATCTCGTGTCATAACCACATGACAGATGTGACTATGATACGTGTGATGTTTGTTGTGACCACATGAGAAATGTGGGCATGACATTTGGTATCAGAGCCAAGTTTAAACACTGGGCGTATTTGGGCACGTTATTATTCTGCAACTTTGGCTAATTAGTTTCTACCTTGTTTTGTAGGATGCCTCTCCGTGTTCGACAAGCGCGGTCATGCCACACAGCGTCTGTCGAGGTGCACACCGATTCCTCAGCTGAGGGACTAGCACCCGTAGTTACAGCAGCACCACCTGCACCACCTGAACCACAAGCACCACTAGTACCACAGGCGACACCAGTATTGGATATAGGTTCACAGATCTTACAGGCACTGCAGGCTATGTTAGATAGGTTACCGCTAGTGATTCTTGAGCCACGTGTAGAGCCTCGTGTTGATCCGCAAGAGGAGCCACGTAGGGAGCCATGTGTCGAGTCACGTATTGAGCCACGTGAGGAGCCCCGCGTTGATCCACTAGAGGTGCCACGTGTGGAGCCTTTCGTTGAGATTCCCGACACAACAGTAGAGGAGGTAGGGTCAGCCTTCCATGCACGGAGCAGGAGTTCTCTGAGACCTTTGAGACGAGATGAGATCCAGAGGGCAGAACAAGTTCATCATGGATTGTATGAGGATGGTGTGGAAGAGCCAGTTGTGAGACTTAGAAACAGAGGGGACCCCATCAGAGATCTACTTAGGCTCAACCCACCCACTTTTGCAGGTGCTATAGAGGGAGCTGTGGCCGAGGCTTGGCTGATTAGTTTAGACAGGTGTTTCGCGTTGCAACCATATGGAAGCAACACGAAAGCATGAGTGGCAGTCCACCTTCTGAGGGATGCCGCAGCTACCTGGTGGCGCACAGAGGAGTGCAAGCGTCGACTTTCCGTAGAGACACTCACATGGGACATCTTCGTAGAGCGCTTTAATGCGCGATATTTGTCAGAACATTACAGACAGCGCAGGATCGATGAGTTCCATGATTTACAGCAGAGGGGACTCACTGTTACTCAGTATGAGAGTCGATTCATTGAGCTTTCTCGTTACGCGGAATACCTCCATGACAAGAAAAGCTTAATACACAAATTCATCAGAGGGCTGAATCACGGGATAGCAGGACCCGTTTGTATGGCAAATCCCCAGACCATGAGCGAGGTTGTTGAAAAGGCCCTTATATCAGAGGAAATTCAGGGACGAGGCAGAATTCACGCCCGCAGTACCAGGAATGTAATCCCCAACAACAGCAAAACTTTTGAAGGCCTCAAAACACAACACAGAAAGGAGGATATAACTCTTCCTCATTACCTCCTAGGCCTCCACAGCAGCAGCAACATCAGCAAAAATCTAAATTCCAACAGAGAGGTCAGGGAGGACAGAACTGTGGATGGCAGCAGCAGGGTACATGCAAAGATCAGAGACAGCAGGGTTCATCGGCAGGACCCGCGAGGTCCCAGCAGTCTTACAGAGGCTCACAGGGATCCACTGGACGGACTGGGCAACAACAATCGGGTAGAACACAGTCAGGGCAGTTACAGGTTAGAGGACCATGTTATGTGTGTGGTGGGGCAGGGCATCTGGCCAGAGAGTGCCCGCAGGGATTTACAGCAGGGGGACAGCCCCGATCAGGAGGGTCTAAGCAGATTGTAGGTGACGTGGGCAGATCCCACCACATGTTTGCAGCGGTTGATAACCGCCAGCCTGATTTCCAGGCTTCCGTCATCGAGGCAGCAGGTATGATTGGAGACTTCCCCATCTCGATCCTTTGACTCAGGAGCTACTGACTCCTTTTTGTCTACTACGTTAGTGGAGCGTTGCAGGCTGGTGGCTTCTAGGCAAGACATTAGGTGGGAAGTTGAGTTGGCCTTAGGGGCCAGGATGTCAGTAGATACCTTGGTTAAAGACTATGAGATCACATTGGGATCATTCACCACAACATGTGACCTTAGGATTATGCCGTTAGGATCTTACGGTGTAGTTCTGGGTATGGATTGGCTCGCGGCACATAGAGCCAAGCTAGATTGTTGCCAGAGGACGATTAGCTGTTTAGACGATCATGGTTCGTCGATTGAGATAGTGGCATTCAAAAGCCCACAGCTGTTCGTATGATATCCACTCAGCAACTTAAGCGTTGTATGCAGAAGGGATGTCAATTGTTTGCCATCACGGTCAGTGATAAAGCAGAGGATGAACCTGAGGCTACTTTAGATGATCACCCTGTCCTTAGAGAGTTTGCCGATGTATTTCCGCTGGAATTACCAGGTATGCCTCCACGCAGAGAAGTGGACTTCCACATCGACTTAGTGCCGGGTGCAGAACCGATATCCCATGCACCCTATAGGATGACTACACACGAACTCACCGAACTTAAACTGCAGTTAGAGGAATTACTTGAGAAGGGGCACATCCGACCTAGCGTTTCGCCATGGGGCGCACCAGTTATCTTCGTGAAGAAGAAGGATGGGTCTCTTCATTTATGTATGGACTACAGGCAGTTGAACAAGGTGACAGTGAAGAACCGTTATCCTCTGCCTAGGATTGACGACCTTTTTGATCAGATGCAGGGAGCTAGAGTGTTCTTGAAAATTGATCTAAAATCTAGGTATCACCAATTGCGCATCACGGAGGTAGATATTCATAAAACTGCTTTTCGAACCAGATATGGCCATTATGAATTCACAGTGGTACCCTTCGGGTTGACGAACGCTCCTGCAGTGTTCATGAGTCTCATGAATGGGGTGTTCCGTACTTACCTAGATCGGTTCGTGATCATATTTCTAGATGACATTTTGATTTATTCACGGACTGAGGAGGAGCATGTGGAACACTTGCATCAAGTTTTGCAGCAATTACGAGAGCAGTAGCTTTATGGCAACCTGGCAAAGTGTGCCTTCTTCAAGACAGAGGTGTAGTATTTGGGACACATTTTATCAGGCGATGGCATCTCCGTAGATCCATCTAAAATCAGAGCAATTCAGGAGTGGCCGGCACCCACCAACGTGACAGAGGTCAGAAGCTTTATGGGGTTAGCCGGGTATTATCGTCGGTTTGTCGAGGGCTTCTCTAGGATAGCACATCCCATTACTTCCCTTCAGCGAAAAGGGAAGGGTTTCATGTGGACCGAGCAGTGTGAAAAGGCCTTTGGAGTCCTCAAGGAGCGTCTTACCAGTGCTCCTATTTTAGCGGTTCCAGATCCTACAAAGGATTTTGTAGTTTGCACAGATGCATCATTAGAAGGTTTGGGAGCCGTGCTTATGCAGGGTGGTAGAGCGATTGCATACGAATCGCGGAAACTAAAGACACATGAGTTAAACTATCCTACTCACGACTTAGAGCTCGTAGCAGTTGTTCATGCTTTGGTCCGCTGGAGACACTTTCTCCTAGGTCGACGCTTTGAACTCCATTCGGATCATCATAGTTTGTAGTATATTTTTACACAGCCAAATTTGAACGCCCGCCAACGGTGTTGGATGAAATTCCTATGCGAATACGACTTCGATGTCCACTACATCAAAGGGAAGGAGAACGTGGTCACTGATGCTTTGAGTCGAAGGCGCCACGAGATCCTAACCCTGACCTTGAGGGTGGACTTGAAAGATCGCATCTTACGGCATCTACCGGAGGACGAATGGTTTCTTGCGGTGCAGCAGGCAATACTAAATTGGAAGGCCCTTGAGGGCAAATTTACAGGGTATACCCTTGAGTATGATGGTATGCTTCGACATCGGCAGCGCATCTATGTACCCCATGCGGGTAATCTTCATACAGTAATCCTATCAGAGGCTCATAGAGCACCCTATGCAGCACACCCAGGAGTGAAGAAGATGCATGCTGACTTACGACAGCTTTATCATTGGGCTGGGATGAGGCGTGACATTGCCGATTTTGTTGCTCGTTGCCTGGAATGTCAGAGGGTCAAGGCCGAACATCAGCATCCAGCGGGACTGTTGTACCCTCACGAGATACCTAAATGGAAATGGGACACCATTTCTATGGATTTTATCATTGGCCTACCTATGTCATCACGTCGCCATGATGCTATTATGGTGACAGTTGACAAGCTGACCAAAGTGGCGCATTTTTCACCAATATGCACAACATACAATGCACCATCAGTGGCTAAGGTGTTTCTTGATCAGATTGTTAGACTTCATGGGGTACCTCGCCACAATATATCTGACAGAGACTCCGTATTTACGTCTTCATTCTGGAGAGCCTTACATCAGGCGTTGGGCACATAGCTCAACTTCAGTTCAGCCTATCATCCGGAAACCGACGGACAAACATAGAGAGTTAACCAGGTGTTAGAAGACATGCTTCGCATGTATGTGATGGACCATCAGTCTAGATGGGAGGAGTACCTATATCTAGTTGAGTTCGCCTACAATAATGGGCATCACAGCTCGTTGGGTATGCCTCCTTTCCAGGCTTTATATGGCCGACCATGCAGAACACCATTGAGTTGGGATCGGATAGAGGACAGAATGATCATCGGTCCAGAAATAGTTCAGAATATGGAACAACAGGTCAGACAGATTAGACAGAGACTTCAGGAAGCACAGGACAGGCAGAAGAAGTATGCCGATGCTAAGAGGACAGACCGAAGCTTCTCTGTGGGGGAAAGAGTATTTTTGAGAGTGCGACCACACAAGAGTCCAATCCGTTACGGGAAGGGCTCTAAGCTCGCACCTCGATTTGTAGGACCTTTCGAAATCTTGGAGTGGATAGGACCAGTAGCCTATCGTCTAGCCTTGCCACCTAGCCTGTCACGTATCCACGATGTATTTCATGTATCACTTTTACGTTAATATATTTCTAACTTATCTCACGTGTTGGATTGGAGTGCTCTTTAGGTAGAGGTAGACGGACAGTTGGCGCTGGAGCCAATTCGCATATTGGCTCGTCGGACGCTGGCCCTTCGAGGTCGAGAGCTGGACCAAGTTAGAGTCCAGTGGGACCTATACGACGAAGTCACTGCGACTTGGGAAGATGCAGAGAGACTGAAGACCCTTTATCCTCACCTTTTTGACGACTTCCAGGAGGAAGTACCATCTTAGGGGGAGAGGATGTGAGGACCGCCCTTTTTACTTCTGTTGTTATGACTATTTACATTACTGTTATTGTTACTTTTTATATTTGTGGGATAGTAGTTCCCGGAAATTGTCAAACTATTAAACTTTATTATGATTTCGAAAAAACTAATTGGGTGATGTTTGGATAAGTTTACATTTCAGAAAAGTTAATTAGGTGATGATGGAAAATTGTAATATGATTTCATTTATGTTAATTAGAACTATGTCATGATAATGCATGTTTTTAAGTTGCTTCGACTATGATGATTATATGTGGCTACTGATCTTGTAATTTAGTGTGCAGGGTTTACTAATCGAACCACAGATTTCGGAGATCATTCCGCACCTTGTTATTGTTATTCCCTGTTAAGCTGATCTGGTTCCACGAGGAACCAAGATCTTTCTGTGTTTGATGTGATGTTGTAATGTGGTCTTTCGTATGGTCGAGTGGGTTTGGTTACTCTCTTGTAACAATATTTTATGATTTGTGTTGTAAAAAGTTTGAATTTGAATTTCTTTATTTTATTTAAATCTTTGAGGCCTTTTCATGTGCTTTACCTTGACTATGGGTGTCCTGGATGGGTTAAAGTTGACCCTGGGTTATACCCCATGGGTCCAGGGGCCCATTTGGCATGGGTAACCCTTGAGTAACCTCCATCTAGTCATCTTAACTTCCCCTGAAGTTAAGTGGCGAAAATTGGGGTATGGGGGGGGACATGATGGGATTGTACCAACACCCAACCCATCCCTCTTCAATCCCCAAGGTTAGAGATGACTACAAACCCATCCATTATTGAAGGATTGACTTGAAGTCACCTTCTCCATTAGTGAGATTCCCCCATGTGTTGTGGGGCCATCCATGTGAAGGAGGGAAGAAGAGGCATGGGTCACCTGTCTTTTCCTCCTTTAACTCCTTTTATTTCTCCCATGCGTAAGAGAAATGACATGAGGAGAGGGATAAGGAGTACTCTAGGGATGGGTGAGTGACATAAGCCACCAGGACATAATAGTGGTTTTGGGGGAGGGTGAGGAGGTGACAAGTGTCACCTCCCCATTCCTCTAAACTGATAAGCATTTTGGGTTATTTGTTTCCAATTTTGGGGATGAGGGGGAGTTAGTTGAATTTTGGGAGAAGTTTTATTATTATTGCAAAAAAGAATAGGAAAGTTAGCTTGGGAGGTGAGGAAAGGGAGAGGGAGTTGTTGGCTAAGGTTGGAAGAGAACTCAGTGGAGCTCTGCAACAGTTTCATTCTAGGAGGGCTTTGTAAGGTTGGTTTGATTTTTACCTTTCTTTCGTATATCTGAATGTGTATGTAAAGTGTGTGAAAGATGATTATTTGTTTGTGTTTTAGATGTGTTTTCTGTGGGGTTTGTTGTCGGGTTGTTTGACAGAGCTTCTCCCACTTGGGAGAAATGCTCATCAAGTTTGGGGTAGGGGAGGAGAGAACCTCCTCGGGTGCATACCTGTTTCCTTCTTTTGGGATGTTGAAAGCCTTGAGGGCATGTATCTGTGACTGTATCCTTGACTTAAGAGTCAAATACAGATTTCTAAAAAATTTGTGATCAAACTTGGTTCGAGGCCAAGAGAAATTGTGTTGGTTAAATTATCTGTAAGGGTGACACTCTGGAGTCGAGTGTGTCCACTCTCCTGCCCCTTATGAAACTCACTGTAGTTGAGTTTCCCTGTTGTGTAATTTACCCACGGGTGTTTGTGTGCGTTGGGTTTGTTGTTGTCCCTGTTGTGAAGTGGAGTGCTTGAGTTACCCAGGTGTGAGTATGGTCTCCCTAGCTCGAGGGGTGACCCTCTTGCGGGTCTACGGAAGGGAGGAGTGCTAGATGAGTGGTGTCTTCTTCTTTGTTTGTCTTTGATACGCAAGTTTTCTCTTGGAGCTTATGGTTGGAGTTGGAGAAGTTAGATTTATGAAGAAATAGATTCTTCTTCTTTGTCTTGAGAATTAGTTCATGATCTTTTGTAAAGAGTGTAAAAGAGAGCACCTCTCTTGATATTTTTGTAAATTATTGTCACCCTGGGAGTGAAGGAAATAACCTGCCTGATCTTGTTATTAGGTGTGACTGTTACTTAGTTGTTACATCACTTCTTTTGTATGTTGGTTGGGAGAAGAAAATTTTTATCTTTCATCTTGTTAAGGGTAGTGAAAGAGTTAATCTTCCTGTATTGTGTATGATGTAATTATTTACCTTGAATTTCATATGGAAAGTTTGGAATTAAATAAAAAGTTTTACTGTATTAAATGTGTTAATGGAAGGAAGAGATCATTACTTACTTGCACTCAAATCTGAACTTGTTTATGTAATTATAAAAATAGATTGCTTAACTAATTGAAAGGACAGTTTTATAGTTCATTGTTATCATGGAAAAGACAGTTTTAAATGTTTAAGTTTCTTCTTCATAAATAATGTTTTCAGTTAATTTGTAAAGATTAGAGGAAATCTGTTATGCATTTACTTCTTTTCGTCCAAGAGTTGAAATGGACATTTATTTATTACATAATTTATACTGATTAAAAATTCATTTCCTTTGTTCATTGGTTTAGTAGCTAGATAATCATGTTTAAGAAAATAATCTTGCACTTTGAGGAAATGTGAGGTTAAGTAATGATATCTACCTTGCAAAAATATTCACTCTTTTAAAATACCTTGAGAAAGTTTAGTTCTCTATTTTTTTTTTATTTACCTCATTACAGAAAAATTATATTGAACTATATATATATATATATATATATATATATATATATATATATCTTTCTTTTATTAACTTGCTTATTTGATCATTTGAAAAGAGTTTGGAGAAATAGAATATAATGTTGTATTTGAGAAATTTGATTATGAATATATATATATATATATATCTGTATTTGATTTGTTATTAATTTATGAAACAAACTCATCTGAGAAAATTAAATGTTATCAGACAAATAATAATATATATATATATCTTTTAAATACTAATGAACCGCAAATTAAAAGTTGTGAATTTTGAAATAAAGATGAAGCGCTTTGATCGCTGCTGTGTAAATAAAAAAAAACATAGTTAAAAAAAAATACATGGAGGGCGGTGGGGAGTGAATCCCTAACGCTGTTTGGTTTTATTAACTTGGAGGTGTGGGATGGGGCGGAGCCCCACCCACACCCCACCTCATGGGATGTGGGTGGGGCTCTGCCCCATCCCACATCCCCCTCCTCTGTATCCGCCGCGCGGCCTTCGCCGCTCCTAACACTGCCAACGCCGCCGCGGCCATCAAACACGCGCGGCCCTTCCTCTGTGTCCGCCGCGGCTCTTCCGCCGCCCTTGTCTGCAGACTACAACATGATTTTCAATAAGAATTTTAGGGTTAAAACCCTACTTTATGTTTGAACAGAAAATAATAAAATAATAATAGTTGGTGAAATAAAAAAAACAAACCACTATTAGTGGTGTTTGAAGTTATATAAATATATAACTGTATATATACATATCTATGTATATATATAGATATTTATTTATATTTAGATATAACTTTATAAATATATAATTATATATACATATCTTGTATATATAGGTATGTATTTATATTTTGTTATAAATTCTATATATATATATATATATATATATATATATATATATAAGAGTAAGGGATTACGTGGAGTTTGCTAAACAAATTTAAAAGAGCATTTTCGTAATTTACATATACATATAAATATATATGTATATGGGAGAAGTTTTACGGGCCATTTTATTAGGCCCTCGCTTAAAATCCTGACAAAGTTTTACAAATTAATTTTCATAATGAAATATCAAGGTATGGGAATTATGTTTTCATCGTAAGTGAAGTATAAACGTAATTAAATAGAAATTTTGTTATATATCCATGATAAGGGTTTTATAAAGAGGAGAGCCTCCTACATATATTAACAATGGTATATGATTTACAATAAGAGTATTAATATTAATTATTAGTAATAATAACAACAGTAATTATAAATAAGAGAAAATAAAATTATAATTTAACGAGAGCATAAAGGAATATACTGTATTACTCTGGGAAGAGTTTCTCAGAAGTTTCAATATCAACGCGATTAAATAACCGGGAAAATGAAGAGGAAAATTACACGTCACCTTGCTTAAAAGATCACTGGAAATAAACTTAAGAAGCCATCACAGACATTCCATGTGAGGCCATTTTAATCTCAACTGTAGTAAACGTCCATATAAGTAAACCTGTAAGAGAGTCAGAAGAAGAAAAAGTAACATTGGAAAACACAGAGGAGAAAATGCGCGGCATTTCCCACATGGGATAAGAGAACTAAGTTGATGGACCCTCCTGCCAAAATTTGCTTAGGAACAAGTTTAATTAATACATACAAGAGGAGAAACCTAGATCGGAGAAGACTAGGAGACCGAGTCCAGCGAAGTAGTAAACCAGCCTATGTGACCTGGACCATCCAGAAGTTAGGTTTAATGTCAACAATAGATACAGTGATAACCCTGATTGATGTCAAATATGAAGAAAGGACCGGATAAACATAAAGAAAGCATAGAAAATGAAAGAGAGAGAGACCGAAATATAAACAAACTAAATTATCAGAGAAATAGTTAAGGTGAGCGCGATTAAAATACAATCAAAATTAAGACCCAGAGAAAAGGGAAGAGAGAGCAAACGAACCGCCTTGTTGAGAATGCTAAGTCGAAGGAGGAGTATATTTCAGGAAGCAAGAGAGGAGACAGACAACCATGCCTTGCTGAAAAATGATTCAATAGGGAGATCACGAGTCGGTTTAGTCGGAACAAGGCGTCATGGGAAGTTGTTAATCTATCAGTGAACCACGTGCGTAAAATAGTGTTGAGTAATTCTCACTTACGCCGTAAGGCGTTATGCTGCCAGAATTTGCTGAGATTTAGATTTAGGAACCTTGATAATATCACTCTTGTAATGACGTTAACGGCGACATAGAGACCCCCTTGTTGGTCTGCTCACGTCTAGTTGCACACAATTGTACTTGTACCCCACCGACAACTGTAGTGTTTTCGCCTTGAGCGAACACCACCGAGCATGCTTACGCATGCGAGGGGGTTTTTAGGGAAGCGTGAGATTTTTTTTTTGATATCTCGTGTCATAACCACATGACAGATGTGACTATGACACGTGTGATGTGTGTTGTGACCACATGAGAAATGTGGGCATGACAGTTAATCATTCTCGCTGCTTGATCTGGTAGCTTGATAAAGCCCCTAGATCTTGATCTGCATTAAGTGGTATTAGGATCAAGGTTTTGCATTCCTTGAGGCCGTGGGATTACTGCATAAGGGATCCTAAGGAGATTGTTGTAGGCTGAGTGAAGAAAAAACCTGCAACTGCAAAGGATCTGTAGTTATGGCACACTGAGTAAGAGGAAGGAGAGGACCACCTCCAAGAGGCAGAGATGCAGCATTGGTAGACATGTTGAGAGGCATCACAGCTAGGCTGGATACAATGGAGAGAACATAACGCAGAGGAGTACCCATAGCAGATATGAGTGATAATGAGGAAGAGGTCAGTGAGGAGGAAACAAAAGAAGGAGAAGATGGATATGAGAGGAGGTTTCTGAATGCAATGACAAAGATTGCCAGTAAACCATGTGTTGAGTTACCCAGTTATAATGGTAGTCTGAAATCAGATGACTTAATAGACTGGGTTTCAAAGATGGAAATGTTTTTTGAGTTGGAATCCATTAAAGACCCTAAGAGGGTAAAACTTATAGCTTCGAAGTTGAAAGGGCATGCATCTTTATGGTGGGATCATGTGCAAGTTGAGAGACAAAGAAAAGGAAAGGAAAATATTAAGACCTAGGAGAGGATGTTAACTAAGTTGAAGGAAAATTTTTTGCTTGTCGATCATCAAATCACTATGTTCAAGATGTTGCAAAACCTCAAGCAGAGGGAGAAAAGTCTACAAGATTCTACTGAAGAGTTTTACAGATTGAACATCAGGGCTAGTCACATTGAAGATGATGCCGAGAAGATTTCCAAGTATGTAAATGGGTTGCATTATTTGATCCAAGATGAAATTAGCATGGTCAAAATTACCAGTTTAGAGGAAGCCTATCAATATGCATTGAAGATAGAAGAAAAGATCTCTAGAAGGCAAAATAGCTCTAGAGGAAGAGGTAAATCCTCCAAAGGAAGAGGGCAGTCAAATACTAGATGTGGATCTCAGGACAAGAAAGGAGAAACAAGTTTTTCACATGCCAATACCCAAGGAGATAGAAATGAATGGGTGTTCATTGCTATCAAAGAAGAAGATCCAGCGCCTACTGAATCTGCTAGCTATGTGAATGTGGAAAGTGCCTTGGCTACTCAAGTTGAAGAAAAGGATGAATGGGTGATTAACAGTGGATGTTCTCATCATATGACTAGTGATAAAATTAAGTTTGTAAGTTTGGAAAGATATGATGGTGGAATTGTGAAGTTTGGAGACAATTCAGCTGGTAGAATCTATGGCAGAGGATCCATCTCTCTTGATGGTAAGAATAACACTAATGATGTTTTGTATGTAGAAGGGTTGAAGCATAATCTTCTTAGTGTTGGACAGTTGGTTGACAAAGGGTATGATCTCTGATTCAAGGATGGAAGGTACAAAATTTTGGAAAGCTTTGGAACTGAGATTGCATCTGGTACACAGACTAGAGGTAATATCTTTCATTTAAGTGGTACTGGTAAAAGTTTTTTGATTGCTCAGATTGATCAGAGTTTGTTATGGCATAGGAGAATATGTCATGTAAACTTTGATAATATTGTCAAGATAAGTACTACTCACGCCGTGAGAGATCTTCCAAGGCTTGTGAAACCTGCTAATTGCATGTGTAAGGAATGTCAGTTGGGCAAACAGAGCAGAACTACATTCAAAATTAAAGAACAATTTTCAAGTGGATTGTTGGAACTTGTGCACATTGATTTGTGTGGTCCAGCCAGAGTTAGGAGTTTGCAAGGAGACCGATACTTTATGTGGCTGATTGATGATTACTGCCGGATGATGTGGGTCACTTTCTTGAGAGAGAAATTAGAGGCTCTTGAAAGATTCAAGGTTTTCAAGGCTAGGGTGGAGAATGAGATTGGTGTGAAGATAAAGTGTCTAAGATCTGACAGAGGTGGAGAGTTTACCTCCGGTGAGTTTAATACATTTTGTTAAAAGCATGGAATAAGAAGACAGTTATCTGCTCCTAGGACTCCTCAGCAGAATGGAGTTGTGGAAAGAACCAGACTATTCAAGAGGCTGCTAGAACCATGATGATGGAAGAAAATGTTCCACATGTCTATTGGAGAGAGGCTGTGAGTACTGCTATCTACACTCTTAACCAGGTGCAAATCAAAGGTAATACTGGTAAAACACCTTATGAACTATGGATTGGTAATGCTCCTACTGTGAAATACTTCAGAGTTTTTGGTATTAAATGCTATATCAAAAGAGATGAAGATCTAGGCAAGTTTGCTGCAAGATGTGATGAAGGAATATTTCTAGGTTATTCTAACCAAAGCAAGGCATACTGGTGCTTTAACAAGAGATTGAAAAGGATCGTTGAAAGTGCTAATGTCAAGGTTGATGAAAGCAAGGAGAGACCTTCCAAGTCTTGTGGATATGAGTCAGATGATCAAAGTGAAAACTCAGATTCAGATTGCATTGGAGAAGCCAGTGACTCAAGAAGCTAGTGCAAATGTTGAAGTTCAAGAATTAGAAGTTCAAGAAAATCCCAAAACTCCCAGGTATCTAAGGTTGAATCATTTTGAAGATCAGATTGTATAGGAGATAGAAATAAAGGTGTTCAAACTAGAAGAAAATTTGCTGAAGAACAAGAAGAGTATTGTTTGATTTCAAAGATTGAACCAAAATCAGTGAATGAAGCTTGCAATGATGAAAGTTGGGTAAAAGCAATGGAAGAAGAATTAATGCAAATTGATAAGAATCATACTTGGGATCTTGTTCCTAGACCTGAAAACAAAAATGTAATTGGAACCAAATGGGTCTTCTGGAATAAATTGAATGAAAATGGTGAAGTTGTGAGAAATAAAACAAGATTGGTGTGCAAAGGATATTCTCAGGTAAAGGAATTGATTTTGAAGAAACTTTTGCTCCAGTGGCAAGAATCGAAGCAATCAGATTATTTCTTGCCTTTGTTGCTTACAAAGATTTCAAAGTTTACTAGATGGATGTCAAGTCAGCTTTCCTAAATGGAGATTCGGAAGAAGTCTACATTGAGCAACCAGAAGAATTCCATTTGTCTGATCAAGGAGATATGATCTGCAGGTTGAGGAAAGCATTGTATGGACTTAAACAAGCCCCAAGAACCTAGTATGCAAGATTAGATAAGTATCTGCTAAAGTTAGGTTTTAGCAAAGGCACAACTAACAGTAATCTTTATTTCAAAATTGATCATGAACACATCTTGATTGTTGAGGTATTTGTTGATGATATCATCTTTGGTGGAAATGATAGCATGTGTAAAAATTTTCTGATGAGATGCAAAGTGAATTTGAGATGTCTATGCTTGGTGAAATGAATTTCTTCTTGGGTCTGCAAATCATTCAGTTAAATAAGGGCATCTTCATATCTCAGTCTAAGTATGTGAAAGAGTTCTTGAAAAAAATTGGAATGGAGGATTCAAAACGAGTAAGTACACCTATGATAACCGGATGTAAGTTGAGTAAAGATGATGATTTCCCTAAGGCAGATCAGAAAAGGTATAGATCAATGATTGGAGGACTGCTTTATCTGACTCATACCAGACCTGATATTATGAATGCAGATGGCCTTGTTGCTAGATTTCAAGCTGATCCTAGAGAATCTCATGTTGTAGTAGTCAAAATAATTTTTAGATTTTTGAAGGGGACATCTAATTATGGCTTATGGTATTCTAAGGATGATGATTTTACTCTTCATGCATATACAGATGCTGATTGGGAAGGAGATGTGGATGATAGGAAGAGTACTAGTGGTGGTGCATTTTTCTTGGGAAAGAGATTGGTTTCTTGGTTGAGCATAAAGTAGGAGACAATATCTCTGTCTACTGTAGAGGCAGAGTATATAGCAGCAACAAGTAATTGTACTCAAGTTTTGTGTATGAAGCAAATGTTGAAGGATAGCATAATTATGTTTGAAGAGCCTGTTACAATCTTCTATGATAATTCAAGTGCAATAAACATCTCAAAGAATCTGGTGTTGCATTCAAAGACAAAGCACATATCCATCAAGTTTCACTTTTTGAGAGAGAAGGTAAATGAGAATGAAGTCAGATTGGAGTTTGTTTCTTCAAAAGATCAGATTGCAGATATCTTCACTAAGCCTCTACCCAAGGACACTTTTGAGTATCTCAGAGGGAAGCTAGGGGTTATTACCCCTCCTACTTAGAACTAAGGTGCACTAGTGTACATTAGTCTAGTGGAACTCAAAGTCATATCTTGTGATCTGGATTGGTGTTAAGGGGATGCTACTCAGGGGGAGTAGTCAATATGTAAATTTTGGAGTTCAATTTGGTTTTGTCTAAGAAACAAAAAGGGTGAGAGATGATTGCAAATATGTGCCCTTTTCCATTGATGTCAAAGAGGGAGAGAAGTCATGTGAAAAACTTGGAAGTAAGTAGTTTCTAGTGAAAGGGGGAGTAGTGAAGAAAGTGGTTGCAGGTGTGATAAGAGAAAGGGGGAGAAGTCCTTGTCTTGATGGTTGAATTAGTTTTTCACATCATATGTTGCCATCAATGACAAAGGGGGAGATTGTTGCAAATATGCGCATATGATGTGTTGTCATTGATGTCAACATATCTCTTTGTCAGAAATAGTGAAGACAGTGTAGTTAAGCAAAGTAGATTGCTCTGTATTTCCAGTGAGACGAAGATCAAAATCTGTAGATAAAAGGTTGTGTAGAGGATTGTCTGAAGTTTCTCCAGTTAAGATTTGAGAGGTCCACATGGAGGATTGGTGAAGTTATGGCCATCTAAGTAGAACTGGGTTTTGCAGTTGTTTAGAGGTAACAGAGTGACAAAAACTTGGTCCGGATTGCTCTGCATTGGAATATTATGGTCTGCAGATCTAGAGGTATGTTTGGTATGTTGATGTGTGTCCTCAACTCAAGTGGTTTGTGGTTTGGAGGTCTGCAAGCAATCTTTCTAATGTGACAGTCATGACAGTTAGTGTTCTTGAGTTCCCGTATAAAGATACAAGTGATTTTGGTGATTTGAGGTGGTACGGTTGTTATTGTTGATTTCATTGTGCTTGTGGAGGTCTCTGGATCGTGTGCCTATTATGTTGGTGGTCTGCATTGAGGATTGAGCTCATAGTTGAAGATTTCTCCTTGGGTGTTGCTATTCTTTCTAATTTTGGTCAACCAGATGCTTGGTACGTATTGCGGATGATCTAAGAAGAGTTCTATGAAGCATGACATGTTGTTTGAGAAAGATTTAAGTCCCAGCTTTGTTTGGCCGATAGTATAATGGTTCGCATGTAGTATTTTAAGTCTTGTAATTGTAATTACTTATAATGCCTATCTTGGAGAATCTTCCAGATAGATGACTGTAAGGCCAACTTTGATGTTCATTCCAAAGTTGATGTCATGTATAAATAAGTGTTATGAAGTCGTAAAAGTGTGTGGATGCAAGCGAAGATGTGGATGTAGCAAGGAAGAATTCGAGGGTAGAGTAGAGGTGTTGTGAGCTTCAATGGAACTAAACTTTGTTATGGAGAAGATGTTGTTTCTCAGTTCAACCTTTTGTTGTTAACCAAATGAATGTTTCTGTAGGCAGTGAGCTCTAGGTAGTGCACCCAAAGGCAAGTGCCTTCCCATTTTATATTATTTTAACAAAGAATAAATCTTGTGGGTTAACTCCCACCATGGCTTTTTCCTTAACCGGGTTTCCACGTAAAAATCCTGGTGTTATGTGTGTTGATTGTGTTTTCTGCTCATGTGTTGTTGTGTCATGCTTTCATGGTTATATCATTAATCTATTAATAAGTGGTAAAGAAGATTAAATGCAGAAAAGTTAAAGTTTTGTGACAATTGATTCACCCCCCCTCTCAGTTGTCTACCCTAATTTCAACATAAACAACACCTAAGCCTGCTATCAAATAGTTGATAGACACAAATATTTCAAACTCTATCAACTAAGTAATAATATAGTAACTCTAAAAAAAATATAAATGTGGAATGCTTGGCCAAAAAGACTATATATATCTACATTTATCAACCATTTGATAACTCCTCTAAGTTTTTTTTACTAGTATATACCTTGATTGCCAATTTATAAGTTTTTCTTTTAGAGATGCTGCATCACTTTATACTATTATTGAAGACAATCACACTCTATTAGAACAAACTTTGTCATAGCATGCTCATATTTTCTTCTATAGATTATTTATGATTAGACCACTAAGAAATTAAGCAGGGGATTGAGACTTCGAGCATATGTGGACTTGGTTGCTACTGGCGAACAAAAGAAGGAGAGTGAAGCAATTCAGGAGGAAGACCAAATTGTTGCCACATGATGGCATTTCATATATTTATGTTGTTTCTTTAAACATTGCTCTAAAAAACTGTTATTTTAAAATACTTGTTATTAATTATCTTTTAAATCGGTTATCTTCAAGAAGTCATTATTTCAAAGATAGTTATTTTATGGCAAGGCTATATATACTAAGCCTATCGATGCTTAAATGATCTTTTGGAAAACTTTGTGTTACTCTATATTTCAATTATTTTCAATGTATGAATGGAAGCTTGAGAAGTTGAATTATGAGATCGTAAACTTTTGTTATGGTGGATGAATATATGTTCTTCTTATGTTGAATATCTATCAGCTTCTTGAATTGTAGTTTTATATTAGGATAATTGGAAATTTATATTAAGGCTCATTGTTGTGGATAGTTTTTCTTTCGATGAATGATTTGCAATGATGATTATATTGTGAAAATATAAGTTTGTGATTATGGTTAGATGAAGTATTTGTGCTTCTTAATTCTTTAGTTGTGTATCATGATTCATTACCTTTATTGTTTTCTAGTTAAAAGCACCACCTTCTTTGCTTTCTAGTCAAAAGCATACATAGTTTTTATTCATTTAATATCATTCGAAGGTAGTCACACCTTGTAAAATAAGTAGAGTCTCATTAGAAATATGATTACAATCTAACTCAATTGTTAGTGCAATTGTCATTTGTGTGGGTATGAGAATATAGAGTTAAGTGACAAATCTGTAAACTAACACATGCAACAACATGCAAGTTCATGTACAAGTTCATATAAGTGACATGCAACAACATGCAAGTCCATATAAGTGACATGCAACAACATGCAAGTCCATGCAAGTAAAATGAACAACATGCAAGCACATGCAAGTTCATATAGGCGACATGCAACAACATGCAAGTCCATGCAAGTAACATGTAGCACATGCAAACTCATACAAGTGACATACAACAACATGCAAGTCCATGCAAGTAACATGCAACAACATGTAAATCCATGCAAGTAACATGCAACAACATGCAAGTCCATGCAAGTGGCATGCACGTCCATGCAAGTAACACGCAACAACATGCAAGTCCATGCAAGTAATATGCAAATATCATGCATCTCTAACTTCACTATTAACAGTCACATCATATTCATGCAAATATCATGCATCTCTAACTCCTCTGTTAATTGCCACATCATATTCATGCAAATATCATGCATCTCTAACTCCTCTGTTAATTGTCACATCATATTCATGCATATCTAACTCTGTTGTTAATTGCTACATCATGTTCATGCAAAGTGTATCAACATTATCCACTCATACACATAAAAAAGGAAACTCCTGGTCTTGATTAGAAACACCTCGAAAGTGAGCATCCAAATTAGCTCCCACTTCCTAGGAAGTATCACCAAGTCAAGATAGACATCAAAGAGTGAACTATAAGTCTCCATGGACTCCACTTTCAAAGTGGGCGCCCAAATTGGGTCCTACCTCATAGGAGTTATCGATATGTCATAGTGCTATAATTAAAAATATTATTTTGTCTCTCAAGTTCCTATGTGTTGGAGAACACTTTCCAAGAACTTTGGAGACACATAAATTTGGTTAGGATTGCAAAGTTAACGACAACTTATCCCAACAAAGTCCATAACATAAAAACAAATAATCTTACAACATATAAAAATTTTAATTAGAAAATGAAAAATAAAATAATATATTTGGAGAACATTATTACACTCTTATACTCATTATTAATTGTTTACTATATATACAATGATAACCAATATTATTAGAAATGTCAAAAGTGATGAATGTGGCTAAGTTTTCTTTCTAATTAAAACCCAAATTTACAGTCACAAAGTGAACTGACACAAAATATTTCCCCTTCATTGCTCCAAGATCTATAGGCTTGGTGAAATATAGGCTTTAATGTGGGTTCAACCTAACAACAAAGATATCACCCATTTACAAGATCTTTATTAAAACAACATTAATTATGTTGGTCATGCATGAGGGGTTTTAAAAAAGAACCTTAATCTTAATAAAATTAATTAAAAATATATTTATTAAAAAATTATAAAAAAATACACTGACCAAACTTAAAAATCATATGCATCTTTCCACAAAAGGATTTTGAAATATACTTTCATTTACTACCTATTTTTTTGGCCATGCATGTGTTTGTTTTGGCCTTTATTTTACTTTTTTTAAAATATCACTTTTGTAAATCCTATACAAAACCAACTTTTAATATTTGAGTATTAGAATAAATTACCACATATTTGAAAACTAGAAAAAAAATCTTGCATTTCATATTTTTACATCATGTTAATATTCTATGTGTAAGTGCTTCAAATTTTTACCCCAACTATGACAAACTTTGATTTTCAAGAAAAATGTCCATTTTTAAACCAAAAAGTGGACCCATTATCTTGCACTTACCTTATTATGTTTGTTAAACTTATAAAATTTAAAAAGCATTTGTATTTTCTAAAACCTCTATCATTTTGGCTTGAGAGAAGGTGATATCTATGACATGAAAATAATCAATCTTGGAACATAAACAAATTTTAATTAGAAATTGAAAAATGACATAATATATTTGGAGAAACATTATTACACTCTTATACTTATTATTAGTTGTTTACAACATATACAATGAGAACAAATATAATTAAAATGGCATAAATGATGAATGTAGCTAATTTTTCTTTATAATTAGGACCCAAATTAAAAGTCATGGAATGAACCCACACAAAGTACATCCACTTCATTCATACAATTCAAAAATCAACATAATTTCAATATGATATTCAAATATCGAAGAAAACATAAGGCAATTGAACTATTTGACAATGTGTCGCAAAGAGATGTGGTCTCATGGATTGTAATGATTGTAGGATATGCAAAAAATGGGTTTGTTGAAAAGGCATTGGAAACTCTTGAGCACATGCAGAGGTAGGTGTAAAGCCAAATTTCACAATATTTTCTTGTATCCTTCTAGTCTATGGCAAAATGGAGCTTTAAAATAGTTTATGGACATCCATGAAAGAATAGTGCAAAGCGGATTTTTTGTCAAATGTTGTAGTTATAAATTCTCTAGTAAATATGTATTTGATGTGTGGGAGAATACAAAAAGCACATGATTTGTTTGATAAATGCTTGAAAAAAGTTGGTTCATGGAATGCCATGATTGCGGGATATGCATAGAATGGTGTTCTTGATGAGGTTTTAAGGCTTCTCAATGAAATGCCCCAAAGGAATGTGGTCTCGTGGAATGTGATGATTGTTGTATGCACACAAAATGATTTAGTTCGAAAGGCCTTGGAAACTTTTAAGAAAATGCAATCAGGAGGTATAAAGCTACTCTCCATATAAAATGTCTTAAAGAGATGTGGTCTCATGGACTGGAATGATTGCAAGATATGCATAAAATGGTATTAATGAAAATGCCTTGGAAACTTTTAAGAAAATGCAATTGGTAGGTGTAAGTCCTAACTTCAATTTACATTTTCCAACATCCTCCCAGCATGTGCAAAAATGGGAGCTTTAGAACAAGGTATCAACATTCATCAAAACATAATTAAAAGTAGATTTTTGTCATATGTTGTATTTGCATGTGTCTTGAAAGACATTTATACATAATGTGGAAGCATACACAAGGCATACGAACTATTTAAAAAGGCGTCTCAAAGAAATGTGTTCTCATAGAACACTATGATTGTAGGATATGTCCAAAATGGATTTTTCCAAGATCCTTTCAAGATCTTTGAACTAATGAAACACTCTGGAACCTAACTTGACTATGTAAGTTTTACTTGTGTTTTACTACCATGCAACTAAAAAGGTTTAGTGGATTCAAGGGTTGTAAATACTTTATTGCTATGTGTGAAAATAAAAAATACCTAGATGTACATAGTTGGATTGAAGGCCATAAAATCATATATATATTTTTTGTGTAAATGTAGTGGTTTAGGACTTATTATGTTTGCTAAACGTATAAACTTCAAAAAGTATTTGTAGCTTTTAAAACTCAATCATTTTGGCTTGAGAGAAGGTGAAATCTATAACATAAAAACAATCAATCTTACAACATATAAAAATTTAAATTAGAAAATGAAAAATAAAATAATATATTTGGAGAACATTATTACACTCTTATACTTATTATTAATTGTTTACGATATATACATGAGAACCAATATTATTAGAAATGTCTTGAAAGTGATGAATGTGGCTAACTTTTCTTTCTAATCAGAACCCAAATTTAAAGTCACAAACTAAACCAACACAAAATATTTCCCCTTCATTGCTACAAGATCTATAGGCTTGGTGAAATATAGGCTTTAACATGGGTACAACCTAACAACAAAGATATCACCCATTTACAAGATCTTTATTAAAACTATCAATGGAAGTTGAAACTACTCTAGGTAACATTTTTATGAGGATTATTTTTTTTCCACCACATTAATAGTGCAACCCTTTTATCCAAACAAAAGATGGATAACCTCTTATAACTTCAATAGTGTATTGAACTCTTTGACAAAGCTCAAGTGCAAGGTGAAAAAACAATAAAACTTTGTTTTGTTTGCACAAATTGACTTAAAAAGTTAATTATAAATTTATTCAAGTTTCTATGGTTCACATTTATTGTGACACTCTGAGGTATCTTTGGAAATAATCGTCAATATTATTAAATTATTTAATACCTTCAAAATTGCTTCCTTCTTATAAACTCATCCAAAATCTCTTAAATTATCATACTATGAAAGCCTTAGGACACCATAAACAGCACCTAAGACTGCTATCAAATAGTTGATAGATACAAATATTTCAAACTCTATCAACTAAGTAATAATATAATAACTCTAAAAAAATATAAATGTGGAATGCTTGGCCAAAAGACTATATATATCTACATCTATCAACCATTTAATAACACCTGTAAATTTTTTTAATAGTATATAACTTGTTGCCAAGTTATAAGTTTTTCTTTCAGAGAAGCTGCAACAATTTATACTATTATTGAAGACAATCACACTCTATTAGAACAAACTTTCTCATAGTATGCTCATATTTTCTTCTGCAGATTATTTATGATTAGACAAATAAGAAATTATGCATGGTTTGACTTTTCTTTTACTACTTTTTCTGTCAAAATGCATTGATTAATTTGATTCCAATTGCAACAGTGGAGTGCTGATTTTGAACTTCCAACGATTTTTTTCCCCCAAATGCAGCAGTATTCGTAAAACCATTTAGAAAGAGGTTTTACAATCTCTTTGTTAAAACAGAATATAAAAGTACTTAAAAAATAATAAACATCAATGTTTTCACAGTTTAAACAGAAGAACTTTTCAAAAAACTGTTATTTATACAATTTATAAAGAGATCTCCACATTATAAATATGTCATTAAATACATAGATTTCAACATTATACAGGGCCAATTTAGTGGAATAAATACCCCGATCTTTAAAATTAGAAAATAAATTATAATACATTACCTGATACCAACAGAATAAATATAAAAATGTTTATCTTCCTACCACCAAAAGAGAAAAGAAGAAAAAGACCAAAAAAAAAAGTGACTAACTAAAAAACATCCGGAAACTTCCTCGTGAAAATTCACAAAACTGCCTCATCTACCATACAGGATTGCAATGCAAAATGTGTGTTTTCAAATAGGTGAAGGCCTACATCCACCATCCAGCATTCAGGAATTTCTTCCACCACGAAATTTCTGAGGTGCTGATTCCAATGTTATTAAGCTTGCTTCCGCCTTCACCTTGTAGTTTTTGAAGAACTTTATGCAATCTCTTGTTTTTATTCATCCACTTATCTAGAGTAAAACAGAGCTGCCTTATTGCCTCTCTTTTATGTTCATCTCGCTCCACAAGTTCAATCTCAAGTATCCGATTTTCATCAAGTAACTGATGGACCTCATTTTGCAATTCCCCTAGTCTCAAGCTCAGTTTCATTACTAGTTTTTCATTCTTTTCCAACCTGATTTCAACATCCTTCTGTGTACAGAGCTTTGAATTCTCCTCTTGCAAGTTACAGACATACTCTTTAAGAACTTGCAGTTGTTGATTAGCCTCAATTTCATCACTCAAATTGGTGTTTTTAGATCTTTTGTTCCCCTTTTGCAGGTTGCTGATCTTTTTTCTAAGAACTTTCAGTTGTTGTACATTGATCTCATTTTCATCCCGCAGCTTGGTGTTCTGATCTGTGATGAAGTTTAACTCCTTGTGCAAATCATTCCTCTCCCACACATTAACCTCACTTTCATTTCTGAGTGTGTTCTCTGCTTTGATGATTTCCAACTCCTCCTGCAAAAGGCTCCTATCCTCCACAACCAAAGACATCTCTTCCTTCCAAAAAGCCTTCTCCTCCTTCAATTTATTATTTTCATTCTCCAATTGCTTAACCTGAATATTTTTTTCTATCAACAGTTTTCGAAGAAGCGAGTTATTTTCTT
Source organism: Cunninghamia lanceolata (assembly GCA_027924645.1). Taxonomy (NCBI): domain Eukaryota; kingdom Viridiplantae; phylum Streptophyta; class Pinopsida; order Cupressales; family Cupressaceae; genus Cunninghamia; species Cunninghamia lanceolata. The sequence continues at coordinate 20,886,213 of BSBN01000547.1, read as the reverse complement.
CCATTTCTCTCAACATGCCTCCAACATTTTCAGTCTCTGTGGGATCTACAACATGGCTAGCCACTACAGAATCTGAATCAGATAAGGCGCTTGCAGATTCCTGATCAGAAGGTGGCATAGTTATAGATTCCTGGTCAGAATGTGGCATAGTTATAGATTCCTGATCAGAAGGTGGCATAGTTATAGATTCCCGGTCAGAATGCTTTTTTCTAATCCGGTTGCAATTCTCTGATTCTTGACCCCCTGCTTCTGAATCAGAACCATACCTTTCTTGCCTTCTGAGAAATTCCTTGAACCCCTGAGGGGGGTTCATAGTCCCTGAAATTTGGTTTCTAAATGGACTTTCCAGGGGAGCTTCGCAAGATAGTGCATACTTAACTTGAACAGATTCACGAACATTCTGTCTAATTTGCCCCTTGAGATGAGCATACTGTTCTGCCAATGATCGGTACGCCCTGTAGTACTCTTCAATCATGCTAATCAGTTGCGGCCTCCTATGGTAGAAAAATTCAGCTTGTTCAGCAAAGGAATCAGCTTCTGCTTCTACAAGACTCAACATGCTCTGAGTCTTCTCCTCGACCTCTGCCATCAACAAACAATAAGATTCCATACTTTGAAGCAATGGTTCGAATTGAAAATATGACAAATAGGATACAAAATATTTATCCTGGCATAGGCGAATCAGATATATAATCGGCAAAAAAGAAGTGTAATTAAGTACCTCCAAGAGTATTTTGAAGCCATGCAGATTGTGTTGGACAGTTGCGGCTACCCCCCCACCAAGAATAAGAACAACTTTGAGTAAGTTGCTTCATCTTTAACAAAGCAAGGCTTCTTTCAGACCAGCATAGAAAAGAACAGAGTAAATGCAAATTAGTTACAGCAAAACAGGGGGAAAATCTTAGTAAGATATAAAAATGATATATCTGCCTACAATATTGAAAGAGATATTATTCAGTAACGGGCAGAAAACACATTACTTAATTTAGGTTCTGTGGTTGTTATTGCTGCTAAATAAACAAAAAGACCTTAAAAATGGAGACCTGAATACATGCATTTCCTTTCAGCGGACTATGCATGTGACGAACATTTAAGCACCAGATAGATATAACAAAATGTAAGATCGACTCTATTCAGCAAATTCGTTAAAAAGTTAAAACCAAAATAAATCAAGCTTTTATCATTTTAATGCCTCATCTGATCAGCAAGCTGCACTGCCAGCTCAAATTTTTTTTCAAAATTTCCAAGCAGACAACATTGTAAAGATCTTCACAATGGCCGTAACAAATCTTTCAAGATGAACGAAAAAAATATATTACATTGAAAGAAAATGAAAAAAAGAAGTGTCAAAAAAACGGTCTTCAATCAGCAACATCGAAAACAGAACAAATTCTCCAAAATATTTACGAAACATAAGATAATAAAGAAAGGGAGCAAATTAAGACCTGAGAATGAGAAAAACGCCGGGACTGCTACAGAGGCCTCAAATTATTTACCTTTTCCTCTAAAAGCATGGAAGAGAGGTCCTGGTTTTAAAAGGAAGGGCAGCGTGAATCCAGCATTGATTTATCAGCTGATTAAATGGTGAGGTGCAGACACCATGAATGATCCAGCTGATAAACGTTGTACTAAATTCAAAACGCCAAATTTTAAAGCCATAATATTAATGAGTTATAATTATTATGCAATTAATATTATTATATAATTAATAACATATTAATTACAATATAATTATTATAACAATTAAATTAAGACAATTTTGACATTCTCGTTATAAAGTTTAAGACCATTTAATAATCACACCGGGCTGACTCCCTAGTAGAGGTTCCTAGAGGATTTATATTTCCTTTATATTTGCAATGGTGAAAAATGTATTCTCATAAATGTTTTATTTAGTTTTGTGTTTATTTTAGAGTAATGCATACGATGATAAATAGTGCACTCTATAAAGTTACACTTATTTATATAGTTTTTGTTTAGTTATCTAATTTTTGCTTAGTTATTGTAATACCCACTTTGGTTATTACTATTTTTTTAAAAAAAATTTATTTACCCAACAACATGAACTTAAATAATTAAGCATCTTATATTTGATTAAAAGTGCCAACTTCAATTCATTACCAACCATAGCCGTGATAACAACCATGTGCCACAACTCATATACTCACACTAAATATGGTAAGTTCCCAATGTCAGGGTCATCCTTAGACCTAGACCTAAACCTCGAGGGTTCATTTGCAATGGCCTTGCCTACATATCCCTAAATAGGAAATCAGAGGCTCCGTAGTTTGTACACCAACAATAGAGAGACTCCATCCACTCCTTTGATATAAGATCTCTGATCTTACGTTTAAAATCATACCCTTTAAGTGAATGTGATGATTACATTTCAGTTCATACCCAATAGTGTGATAGCAAATGTAATCCTGGTCAAATGTTGGTTCAATGCCAACATCAATGTATGAACATACACAAAACCACATAGTGACTAGCTCATATCGACATCACATGTTCACCCATAGTGATTTTCTCAAACCTACATCACATATACACAATGCGAATAACTTAGGCATGCATCATATATACACAGTGTGACTAACTCATGCATGCAACATACACAATATAATTAGTTTACACATACGTCACATATACACAATGTGATTAGCCCATTTAGATGTCACCTATACACATAGTGACTAATTCACACCCACATCACATATATGCAATGTGACCTAACTCATGCATGCACCACACCTACATAGTGTGATTGTTTCATATGCGCATCATAGGTATGCATGTAGTGACTAGCTAGCAAAAGGGAATGGTTGCCACCTTACTACAAGCATCATTTCCTTTACTTGGTTCACTAACCCATAAGCCCTCAAATAAATTCTAGCTGGAAAAAGGGCTTTTAGTACATCTTGTGCTACACCATGGGTGCCATTCTTTTTCTCAATTCACTAACAACTCTAATGACAAGCAAGCATCCCATACTACTTGCGGTCATCACTAGAAAAGATTCAAGTGTAACAAAACACAACACATAAGGTCCTTAATACATATGCACAAAGTAACTGACTCACACATACATAGTGACCAACTTGTAATAGTCCAGTGGATGCGACCTACTATATGCATCTTCCCATCACCTGGTTCACTAACACATAAGCCCTTAAATACCTCCTAGTAAGGAAAAGGAATGTCGATGTATCTCATGCTACACCATGGATCCCATCATAGTGATGACCACAAATAGGAAGTGACTCACACATACATAGTGACAAACCAGTAATAGGAACTGGATGCAAGCTATTGCAAACATCTTTTCATCACCTGGTACACTAACACATACCATTTAAGTACATCCCAAATAAAAAAAAAGAATGTTGGTGCATCTTATGCGACACTATGGGTCCCATCATTTTTCTTGGTTTCCTGCCAATTGTGATGAAAAGCAAGCATCCCATACTACTTGCGGTCATCACTGGTTAAGGTGTAAGTGTAACAATATAAAACACATTAGGCCATTAATAAGATTTCGATAGGCCAATAAGCATCCAAGCCATCTTATAACTAGATAAATACAATCATAGTATCTTATAGTTGTACCTCAACTAAGGCTAGTTCTTGTACTATTTTTTACTTGGATTAATTTAACAACTAGAACTTGGAGAACAATGTACTATAGGCAGAAACAACATAGGAAGCGTACACAATCTTTCTAATACCCCAATGCCAATACTGAACTCCCGAGATGAGTAGATACTGGCATCCATCACCTACATACCACTAGCCAAAGCCAAACTAGTACTAGCATTTATCACCTGCATGCCATTGGTGAAATCCTATATAAAACCTATGAAATTGGATAGCTCTTGACATCTATCACTTACATACTACTATTGAAAACCTGCTAATCCCTATGAAATTGGGTAGCTCCTAGCATCTATCACCTACATGCTACTAGTGAAAGCCTACTAACCCTATGATACAACTGAATACTTCTTTATGCAGAGCATGCTCCATAACTATTGTTAAGCTAGAGCATCAATAAGCTCATCTTTGATGTAGTTCATGTTATTTATAATGTTAGTGATCACCATGGATAGAGCAGAACAAGCTACATTCTAGGAGGTATTGCATTCCTCATACCTATGCCGTTGTAGAGCCCTTATTCCAACCATCATGTGATGCCAAGAAGTTGGCTCCTATACCAATCTTAGTTCAACATTATGATATTTAAAAGGTACAAGAACATTGATCTAAAACATATTGTCCTAAGGGTTTACACCTTAGGCGAGTTAATCAGGTTACAATTACCACACAGCCTGGATCCATAACCCTATACAAATGGTATTATAAGTCATGGGTTTAAAACTACCAACATGCAAGTAACACATTGTACCCATAGGCACTGAGTCACATATACATAGCAAAAAAACTCATAGAGTAATCACAAAGGCCATTCACATCATTCTATTGTTACTTGAAAACATAGTATTTATTAGTGTAGACGCCTAAATTTGTCCATATCTTGCAACAACACCTAGTTGACACTTTACTAGAGACATCTTGTAGCATTTTTTCCTAGTCCCACTCCTAATCCCACTTATCCCACTTTCCAATTAATTAAATAAATCCTATTTATTTAATCAATTCCCTCTCACATGTTCCAACTAGTTCAAATTAAAAATTTGAATTTATCCTCACCTTTCATCTCATTACAACACTTGTCCACCTCTCAATTGAATCATGTGTGGTACTATAACTTTCATTTAATACACTTCACATGTTCAAACTAATTCAAATAAAATATTTGAATTAGGTCTCCTTTATTCCCCTCTGCACACTTGTCACATGACTACAACTCCTCATGGAGTGGGAAACCCTATTCGATCCTGTTTAGGATGAAAAAAGGGGAAACATGTCCAAATGATGTTTTTAAGGGTTTGTGTTGATCCTCCTTTCACCACTAAACATTCAAGGACATTCAACCAAGTAGAGAACTCTACTACAAATCTCATGTCACTTGGAACATAGGGGAAGATTAGAGTTGTGTAAATTTGTTATTCAATTAAGTCCAATTATGTTCAAAATCCTAATTTTGTGAAATCGTAAACAAATGGACAAATTACTTAAAATGATTACACAGAGATATCAAATGACAACCAAATACATACCAGATTTAGAAGTTCAGTGTGCGAAAAAGTCAGGGACTAATGAGCGGGCGCCCTAGTCTAGTGCCTCAATTTTTGTTGGGATCTGGGAATGTTATCTGCAACACAGTTCTGTTGTTCATGAGATTTCACTATTGTGGGATCCAGAGGACTAATGAGCAGATGCCTGAGTCTAGGTCCCTATTTTCTTCTTTCATCTACAATTCTGATAGTCTGCAATGCTCTCTTACAACTCAACTTCTTTCTCTTTTGAAACCTGTAACCTGCAATCACAGAAAAGTGGGTTGGGGGTTGTGGTGTTTAGAGGCTTGCCTTAATCAAGCCTTGGAGAGATATTCAAGTCTTCTGAACATCATTGTCAGATAAAGAGTGCATATCCCTGTGGGATAGAGGCAAAATCCAAATGATAAATGATAGAAAACACAATTGATATCACCTTGCAGTGAAGATCTCACGGAAGGAAAATGCTCTTCATGCCATGAGGAGATGGATGCCAAATCTGTAAATACAAACACAAGAACAACACAAATTCTGCTCCGCAACATAATGAATGCCTTGAATCACTTTCACAAAATCACTTGATGCTCATCAAATTTCCATCTAGTTTACAAATGATAACCTAATCATGCTTATATATGCAACTACAAACATTCCTGCTAACAATTTCATAATTCAAACTTACCGTGTTGGCATAGGACCTAAGTAACGGTCATAAACCGATACTTTGAAATAGGTCCTGACCTAAAAAGGGTAGGACTAGAGCGCGGGCACCCAAGTTCTCCCCCCCATTTTAGGTAGGATTCATCATAAATGTGCTCCCTGAGTCCCAATTACCATGAAACTTTAGGGTTTTCTCATCGAGAGTCATCAAAATCATGCAAGATGCTCTAAATGCATTCTAAAGGACCCAGGTGCTAAACCTTAAGAGGAAAAAACCCCCAAAGTTACTTTTTTTGACATAACAAATCCTAGTTGTCCACATCGTTGAAAACAACTTTCAATCTCAACCATCAATTCAAATCAGTCACTTTCTATAAATCAACCCTCAACCAAGCCATTTGAATCAATGAGTTTCCAAGCACCATTATGCTGCTAAAATAGCGAGCAACTAGCATTCAACCTTTGAAATCATGCATACCTAGATGTAAGATTGAGAAGAGAAATGGAGATAAACCAAGCTTAGTGTGGAGATTTGGTTTGCATTTGCTTTGTGTTTTGATTTTCATGCTATCTTGTACCTCATTATGCTGTTAGGGTTTGATGCTTTCATGCTTATGATCTTAGCCATGATTTTTACCCTAGCTACATTTGGTGAACCCGATGTGAATGCTTGCAAATCTAACAATTTTGTTGAGGTTTTGTTGTTAACTTGTGCAGGTCACCTCCAGGCCTCAAACGGACCTCGCCATTGAGTCCAGGAGGCCTCGCAAGTGAAAAATGACATAAAATTTGTCATATTTGGCTTCCAGAATTTTTTTGCCCATTTTTGAAAAAAAATTTAGGGGCTGCTGGTCCGTACTGTACGGATCCGCAAAGACCCTTGTTTGACATCGGCTCTAGTTCCATGTTTTGTGTGCAGGCATTGGTCACAGGCTCTATATTGCAGGTCTTTTATTTGGTTGCAGATTTTAAAACCCTACACCTAAACCCTAGCTACCATTTGACTTGGTCACTATCGAAACCCTAAAGTCACTGTCGTCTACACGCTCAGTCACCACCTGTTATCCTCTGACCACCACTCAATCTAAAACACTATACACCTCCTAATTGCCTTTCACACCTACCTGGTCATCGCCACTAGTGAGGTTGTTGCCACTCATCCGTCCTCTCCTCAGTGGTCGACACTTTGGTCGACCTCCCTTATACCTTCAAAGCCCTATCAGACCTATCGCTTGCTAAACCCTAAAACCTAACCATCCGGCACTAGGCCTTGTTCACTGGTTGTTGTTGTTAAATCCCCAGTCGCAACCCTAACTACTCTAGTGGACACCCTTAAAAATCCCCTCGACAACTTCAAACTTCCAGTCGCCACTTATTTGCAACCCTGTCGCCACCTTGGGTATCAACTTTCGCTCACTATCGAAAGCCCTAACTTTCCTCCACTCTGGTGAAAATCTTGTCACCTCCATTTTACCTTGGTCATCGCCTAAAACCTCTAGTTGTAGCCTTAAGTCTACCCCTAGTCATCGTTAATCTCCTTTATCAGCAGTTTTGTCACCCTAACCCATGGGTGGGTGCCTCAGCTACTAGCGGCTTGGTCATATCTGTGACCAAGCCTACGGGTCCCCCTCCTATTCCTTTTTATTTTTGTTTCCCTTCAACCCTCAGTCATATGAATGACTGAGGGCCCAACTAAAACCCCTAATTGCCAGTTTTAGACACTGACTGCCAGTACCTAACCTTCTGCATGTGACCACGATTTTGAAAACTGGTAGTAGTTAAGTATTGATAGTCAGGCTTGTCTCCTTCGCTCGCAAGCCCTAAATAGGGCCCTTTTTTATTTTTGGCTTAACTTTCACATATGGACTCAGTTTTTTGCAAGATTTGTGGCGTTGGAGAGCTGACTTGCCCAACTTTACTGTGGTGAAGGTTTCATCAAGTGAATTGACCATTTTCACTACTTTTTTTGGTTAAAGTCAACGTTCCTTTATGAACTTCAAACAAGCATATCTCTTGTGTTTTTCATCTATTTTTCATGAAATCTTTTTTAAAACTACATAGAATCTCATATTTTTTTCATTCATGATACTCATTCTATTGTTCCTATTCATCTTGATCAGATTTATCAAATTTCTTCATTTTCACATAACATTTTCATTTGCAAGTTTACTTATTTCCTTATTGTTTTGGTGGCTTGTAGGTGATCATATGGAGATGTAGCAATGTTTGCATTAGTCATAGTAGTAGATTGGAAAGAAAAAATTTTAGGTGCATTGCTTCTAATCTCTTGTCTTCTATTTCATCAATCAAACTTGCTTGTCCTCACATTCAATTTAGGGCTTAAAAAGAACATCTGTTTGCTCTCACATTTGGATTTTGGGCTCTTAAAATAAACTCTTGCTTGTCTTCACACATAAAAAATTTTAGGCTTAAAAAAAACCATTGTATTCTTTCACACATTTGACTTCGGATTAAAAAGAACAAGTGCTTGCATTGTTTGGTGAACTTGAGTGAGATTACGGGTGTGTATGCTCTTCTCATACACTTCGTACGACCTTGAGAATCAAAAACACCTTTCATCCATTCAATTTCACACCACACATTTCATTTTCTTAAAGGGGAATTTACATTTGTGAGTGTGAATCTAGTGTGCGTGTGTATGCTCCCTCCTCGCACTGCAAGGTGATCTTAGAGATCAAAAACACCCACTTGGCCTTCTTGGAGACACACCACTACAAGGGATGACCTCAACTCTAGCGTTCTGGCATAGTATAAAAAGTGAGGTGTGAATCAAAAGACACCCTCTTTGGACATCAAAATCTTGTCATTCTTGGCTGAGCCCCAAAGAACTTTATACCTTTGGGAAGTGAAGGTGAAGGGTGGGTTACCCCTTTCTCCCAACTATTTGGCATTATTTCACTTTCATTTCATGGAATTGGGGCCCCCCTACCTTAAGTATATTGGGGGCATCCTTAGTCAAACTCATGCATCCTAGAGTAAGACCTAACTAGCCACACCTACTTGAATAACCTAGGGCTTGTTGATGTGTCTTCAAGTGCTTTCTTAATCATCACATTCTTCAAATTTCAAATTCAAAATTACTTATGTGTCTTGCATGTGTGATTCATGTGTGTACATGTGAAATCATTTGCTTACAAATTGGCACATCAAGCTATAAACACAAACACATAAACACTTCTTCCTAAACATTATTTCCATCACATTCACTCTAAGACAAGTCATCCTAATCATCCTAATCACTATTCTAATCATTCCACATCTTCATTCTAATCCAATCAATTTCATCCTAATTACTCAATTCCATCATTCAATCACATTATCCTTATCACTCCACATCATCACCCTAGTCCTAGTCAAGCACTTGCCAAAATGGTTTTGATCCTTAGCAAGCCTAATCATAATCACAAGCCCAAGATCATACTTCAAGGAGGCCCTCCCTCTAATCCTAATGATGAAACAAATCCTAGACCCAAGGTCATACTTTGAGGAGGTCCTCCCTCTAATCCTAATGATGAGACAAATCCTAGACCCAAGTTCATACTTTGAGGAAACCCTCCTTCTAGTCCTAATGATGATAACAAACCAAGACCTAAACTCATACTTCGAGGGGCCCCTCCTACTTCCAATGATGACAAGAATCATGTGGCATACCTTGGGGAACACAATGACATGCATAGATTTAAACACATGTGTGACACCATGCCAACATTAGAGAACAAGGTCCTAGCACCCCAACTACAAAACTTCATTCAAACACTTCACCAAGTACCCCAACCCCTAGACCAACAAACCATACAAAGATTCCAAGCCATCATTACCACAAATGCAACAACTCCTAGTCAAATCCCAACAATTCATAGCCACTTGTCAAATATAACAAACAAAACCACCTCATTCACTTCAATCCTATGTGTCACTCCCCTCCACTTCATACCAAACTAGTACATCCACCTATCATGTCAATCCTACATAACTTATAAATTCATCCCACAAAAAGAACATGTGATCCCAAGTCACCCCTTGAAACAAGATAAAAATCCTTCAATCCCTCATGTTACCTTTGACAAGGGGAACACCACTCTAGCTTGTGGGACCTATAGGTATATTCTACCACCATCCAATCAAAGGCGTATCCTAAAGCCTACTAGTCCTATACCAACACCACCATGTTCTCCTAGTCCTAATCCATTGGTCCCTCCACCTTCTAATCCATCAAACCCTTCATTACCCCCACCATCATCTAATCCTCCATCAACTTCATGCCCTAAGTTCAAATAGTACAAAAGTAAACCTATGGAGTTACCCAAATCTACCCATCCATTACATCATTCATCTACCCATGCACCCACAAAGGATGTGATCCAAGGGCTACTACTAAGGAGTCAACCATGTCATCAAATTCCTATCCTTGAGTCTACAAAAGAGTCTTCCAACACCATGTCCAATTCTACAACCCCTTCATATAGTCCACAATCCCTCGAGCCTATTGAAGAGTCTCCTGTCATGAGTCCACATCAAGACCCATCATACCCTCATGTTGGTGATCATCTAGAACCTATCAAACCTACCCAACAGCCATCCACCCCCATCAAACCACAAGAGTTATGTCAATAACCTAATCCTAAGCATGTGGAAACATCAAGCCCTCATTCTAATAAAGATCAAACCACTTTCATTCAACCTATCCATAACATATATCTTTTCCATGATCAAGATATTATCAATGATGAAGAACTTATCCATGAACAACTTGATCATATTTATATCCCCACAACCATTCATGAGCAAGATACCCAAGACCTACATATTCAATCTAATGAAAGTCTTGTTGACCTACTTGAGAACTCACCCCACTTTGTGGCATTCCTTCAAAGCAAAGAAACGTCTCCTCCATCTAGAGCTACCCATGCTATACACACATTCACTTGCCATGATGAGAAACATTCCTCCCAAGCAAACATAGAAGATCAAACAAATAGATTGGATCTAAATGAACATAATCAAGATCATAATGATTCTCCCACATCCACTATCAACCCCATTTCAAAGCCATCATATACCCTTGGCCTATCCACCTTCATTCATGAATGTTCCTCCTTAGGACAACAACAACCATTATCTTCCACTTCACCTTCTACATCAAATAATGAACTCAAGCCTAATGTCCAAACCACACATAGTCCTATTGTCCACCACATACTCCAAAAAATAAACCATCAAGGTAAAGGCCTAGGCCTTCATGAACAAGGTATTTTGGAGCCCATCCATGTCAAAGTCCCCCCACTCTCATATGGCCTTTGATACACACCCCAAGGTAAGCAATCTCAAGATGTTGGTACTTCCTCCATTTCTTTTAAATACACCACTTTCCATCGCAAATCCTATGCACCCAAAACATATGTTGCCATTCCACATCCATCATCCTACAAGTGTCAAAAGCATGTGACCATACACCTTCCACCATCCAATTTACCTCCACTTATTCCAACTCCTACTATCCCTTCATCCACTTTACCTCCACTTCTCCCAACACCTAATATATCCATTCATAAATCCCTTCCAATTCCTAATCATGACCAACAAATGCACACATTGTCTAAACAAGAAGCTTCCACCAAACCCATGGGATTCAAAAATAAAAATTTGTATGCCTCCTTCCATAAAGCTAAACATCCTAAGGATCCTCATGCCTTAGGACATCAATGCAAAAAGTCAAAGAAAAATATATCCAAAAAGCTATCCAAGCCCATACCTCCAAAAGAAAAGGGCAAAACTAAAATGGTTTGGGTTCCTAAGCAAAAATCAAGCAATTCAAATGAGGTATCCACATCTCAAAAATCCCAACCATCCCCTTCCATCCAAAATTCCCATTCTATTCAAAAATCTTCAATTCCTTCATCCCACAAGTAAAGCAAAAATCATAAAAATCCTAAGTCTATGTGGGTACCTAAATTCCTACATCAACCATTTCCTAAGCAAACATCTCCATTACTTCTCACACCCCCTCCAAATCAAAAGCTTCAATGTCTATCATGATGTGTGCAACTGTTGGTCATGGTCCCCTTCCATTCCACCACATTTCCATATACCTCCATCTCCCCATCCTTCACCCACTATCCTACATATCCTCCCCATAACCAAGTTCCTATGGTCCATGCTTTTGCATAAACCTTTCATCCAACCTTGCATAAGTCCTACATAATCGACATCATAATCCACTATCATTCCCTCCATAATCCACATCATAATCCACTATCTACCTAATCCATCTTCCTCTCATGCAATTCTTGACCAACATCTATGAGCATAATGACATTTGACATGGTCCATATGTGACATCCATCTCCAATAGGACTATCACCTTTCATGGAACTAGACACTTGAGTCCCTCCTTTCCATATCCACCTATCCTATTAAAAAGTCAAAAAATAAATAAATAAATAAATAGAAAGCCATTTGTCCAATGGTGAAAACCACCCTTGGTGGCACCTTGGATAAGTACCATGATGAAAACCTGGCAAACAGGTGTCATGTGTAGGTTGATCTTCTATGTCACTTATACTTGGATGTACAATGTCTCATCTATCAAAACTATCATTTTCCACACCATTTCCTACCATCTTACCATCCTTATACATTACACCCACATACATATCCCTATCATGTTGAATCCATTCATCCTCCCTTCTTCCTTTTGATCTTGATAAAGATATGGGGGCAAAATGTTGACAAATGCTTTGGTTATCTCTTGATACGCCTCATCCCTTCCAATCCATCATATCATCATATTTTCATAGGCTTTGTCATGAAAAATTGTAAACATTACACCTAGATTGGGGCAAGTTATTCCTATGCAAAATAGCCTTTGGAGATCACATCCTTGCTCTCTTATGCATACATCCATTCCATCCAGTATTGTCCACCCCTTTACCCATTCATCTAATCTCACCTACCTCCTTGCACCTAGACTTAGTTTTCCCTTGTCATTGGTATCTAGCACAAAGGCTACCCAAATTGTCATCCAATGTCATTCTAAAACATTAAAAAAAAATAGAAAAAAAACCAAACATTTCAAAAATACAAACAAATCAAAACATTTCAAAAATTCAAAAAATCAAAACATTCCAAAAATTTCAAAAAAATCAAAACATTCCAAAAATCCCCAAAAAAATCAAAACATCCAAAAACACAAAAAAATCAAAACATCCAAAAACACAAAAAATCAAAACATTTCCAAAAGACAAAAAATCAAATATTCAACAAAAACCTAAGCAATAAAATCAATTCATCTAAATCACATCACTCCAATCAATTCATCAATTCATTTCAAATCATTCCAACCAAATCAATTCTTCAAAACCAATTCATCAATTCTTCACATCAATTCCTCAATCAATCCAATCATCAATTCAATTCATCCACAAAATCAATCAAATCCTTCAAATCATCAAATCAATTCCTCAAATCAATTCTTCCAAATCATTCAAATCAAATCATTCTTCAAATTTAATTAATCAATCATTCCAATCAATTCATCAATTAAATCACATCACATCAATCCATCAAATCAAGTCATCATCAATTCTCAAATCATCAATCAAATCAATCCTTCTAATCAATCAAATCATTCATCTAATCAATTCTTCAAATTAATCCCATCCAATCATCAAATCATCCAATTCAAATCAATTCAATTCATCAAATAACATCAATTCTTCAAGCAATTCAAATTAATCCAATTCATGAAATCAATTCTTCTAATCCAATCATCTCATTCAAATCAATTCTTCCAATCAATCAAATCAATTAATTCCAAGCAATAAACTCAAATGCAAGTCAATCCTTAATCCATACCAATCAATTTAATCAATCAAGTCAAATTATCCAATTGCATCAATGGTCTTGATCCTAATCTTGATGTAAACCAAATCAATAAATCATTAATCAAATCTTGGTGTTGATTTGCATGGCCAACAACACTAGTGTCAATCAATCATATCAATTGTCTTATACATGATGTTGCATCGTCGAAACCAGACTAGGCATCTTATACGACATGTTTCATTTCTTGAAACTAGACACTATCATTTATCAATCAATCAATCAATTAATCATTGGTTTACAGCTTGATAAGAGTAATACCTTGTTTGTTTTTGTATCATTTGTGCATGCATGCATGCATGCTTGCTTGCTTGTGTGTGTTATCATTTTATCTTGCATTTGTATCAAATCCAAACCAGCTAATATTCATATCTTGTATTTAGACAAGGTTGTATTACACTGGTGCACAAGACACATCGTCACCTTGGTCCTTATACCTTGGTACATAACGTCTAGTGCTATATCAAACTTCATGGTTGCTCACCTTCATTGCAACATAATGCATCATTCATTTCTTCTATCCATTCCCTTATCTTTCTCCCTTAACCAATCCCTACATTTCAAGAGCCTACCCGTGTTTGTCCAACCCACCTATCCTCTCGAGGGGGCATTATCATCTTAATCCTAATCCTAAGCCTACAACACCTTCCACCCCTATTATCCATCTGTTATATTGTCCATCCACCCATATACTCATGAAGGATCTAATCTAATGGCTATTATCAAGGATTCAACTATGTCATCGAATACCTATCATTGAGCCTATTAAAGACCCTTCAAACATCATGCCTAATCTTCCAAATCCATCATTTAGACCGTAACCCATCTAGCCCATACAAGAGTCTCCCACTTCCATTTCCACCCAAAATCAAGCGCTATGTCAAGAGTATAATCTAAAACATGTGGCAACATTAGCCCCTAATACAAATCAAGATCAAAGTACCTTCATTCAACCCATCCATAAACTATATCTTTATATGATCAATATATTATCTATGATGAAGAGCCTATACATGAGCATATTGATCCTATCTATAATCCGAGAACTATCCATGAGAAAGCTACCCAAGAACCACATACTCAATCTACTCCTCCTTATGGTTATCTTAGAAATAAGAGTGAGTATAAAAGTCTTGTTGATCAGCTTGAGCACTCACCCCGCTTCATGGCCTATCTTTGAAATAAAGAAACTACAACCATCCAAAAACCTCCATCTAGCCCTATCCATGATCTACAAACATCCACTTCCCTTAATGAGACACTTGGCTCCCAAGTAACCATAGATGATCAGACAAATAACTTAGATCCTAATAAGCATAATCAAGAGCCAAATGATCCTTCATCATCCACTATTGACCATGTTGCAAATCCATCATATCCCATTGGTCTTACTACCTTCATTCATGAGTGTTCTTCCTTAGGAGAGAAACAACCATTGTCTACCACCTCACCTTCTCCATCCAATAAGGAGCTCATGTCTAGTGTTCAAAACACACATAGTCCCATTGTCCATCGTATACTCCAAAAAATGCATTATCAAGGTAAAGGCCTAGGCCTTCATCAACAAGGTATTTTGGAGCCTATCCATGTCAAAGTTCGTCCATGCTCATATGGCCTTGGATATATACCCCAAGGAAGACAATCTCAAGATGTTGGTACTTCCTCCATGCCTCTTACATCCACATCCTTCCATCCCAAATCCCATGCATCCTATCATACTCCCAAAACATATGTTTCCACCCCTCCTCCATTATCCTATAAATCCCAAAAGCATGTGACCATACACCTTCCACCATCCACTTTACCTCCATTACTTCCAACTCCTAATATCCCTACATCCACTCTACCTCCACTTCTCTCAACGCCTAATATCCCTATCATCCAATCCCCTCATCCATTTATCCAAAAATCCACTTTTAATCCTTCCATCCATAAATCCCCTAAAATTCCTAATCATGACCAATCAATGCCCACATTGTCTAAACATGAAGCTTCCACCAAACCCATGGGATTCAAAAATAAATATTTGAATGCCTCCTGTCATAAAGTAAAAAAATCATTAAGATCCTAATGACTTAGAACATCAATGCAAAGAGTCAAAGCAAAATCTATCCAAAAGGCTACCTAAGCCCATACCTCCACAAAAAAAGTCTAAAACTAAAATGGTTTGGGTCCCTAAGAAAAAAGAAAGCAAGTCAAATGATGCATCCACATCTCAAAAATCCCATTCCATTCAAAATTTTCAAATTCCTTCATCCCACAAGCAATATAAAAGTCATAAAAATCCTAAGTCTATGTGGGTACCTAAATTCCTACATCGACCATCCCCTAAGCAAACATGTCCATTACTTCCTACACCTCCTCCAAATCAAAAGCTTCAAGGCTTATCACAGTGTGTGCAACAGTTGGTCTTGGTTCCCTTCCATTCCACAACATTCCCACATACCTCTATCTCCTCATCCTTCATCCACTATCCTACATATCTCCCCCATCACTTTCCTATAATCCATGCTTTTGCATAAAACCCTCCATAATCCACATCAAAAGCCATTATCCTTCCATCCATATTCCACATCAAAATCTACTATCCTTCCCTCCATAATCCACATCAAAATCCACTATTCCCCATCCATCCTTGCATAAACCTTCTATAACGCACATCAAAATCCACTATCTACCTACTCCATCTCCCTCTCATGCAATCTCTTTCCAACATCTATGGGCATAATGAGAATTTACATGGTCTATGTGTGATGACATCCATCTCTAATGGGACTATTACCTTTGATGGAACTAGATGCTTGAGTCCCTCCTATCCATATACACCTATCCCATTCAAATATTCCAAAAAAAATAGAAGAAGAAAAAAAGAAAAAAAGAAAAATCAAAATAGTAAAGAGAAACCCTTCATCCAATGGTGAAAACCACCCTTAGTGGCACCTTAGATAAGTACCATGCTGAAAACTTGGCAAACAGGTGTCATGTGTAGGTTGGTCTTCTATGTTACACTTGGGGGCACGTTGTTTCATCCAAACTATCTATCGCATCATACCATTTCCATACCATCCTACCATCCTTATCCATTACACCCATATACCTATCCTATTGAGTCCATTCATCCTCCCTCCTTTTGATCTTAATAAAGATATGGGGGTAAAATGTTGACAAATGCTTTGGATATCTCTTGGTATACCTTACCCTTTCCAAACAATCCAATCATCCTATCGTTATAAGCTTTGTCATGTAAAATCCTAAGCATTACACCTAGAATGAGGCATGTTATTCCTATGTGACATAGTCTATGGAGATCACATCTTAGCTTTTTTATGATGCATACATCCATTTATCATGAGCTTTCCATTCCATGGCCTATCTTTTTACACATCCATCTTTCATGAGTCTTCCATCCATTATAGCCTATCCTTTTACCCATCCATCTATCATGAGTCTTCCATCCCATTTAATATCATCCATCCTTTCTCCATCCAATCCCACCTCCATCCTTGCATTTAGACTTGGTTTACCCTCGTCATTGGTGTCTTTCACAAAGGCTATCCAAATTGTCATCCAATGTCATCTCAAAAATAATTCAAAAAAATCAAATATTCCCAAAACACAAAAAAATCAAATATTCCTAAAATTTAAAAAAACATCTCAAAAAATACAAAAAAATAAAAAAAATACAAAAATACAAAAAACTCAAATATCCAACAAAAATCCATCCATCAAATCAATCAAATCAAACAAAACAATCAAATCAATCCAAGCGATAAATCCAAACACAAGTCATCCTTTATCCATACCAATCAAGTCAATCAATCTAGCCAAATTATCCAATCACATCCTTTGGTCTTGATCCTAATCTTGTCGTAAACCAAATCAATCAATCAATCGTCATCATCATCAATGGGATATATTGTTCCCACATCTTTGTGTTGATCCAGGGATATATCATTTTCTATAATGACAACACTATATTAATCCTTGTGTTGATCTAGGGATATATCGTTCCCTACAATGACAACACTATCATCATCAATCATTATTAATTAATCATTGGCTTTGTTGGTTCTTTCTCTCCGAATCAGCAGAGGGTTTGCTAGTTCCTATGCATAGGCAGATTCGGCCAACAAATACAGGAGGTTGTGTGAGCTGCCTCCCCTTCACTTCTGGTTCTACCACACCAAGGAGGTATCCCTATTTGCTAAAGATTTTGCTTTGACTCGCCCAATGACAGAAAGATTTATCTTTACAACAACAGGCAGAATACTCTCATGTTTGGACCAAGATTTGAGTGATAAATCACAAGTTTGGCAATGTTCTTAGACATATCTAACTGGTTAGGAATGAGAGTATGCAGGGGTCCTATTCCTACTCCTACAAACTAACAGGTTAGAATTATGAAAGGATTTGGATTAATGTTTTGGATGCAAGACAGGGGGTTTTGGGTCATAACTACTACACAAGGGCAGACCGGTGCCTATCTCAGGGCAAGGAGTCAACTAGACGTATACAAGTGAATGATTTGCATTGGCATTCAAGTTTCAAGGGGTTAGATTGGTATTTGCCTTACAAACACCACTCAAGAATGAGTATTTAGCTATCTCTACTTACAAATATCCCTATTGCCATACAATCTTCTTCATACTTAACCTAAAACAGTTTAATCCACTCTTTGAATGGAAGACATAGATTAAGCATGTGATACAGAAAATCTATATCCTAGAATCTAAGTAACCCTTAGCAACTAGATTCAAAAGAAGAGATGCATACAACAAATGGAGACAAATAGCTAAACACATGCAAAGAAGCATTTTTCATATAAACACAACATGAAACTGAACATATATGCAACATGCATTCAAAAAATGCAACACATAAACTCACAAAAAGAGATAGAACAACCAAGAAATGCTCTGTTTTTCGTTATTTCCTCCAAAAAATGCCAAAGTCTTCAACCACCAAAAAATGAGTAACACAGTTCTAATATAAACCAAGAACGTGTACTCAGCAATCAAGTACAATGGTCAACTCAAAATGCTGCCAGATACATCACACCATTAGAATGGCGCCCAAAACATTCAATGCAACAAAGAAGAAAAGAGGGAAAAATAGGTGAAATTGGGAGTCATGCAGCCGACTAGAGATTTTCTCCTTTAAGATGGTAGTTGGCTTGTCAATCCATTGACCCATACCTCTGTAAATTTGACATTAATGGCCAACCTACCCGCGGCCTCTAGAAATGCAGCAGCTGCATGCTTTGCAATTCTTTTCCTGCCTAAAATGCGACCGCGGACACACATAAATTCCCCTCTCTAAAAAATTTGAACAAAGGCCGTCGATTCCCCCTCATCACCAAGATCAATGGCTTCAAGTCATGCTGAAAAGTCATCAACCAATGAAATTATGCCATGTAGGCACATTATCCCCTTTGACTTTTCGCAGTATGAACATACATTTTTCCTTTTCCGCCCATTTTGCCTTTTATGCCTTGCATATGTAGTTGTATATACATACAACTAACTTTGGACACGTGGTAGCCGCTGATTGGTTCTCCATCGCTGCGTATTTGCATCTTCATATCGGCCGTCAGAAAGACCTTAAAATGAGCCGCCGATACGCTAAGTCATGCCAAAATCTCTTGCATGTGACCCTTTGTATATCTGATTGTACATGCAAACATACAATCGCAAATATACATACAATGTGGAACTCAGAAGATTATCGGCCACATTTGATTCTTCAAAACAGGTCCGGCTTGTATCTTTTCCTTTTATATATCAGCCTTGTATATTGCATATACAATGCGAATATACAAGCAGAACTGTATACAATCACTTGTACATTGCAAACATGCATCTGACCCTTGTATGTTAACATTGTAAATTCCCTTGTATCTGCCCTTTATATGTCTAAACATACAAATGCGAATGTACAAGCAAAAGATGCATACAGACATGTCTGCCTTTATCAACTACACTACATACCTTTTCGGGTCTGGGCCCTGTATATTAGGAATGTATATCGCATTGTATATGTGATTGGTGGCCCCCACCATTTGTATCTCCTCCTTTGCATCTTGTCTTTGTATGTGCCTTTCGCACATTTCCTCTTGCATATCTGATATACATTCACCCTTGCATCCGCCTTTGTATATTGACCCTTGCACATTGACTTTGCATATTTCCTTTTTGCATCATCGGCCATCGGAAAAACTATTAGTTGAGCTACCGATGCATATTGTTTCACCGATGATCCCCTTGCATGTGGCGAATGTATAAGACCCTTGCATCTTTTCCCCTTTGCACATACCTGCGGACCTGACCACTGTCTTAACCTGATTGGAACCTCTTTGAGATCCGCGTTGTATATCACCCATTGCATATCGAATATACAACAATATATACATACAAACTTTTATATACACGCATGGAATATTCCAGGAATCTACCATATACATCCACTTTTGTACGCTCGGAATTGCACCCGAATATCACATATAAGCCTTTATGCATACAACTGATTTTTTCACCATTTCTAAAGCTGGTTGAACATTTTTTCAGGTCTGCCAATGTACATCTGCACTTGCATATAAGATACAAATGGCCATGTATATACAAAGATACATGCATGCACTTCAGGAGGCCGAGGGACTTAGAAATTTGAGGGTTTAAATAAAAAGACCAATAGATTTTCAAGCTCGAAACCCTAACCTCAGGTGGGCACCACCAGGTTTACAACTTGATAGGGCAATACCTTATTTTTTTAAAATTATTTGTGCATGCTTGCTTGCTTGCTTGTGTGTGTTATCATTTTATCGAGTGCATTTGTATCACATCCATATCTTTCCAACTAATATTCATTTCTTGTGTTTATTGGAATAGTTTTTTGCATTATCCTTTGCATCTAAGGTCATATCATACCTTTTGTGCATTAGGACTATATAATGCTCTAAGTTTACTTCCTCATACATCTAGACAAGGTTGTATTACACTGGGTGCACAAGACACATCATCACCCTGGTCTTTATACCTTGGTGCATAATGTCTAGTGCTATATCAAACTAAATGGTTGCTCACTTCATTGCAACATAACGTATAATTCATCTCTTTATCCATCCTTTATCATTTCCTTCATTTTGACAGTATACACGTGTTCTTCCAACCCGCCCATCCTCTTGAGGGGGCATCATCATCCTATCCTTAAATCATCATCATATCCTTACATCATCATCATATCTTTACATCATCATCTCAGCCTTCATCCCTTCATCTCGTTGTCACTCTTTTAAGTGGCTGGGTTATCCTTTTCCTCTATCCATACCTTATCTTCTTTGAAATGGTGTCACTTCTCTTAGTCGCACCACCATCTCAAAGAGGGGCAAAATGTAGACACTTGAAATTGACCATGTCACTTTCATCACTTTGTCAATTCATCTGAGACACCTTATGAGATATTTTGTTCTAGATGCCCATATCATCACCCAATTAGTTAAATAAATCATATTTATGTAACTAATCCCATTTTAATCTCTCTAGACAATTAATTACATAAATTATATTTATTTAATTAATTTCCACTTTTCCCTCATCCAAATTAATTAAATAAATTAAATATTTATTTAATTAATGTATTCCACATCATTCCTTTCCAAAATTAAATAATTCTATAATTTAATTCCACATTTGTCTCTATCTCCACATGGCTAGAAGCTTCTAATCCTTGTAAGGTGGAAGCCATTTGACTTTAATCCCTCTCATTCAACTCTCATGAGACACTTGTCAAATGATTACAACTCCTTGTGCCATTTAATCCTAGCCATCCATCCCCAATTGAATCGAAGTCGTCCATTCCTATCACTCATCTCCTATAAATGAAGCATCACCCAAGCCATTTGGGACACTTTTGGGGATTATTAAAGGGGCTCTTGACATCCACATTTCAAGTATCATTACACTATTGAAATCATTCTAGGTCTTCTCATTAATCCTCTTCACACTAAATTGTTATGCTATAGAAGTGAGCAATCGACATTCCAACCAATGAAACATCCATCAAAGAGAACAAATCTGGTAGATTTGGGTGCATCTACCACGTTCTATCACGTGTGCAGGACTTGGTTCAAAGGTAAAAGGTATTGGGTTATTTACATTATCTTTGTATTGCCTTTGTACCAATTTTTCTACCACATGGGCTAATAATAATTATAATAGAAATGAGTACCCATTTCTAAATGGGTACATGTTCATTTTTAGAATGGCTACCTATTTCTAAATGGGTACCTATTTATTTTTAGAATGCATACCCAATATTTTTAAGAATGGCTATATGATTCATCGCAGGTACACATTCTATGAATTTCTTTAGTTTTAGGCTTGGGATAGACTTGAAAACACAACCCTAAGCCTTGGACGTACAAGTACAATGTCAAGGTAGCATAAAGAGTAAAAATAAAATTTAACAATATGGCTAATGAATTTCTTTTAAAGAAATTTTGGATGAAATTAAAACACATTACAAATGACAATGTCTAGTTCTCAAATATATAAAAATATTAAGTGTTGAATATATTTTTATGTTTATTAATTAGTTTTTAAACAAAAAATCTCATAGACTTGAAATGACATATATTACTTTTTTATAATAACTTTTGATTTAAAAAGTTTTTTGAATTTTTTTGTCTAACAAATCTAGACATCATTCTCTATGTTATGAAAAAAAATCATGTTACAATTATTTTATGTCAAATTATGTTGGTCATGCATGAGGGGTTTTAAAAAATACCTTAATCTCTGTAAAATTAATTAAGAATTATTTATTAAAAATTACAAAAAAAAACATTGACCAAACTTCAAAATCATATGCATCTTTCCACGAAAGGATTTTGAAACAAACTTTCATTTATTACTTATTTTGTTGGCCATGCATGTGCTTGTTTTGGCCTTTATCATACTTTTTTAAAAATGTCACTTTTGTAAATCCTATACAAAACCAACTTTTAATAATTGAGTATTAGAATAAATTACATATTTGAAAACAAGAAAAAAAAATCTTACATTTCATATCAAATTACACCATGTTAATATTCTGTGTAAGTGCTTCAAATTTTTACCCCAACTATGACAAACTTTCATTTTCAAGAAAAAAATTTCCACTTTTTGACTAAAAAATGGACTCATTATCTTGCACTTACCTTATTATGTTTATTAAACTTATAAAATTTAAAAAGCATTTGTATTTTCTAAAACCTCTATCATTTTGGCTTGAGAGAAGGTGAAATCTATGACATGAAAATAATCAATCTTGGAACATAAACAAAATTAAATTAGAAAATGAAAAGTAATATAATATATTTGGAGAAACATTATTACACTCTTATACTTATTATTAGTTGTTTACAACATATACAATGAGAACAAATATTATTAAAATGGCATAAATGATTAATGTAGCTAATTATGCTTTCTAATTAGGACCCAAATTAAAAGTCATATAATAACCCCACACAAAATACTTCCATTTCATTCATACAATTCAAAAATCAACATAATTTCAATATGATATTCAAATATCAAAGAAGACATAAGGCAATTGAACTATTTGACAATGTGTCTCAAAGAGATGTAGTCTCATGGATTGCAATGATTGTAGGATATGCAAAAAATGGGTTTGTTGAAAAGGCATTGAAAACTCTTGAGCAAATATAGGAGTAGGTGTAAAGCCAAATTTCACAATCTTTGTCAGTATCCTACTAGTCTATGCCAAAATGGAGCTTTAGAATAGTTTATGGATATCCATGAAAGAATAGTGCAAAGTGGATTTTTTGTCAAATGTTGTGTTTGTAAATTCTCTAGTAAATATGTATTTGATGTGTGGGAGAATACAAATAGCACATGAATTATTTGATAAATGCCTGAAAAAAGTTGGTTCATGGAATGCCATGATTGCGGGATATGCATAGAATGGTGTTCTTGATGAGGCTTTAAGGCTTCTCAATGAAATGCCCCAAAGGAATGTGCCCTCATGGAATGTGATGATTGTTGTATGCACACAAAATGGTTTAGTTGAAAAGGCCTTGGAAACTTTTAAGAAAATGCAATCATGAGGTATAAAGCTACTCTCCTTGTATAATGTCTTAAAGAGATGTGGTCTCATGGACTGGAATGATTGTAAGATATGCATAAAATGACCTTTTAATGAAAAGGCCTTGGAAACTTATAAGAAAATGCAATTGGTAGGTGTAAGTCCTAACTTCAAAACATTTTCCAACATCCTCCCAACATGTGCGAAAATGGGAGCTTTAGAAAAAAAGGTATCAACTTTCATCAAAACATAATTAAAAGTAGATTTTTATCATATGTTGTAGATGCATGTGCCTTGAAAGACATTTATGCAAAATGTGGAAGCATACACAAGGCATGTGAACTATTTGAAAAGGCGTCTCAAAGAAATGTGACCTCATAGAACACTATGATCATAGGATATGACGAAAATGGATTTGTCCAAGATCCTTTCAAGATCTTTGAACTAATGAAACACTTTGGAACCTAACTTGACTATGTAAGTTTTACTTGTGTTTTACTAGCATGCAACTGAAAAGGTTTAGTGGATGAGGGTTGTAAATACTTTAATGCTATGTGTGAAAATAAAAAATACCACATGTACATAGTTGGATTGAAAGTCATAAAATTATACATGCTTTTTGTATAAATGTAGTGGTTTAGAACTTATTATGTTTGCTAAACTTTAAAAAATCAAAAAGCATTTGTAGCTTTTAAAACTCTATCATTTTGGCTTGAGAGAAGGTGAAATCTATAACATAAAAACAAACAATCTTACAACATATAAAAGTTTAAATTAGAAAATAAAAAATAAAATAATATATTTGGAGAACATTATTACACTCTTATACTTATTATTAATTGTTTACCATATATACAATGAGAATCGATATTATTAGAAATGTCAGAAGTGATGAATGTGGCTAACTTTACTTTCTAATTAGAACCCAAATTTAAAGTCACAAAGTGAACTAACACAAAATATCTTTGCCCTTCATTGCTACAAGATCTATAGGCTTAGTGAAATATAGGCTTTAACATGGGTACAACCTAACAACAAAAATATCACTCATTTACAAGATCTTTATTAAAACTATCAATCGATGTTAAAATTACTCTAAGTAACATTTTTATAAGGATTTTTTTTTTCCACGACATTAATAATGCAACCCTTTTATCCAAACAAAAGATGGATAACCTCCTATAAATTCAATAGTGTATTGAACTCTTTGACAAAGCTCAACTCCAAGATGAAAAAACAATAGAACTTTGTTTTGTTTACACAAATTGACTTAAAAAGATAATTATAAATTTATTCAAGTTCCTATGGTTCACATTTAATTTGATACTTTAAGGTATCTTTGGAAATAATCATCAATATTAGTGAATTATATTATACCTTCAAAGTTGCTTCCTTCTTATATAATCATCCAAAATCTCTTAAATTATCATACTATCAAAGCCTTAAGACACCATAAACAACACCTAAGACTGCTATCAAATAGTTGATAGACACAAATATTTAGAATTCTATCAACTAAGTAAAAATATAATAGCTCTAAAAAAGTACAAATGTGGAATGCTTGGCCAAAAATACTATATATATCTACATCTTTCAGCTACTTGATAACACCTCTTAAGTTTTTTTTACTAGCATATACCTTGATTGTTGAGTTATAAGTTTTTCTTTCAGAGATGTTGCAACACTTTATACTATTATTGAAGACAATCACACTCTATTAGAACAAACTTTCTCATAGCATGCTCATATTTCCTTCTTATTTATGATTAGACCACTAAGAAATTATGTATGGTTTGACTTTTCTTTAACTACTTTTGCTGTCAAAATGCATTGATTAATTTGATTCTAATTGCAACAGTGGAGTGCTGATTTTGAACTTCCAACAATTTTTTTTCCCAAATGCAACAGTGTTCTTAAAGCCATTTAAAAGAGGTTTTACAATCTCTTTGTTAAAACAGAATATAAAAGTACTTAAAAAATAATGAACATCGATGTTTTCACAGTTCAAGCAGAAAGAACTTTTCAAAAAACTGTTTATATATATATATGATAATTTATACAATTTATAATGAGATCTCAACATTATAAATATGTCATTAAATATATAGATTTCAACATTATACAGGGCAAATTTAGGGGAATAAATACCCCAATCTTTAAAATTTTATAATACATGCACCTGATACCAACAGAGTAAATATAAAAATGTTTATCCTCCTACCACCAAAAGAGAAAAGAAGAAAAAACAAAAAAAAGTGAGTAACTAAAAAACATCCGGAAACTGCCTCATCTACCATACAGGATTGCAATGCAAAATGTGTGTTTTCAAATAGGTGAAGGCCTACATCCACCATCCAGCATTCAGGAATTTCTTCCACCACGAAATTTCTGAGGTGCTGATTCCAATGTTATTAAGCTTGCTTCCGCCTTCACCTTGTAGTTTTTGGAGAACTTTATGCAAGCTCTTGTTTTTATCCATCCACTTATCTAGAGTAAAACAGAGCTGCCTTATTGCCTCTCTTTTATGTTCATCTCGTTCCACAAGTTCAATCTCAAGTATCCGATTTTCATCAAGTAACTGATGGACCTCATTTTGCAATTCCCCTAGTCTCAAGCTCAGTTCCATTACTAGTTTTTCATTCTTTTCCAATCTGATTTCAACATCCTTCTGTGTACACAGCTTTGAATTCTCCTCTTGCAAGTTAGAGACATACTCTTTAAGAACTTGCAGTTGTTGATTAGCCTCAATTTCATCCCTCAAATTGGTGTTTTTAGATCTTTTGTTCCCCTTTTGCTGGTTGCTGATTTTTTTTCTAAGATCTCTCAGTTGTTGTAAATTCATCTCATTTTCATCCCGCAGCTTGGTGTTCTGATCTCTGATGAAATGTAACTCCTTGTGCAAATCATTCCTTTCCCACACAATAACCTCACTTTCATTTCTGAGTTTTGTGTTCTCTGCTTTGATGATTTCCAACTCCTTCTGCAAAAGGCTCCATTCCTGCACAATCAAAGACATCTCTTCCTTCCAAAAAGCCTTCTCCTTCTTCAAGTTATTATTTTCATTCTCCAATTGCTTAACCTGAATATTGTTTTCTGTCAAATGTTTTCGAAGAAGCGAGTTCTCTTTTTCCATTTTCACTTCCATTTCTCTTATTATGCTTCCAACATTTTCAGTCTCTGTGGGATCTACAACATGGCTAGCCACTACAGAATCTGAATCGGATAAGTTGCTTGCAGATTCCTGATCAGAAGGTGGCATAGTTATAGATTCCTGGTCAGAATGCCTTTTTCTAATCCGGTTGCAATTCTCTGATTCTGGATCCTCTGCTTCTGATACTTTCTCTGAATCAGAACCATACCTTTCTTGCCTTCTGAGAAATTCCTTGAACCCCTGACGGGGGTTCATACTCCCTGAAATTTGGTTTCTAAATGGACTTTCCAGGGGAAGTTCACGAACATTCTGTCTAATTTGCCAATGAGCATACTGTTCTGCCAATGATCGGTACGCTCTGTAGTACTCTTCAATCATGCTAATCAGTTGCGGCCTCTTATGGTAGAAAAATTCAGCTTGTTCAGCAAAGGAATCAGCTTCTGCTTCTACAAGACTCAACATGCTCTGAGTTTTCTCCTCGAGCTCTGCCACCAACAAACCAAAATGACAAATAACATACAAAATATTTATCCTGATTCCCGGCATAGGCGAATCAGATATATAATCGGCAAAAAAGAAGTGTAAGTAAGTACCTCCAAGAGTATTGTGAAGCCATGCAGATTGTGTTGGACAATTGCGGCTATCTCCCCACCAAGAATAAGAACAACTTCGAGTAAGTTGCTTCATCCTTAACAAAGCAAGGCTTCTTTCAGACCAGCATAGAAAAGAACAGAGTAAATGCAAATTAGTTACAGCAAAACAGGGGGAAATTTTTAGTAAAATATTAAAATGATAAATCTGCCTACAATATTGAAAGAAAGAGATACTATTCAGTAACGGGCAGAAAAAACATTACCTTATTTAGGTTTTGTGGTTGTTATTGCTGCAAAATAAACAAAAGACCTTAAAAATAGAGACCTGAACACATGCATTTCCTTTTAGCGGAACAATCCAAATGAAGATGATTTATGCATGTGACGAAGATTTAAGCAAATGTCAGCAGATAGATATAACAAAATGCAAGATCGACTCTATGCAGCAAATTCGTTAGAAAGTTAAAACCAAAATAAATCAAGCTTATCATTTTATTACAACTCCGAGATGGAAAGATGCCTCATCTGACCAGCAAGATGCTCTGCCAGCTCAATTTTTTTTTAAATTTCCAAGCAGACAACATTGTAAAGATCTTCACAATGGCCGTAACAAATCTTCAAGGTGAGCGAAAAAAAGATATTACATTGAAAGAAAATGAAAAAAAAAAAAAAAGTGTCAAAAACACGGTCTTCAATCAGAAACATCAAAAACAGAACAAATTCTCCAAAATATTTAAAGAAATGCAAATATTTATGAAACATAAGATATTAAAGAAAGGGAACAAATTAAGACCTGAGAATGAGACTGTTACAGAGGCCTCAAATTATTCACCTTTGTCCTTCCCCAAACAACAGCCAGTACTATTTTTTCCAGTAAGTTAAAAACATGGAAGAGAGGTCCTGGTTTTAAAAGGAAGGGCAGCGTGATTCCGGCATTGATTTATCAGCTGATTAAATGGTGAGGTGCAGACACCATGAATGATCCAGCTGATAAACGTTGTACTGCATTCGAAACGCCAAGTTTTAAAGCCATAATATTAATGAGTTATAATTATTATGCAATTAATATTATTTATAATTAATAACATATAATTACAATATAATTATTATAACAATTAAATTAAGACAATTTTAACAATCTCGTTATAAAGTTTAAGACCATTTGATAATCACACCGGGCTGACTCCCTAGTAGAGGTTCCTAGAAGGATTTATATTTGTAACGGTGAAAAATGTATTCTCATATCTTTCTTATTTAGTTTTTTTGTTTATTTTGGAGTTTGTGTAAATGATAATAAATAGTGTACTCTTATATAATGTTAGGTCTATTTATCTAGTTTTTGTTTGGTTTTATCTGCATAGAATTCTAGATTATGGACATATCTTATTTCTATGTTGACATGTTTTGATACACTTGATCCGTTTGTTTAGATATCCATCTCGTTCGTTATATTGATATGAATATTGTCTTTATCAATTGTGATCCATTTTGTATGTCTCCTCCAGGTTAGGTCTGTGGTCACAAGGTCACCCTCGCAGATGCAAACTTGACTAGCCTAAATTCAAAATTCAGATTTGGACAACAAACTACCTTTGTCATTTTAATATAAACTTGACTATGTACATGTTTGCATGATTTATTGTCATGTGCTTGTATAAAAAGACATAAACATTGCACTATTCTAATAATCCCATCTCTCATGCATTCAAGAACATTTAGAAGGGCAATAAATAATGGCACGTTTGAATTTGATGCTTAAAAAGAAATAGCAACCCTAATTTCTAGGTGAATTGTATATTGCCTTGATCATTTGTCAAAGTCATTAGATCAAATATCCTTACAATAGCTTGACACAAAGGAAAATAGTGGGATTCTATCAATTGCAAGTTGTAAATTGTACTAACCCCTTTTTCTAATGAGAGATGAGATAGTTCATTTCTAGATTGAGTAGAGGGCATCTAATCTATTGATCATCAAATGTCAAGTTTATAGGAGATTGAGTTTGTGGTTGCAAACTAGGTCCATATGGATGATATTGATATATAGCATAGCAAAGAAGAGTATTCTAATTTTGATCTATACATGTGACTGTCATAGGCATTTCCTTATTTTGAGGTACACATATGATCCCAGAGTGTTCATCATTGAGCACACATTCTTTAGTCATAGAGCTAAGTGACTATCCTATTTACTTTCTAATTATAGAAAATTATATAATTGTCAATTGTCAAATTATTCTATTTAAATCCATTTCACTCTTACTCGTAATATAGGTTAATTATGCTTATATGGATGAGTTTATTTGATTAACTTGGATTAAACACTTAGGGATCTTATTTCATTTCTGTGAACCTAACAGAACTTACACAATCTTAGGGTGTAATTAGGGTTTCTAGATTTGCAAGTTGTATTTGATTACATAACTTTTTAGATTTGATCCACCCTTGTGTTTTTTTGCTTTATTGATCTATTCTTATTTCTAGAGTTTGGTGATTGATTTCATTGACTATCCTTTTGCCAACCCTACCCACCCTTGTCTTGCCTTAGGGTTTACACTTTTAACCTTTTTTCAAATTTGAATTATCTCTAATTTTATGATTTACAAGCCTACTCTGACTTGTATTATTGTTTATGCCAAGGAATTCCTAAGATCTTCATTTCCCATTGAGAAGAAGCCCTCACCTAAATCCTAATTTATGGCCACCCAATTCGATGATAGTGATATAATTAATGGTGAGCATACTAAGACTTAGGTGAAGATTATGACCATGGGGATCATATGAATAGACAATATTTTAATACTTATTGGCAAATGAACTTGTCATTGTAGTGTTTCATTGAAATCAACATGACTCGCCTAGTGGGAAATTGCATGTTCTTGCAATAGTTGGAGAAATCACTAGTGAATGGGGTGATTTTCCTCTGTAGCCCCATCTTATGATGAAGATTTTAAAATATTTTTGTGTACTTTTAAAGCAAAAGTACAAAAGGCCCACATAAAAATAAAAAATGGTGAAACCATGAAGAAACCCTATATGAGAAATGTAAAGAAGACCATTTGTGGATTCCTCATAAATGGATGGAGAAAATGTAGAAAACAAAGGGAAAAGGAAGAAATTAATGTGTATCAACAAATAAAAACACAAAGTTCTATGATTTGTGCATACAAAATCAACAAAAGAATGAATGTTTGATAGTTCATACCTTCAATGTGCAAGGAAAATATGAGGAGTTGATTACACATTAAACATAAGAATAAACTACAACTAATGAAGAATAAAATGACACAAAGTTTAGAAATACTATTCAAAGTCCTTGAAAAATTAGAGCACAAAGTCTCTAATCTCTTTTCTTGTACAATAATTGTGTTGAGAGGAAAAAGTTGTAACCCTTACAAATGCCTTGGGTTTACAATAAATAGGAGAAAGGTTGTCCATTTTCCTATATAACCATTTCACTTTTCCCTTGGGACTTTAAAACATATTTAAATGAAATTACAATGCCCCAAAATGAGCATAAATTTTATATCCCATGTAATGTCCTCAACAAAATGTTTGCAACTATATCAAATCTGAAAATGTATGTTTTAATTATCTTCACAAAATACCCAATTTTCACTACACAAATGGTATTGGAAATTGGCAATTTCTTAACCAAATCAAAGGAAATATTTTCCAAACTTAAATTCCTGATAATTAACATAAAATAATAGAAAATTTATGGCCTCTTGATGTATGATATCATAAAATTACCAGATTTAATATAAAATGCAAATTCACATACAAAGTTAATAATTTCACTTCACCTGATCTCACCCAACAACATAGAAATGATATATGATGAACCTAAAATTAAATTATATTATTTTCTAATGAAATAATGATATCAGGTATGATATGACCAATAAAAATAGCAACAAACTCTGATAACAAACCCACAACTACAAACTACTAGCTACTCAAAAATCTAGCTCCAAAATACACTGAAACTACTCCAAACTCACATAAACAACACCAAATCTTACAATAAATGGTCATAGGTGCCAATACTAATGAGAAAATAGTAAACACATAGAAAACCATAGATTCCATACCTGCAAACACTTACAATACTTCAAAATGCTCCAAGAAAGACCAAAATTGCATACTACACACAACTAAATTACTCAATGTGTATTTCAGCACATAGAAACTACACATGCAACACTCCTGAGATCAAACCATAAATACCCAACTTGTCAAATATGATCTAAACCTCTGAAGTGGATGAAATACATCTTCTACAATAACATGCAATGACCTACAACAACACAAAAGCACTAAAAACACAAACTAGCTAATCCTGCAAACAAAACACTAAAACTGCCAAAATCTTCCAAATCCTTTAGCTCAAATGCAAACTCTGGGTGAGGTTTCTCCTTGTGAACAAAGGGTTTCCATCCTTTGGCCACCTAAGACTCATGATTTTTCATCCACAATCCTTCTACTCCAACGGGGGTTTGTCCATTGAAGAAGAAATTTGCAAATCTACAAGTTTGAGAGAAAATAACATATCAACAACAACCCCAAATGACTAGATTTTAATCTTTTGTATCAATCTTCCTTGGGAGAGATGGATGCCCAAGTTTCACACATCCACCTTGGATTCTTTGCTATTTTGGGATACATGACAGTTGTCATAAGTTGTCATACATCGTCATAAATTCCCCCGCCACTTGTGATTTCCCAATCTTTTCAAAATCTTCATGCAAATGGACACCTCTCATGATACAAAACCCAACGCCTCTTTTGAGCCTCAAAATATTTAATTTAATATTTAATTGTCCTCAAGAATTGAATTATATTTGGACAATAATAAATATTAAATTATTTATTCTTCCTATGCTTGCCCAATTAACCCACATAAGAATATTTAATGGGTTAATATTGATCATCAATCAAATATTAAGAAAAGGGGACATGACAAGTCCTCCCTCCTCAAGATTGCTTTTCCTCAAGCAATGCAAACCAAGATGCTTTGGAATCATTGTGCCAATGAGATAAGTCATACTAGACTGTCCATAGATCTTGGATCCTATACCTGTCAAGTGAGATAACTCCTACCATAGAACACTGTAAATTCTACTCTCTCCAATATCCATAACATTCTTGTGCACATCATGTAATTTGATCACTTCTTTTAAGATCAACTTTCCCTTATGAAAATACAGATCAAAGAAGTGTGTAGTACTCACGGAATCATATGTGTAATTTTGAATTTTTGTAAATTCTCCAATTACAGTTTTATCCAACTTTCTTCCCAACATCCTGGAAACTCTTAGAATAGTGAACCTTGTTGCAAGGTGTGCACCCTTGGTCTCCTTGTGTTGTGCATGTGTAGCGCTTAGGTTTGTGACAAGGCTTAACCACCTCCTATGGATTCATTTACTCTGGTGGTTGTATCAGGCATTAATAGGTCGATCTGTCGGTGCAACAGCAACCACCTTTCTAACAATTGGTATCAAAGCCTGGGTCATATGTTTCAACCCCTCACTTGTGCTGGGGGGATTATTGCAAGGTGTGTGCCCTTGGTCTCCTTGTGTTGTGCATGCGCAGTGCTTGGGTTCATGACAAGGCTTAACCACCTCCTATGGATTCATTAACTCTGGTGGTTGTATTCGGCATTAATAGGTCGATCTTTTGGTGCAATGGCAACCGCCTTTCTAACAGACCTAAGCTGAGTGAAATTCTTGTGGCCATCTCCAAATCCTATCCAACTTATCCATGCCATCAGTATCCATTTTTCTTCCATCAATAACCTGCATTTCACAACTTGTATCCCAAAATGTGTAGATGCACTAGCATTAGGAACTTTATACCAAATACTCTCGAGACTTCTTAAAGTGTTATAGATCTATTTTTGTTGATTATAGGGTTGTTATAACAGTCATTGCATCCTCCACAACAACAAGTACATATTTTATAAATAATATACTTCTTTCACCTTCACATTGTTGAAATATACAATACAAAAATGTACAGTAATAGACCCATACATTACCCCAACTTGAGAGATGTTACTTTTAGATTTATGGTCTGGTCTATAGAAATCACAAATTAGTAGTTGAACAACCATTAGAATCATACAACAACAAATTACAAACCATAACACTCTGAATACCAAAACTACAAACAACAAGCCATTTTGATAGAAGACTGTTGCAAGTATGTGCTAATCAGTGTTGTCATTGATGTCAACAAGCTTGTGTTGTCATTGGTGTCAACAGTGTCTTTTGATAAGGTTGTTGTTGTTTGATTCAGTTGCATTGTTGAAGGTGATTTGATTGCTTTGGAGAAGTGTTGAGGATGTTGAGGATAGCCTTCTATTGCTAAGTTTCCAAGTGCTTTTGAGAAAATTTGGTTAAAACTAAAAATAGTGTCTTGAAGATGTGTTCTGGCTTACAGAGGACTGTTCGAGTTTTTTCTCCACATTTCATCTGTGTTGAAGATTTGAGTGTATGATTTGGATATGTTGTTTAAAAGTGTTTGAAGATGCTAAATCTAGGATTTGGTACTTTGGATTGCTGTGCAGTGAAAGTTGTGTTCACCAGTTTGAGATCAGTGTTTGACATTGTTTGCAGTGTGTCTGGGAGAAAGTGTTTTTCTCCGCATTTCTCCATAGAGTGGTTTTAGTTGTTGTGGTTCTGGATGTGTCCTTACATGGTCCATACCTTTCTTCAGTTCAAGTGGTTTGTGATTTGGTGCTCCGCAAGTTCATCTCTTGAGTTACACTCTTTGACAGGTTCTGTTAGAGTTGGTTAAATGATGTGGTGTGAACTTTCATCAAGTGAAAGTTGTTGTCATTGAATGTGTTGATTTTTAGGTGACTTCAAGATGCTTGTGGATGTTTCTAGATCATGTTCTATCCTAATGTGTGGTTTGCATGTCATCCTTTGGCTTGAGGAAATGTGTACTTAAAAGATCATAGTGTTAACACAAGTTTGGCCAACTTGGTTGTTTGCACTAATTCCAGGTATATGCTTCATTAATTGTGGAAGCGTGTAATAATGTGTGAGGATGGATTTAGGTCCATGATAAGGTGTTATGTGGTTTGTATTCATTCCTTTCCTCCACAGAATGTTTAGGTCCAGACCTAATTTGAATTTCATGAGTTAAGTTTTGTTGCTGACCTTGGAGATTGTTCTCAAGGTTGATGATAGTATAAATGAATGTCAAGAGTTCATGTGTGTAGTGGTGAAAGTGGGATATGATGGTGGTGATGTGAATTTGTTCAAGACAACAAGATATTTCATGTGTTAGGCTACTGGATGCAGTGAGCAGAAGGTGTCTACTATCTTTCAGTGTTGTTGTGAAGGCAATGTTTGTGTTGTGGTGAATATTGAGCTTCATTGGACCTAAACTCCATGCATGTGTGAGATGCAATTATATTAGTTCAACCCTGGTATGTCTTCTCTTCTATATCTTTCTCTCAGTGAATAGTGAGTTCACTTGGGGAGTGAGCCCTCTGGCAGTGAGCCTTCCTTTCTTTCTTTTGGGCAGTGAGCCTTGGGTAGTGAGCCTTTTGTAATTCGATATTGTTACTACATTATATTGTTAGCTAATCCTCACCTTGGTTTTTCCATTTTTAGGTTTTCCACATAAAAATATGTTGTTTTCTTGTGTGTGGTGTTGTTATGATTCTGTTTTTGTTATTTTCTTTACATGCTTAAACATCATAACATAATTAAAGATTAATATGGATCTGAATACTTGTGAGGGTTTAAAGTTTTTGATACAACTGATTCACCCCCCCTCTCAGTTGTCTTGTGCATTCAATAATTGGTATTAGAGCACATGTTCCTTGGAAGAAAGCTTAATAGCTTGAGGTAGATCTAGGATGGCGCACAAGAAGGATGTTCCATATTATGCCTTCTAGAAAATAAGGATAGTAAGTTACTTGACTTCTCTTGGATATGTAATCTGGAACTCAGTTGGAACTATCTTCAAGCCAAGAAAATATGAGAAGACTGTGGAAGTAGATCGGGACAATGTTGATGATATGAGACTAAAAACTGGTAAGCTTATTAGGAACTTGCCTTTCAAGTGTTGTGCAAGATTGGTCATTATGCTTTAAGATATTAGGAAAGAATTTTAAAAATTAAAAATAGAAGTAGAGTGGCTAGGAAAAGATACTATGTGAAAGAAGATGCAGGTATGTCTAATGATGAATCTGATGATGAAGATGACAAGGATAACAAAAGTTTGTTCATTGAATTAAAAGATGATAATCTCACAGCTGACCCTAATGGATGTGTGAAAGAAATTACTCTAGAGATAAGTCTTAATGATGAAGATACTTTTCATACCATACAAGAAAAGAACTATTGGGTTATTGATAGTAGTTACTCAAATCATATGAATGGTGACAAAGCAAGTTTGTTAAATTTGATAAATGTGATGGAGGATCAGTTATATTTGGTGATGATTGTACTACTGTGATATGTGGAAGAGGCTCAATTAGTCTTGATGGAAAGTATAATACTAATGATGTTTTTTATGTTAAAGGTTTAAAGAAAAATCTCTTGAGTGTTGGATAGTTGTGTAGCAAAGGATACAATCTTATATTTCAAGATGATGGTTTTGAGATAAAAAAGAAGTCTAGAACTGTGATAGCTACTAGAAAAAGGATAGAAGGAAACATTTATCATCTCAAAGAAGGTGATAGTTATTTCTCTATAACTTAGATCAGTGAAAGTTGGCTCTAACATAGGAGATTGTGTTATATCAAATTTGATATTCTAGTAAGGATAAGTTTAGTTCAAGTAATGAGAGATCTGTCAAAGATTACAAAGCCTATCAGTGTTATCTGTAAGGATTGTCAAGGTGGAAAGCAAGCGAGAGGAAGTTTATAAGACAAAGAACAATCTTCTACTAGACTATTGGAACTAGTACATACAAACCTTTGTAGTCCAATCAAAGTAAGGAGTTTTCAAGGTGATAGGTATTTCATGTTATTTATTGATGATTGTTCTAGAATGACATGGGTTACTTTTCTTAAAGACAAATCAGAAGCCCTAGATAGGTTTAACACTTTCAAAGCAACGTTTGAAAATGAAATGGATATGAAGATAAAATGTTTGAGGTCTGATAGAGGTGGATAATTTACTTCTAATGAGTTTGACATGTTTTGTAAGAATCATGGGATTAAAAGGAATTTATCTTACCCTAGGACTCCTCGGCAGAATGGAGTGGTTGAAAGGAAGAATAGGACTGTTCAATAAGCTACAAGGACAGTGATAAAGGAAGCAAATCTACCGAAGTCTACTAGAGAGAAGCAATTCAGACTTTTGTCTACATACAGAATAGAGTACAAATAAGAGCAAATGACACAAAGACTCCCTATGAGCTATGGTATGGAAGGATTCCTACTGTTAAATATTTTAAAGTTTTTGCAAGCAAATGTTATATTAGAAGAGATGAAGAACTAGGAAAGTTTGATGCAAGGTGTGATGAAGGTATTTTCCTTGGGTATTCTACTAAAAGCAAAGCATACCAGTGCTATAACAAAAGGCTAATACAAATTATTGGAAGTGTTAATGTTAAGGTTGATGAAGACACACATAAGCTTTTAGAGGTTAATGGACATGAATTAGATGAGTCTTCTTGTAGAGAAGAAGAAATTGTTGTTGAAAAAGAAATTTAGACTGGAGAAGAAGAAGAAGAAATTAGAGAAAAAGAAATATAGGTTGAAGAACAAGAAGCTTCGAAAAGAATCTATATAACTCCCAAGTATGTGCAGAGGCATCACACTAAATACTAGATCATTGGTGATAAGAGCAAAGGTGTATTAACAAGTAGCAGAGCTACTAAAGAATAGGTAAAT
This sequence comes from Cunninghamia lanceolata, assembly GCA_027924645.1. Classification (NCBI taxonomy): domain Eukaryota; kingdom Viridiplantae; phylum Streptophyta; class Pinopsida; order Cupressales; family Cupressaceae; genus Cunninghamia; species Cunninghamia lanceolata. The sequence continues at coordinate 20,848,786 of BSBN01000547.1, read as the reverse complement.
CTAGGTTTACTCTTAGTTGAACCTAAAATAGTGATTGAGGCACGCAAGGATGAGTTTTTTATTAAGGCTATGGAAGAAGAGCTAATGTAGATTGAGAACGTTGCAGAGAATGAGGTAAAAGATCATGTTGCTAACATATTCACTAAGGCTTTTCCTAAGGATACATTTGAGTATCTCCAAGAGAAGTTAGGGGTTATTGCCTCTCCTTCCTTGAACTAGATGCATAAGGAGATGCATCAGTCCAGTGTGTGTCAAGATTCATTTTTTTTGGACTGATGTTGGTGGGTACCTCTTAGGGGGAGTAGGTAGTGGCTTTGATGTTTGTTGTGTTGGGAATTAAGGTGTCTCAACCTTGATAATTCTCTGTATTTATAATATTTGTATTTATTATTTAATTGCCTATGTTGTAAATAATTGGAAAATCCATATTGTCATATTGTGGGATGTGGCACGGTGATGTGTCAATCCTACATGGATTATAACAACTTGTATTTTTGTCCTCACATGAGGAGATAGGCATCCCACTTAGTGGTAGGAATATTCTACCATGTGTCGGCATCCTCCAAGTTATGTAAGGAATGTTTGACCGAAAAGGTTATGACGGATTCCTATGACGAATCTATGACATGTAAGAGTCGTAAATAGAAGGTTATAAGACAGGTGATGACATGTGTCATGAAGCATCTTTGAATAAGGCATATTTGGGTGCCCCAAGGTGGAATATGACATGTTGTAAGAGAATATGCTATTTATAGTATGTGAATGACAGATTCTCTTACAGCTGTAAGTTATAACCGCTATGACAGATTCTATGATGGTCATAAGTGTCGTAAGAGCATCTGTCATAGCCCATTTTGGAAATAGGCAACCTCTTTGGAATGGGAGCTGTGGACAAGTGTCAGACACATTCTACAATGTTGACCAAGTGTCCCTAGGCATGGGTTTTGGTCCAAGATGCCATGTTGGATGCCCATTCCAAGATAGGTTCTATATTGCCTTGTATTTCCTATATACAGGTGCTTGGAGATGGAGTTTGTATCACAGGTTTACAGGTACTGTTATGCTGCTGGATTGACTCCAAACACAAGTGTCGAAGACCATTGAATCTTGCATTGCAAGTGTATTGTAAACATTCTTTCAGATTTGTTAATACACTGTGTAGGTTTCTGAGTGTGGGGTTTTTCACCCGATAAGGGTTTTCCCCATCGTAAATCTTTGTCTCTCTTCTTCTGTCTACTTTCTGGTTCTTGTGTTTTGCTGCAATATCTCATGTTAATGGTTTAACATCACTGTAATAGTTAGGATAAAGTTGAATTTGCATAGCCCTCTCCTCAATAGATTAGTGTAGGAAGTGTTTCCGCACACCTAGCTTCCTTTCAGTTGGTATCAGAGCTTTATCACCTTTGGTCCTAGTTGTAGGGTAGGGGTTTTTTGAGCTAATCTTAGGTTGAGTGGGAGTCTGTACAGAGCATTCTGTATCTTGTTACAGCAAGGAGATGGCAGGCACATCAGGAAGGTTTGAAGTAGAGAAGTTCAACGGCAGTAATTTCAAGCTGTGGAAGCTCAAGATGGAAGACATGTTAGTTGACCAAGACCTTTGGGATAGTGTGAACAAAACTAAACCAGCTGCAATGTCACAAGCTGATTGGGATCTCAAGGATCGGAAGGCTAAGGGTCTCATAAGACTTAGTCTTGCCGATTCTGTGTTGTTAAATGTCCATAAGGAGACTACTGCAAAACTCCTTTGGAAGAAGTTGGGGGATATGTATCAAGCCAAATCCCTAGTCACTAAACTTTTCTTGAGAAAGAAGTTGTATTCCCTTCGAATGGAAGATGGAGGATCTGTTGTTGAGCATATGAATGCTTTTAACATGCTGGTTGTACAATTAACATCTATTGGTGTAAAGATGGAGGAGGAGGATAGGTGTATGACCCTGCTTTGTTCTCTACTGGACTCATGGGATCATCTTGTCATGGCAATCGGAAGCACCACATCCACATTCAAAATGAAAGAAGTGGTTTCTTCGCTATTGTTTGAAGAGATACGGAGAAAGTCTTTTGAGGAAGCCAAAGAGGCCCTTGCAGTTCGTGGAAGACCCAAAGAGAAAGGGAAGAAGAAGGACAAGAAAGATGAGAAGGGTAGATCCAAATCCCATGGGAGATCCAAATCTCCTGGAAAGTCCAAGGCTCTTTGTTGGAACTGTGGCAAGACTGGGCATTTCTGAAAGGAATGCAAAGAGGAGAAGAAGAAAAAGAAGAAAGCTCCTGATTCAGATTCTGACAAATCACAAGATGACAATGATGCTTTCATCGCAGCTTTGGCAACCCATGCATCTGATATGTGTGGCTAATCGACTCTGGTGCATCATTCCACATGACCTCGCATCGAGACTGTTCACTAAGTATGAAGAGTTCGATGGTGGAAAGGTGTATCTGGGTGACGACTCTCATTTGAAGATTGTTGGTCATGGAAGAGTCTCTATCTGATTCCCTGATGGTCGAGTGAAGGGGATCTCTAGAGTTATACACATCCCAAGCTTAGCATAGAACCTGCTTTCTGTAAGTAGTTTGAATGATGCAGGTGTGCAGGTTGTCTTTTCGAAAGAAGGATGCAAGATGACTAGAGGAGCTATGGTGCTTGCTAAGGGTACTAGGAGAGGTACTCTGTTTCAACTGGAGGCATGCCTTTCACAATTTAATAGTTCTTCTAACTCAAGGAAGAGGGCAGTAGTCACTTCATCCCCATTATCTGAACGAGCAGTGAAGAAATCTGTTGTTTCTAGCCTTGATGGTTGTAATCATGCATTGGAAGTTAAACTTCCTACAGAAAAGACAATGTTATGGCATAAGAGATTTGGCCACATTGGTGAGAAGGGTCTGCGTACCCTAAAAAATAAGAACATTGTTGAGGGGTTAGATGATTGTAATCTTGAGTTTGACTTTTGCGAACATTGCATTTATGGAAAACAAAACTGTGTTTAGTTTTACTCAAGTTCTCATAAGTCTTCTGGTGTGTTGGACCTTATTCATTCTGATGTGTTTGGTCTTGTTAATGTTCCTTTGTTATCAAAATTTGTATACTTTGTATCTTTTATAGATGATTACAGTAGAAGGACATGGATTTATTTTCTCAAAAGCAAATCTGAAGTCTATAGCAAGTTTAAGGAGTTTAAAGCCTTTGCTGAAAATCAGATTGGCAAAAAGATTAAATGTTTGAGAACTAACAACGGTGGTGAGTTCTTTTCTAAAAAATTTGATAAGTATTGCAAGGAACTTGGGATTGAAAGGAACAAGACAACTCCATACACCCCACAGCAAAATGGAGTTGCAGAGAGGATGAACAGGACACTGATGGAGAAGGCTAGGAGTATGCTTAGTGGAGCTGGTCTAGAACAAAAGTTCTAGACTGAAGCTATTTCCACTGCTTGCTATCTAGTAAACAAATCTCCTACATCAGCTCTTGTTGGAAAGACACCCATGGAGGTGTGGTCTGGTAGAAAGCCTTCAGTAAGGCATCTTCATGTTTGTGGTTGTGAGGCATATGTACATGTGCCAAGGGAGAAGCGGTCAAAGTTGGAGAACAAAGCTGTTAAGTGTATCTTCATCAGCTATGGTGTTGGTGTGAAAGGATACAAGCTTTGGGACCCCATGGTTGAAAAAGTGTTGTATAGCAGAAGTGTCATCTTTAGAGAGCTTACACCTTCTTCCATTGTTTTGCAGCCAGAAGAAAAAGAAAAGAAAGAAGATGTTGTTCAGTTTCCTCTCACCCCTAAGAAGACTGAATAGAAAGACAATGTTGGACCTGATGATGAGGAGAGCTCTAGTAGCTCTGAAATCTTAGATGAAGAAGCTAAACCTCAACCTTAGCTCTTGAGGAGGTCTACATGGATAAGAAAGCAACCTGAAAGGTTTGGTTTTACATTGCTTGATTCTAGTTGTGCTTATGCTTTGCTTACTAACAGTGATGAACCTAGAACTGTATCAGAGGCTTTGGATATGAAGGATGCAGGTTCCTGGAAGGAGGCCATGGAGGAAGAAATGACTTCTTTGGATAAGAATCAAACTTGGGACTTGGTGCCTTTGCCTCCTGGATGGAAACCCGTTGGATACAAATGGGTGTTCAAGAAGAAAATTGGTGTAGATGGCAGTGTTGAGAAGTATAAGGCCAGATTGGTTGCAAAGGGGTATTCACAAGTGGAGGGTATAGATTATGGTGAGATCTTCTCTCCCATTGCAAAGCTGACATCCATTTGATTCCTGTTGTCACTCGCAGTAGCTTATGACTTGGAGGTAGAACAGATGGATGTGAAGACAACTTTCCTTCATGGTGACTTGGAGGAAGAAATCTACATGTCACAGCTAGAGCATTACATGGTGAAAGGTAAAGAAAATTTGGTTTGCAAACTTAAAAAGTCTTTGTATGGTTTGAAGCAATCCCCTAGGAGATGGTATTTGAAGTTTGATGCCTTTGTGTTGTCAATTAGATTTGTGAGATCGAAATTGGATCACTGTGTGTATTATAAATTTGATGGTGATCGTATTCTCATTGTTGCACTATATGCTGATGATATGTTGCTCATTAGGAAGGGTAAGAATATGATTTCTAATTTTAAATATCACTTGTTAGCACAGTTTGAAATGAAAGATTTAGGGGCAGCTAGGTACATTCTAGGAATGGAAATCAGAAGAGACAGAACCAACAGAAAACTTTGGTTAAGCCAGAGTAAGTATGTGAAGACCATGTTGGACAAATTCAGCATGGCAAATTGTAGACCATTGTGTGTTCCATTTCTTTGGGGACAAAGTTGTCTGTTGAGGATTGTCCAAAATCTCCTAGTGAGGTGGAGGACATGAGCAGAGTACCTTATGCTAGTGCTATTGGCAGTTTGATGTATGCTATGGTCTACACAAGACCAGACATTGCCCAAGAAGTGGGAGTCCTTAGTCGATTTATGGCTAATCCTGGACGGGTTCATTGGAATGCAGTTAAGCAAGTGTTCAGATATTTGACGGGTACTTTCGAGTATTCCATTTGCTATCATGGTAATGTTTTAGAACCTCTGCATTCTGTTGATATTCATGGATTTGTGGATTCAGATTGGGTAGGTGACATTGACAGCAGAAGATCCACCAGTGCTTATGTTTTTACACTGTTTGGTGGTGCTATTAGTTGGATGAGTAAGTGACAACCTGTTGTTGCTTTGTCCATGACAGAAGCTAAGTACATGGCAGCAACTCAAGCTTGTAAGGAAGCCATTTGGCTTAAGAGATTATGTTCTGATATTGGTGTTGATGTAGGTCAGATCACAATCAGTTGTGACAGTCAGAGTGCAACTTGCCTTGCAAAGAATCCAACTTTCCATGCTAGAACCAAGCACATTGATGTTCAGTTTCACTTCATAAGAGACATGGTTGAGGATGGAAAGGTAAATTTGGAGAAGGTAGATACTTTGAAGAATGTTGCAGATGCATTGACAAAACCAGTGGGCACAAAGAAGTTTAGATGGTGTTCAAAGTTTATGGGCCTCTCGGCCTATAGCAGTTAAATCATGTTTTCTATTGGCCCTTACAAGGTGTTCGACAAGTGGGAGAATGTTGGGAATTAAGGTGTCTCAACCTTGATAATTCTCTGCATTTGTAATGCTTGTATTTATTATTTAATTGCCTATGTTGTAAATAATTGGAAAATCCATATCGTCATATTGTGGGATGTGGTACGATATTGTGTCAATCCTACATGGATTATGACAACTTGTATTTTTGTCCTCACATGAGGAGATAGGCATCCCACTTAGTGGTAGGAATATTCTTCCATGTGTCGGCATCCTCCAAGTTGTGTAAAGAATGTTTGACCGAAACGGTTATGATGGATTCCTATGATGAATCTATGACATGTAAGAGTCGTAAATAGAAGGTTATAAGACAGGTGATGACATGTGTCATGAAGCATCTTTGAATAAGGCATATTTGGGCATCCCAAGGTGGAATATGACATGTTGTAAGAGAATATGCTATTTATAGCATGTGTATGACAGATTCTCTTACAACTGTAAGTTGTAACCGCTATGACAGATTCTATGATGGTTGTAAGTGTTGTAAGAGCATCTGTCATAGCCTATTTTGGAAATAGGCGACCTCTTTGGAATGGGAGATGTGGAAAAATGTTAGACACATTCTACAATGTTGACCAAGTGTCCCTAGGCGTGGGTTTTGGTCCAAGATGCCATGTTGGACGCCCATTCTAAGATAGGTCCAATATTGCCTTGTATTTCCTTTATATACAGGTGCTTGGAGATGGAGTTTGTATCACAGGTTTACAGGTATTGTTATGCTGCCGAATTGACTCCAAACATGAGTGTTGAAGACCATTGAAGCTTGCATTGCAAGTGTATTGTAAACATTCTTTTAGATTTGTTAATACATTGTGCAGGTTTTTGAGTGTGGGGCTTTTCACCCGATAAGGGTTTTCCCCACCATAAATCTTTGTCTCTCTTCTTCTATCTACTTTCTGGTTCTTGTGTTTTTCTGCAATATCTCATGTTAATAGTTTAACATCGCTGTAATAGTTAGGATAAAGTTGAATTTGCATAGCCCTCTCCTCAATAGATTAGTGTAGGAAGCGTTTCCACACACCTAGCTTCCTTTCATGTTGTAGTCAGGGGGAGTATTTAGAGTAGTAAAAGAAAACAATGTTTCAGAGTACTATTGAGAAGTACAAGTATGTGCAGTATCACCCTTTTCCATTGATGTCAAAGGGGGAGAGAGTTCATGTGAAAAACTAAGGGGGAGAGAGAATGTGAAAAAGAAAGGAGTTAGTAATCAGAGAGTAAGATGTGTAAAAGAAAGGGGGAGAGTATGAAAGTAAAGAAGACTAATGCAAAGTTGTGTCTTGATGGTTTTTTAACATCATGTTTTTCCATCAATGACAAAGGGAGAGATTGTTGCGAGTATGTGCTAATTGGTGTTGTCATTGATGTCAACAAGATTGTGTTGTCATTGTTGTCAACTATGTCTTTTGATAAGGTTTTTGTTATTTCATTCATTTGTATTGCTAAAGGTGATTTGATTTCTTTGGAGAAGTGTTGAAGATGTTGAGGATAGGCTTATGTTGCTAAGTTTCCAAGTACTTTTGAGAAAATTTGGTTAAAACTAAAAATAGTGTGTTAAAGATGTGTTCTGGCTTACAGAGGGTTGTTCGAGTTTTTGCTCCACATTTCATCTGTGTTGAAGATCTAAGTGTACAGTTTGGATATGTTCCTTAAGAGTGTTTGGAGATGCTAAATCCAGGATTTGGTGCTCCAGATTGTTGTGCAGTGAAAGTTGTGTTCACCAGTTTGAGATCAGTGTTTGCAGTGTGTCTAGAAGAAAGTGTTTTGCTCCGCATTTCTCTGCAGGGTGCTTTCACGTGTTGTGGTTCTAGATGTGTCCTTACATGGTTCATGTCTTTATTTAGTTCAAGTGGTTCATGATTTGGTGCTCCGTAAGTTCATCTCTTGTGTTACAGTCTTTGACAGGGTCTATTAGAGTTGGTTAAATGCTCCAGTGTGAACTTTCTTCAGGTGAAAGTTGTTGCGGTTGAATGTGTTGATTTGTAGGTGACTTCAAGATGCTTGTGGATGTTTCTAGGTTATTTTCTAGCTTGGTTCATGGTCCCCATGTCTTCCTTTGGCTTGAGGAAGCGTGTACTTAAAAGATCATAGTGTTAACACAAGTTTGGTTGACTTGGTTGTTTGCACTTATTCTGGTTATGCTTCATTGATTGTTGAAGTGTGTAATAATGTGTGAGGATGGATTTAGGTCTGTTCTAAGGTGTGATGTGGTCTACATTCATTACTTTCCTCTACAGGAATGTTTAGGTCTAGACCTAATTTGAATTTCATGAGCTAAGTTGTGTTGCCGACCTTGGAGATTGTTCTCAAAGCTGATGATGGTATAAATAAATGTCAAGAGTTCATATGTGTGGGGAAAAAAGTGGGATATGATGGTGGTGATGATGAATTTGATCAGGACAACAAGAGATTTCATGTGTTATGCTACTAGATGCAGTGAGTAGAAAGTGTCTACTATCTTTCAGTGTTGTTGTGAAGGTGATATTTGTGTTGTGGTTAATATTGAGCTTCATTGGAGCTGAACTCCATGTATGTGTTAGATGCAATTATATCAACTTAACCCTGATAGTATGCCTTCTCTTCTATATCTTTCTCTCAATGAGCAGTGAGTTCAATTGGGCAGTGAGCCCTTCGGTAGTGAGCCTTCCTTTCTTCAATTTGGGCAGTGAGCCCTAGGCAACGAGCCCTCCGATAGTGAGCCTTTTGTAATTCAGTATTGTTACTACATTATATTGTGAGCTAATCCTCACCGTGGTTTTTCCTTTTTTGGGTTTTCCACATAAAAATCTGGTGTTGTCTTGTGTGTGGTGTTGTTATGATTCAGTTTCTGTTATTTGCTTTACATGCTTAAACATCATAAAATCATTAAAGGTTAATGTGGATCTGAATACTTGTGAGGGTTTAAAGTTTTTGATACAACTAATTCACCCCCTCTCTCAATTGTCTTGTGCATTGAACAAAGACAGTGTATACTTTATGTGTCCAACCATTAGCACCTACTCACCACCCAAAACCATTTCAAAAATGATTGTAGTAAATATATTATAAAATAATCTATCATGATTGGAAAACTCCAATCTCCATTAGTGATAAGTAGATACCATGAAGTAACCATTCTGAAAAAGTCATTTGCAACCATATTGACTATTACCAATTTTTGTGACTCATCACTCCATTTATACTAAATCAAGAAAATCTTTGATCCAAAGCAATCTATCTTCATCACATATTTTCCATATACACTATGTTGATTGAATTTCCCAAAAGTATAATTGATAGGAAACATTTCAACATACCTATAAAAAGTCCCTTCTGAAACTTTGAACTTCATGCTTCCAATTCTCATAGGTTGCCATCTTTGCATTGATAAAGCCCAATTAACTTCTCTTGAAGTACCATATTCTTCCACCAAAGGATGTGAGAAATCTGAAATGAAAAATACAAAGCATGTGTTGCTTACCTTCATTGGTGTATCAAAAACTTCTTGAGATCTACCAATCCATTTATGAGCTTCTTTCCCTGTTATTTTGGTTAAGAAGGTAGCTATATATGAATACCCCTTAACACTGCATAGATGATCTACCACATGTGCCTCTTGAGTGTTACATCCCTAATTTCTGACTTGCTATACTTTTACTTTTACTAGGACATAAGTAAATCTATTTTGATGTTTAGATTAATGTCGAGGAAAGACATCGACTATATTGATTGTCATTTACAAAATTATGAAAAGATTATGTTATTATCAATTTAATAATAGCATTATGAGATTTGATTTATTATTTGAACTATTTGAATAATGATGCATTGATCATATATTGTTTGGTTACAAGTTGAAACAGGAATGCAGATTCTCAAATGACTCTCAAAGAAGAGAGAGAGAGTATCTTTCGAGGAGAGAGATATAGACCTCAGGTTATGAGTGGTCTATTTGCCAAGACGAGTATGAAGTGTAACAAAAATATGAACCAATGTGTTGTATGAGGTAAGCCTTAACTTGTCAATTTACTTAAACCCAATCGACAGGTAGTCGATACCTTACAAATCTTTGTAAGTCTTAATAAATCATCATAGTCATTAATAGCATTAACGACGTCATTTGAATATGAACTATGGTTATTTACATTAAATGTAAATATTACAATGTAAATTGTCATAAAATGGTTGTCTTATTTTATTAAGTATCTTGATGTATTATAAACGATTCTTAAATGTTAAGACGATGTCGTCGAGTTAAGAATATGTGAATAATGTCGATACATTGTGATGGGGAGACAAGCTCAACCCAATCACATTATCTGTAATCCTATGTTCAAATATTATTATTTTATTTGTTATGTGAATCATATTTGATGTAATCAAGTATGTAAATGCATATGCATCTAGTAAGGATAATACCTCATAATGAGTCGTTAACGTAATGCTTGAGTAGTTGAAGGCTTACATTTAGGAGGGTCTTCAATAATATTAGTGGTGGATCAAACCACTTATTTATGATCCTTAAAAGATCAGTTATGTTTAAAATGTTGTGTTGGCCTCTTCCAAAGGAGAGTCCATGGTATTAACACCCCACTCAGTGAGCTCTCCATGTTTTGTGTCTTCATTTAACATGTGTAAGACTCTGCTAATTGTGGGGTTTTTAGTTTTAACCGAAGCTGTTATGTGGACTGACTATGCATTCATTTTACCTTTAACTAAAAGCATGGGAGAGCGACGATAGGGAGATTCATTAAGAGTCTATAGTGAATTTTAAGTGGGAACGACTCTTTAAGAGTCGAGTGGTGATGGCTTTTAAGGATGGTGGGCAGCGAGTAGGGGGATATACAGCTTGAAGAGAGAAATCGTTGGCTAAGGCATCCAACTTAGTTCGGGTCTGCAACTCCATCATATTGGAAAGGCCGTCAAAACTGACAGGTTAATATTTCTATTTAGATTGTTTATATTCCTAAAATGAATCTTACTTCTTCTAAAATGATGTCTTCTGAGATGTTCTGTTAGTAGTTATGTGGATTGTCAAATAAGGAAAACCATTTATTCAATGTGTTGATGATTATTAAGCATGATCTTCTTAGATGAAATCACTATCATATTGATAGTTAGTAAGAATGATAAATGACCCATTGCCATATAAGAAACCAGTAGCATGAAGAGGCATTGTATGGCTGATACCATCATTATTAGCGAATTAAAAAACTAGAGCTCTTTGAGCTAAGGAATATGTTATATTTATATCTATTGATGCCAAACTATTTTATCGAGTCTTTATGATCATTATTATTGCACATCGGAATAAGGGAATAAGGTTCTCATTAGTTTATATGTAGGTAGTTTGAGCCATATAAGCTCAAACCACTGAATGGGTTATAACATGCAGCCGATCAATTATGACATTATAGGTTTTAAAATCATGCAAAGGCATGTGGTGTTACATAATACAAAAGATATTTAGATATGTTTACTCTTTGGATATGAGTAACATGACCCATCAATGGTGAGGATGATATCGATTGTATTATCCTATATATAGTTTTATATCAACCGATTTCCAGTCAACACAAAGATTCTTAGATATTTGGAAAATGATTTTATTCCTAGTTCTAGAGTTGTGGAAACCAGAATTGATCTCGTAAGATGGATCAATACCTAGGATTAATCTTTTTGTTAAAATATTATGAGAATATAGGTTATTATTCCATTATGATGGAATAGGATAGACCAAAACCTAAAACTTTGTGATCATTAAATGGATCGACAACAAAGAGGCCAGTACTCTTACTATGAATGGTTATTCTTCTTGACAGAGAAGAACTTGCATGTCATAAGATACTTTGATAATAGTAATCTCATGCTCTTAGAACATTATAGTTTTAATTGGTTATTCATTTCATTAAGAGAATGTTTTTCTCTAGGGATGTTCAAAATGATTCTCTATATCAAACGTAGATAATAGCTCTAATATAATATTGATTCTATATAGTTCAGAATGTTAAAAGAGAGAACTTTAATAGAAATTTAGGAGGTTAGCAAACTAGAAATGTCTATCACCATTTTGGAATCAAGCCAAGTCTAGTCGAAATCTAGTAGTGAGCAAATCCTTTGGTTAAGTTATAACTAAGGTTGTCTTGTATGTAAGAAATAATCTTGTTTGAAAGATTGAAATGACCTCTTAGTCAAAAGAAGACTAGAGGATAGTCATGTACTTGAGATGTGATTCTTTCTAGCATTAGAGAGTTTGTCATACCATGGTGATGGGATAGGTTAGATAAAGCCCTAGTTTAAACCTAGAATGGTTAAAGATTGTTTTGGTAACATCTATAAGATTATAACCCATTAGTTACTCTATGTGAGGAGACATTAAAGGGTCAGGAACCCTAAATAATAAAATTACATATATTTATCTTATCGATAAGAGATTTTCTATTAGTCGATAATGTTTAACCTTAGCTAGAGAAACCTATTTGATTGGTTACAAGTCGACTTGAGATACAAGTCATAAGCCTCGAGTTTTTCAAGTATGCAAGAGGTACTATTAATAGTTAGTCAACCATAAAGTTTATTATAACTTTTTAGCCACAACTTCTCTTATCTATTACTTGTCAATAAGTGATGAATCTCAACTATTGCAAAGATGCAAAGAGATACCAAAGAATAGATAGTCATTCCATAAGATTTGTGGAGCTATGACAGTGTCTTGTGAATCCACCTAAGTCAGAAAGACTAGGTTTGAGTCAGACAAAACTCTTTAGTTAAACCTTAACTTGACCTAGATATGGTAATTATTTATATTAAATCATTGAGATCATTTTATAGATCGTGATTGAAGGGACAAGTACCCTAACTATGTATATTTATTCTTACTTGTAAGAAAGGAAAATAGTTTCCTATAATACGATGCTTATCCTAGGAAAGGTAACCATCTTAGTCGTCATAAATTGATTAGAAATTCTTATGAGTTGATAAGTCTTGGATTTGGAGTATTGAATGCTGGTAGGTGGCGACTGATTAGGAAAGTACTGTACACTAGCCATGTATCAAAGAAATTTTTTTTTAAGAGCCGACATAAAAAAATCCTATTTTTGTGACTGACAAAAAGGCTTGATAGAAAGCGGCTAAGGGTTAGGGTTTTGAGATATTGTATTGTAGCATTTGCAACGGTATTGAGTTGCAGGGATTGCTGGTTGTAATCGGTTTGATTTACTAGATAATAATATTGGACTCTCTGTTTGGTGGATGTAGCCCGAGTTTGGGTGAACCACGTTAAAACTTGTCTCTCGCTGTTATTAATTCTGTGTATTTCCATTTCTCTATTTAATCTTTATTTGCATTTAATTGATATCTTCTGCCGGCTAACCCTAACATTGAAATGATGCAATGAGAATCCTCATAAAGAAAGGTAGTCAATAAGGTCTATGGTAAATAGATAGTGAATGTAAACTTGTCTAGGTCAGGAAGACTTAAATATTGAAATTGTCTTGACTTCATAAGTTGAATGCAGTTGACCAAGTCAAATTGTAGGAATATGATAGTATCCAAGTCAAGTTGGGGTGGGTGAACATTATGACAACGTTCATTGTGAACGTCAATTATATTGAAACTATGGCCATAGTAATGCATATGTCTTTGCATGCATTGTCGATTCATTGTATCTGGATTGCACAACCTATCATAAATCATACTTAGCTAGAGGGTATCTAGGGTTGTATGATTGATAGAGTTGTGTAGGATACAACACTATGTACTTGGAAAGCAAATTACCACTGGTCACCTTTGGTCTATAGTCCTCATGAAGGGTAGGGCCACTTCCTATGTGGAAGATGTGTGGGAGACCTCCAGTCTATGGTTGGAGGTAAATCACTGGAAAGATTCTCTCTAGCAAAAGACATGCCAAGGCTTGCGATAAAGATGTCAAATTTCTTGATGCAGTATAACTCTGAGACTTGTGTTTATTGAGACTATGTAAAACATTATCTAATGCAGATATTTGTAATTGGTTTACTTTTTGTAAACATTGTACTTGAGAAAGACAATATGGTTTATTGTATTTTATAATGAGAAATCTTGTAATTGTAGTTACTTGATTATATGTTGAATAAAAGAAAATTTTTCTCTATCCTATTTTTACCTTGTTAAATTACTTTATGGTAAATTTCTAGTTCTTACTATGTTTTTAGAACGTGGATGTTACATTGAGTTAAGTCCACATATACATATTTTGTCATTCCAAATTCACTCTTGACTTATTTATAGATAGGAGGATACTCAACACAACTCCTTAATTCCCTATAGTAATGGTGTTTCCTACTTCTTGTAAAACTCAAACATGTGAGTTTAATCCCCATGCAAGGTTGATGCAACACAAAGAAAACTCCATCATGAAAATATACCTTAACTAGTTCCAAAATATTGCATACCTTGATCTCAATCCATGAGCCGTCTAGAAGTTGAGACTTCACAGAATTAGGAATGATGAAGCCTTCATGCATCACCAAATTCCATATGGAAACCTCATCTTGAACCACAATATTACATTCTTTATTAGGTGGTCTTCCTAAAGAATTACCAACAAGAAGTTTGCTGCATTTTTCCACATTATTTTTCACCTTCTCATGTGAACATATAAACCATCTATGGTGGAAATCCCTGTTGGAGTAAATGGGATTTTACCATTTACATAGGCTTAAGTTTTACTTAGGCATCATAATGCATTAATTAGGTACATTTAGTTTATTAGTTGGTAGTTGTTGTCGATTATCTTTTATCGGCTTTCTCCTTACCTTTATAAGCAAGGTTATGTACATTATTTTGTATCTCATATCTCATTAATATATTTCATCATTTTGGTGAAATAGCTTTTCTTCTCTTGTATTGTGAAGGCTTATCCTGCAAGTTGTGCTCCTGCGAGGTGCTTGACACCAACATGGTATTAGAGCCTTTGACCTGCATCTCCTTCTGTTGAGAGTTTTCACCAGAGGTTTTGAGATCTATATTCGATTTGTTTGCTTTGTAAGTTCCATTTCATTGGCACACAAAGAATCGATTGTTTTGGCTTTGTTGATGGTGATGTTAGTCACAACCAAGCACACAAACAAAAGTTACACAACAACCCTTGTTTATCCTAAAAGATACAATGAATTCAAAGAATTCATGATCCCAAGTCCTCGTTGATTAGTTCATAATTTGTTGATGTTACTCAGTGATTGATGTGTATTGTTGTTTTCCATTTTGGGGTCTTACATAGATCGGTAGATTCTTCTTCTGCAACAATGCTATACAGGGTGGTTACTCTACACAGCATATATCTCCAAATGATGTGTCTAAGTTGATATTTGCATGAGTTCTACCCTTATTTGTGATTTTTTGCATGATATTTTTAGTAGTGCATGCATCTAGCTCAAAAATATGCTAATGATATTCAGTTACCTATGGGATGTCAGCATATTCCTCTGTTCTGCTTAATATTTATCATGATATGCAATTATGGAAGTGATTTCTATGAAATTAAAATGAGAAAAAGGGGGTTAGAGAGAGAGATTCCTAAAATTACTTGACTGAGATCATTGATCCACATACATGTTCCCATACAACAATGAAGAGAAGAAAACTAGAATCATACTTCACTAGGACATTCCACAAATCAGCATGATCCAGTGCAAATCTTCAAGGGAAAGCTGACAACAACATGCAATGAAATGAAAATGTTTCTAGTTGAACATAGGATTCATCATTACACATCTAGAAATCAGCTTGAAGATTACTTAAGGTTTACAATCAGGATGTAATCTGAAGCTTCATCTCCATACAGTATACTCATAAAATAGGTACATATACAGTGATCTGGAGGAAGAACCTTGAATGTTTCAAAAATTCAATCCTCCTCAGTCTCAGTAATCTGATCTCCTACATGAAATTGCTACAGGTCTGATATTGTATGATTGCCCTCCTCCTCTACAGAGTGCAGGGGCCGAATATATATCTCTGCTTTCACCCCCAACACAGTGCCTAGGAAACCCTAGCAAATCAACGGTCTGCATCTTGAAATGCAACATCAAATGGTGGAGAATAGATCCCGCCAAGAATTTGAACAGACCCCAGATAGGGCGCCACTCCCTCAATAAAGTCTCCACCTGCAAACCTCCGCATTGAAAGCATTGTCCCTTCCTGGTGCGTTTTTAACCTCTCAGGATCCAGTCTGCCTCCTGGGATGTCCCCCGCCCTTAAAGCTCCATCGTATCTCCACCCGCACGCCATTGGGCTCTAGAATGGATTCAAAATCCACCTACTCTGCTTTTCCTGCCTTTTTGTATCATGAACCGCACATCATCTTGGTCATCGGCATGACCCTCCTTGATCGGAGCGAGCCAACAATGTCTCATCAACCTGATCTTTCTGGCTGATGCACTTCCTCGTTTGCTTGCGCACCTGCGGTTGACATATAGAAGTTTAGGCATCATCACTTAAATGACCAGCAGAAGGATAAAAATTATATTAAATCATGCTTTGAAAGTGCAAACGTATATATATCGGGTCATGATTCCATGAAAATCCGCATGCATACGAGTATTTAATTCCTTTTGATAACCTTTCAGTTTTGCCACCTGCATGTAGATTTCTAGGCACTTTCATATTAAGTTAGGATATGATGATGATGTCATCATCATGGGCGAGCTTCATTAAAGTGTGGAAGGATGACGTCATGGTCATATTGATGAAAATCGGGGTCCAAGAAATATGACCCCGAGGAAGGAACCCTAAAGAATATCACCCTTCAAAAGGATGACATCATTGGCATGTCGGGCCTTTGTATATCGGGTCATGTTTTAAGATTGAGTGATATTTGGAAGATGACCCCCCATGAGTAAAATGACCCCCCTTGGGAAGATCGGGATGACGTTAGCGTGTTGATGTCTTCATTTTATCGGGCCTAGGTGACATCATCAGGATATTGGCCTAGGGTGATATTTTGTGAGAGGGATGATCTAAAAAAAGATCGGGTGATATTTCGGAAGATCGGGTGATTTTCAGAAGATCGGGTGATGTTCGGAATATGACCCCCACAAAATACATGAAGTTGTTTTGACTGGCAGATGCAGTTATCACATAAATTTGACATCTGGAGCCTCGGACCAAGTGAACATCAGGTGATATTCTAACATCAAGGTGATCTTTCACAAGGTGACTGATATTTGAAATATGACCCCCCCCAAAATATCAGGTTTGACCAGAACTTGACTTTGCCATAACTTTCTTACTTGGTCGAATTTCAGGGTGATGTAAAAGGCAAACCTGCTTAGAATTTCACATTCTTTCACATGACAGGCTTCCTGATGCAAGATTAAGACTTTGAAATTGGGGTCATACATGAAGATCACAAATGCACCTGACATGATGCAAATACAAATTGACTGAAACTGCTTTCTACCATTACCGCCCAAAGCACAAAAACAAGGGAGCAAGCCACAATAGGGGTCTTCATTTTGCTAAGGAGTAAAATGGGGTGTGTTTTGAACATCACAACAACTAGCAACCAAACAAAATAACCAAAAATTGAAACCATTAAGGAAAACTGAAAGAAATAGATGCATAACTTCCAACTATCTTTCCTACAAATCATCATCTAACTTGAGACTCAATGTATTCAATAAGGTGCATGAATTTTCCTTTCAGTTTAAGTGGGTGCATGTGATTAATTATCCTCATCTTGAAGATTAGTTGAACAGACTAGTGACTGATATTAGCCTACGGAGGTGAGGATGTTCCCTCATAGCCAACCGGATAGAGCCTTGCTACCAGTAGGCATCCATAGCCCTGGCAAGGTTATCGTTACAATTCTCCTAAGTAGAGCCCCACTACCAACGAGCGTCTATAGCCCCGGTAGGGTTACTTAGATGGCTTATCCTAGATTTTCAGTAAAATCCATTTTATTATTTTATATATTTTTGTATTTGATAGAACTTCATAAGATATTGCATTTGTAACTTCATGATGCAAGGAGTGGTCACTTGCTGAAATTAAGCTGAGAATTGTAATGGTAGCAAGGGTGACCTCTAATTTTTCACCTAATATCTACACTGGTAAGTTCAACCTACCCAAGGATTTTAGGCCTGCCATTGTGAGAAACCTTCCTTGAATACTCAACCCATTCTTATTGAATACAGAATTTCACAAGTCAAACAACTCCCTACATTCATGACAGTCACAACAAGTTATGCATAAATTTCAAACAATTAACCTGAATGATCTAAATTTTCCATTATTTTCAATGGTTATTAATCTGCTCCTTCATACTCTAAATCAAAATGAAGATCCCTGCTGAGGAAGCAAAGCAAAGCAACCAAACAAAACAACCGAACTGTACAAACAACTATACAAAGAATATACATTATGGTACACATGACTGTCATGGTGCAGCTTCAGTCCTAAAAATAGTGTTTGAGGAACTGTCCATTAACTAGCAATGGAACATCCTCACCAGTTAAGGACTTGAGCCTGTAGGTGTTGTCTCCTAAAATCTCAAAAATTTGAAAGGGGCCTATCCAGAGTTTGTCAAACTTACCATGATCACCCTTTCTTTCATGTGCTTTGTCCCACATCAGGACTAGATCTTAGATCCTGAAAGCCTTAATTCTGGCTCTTTTGTCAAACCAGTGCTTGACAATAGCCTGATGTTTAGTAAATTGGTTAATTGCTACACCTCTTTTTTCCTCTAGGTGCATCAGTTGCAGCAACCTAACTTCTTGTTTATGATCTATGCCTAGGTATTCTTGTGCAAACTGTAGTGTAGGAATCTTTAAGTTGATAGGGAGGATGGGTTCCACCCCATATACTAGATGGAAAGGAGAATTTCCTAATGTGGCCTTATTCCTGGTTCTATCTACCCACAAGGCATATTTCAACTGAGTGTTCCATTCCCTTGGGTTCTTATCTATCAGCTTTTTTATGATGTTCAATAGGTTCTTGTTTGTGGATTCTGCTAATCCATTCCCTTGGGGATAGTAATTGGAGGAGAATTTTAAGATGACCCCATAATCAAAAGCCCAACTTGATAGTTTTATTGAAGCAAAAGCAGATCCATTATCACATACTAAAGCATATGAACTCCATACCTGGTCACTATATTGCTTTCCAAAAACTTAATGACATCCTCAGCATTACATGTCTTACTGCTGACAGCTTCAATCCACCTGGTACAGTAGTCAGTAATAGTTAAAACATACCTGTGGCCTGAGGATGATGGAGGATTGATAGGTCCTATGAAGTCCATTCCCCATTGAGCAAATGGGCGCATCTCCATCACTAGCTACAAAGGTTGAGTAGCATATTTTTCTCTGTTTACTGCAACCTGACACATATGACAGCATTTGGTGTGTTCAGCAGTGTCTTTAAAAATTGTGGGCCAATAATACCCTACCCTGAGGATAGCATGAGTGGTGGCCAAGGATGATCCATGTGCAGTCCCAAACTTATCATGCAATTCTGCTAGCACCTTATCTGCTTCTGATCTTTCTAGGCACCTTAGGTATATCCCTTCATAATTTTTCTTGAAAAGGATTCCTCCTTTCATCATATATTTTTGTGACCTTATCTTCAGGGCTCTCTTCTGTGAGGCCTGCAATCTTGAGGGGCATCTTCCAGTGATCAGGATGTGCCTGATGTCTAAGTACCATGTTCCATCTTCCTTTGCATTCACAACATACTGCTGGCTTAGGATATTAGGATCAATCTCTGATATCATTTGGCTCAATGCCTTTCCTCTTACTAACTTGATGGGTGTAATATCCATATCATACTATTGGAGGACAGTGGTCCATTTAGCTCTCTTTTCTCCTGGTTCACTTTGCATTAGTAGCATTTTCACTGCTGCATTAGGTACTACAACAATCACCTTGCTTCTCAGGATGTAATGCCTAAATTTCTTGACTGCTCAAACCAGAGCAAGTGTCTACCTTTCAACATCCATGTACCTGAGCTCTACATCTCTGAAATGGAAGCTCATGAAGGCTATAGGCTTCTCCTCCTTTTCTTCATTTCTTTGTGTCAGCACTACTGCAGAAGTATGCTCTAAAGTAAATGAGTAGATGTAGAAGTCCTTGGTATAATCTAGACTAACCAGAAGTGGAGCATTTGATATGGCCTTCTTAATGTCTTCAAAAGCTGCTCTAGCTTCAGGTGTCCATTCAATTTTAGCATCCTTCTTGAGCATGGTGTTCAAGGGCCTGACTATCTCTATAAAGCTGGTGATAAACTTCCTAATGAAATTAATCTTACCAAAGTAAGATTTGAGCTCTGTCTTGCTTCCAGGTAGTTGTATCTTCATAATGGATTCCACTCTATCAGGATCAATGATGATCCCATTTTCAGTTATCAGGTGGCCTAGCAATTTCCCGGTGGTCATCCCAAATATGCACTTCTTGGGATTCAAGGATATCCCGTATTGCTCGCACTTCTTTAGCACCTTTCTCAGGTCTTCTACATGATTTCCTCTTTCTTTGGAGAACACTGTCAAGTCATCCATGTATATTACTATGCATTGACCAATTAAGCCTCTGAAGGCTATGTCCATTGCTTGCTAGAACATGGCTCCAGCATTTATCAACCCAAACGGCATGTGCCTGTAGGTGAAGACCCCCCACTTGGTGGTGAATGCGGTTTTCAATCTGTCAATTTTGTCCACCATCACCTAGTTGTAACTAGAGAAACTATCCAAGAAGGACATCATCTTGGCACCATTCACAATCTGCAGGACTTCATCCAGGGAAGGCAAAGGGTAGTAGTCCTTTTCAGAAGCTCTATTCAAGTTCTTGAAGTCCACAAATAGTCTGATGTCACTGTTTTTCTTCCTCACTGGGACTAGGGTCACCACCCACGTGGAGTGTCTCACAAGAAATATGATCCTAGCATCAAGCAGCCTTTTAACTTCTTCAAAGATGATGGGCTCTAGCAAGTCATTGACAGGTCTTTGCTTCTGCTTGAAGGGCTTAGCATCTGACTTCAAAGGGATTGTGTGAGTGATGACTGATGTGTCATAAGTTTTTAGCTCATCATATGTCCAGGCAATGACATGAATGTAATCTTTGAGGGCCTGGGTTATTCCTTTCAATTCCTCCTCTGTACAGACCTTCCCAATAAGAATGTTTCTTCTTTTATCACCCTACCCAATGTCCACCTGTGAGTATTGTCCTTCATCAACTTTTGGAATATCCCTCTGTTTTAACATGTTATCTAGATCAAATGCTCTTTCCAGCTCTATCATACCCCCAGGAATCCTATTACTGGGCAGTTCTAGGATTTCTTCTTCTTTCCAGACATGATCTTCCATATTTATTTCATCTATGATCTGTGCTTCAAAAACATCTCTGTTGGAAATAAAATCTAATATATGCTGATCATCATCAAATACTTGAAGATTAGTCACATTGTCAAGTACTGAAGGCACTGATACTAATTCAATTGAGAATCTTTTTAAACCTGATATGGACAGAGGTTCTAGAGTACTTGCAGCCTGGGCCAGAGCATCTACTCTATGGTTCTATTCTCTGGGGACATGGGTGATATTGAATGCATCAAAATCTTCTATTAAGTCCCACACCCTGTGTCTGTAATTGGATAGCCTTTTGTAATTGTAGGAGTATATACCCCTTACCTGTCTGACAACTAATTCTGAGTCTCCGTAGACATGCAGAATTCTCACCCTCTTTCTAAGTGCAAATAGTATCCCATGAATTAGAGCTTCATACTTTGCCACATTATTCGTACATGGGAACTGTAGTCTGTATGCTGCCAAGTAGGATTTTCCAGATGGATCAATGAGGTCTACTCCTACTCCAGCTCCTTGTTTTGACTTGTATCCATTGAACCTGAGGATCCACGGCTTATCTTCATCTAAAAGCTTGTCTAGAGTTTCTTTCTTTCTTTTTGCTCTGGCAGCTACACCACTAGATATCCATTTCAACTTTGGTATCTTAGCCTTCTCAGATATCACCTTATCAGCCTCATGGGAAGCTGATATTTCTTCTTTTCCTTTATCATCAGGAGGAACATCCTCTGGACTAGGCAGCGTCTTCCTTCCCAAAATATGCAGACATAATGAACAAGACATTTCTGAATGAGGTGCTTCGTGTAGCCTGCACCAACCTTTAATCAAGATGTCCTGAGGAGGCCTCTGTTGCTGTGTTGCCTTTTGGATTTCTTTAGACAGAAACTCTTCAAATTTAGACAGATTGCTGCCCCTATCCTCATCAGATAACTCATAATCTGACTCTACTAAACAATCACTCCCTGGGGTGATCTTCTTCTTGTTTTTAGCATTGCTCATGTTGCACACCAGTATCTCTTCTGGCATCTGAATAGGACCTTCATCCTGCTATGTACATCCTCCTATTCCTACAAGAAACAAACAGAAATTAGTATCATAATCATTGTTTGCAGAACTCACTACAGGTGATGATGATACTGATGATGATGATGCCTCATTGTATGCTCATTCTAGCTCCAGCATGTCTAAACATGCGTCACAAGTTTTCTCAAAATGTGCCTCATCATGCAACCTACACAGTCGTTAATTAGAATATCATGAATAGGTACATTTAACATCTGACACCTTCGCACCTCTTTAGACAAATGCATCTCAAAACTTTTGAAATGATCTACTCCTATTTCGCTCTCAGGATCACAATCAGACTCCAATTTTACTTCATCACCTTGAGGACCATCATCATGATCATACACGTCAAACATTAGGATCTCCTCTATGTTGGCAGTTTGGGGTTTGATGGAGTAAACTCTAGGTTCCACATCCACATACATGATCTCATTGGTTCTGTTATATTCAATGATCATGTGCTTCATGCGGGGTTTAGCATCTACCCTTATTTGATTTGGTATCCCCCTCCAGGGCAACCACATATGACTAAAATTAGTCGCCATGTATCCATTAAGAGTCTTTGACCAGTCTCTGCTAAGCAACATCCCATATGTATCAGGTATATCGACTACCTGAATATTGATGTAGTGTTGGATCCTAGGATCCGATGCTAGCTGCATGTGGATGTGAGTCAGCTCTCCTACCACACTTACCTTTGTTTTGTCCAATTGTGTCACTTTCTTTAAGGATTTAGCAGGATGTAATCCTAAAGCATTGCATATGGACAGGGGCATCACATTGGTAGATGCTCCTGAATCTACTAAACAATTGTGCAAATTTTTACTGAACATCCTTATGATCAAGAGGAAAGGAGGTGACTCACTTTTGTCTTTGTATAGGGCCATGTGGGAGGTCTCTACAGCTTGAACAGTAGTTGAGGTTTCAGGTTTGACATTAACATCCATGGTAGCCTGATCCTTATTACTAGACTGACCTGAGGTATGGCTATCTTCCTTTTGAGTAGGATCATCCAATGATCTCATGAAGGCTTTCTTGATTGTGGGGGTTCTAAGCAATTCTGACAATGGTAGGCTAATTTTGATCCTTTTCATTTCATCAGTTAGATATGAAACCAACTTGTCAGATTTAGGAGGCAGATTTGTTGCTTTTGGTGCTGAGGTCTGTGGTGTCAAATACTGAGCATTTACCTTGGGGAATCTAGGATTATTACTTGCCTTGGGATCAGGAGGTGTATTGAAATTGTTTAGAGGCAAGGAAGTGGTCAAAGGACCAGTAGCCCTGCTTGAGTTATTCCTCAAGTTGTAGTTATGTCTACCCTAAGGTTGTTGTTGATAAGCATTGACTTCCTCATGCTCAGCTGATGGCTCATTCTCATCCTCAAAGGGAAAAACATAATTAGATTCAAAAGCCATGGCTGATTCCTCACATGCTGAGGTGTAATCCTGATGTGATGAAATTGTCTACTGATAAGGATGATGCATGAAGCTTTCTAGCACTAAGGAAAAATCATACTCACAGGGGACAATTTCATTTCCCTCTGCATAAGGTGGATTTCCTGAGGTACTGGACACTTCAGCTTGGAAAATACTAGCAGCAATCCTGAATTGAGGATAGTCTAGCTCTGCATGAGCATTGGTGTTATGTATCATGCACCAGTTTGCTAGTGTTGCCTCTGCAAGGTTTACTCTAGTAGTCTGCCTAGGTTCACTAGGAGGCTAATTGTCTAGGGGTGATGGCAAGGAACCATTGTTTGGCCTAGTGTTCCACACTCTAGGTTGTCTAGGAGGATTGTTGTTGCTATTATTGTTGTAATTAATGTTATATCCCATGTCAGGATAATTTGGTCTGTCATTGGCATAGCCTCTGTTTTGATTAGGCTGAGAGTAGAAGTTCTGATTTCTTAGATGGGTGACCTCATTGGTAAGTTTCCTTAACTGAGCTGATATTTCCTTGATTTCTTCTTTCTCTCCTTAAACCTTGGCCACTACATTTTCTGTCTGAGGCTTGAAAAAGGAAGACCCATTGTTATTGTTGGATTGTTCCATAGACTGAGGCACTTGCATTTGTCCTAGATATTGTACCATCTGGTTATGTCCATTTCATGGTCGCCTGATACTAAGTGGGGGTATTTGCAAAGGGGCTGGTATCACAGCTGAAGGTATCATTGCTCCATTGGTCTATTGGTGGACAGGATATGTAGGATAACCAGGAAGTGTAGGGAAGGCAACATTTGGTGGGAGCAGGAGCTAATTGCTGGCTGACTTTGATGGCCTCTTCAAAAGCTTGTGCTAAAGTTGTTACACCAGGATGTGTTCTTTTGATAAACATGGAAGTCAAAGGGTCCAAAGCTGAGTAATAAATGCTCCTAGCAGCTTCATCTGTTATAACATAGGGAGCAACTACCTTAGACAGCATCTTTTGAAACCTTGCATTGAAATTTGCAATAGGTTCTCCTTAAGATCTCTTGATGGTGCCAAATAAATGATAGTTCATTGAAGGATCTATAGGTACCTTGAACCTATCCTTAAAAGCTTTCTTCGGGACATCCCATGAACTGACTGAACCTTGTCCAAGACTGACATACCAGTTATAGGCCTCTTCCCCTAAGGAAAATGGGAATAACCTGCATACCACATCCTCATGTTCATATCCAGCCCTACAACAAGCTTCCTTGAACGTTCTGATATGATCATTAGCATCTTGATATGGATGATACCTAGGACAGATTTCATCAGGATTCTTAGGCAAAGCATGATATGCATTGAAGGTCAGTGGTGACTCTGCAGCAAAGAATGACATTGGAACCGGTGGATGGTGGACCTGAGGTATAACAGGTTGAGGTTGGACCTGAGGTGTGACAGGTGGCCCTGTAGGTATTTGTAAGCCAATAGGGGTTGCGGGAACACACTCTGATGAAGCTCTGGATGCACTAGGATCAGGGGAGTGATGAATGTCCACAGTCCTAGGTCTAAATCCCCTGATAGGTAGTTCTTCAAAGAGTCCACTAGATCTAGACCTAGTATTGAGCCTGAAAGCCAGGATTTCTCGAAAATTTTAGGGAACTTGGCTAGTTTATGGTCAGATTTGCAGGAGTCTACAATTTCCTTGTTCAGGCCCTCCTTCTAGTGCTAGTTTAAGGTGTTGATGGTGATGTTAGTCACAACCAAGCACACAAACAAAAGTTACACAACAACCCTTGTTTATCCTGAAAGATACAATGAATTCAAAGAATTCATGATCCCAAGTCCTCATTGATTAGTTCATAATCTGCTGATGTTACTTAGTGATTGATGTGTATTGTTGTTTTCCATTTTGGGGTCTTACATAGATCAGTAGATTCTGCTTCTACAACAATGCTATACAGGGTGGTTACTCTACACAGCATATATCTCCAAATGATGTGTCTAAGTTGATATTTGCATGAGTTCTACCCTTATTTGTGATTTTCTGCATGATATTTTCAGTAATACATGCATCTAGCTCAAAAAATATGCTAATGATATTTAGTTATCTACAGGATGTCAGCATATTCCTCTGTTCTGCTTAATATTTATCATGATATGCAGTTATGGAAGTGATTTCTATGAAATTAAAATGAGAAAAAAGGGGTTAGAGAGAGAGATTCATAAATTACTTGACTGAGATCACTGATCCACATACATGTTCCCATACAACAATGAAGAGAAGAAAACTAGAATCATACTTCACTAGGACATTCCACAAATTAGCATGATCCAGTGCAAATCTTCAAGGGAAAGATGACAACAACATGCAATGAAATGAAAATGTTTCTAGTTGAACACAGGATTCATCATTACACATCCAGAAATCAGCTTGAAGATTACTTAAGGTCTACAATCAGGATGTAATCTAAAGCTTCATCTCCATACAGTATGCTCGTAAAATAGGTACATATACAGTGATCTGGAGGAAGAACCTTAAATGTTTCAACAATTCAATCCTCCTCAGTCTCAATAATCCGATCTCCTACATGAAATTGCTACAAGTCTGATATTGTATGATTGACCTCCTCCTCTATAGAGTGCAGGGGCTGAATATATGTCTCTGCTTTTGCCCCCAACACAGTTGCTAGGAAACCCTAGAAAATCAATGGTCTGCATCTTGAAATGCAGCATCAGACGGTGGAGAACGGATCCCGCCAAGAATTCGAATGGCCCCCAGAGAGGGCGTCACTCCCTCAATAAAGTCTCCACCTACAAACCTCCACATTGAAAGCATTGTCCCTTCCTGGTGCATTTTCAACCTCTCAAGATCTGGTCTGCCGCCTAGGATGTCCCCCACCATTAAAGCTTCATCGTATCTCCACCCACACGCCATCGGGCTCTGGAATGGATTCAAAATGCACCTACTCTGCTTTTCCCGCCTTTTTGTATTGTGAACCGGACATCATCCTAGTCATTAGCATGACCCTCCTTGATCGGAGCGAGCCAACAATGTCTCATCGACCTCATCTTTCTTGCTAATGCACTTCCTCCTTTGCTTGCGCACCTGCAGTTGACATATAGAAGTTTAGGCATCATCACTTAAACGACTAGCAGAAGGATAAAAATTATATTAAATCATGCTTTGAAAGTGCAAATGTATATATTGGGTCATGATTCCATGAAAATCTGCATGCATACGAGTATTTAATTCCTTTTGATAACCTTTCGGTTCCGTCACATGCATGTAGATTTTCGGGCACTTTCACATTAAGTCAGGATATGATGATGATGTCATCATCATGGGCGAGCTTCATTAAAGTGTGGAAGGATGACGTCATGGTCATATTGATGAAAATCAGGGTCCAAGAAATATGACCCTGAGGAAGGAACCCTGAAGAATATCACCCTCCGAAAGGATGATGTCATCAGTATGTCGGGCCTTTGTATATCGGGTCATGTTTTAAGATTGAGTGATATTCAGAAGATGACCCCCCATGAGTAAAATGACCCCACCTGGGAAGATCGGGATGACGTTAGTGTGTTGATGTCTTCGTTTTATCAGGCCTAGGTGATGTCATCAGGATATTAGCCTAGGGTGATATTTTGCGAGGGGGGTGATCTAAAAAAAGATCAGGTGATATTCGGAAGATCGGGTGATGTTCGGAATATCGGGTGATGTTTGGAATATGACCCCCGCAAAATATATGAAGTTGTTTTGACTGGCAGATGCAGTTATCACATAAATTTGACGTCTAGAGCCTACGGACCAAGTGAACATCGGGTGATATTCTAACATCGGGGTGATCTTTCACAAGGTGACTGATATTTGAAATATGACCCCCCCAGAATATCAGGTTTGACCAAAACTTGACTTTGCCATAACTTTCTTACTTGGTCAAATTTCAGGCTGATGTAAAAAGCAAACCTGATTAGAATTTCACGCTCTTTCACATGGTAGGCTTCCTGAGGCAAGATTCAGATTTTGAAATTGGGGTCATACATGAAGATCACAAATGCACCTGACATGATGCACATACATACTGACTGAAACTGCTTTTTACCATTACCTCCTAGAGCACAAAAACAAGGGAGCAAGCCACAGCAGGGGTCCTCATTTTGCTAAGGAGTAAAATGGGGCATGTTGTGAACATCACAACAAGCTTCATGGAGGATTTCATGGTTTTGTGGAAGCTACTGAGGGCATTCTTTGATAGTACAAAGGTTGGTTCATGTGGCGTCTAGGTTGAGCCTGTGTGAAAGGCTCATTCTCATTTGGCGTTGCAGGCCAATTTGGTTGTTTTGGCTTCAAATTTGAGGCTGATTCTATGTCATTTTTGAAATTTGTTGAGAAAAATTGGTGACTCTTATTTCTCCAAGTTGTCCTTCATCTCTGTTTGGCTTCTACCATTCGTTGTTGTATCATTTGGCATCACTAGGCATTTGGGCCTACCAGACATGTTTATCTTTTAATTTGATGACATATTTGATGCATCTAAACAACATGGCATTGCTTTTCTCTTCCCTCGTTTGGAATCTCATCTCTGTGTTGGTGTTTTCAAACCCCTATCAGAGGCATGGCTAGAAATTTATGAAGAAGTTGAATCCTAGAAATTAAGTGCTTCAATTTCTAAAATGAAGATCTTTCTTCTACACAAGAGAAAATGTGAAGGAAACCACCTTGCAATGCAAGTTGGAAGCAGCGATATATATTGATCAGACTTTATACATTCAAAAATTTTCAACAAATATTTGTTAGGGTTTCATTAGAGCTCACAGTAGAAGAAAGTGCATTCTGAAACATCATTACAAATTTTCAAACTTTGGCAGATATATATTATTGAATAGACTTCATAGTTTGTAACAAATATTTGTTTTTAGGGTTCACATCTAAGAACTGCTACTAGTGGTAGACCTATCTGCAGATCATTTGGGCTTTGTATGAGACTTTTTGTCCCACATTAGTGTTGAAGGAAGATTCTGGCTATTCATATAGCCCAACACTCACTTATATACCATGATCAAGGCTCACATGGGCATGAAGAGTCTCTCTCACGTGAGTTAGTGGTGACTTGAACATTGTTCTTTGGGTGATTAGTGATTTGCATACTTGTGGTGCCTTGTGCTTGGCTTGTGATTTGGCTACTTGATGGAGATTGCCTGGTGCTTGGCATAGATTTCCCACCAATTCATTTCTAATATCGCCCTAAGGGATACTTTTTTTTACCAGGGGTGCTTTTGTGGTCGTATGAAGTGATCAAGAGCTCAAGATGTTTCCAAAGTGCCTTTAATAGGCTTTTTTTCATTTTTGTGTAATTTTTACAAACGGAGGCCAATTTTTGCAAACCAGATATCGACAAAAAGGTATTTTCGTCACCTTTGAAGTGGTTGAGGTATTTATCACTTTTTTCTATTTGATGGTGCTTAAATTACTTCCTTGATGTTTGATATTGGTTCTACTCAATTCTTATGAACAAAGGGGTTGGTTGTATATTTGTTGTATTCTCTTGTTTCATCATGGATTTGCCTAAAGTAGAACTTCTAACTACAACAAATTATCTTAAGTGGAAATCTGATATGGAGATTTTGTTGTTGAAACTGGAATTGCAAAGGAATACTTTTGGCCAAGATCCTGAATCCACTAGTGCTGTAGAAAAAAGGAAATGGTTTGATCGAAGAGATGAAGCACTTCGTACTCTCATTATGTCCATTTCTCCTAATTTGAGATATCATGTGTTATCTTGTAAGAATCCTAATGATATTTGGACTACCTTAGAGAATCTTTTTGGTAAGCCAAATAAGATGAGGAAATTTCATTTGGAAAATGAACTAATGAATCTAGATCCTAGACACTTTGACAATATCTAGGACTTTTTCACCAAGCTTAATTCTCTTAGGTTGTAGTTGTCTGAAGGTAGGATTAAAAAGGATGATGAGCAATTGATTCTATCTACTCTCTCTAAGTTAGGTCCTGAATATTCTATATTTGTTTCTACATTTTATGCTACCATAGATGCTCTAGGTAGTGCACACAAAATGCCTTCTCTTGATGGTTTTGCAGTGCAACTCACAAGGGAACAAACAAATTTGGCAGAAATGGGCACATTGACAAAGGCTCAATCACTTCTTGCAAAAGATCCTAAGGCTTCAAGTGGCAAGGACAAGAAGCAGAATAAGGATTCTAAGTCTAAAGAGAAAGTTAAGGATCCTCCTTCACAACCTACTCCTGAGACCAAGACCTCTTCTAAAGAGGAACCATCACAAAAGAAGAAGATTAAATGTGCTTATTTCAAGAAATCTAGACATGATGAGCATAGGTGTTATACTAAGAAGATTGATGAGCTTACTCACCTTCTCCAGAAGAACAACATCCTGCTTCCCTCATCAGAGTCTCCTTCTTCTGC
The DNA here is from genome assembly GCA_027924645.1 of Cunninghamia lanceolata. Taxonomy (NCBI): domain Eukaryota; kingdom Viridiplantae; phylum Streptophyta; class Pinopsida; order Cupressales; family Cupressaceae; genus Cunninghamia; species Cunninghamia lanceolata. Next base: position 20,818,950 of record BSBN01000547.1, on the reverse strand, counting down.
TTCACAATCAATGGCATCTTCATCTACATAGTCAGGGAATGCAGGATTTGCTAATGGGATGAAAGGTAAAGGACACTTGGCTTCCATTATTATTGAAAATGGGAGATGGCTTCTTGATTTAGGGGCATCTCATCATATGGTATCTTCTTTGGATATGTTCTCTTCTTTTGAGCCTTGTAGTTCTTCTAATATTTTGATGGGTAATAATACATACATGAAGGTTTGTGGGAAAGGTTCTATTTATATGGGTGAACGATGTTTTAATGATGTTCTTTGGGTACCCTCCTTGACCACTAATCTCCTTTCAGTTTATCAAATTACTCGTGGTGCACAAGGTAAGACAATTGAGTTCACTCTTGATCATGTATACATTAGGGACATAGAGACTAGAGAGATCATTACTACAAGAGTTGTGGATCATGCATGTCACTTGTATTCTTTTTGCCATTTTTCTCCTGATGATGATATTCCTTTGATTGATGTTCATACCCTTCCATCAAGGGTGAATCATGTTTGTGAGGAGAAGTTTGGTCACTTGAATCTTGGTGTTCTAGAGACTAGTGTTGAACTTCATCCTCCTTCTCCTCTTGCTTCTTCAGATTTGAGTTCTTCTCTTGAGCAGGTTGATCATAGTTTTTTAGATCTTGCTTTATTGGATGAGTATTTGGCAAGTATTTCAAACTTGTTTGTGGAGTCTCATCTTGTAGATTTGGGAGACATATTTGAGGGGATTTCTCTCCTCTTTGATGACAATTCCAGCATGGTTGTTGATACATTTACATCTTCTTTGGAGATTGACATTGATGAGTTCTCTCCTTCACTTGATTTGTCACATTTCTTGGTTGTTTTTTATCATGATTATGTGGTGGATTATTCATGCTTGGAGACTCCTACCCAGTCTTCAAAGACTTCTATTTGGAGACTCCCTTCCTCCTTTTAGTTGGACATGGAGTGGCTTCCTTATCATTCGGCGGACTTATTTCTTCCTAAGGGGAGAGGTGTTGCTTGTAGGCATTGAATCATATTTTGTTTACAAGCATACTTCATCAGCATTGGAGCTTCTTCATTATGGGGAGGATATCTTGTCTCTCTTCTTCCTTCCTATGGTGGGATCATTGATTGTATATACATGATATATGTAGTCCTTGGGGCGTACTAGTGAGTATTCCATGCATCATCTTGCTTCCTTTTCTCTCTTTTGGAGAAGAGCTTTTTCCCATAGAGTTTTCTCCTTTTCTCTGCTTGTGAGAGATTGCATTGCATTGCATTTTGCATTGTAAATGGGTACCTAACATGGTTGTGTAGCCGGGACCCATATTGTATCTTGCTAATATTGCGTAGTAATCTCCCTAAGTTGCACTTAAGGGGGGTAATATGAGTAAATGGGTTTTTACCATTTACTTAGGCTTAAGTTTTACTTAGGCATCATAATGCATTAATTAGGTTGATTTAGTTTATTAGTTGGTAGTTTTTGTCAGTTATCTTTTTACCGGCTTTCCCCTTGCCTTTATAAGCAAGGTTATGTACATTATTTTGTATCTCATATCTCATTAATATATTTCATCATTCTGGTGAAATAGCTTTGCTTCTCTCGTATTGTGAAGGTTTATCCTGTAGGTTGTGCTCCTGGGAGGTGCTTGACACCAACAATCTCTTTTCATAAGTTTGCATTCTTTCTCTTTCCAAGTGCTATCTATATGCTGCAATCTTCTATCTACTACTAATCCTGGGAACATATTTCTGAGTACCATTTTTTGCTGATTTGGAAGCAATTGAATAACATAGAATAGGTTATGTTTCTTACCAAGAAACAAAATAATTTGCATGCTCTCCTTCATTACATAACTTACTACCCATAGAGCTTCTCCTTTATTAGTAGTCCCTTTAACTACGAATTCTTCTCTAAGACCATGGAGTATGCCAAGCCTCATACTTTTGTCTTCAATTTTAGAATTAAGTTCCAAGGAGTAATTCATGAATTACAAACATTGAACTCCTACAACTTCATTAGAACTTACAAAATAACCTTGATGATACTTCATGAATTTCCTTTCCATTCCCATGCAAGAGATGAAGATTTCAATAATGACATCAAATCCTCTATCCTATTTTTCATCCATAAACTCACTTAGATCCCAAATGTAAAAACAATATTGAATTTGAATCAATGAATCTAAATGCGCTATTTTGCAAATTGTATCTCTTACTCTATTTTACTTTTTTGCATGCTTCCTTTGGTGACAAGAGTTTTGTATTGGCATAGAAAGAGGTAATAAATCTGAAAATTTAGAATCTTTATCATACCTTGGGCTGCTAGCAAGTAATTCATCCTCTTTTTCAAGACTAAAAGTTGTGGAGACACCACCATGCTTCCAAGGTGCTACTCTAATGCAACTAGAAGTGCAGAGCCTTGAGCTATAAAATATTTTTATAGATATGACATTTAGCCCACCAAAATTTTTAGTCTTCATTAGTTTCTCAAAGTTTAGTTTCTGTAGCTTTTTATTTGTAGATCCAGGATCCCAAACCATCATGGATGAATAAATTTGAAGTTGAAAGAAAAGATCCTCTTTCCATTTTGTGCCCTTCATCTTTTCATCACTATTTGGATGTTGAAAACCTAACTTGTTGGGGGAGATTGTTGGTTGGCAACATGAGCATGATGATGTGAAGATATTGTGAATGGGCAGAATGATTAGGATTTATAAGTATGACATTATATGGTATTGTCATTGATGGAAACCTATTAACGATGGCAGTCCATGGAAGAGATGCAGAAGTGGTGATTCAAAGATGACTAGATGGTTTGGATAATTACCTAAGTCATGGAGTGTAGTTTCAGTGTTTAGTGAACCAGTTTTTTGGTACGCATTGCTCTGCTATGAGGAATCTAGTTATTAAGTTTTGAGGTAACATTGATACATGTTGGAAGACTCTAAATCCAAAGTTTCATGACTTGATGTCTTCCGTAGTTGACGATAATGTCGACAGAGTATTAGACTTTGTAATGGTAGTGTTAGTGGTACAAAGTGTATGTTGGAATACTTCACATTCCAGCATGGATGAACATTTTGTTTTTTGGATTTGTGGAAGTATTTACATGTGTCAGAGGTGTGTACATTCCTAGTGGTGAGTGTTTTGGTGATCCGTGTCTCAAGGTGTGGATAAACAGTTGGCTTATTTTGTTATTACCTCACCAGTGGTGTCGACCTAAGCATTTTAAGATTGTGCAGAGTTGAGTTATGTATGGAGTAGAATCATGGGAATTATTATAGGTCATGCCGACCTATCTTAATGTGTTATATGTTTTAGTTCTTTCTGCAAGTCGTATATGTTAGTGTTTTGAGCCGACAGGTTTTGAGGATGCACAATACATCTAATTAGGCTGACCTAATTAATGTTTTAGATTGTTGTGGTATATATACAAGGTTAATTCCTTGTGTGGAGGAGATGATGAGGTGTAAAGATATGAATGAGATGTGAATAAGTAGATTGGAGAGTGAAAATGATAGAGCAAAGTACAAGATATGAAGTGTTTGGAATCAATATGATGGAGTATTTATGCAGAAAAGAGGACTAGAATTTCGACATGAGCTAGATGCCTTCTTCATAGCAACTCATAGTTTTGTTTACCATTATAATTTCTTGTAGAAGTGAGCTTATTTTAGGAAGTACTAGCTTCCTTGGGTTGTATCCCCAAAAAAATGTCAGTAGGGAGTTGTAGCTTCCTTGGGTTGTAGCCGTAAAATAATGTTGTAAACATTTATATAGTAGTGAGCATTATTTTGTGAGTTAACACTCACCGTAGTTTTTTTCTTGATTTTGGGTTTTCCACGTAAAAATCTTGGTGTCATTGTGTTGATGAATGTGTTACTTGTTTTACTTTCTGTTCTCTAAGTAAGTGGATCTAATCTACAAATAAAATAGTTAAGTTTTAATATATGTTGATTCATCCCCCCTCTCAACACCTCATTATGTTCAACAATTGGTATCAGAGCCAAGTACCTTTGCGAAGCCTAACAGCTGAGGTAGATCTTGCACTTGAACACATGGAATTTGTAGAGGATTGTTGAATGATTATTGGTTTCTACATATGAAAAGGGAAAACTAGGATATACTTGCTAGTCAAAAGGCTTCAAAGGACAAAGAAGGATTAGGATTTGAAAAAGGAGAAAGTTCAAAGGAGAATAAAACTTTAAATAATGCTGAAAAAAAGGAATGACATGAAGAACAATGTCAAACAGGTTTGGAACTAGAAGAAAGAATTCAAAAGGCCTCCTATCAGACAACCTGCTGCACAAAGGTACTCATCTTTTAATGGTTATTGTTATTCCTGCAATAAGTATGGACATAGAGATATATCAAGTGTAGAAGTAGAACAAATGAAAATGTTCAATCATTTCCTAATCGGTGTTATACATGCAATAGATTTGGTCATAAAGCAAGTGAATGCAAAAGTCAATTGATGAATGGTTACAATAATGACATGATGTTTCAATATTTCAATGGTTACTATTATACATGCAATGGATTTGGGCATAAGGCTTTTTAATGAAGATCTAAAATGGTAAGAAGTAAGCCTATTCAAAAAGGTGTCACTTGTTACAAATGCAACAAACTAGGACACATAGCCAAGTTTTGCAGATCTAAGAATGTGAAACCCTTTGTTTCACACAAGAAGGTTAATCTGGTTGAAATGAAGAAGGAAATGAACAAGATCTAGAAGAAGAAAGATGAGAATGAGGTGAAGAATGAGTATGTGCCAACTCCTGGTGTAGATATTTCCTTCAGAAACTAGATGAAGAGCTTTGGCTAAGGGGGAGCTTTAATAGAAAATCCTTAAGCCCCCACCAAAGATATGGTGTTGATACTTTTAGCACACTAGTACATGTGTAGATTGACACTATTGATCTACTAATGGTATTTCTTGTATGATATTTCCTGTTGCGGCTCAGATTTGTAGAGTGATTGAAGGTGACTATGTCAACATAGTGAGGGTTTTCTAGCTTTTTGACCTAACTTTACTCACTATAATTAATGCATTTTAGGTCTTCAGAAAAGCATTTATATTTGATTTCACATATGATTAATTCATTTGTGATCAAGCATTTAAAGAGTGCAGAGCAGACTAGAAGTAATTTGAAGAGATTTTGAGTTGTGTGAAACCCCACTGGCAAAGAAATTCAAAAGTATTTATCATTTATTGCTAAAACCCTACTTTCAGAAGTGACTCATGATGTATACCTCTCAAGTGATTGATGTCTTAGAATGGCCAAGACCTAAGTTTAAGAAGAACCCTTACAAAATATCTATGGAGACGGATCCAGAAGGCATGTTTTCAAGAGTTCCTTATGGTGTTATGCATACTGAGCATGTGCAAATCTACATCCACATGAAAATGGATGAATATGATCACACAAAGATGATGGATATCTGGGTTAATGAGCTAACCAAAGATGACTTTGAATTGAAACTTAAATTTGAGGGTTTGATGGAGAAGAAGCTAGATGTGTGGAATAATTTTCCAAATTTCTGTTATGATAATGATTGGGTTAAGTATGTGTTGATCCGTATTCATGACAAGTTTATGTGGTTGGACATGCCGCATATGATCAAAAAGCAAGCTATCAAGGTGGTTACTGGTTTATGTTTTAAAGGATCCATTCTAGAAATGAAGGTTCTGAAGAATGAGACAGTTATGAAACTCACTGGTGTAAAATTCAGCAAGCGTGGCCCAACAGTGAAGGACATAGATGATCCGATGGTGAAATATGCATCGATGATGATTGGTTACAAGATATATTACACTAACATAGAGAATTCGGTGTCAGCCATAGCTATACACACTACTCACTAGATGGTGAAAGAGGGTCTGGACATTCATTTATGTGATCTCCTGAGACAATAATTGATGGAGAACCTATAGAATACTAAGGATTCTTGGTACCCATTCTGGTATGGTACCAGGTTATCATATGTTTATTGTTTTACTTTCTTAGAGAGTTTCTTGGTGTGAAGAATAATATGTGGTTGGACAACATTCATTTTGCAATTCAAATCAATGATCATTTAAGAAGGTTTGGAGACCTAGATACTCAAAAATCTATGATATGGCGTTTATTCAAGACCTTTCAAGAAAAATACAAGAGTGAGAGAGGATACTGGCGAAGGTTGTTGAGAAATACAAGAAGAACATAACCTTTATGGTTACCAAAGATGAATGCATCATGGAAGCAGTGGAACCTAGAACAGTTTGGGTTCCAGAAATGGGATGTGAAATGGCAGAAGACGTAATCACAGGACTTGCAGACCTAATGTTGAGTAAACCAAGAGATCCTACAGTAGATAGGTTTGGATCCTATGAAGAAAACTCTAGTGAAGTGCACTTGAAACACAAGGAAGAGGAGATAATGAAAAATGTTGAAAAGATGAAAACTAAGTTGGAGGATATTGTTTCACCAAAGAGCCCTGCGGAGAAATCCAAACGCATACCTGCCCCTTTGGAAGGTACTCCTAGCACAAGAAGGTCAACTAGGACCTCTACCCCCTCTCCTACTATTCTGAAATCCTTTGGAACCATGCCTATAGTAATACAAAGAAGAAAGTGGCATCCAGTGCCTCTGTACAACAACAACCTCCTAAGAGGAGAAAAGTAAAAGGAAAAAATCACAAGAGAAAAGTGAATTAGGCACGAGGATGAAGAAGAAGTAGAGGAAGGACCTCAATTGATCTGGAAGAAGAAGAAGATGCCTCAAGCCTCCGGAGAAGAGACAAGTGCAAAGAAAGCAAAAGTCGACATTGTTGATATAGAAAGTGAAGAGGAAGTTGAGAAGGAAAAGAAAGGTTTTGTGACAGAAGAAGAATCAGTTAAAAGTGAAGGAAAAGGCAAGGGGAAGAAGAAGGACAATTCCTGTCTGATAAGGGAACACAACCCCTTAAAATTGGATGCATTATTTAATAGTATTTCAAAATTTGGTCTCTTGGAAGAGACAACAAAAATGTACCCTGAGTCTAACAATGAAGATAAGGCCACCATTGAAGAAGTTGTCATCAAGTATATGGTTACGTTTGACACTGGCCTAGACAAGATTGAGGATCAATTGCCTAATGAGCTAAAAAATGCTTTAACTACAAGAAGGCAAGAAGCTATTAAAGAGGATGGAAAGATAAAGGCATTTGCCTTGGAGAAGATTGGCTCTTCTTTTACTATTGAAGATAAAGCAAAATTGGCTCAATTGTATAGAAGAAAATTCAGAACAAAACAAAAAGTTAACACTCTAATCAGCAAAGACAAAGAGTGTTGAAGGCACAAGAAAACTAAGAGGGGGGTGAATCAATTTTATCAAAAACCCTAACTTTTTAAAACAAAATCACATTCACCTTCACTTACTGTATCTCCTTATTCTATTATGAAGATTAAACATGAAGAACATAATCAAAACATAGACACATCAACACCATACACACATGAACACCAGATTTTTATGTGGAAAACCCTAAAAGGGAAAAATCATGGTGAGTGTTAGTTCGCAATATAATGTAGTAACAATATTGAATAACAAAGGAGGCTCACTACCAAAGAGCTCACTGCCCAAATGAAAGGCTTACTGCGAAAGGGTGGCTCATTGCTAGGGGTGGCTCATTGCCAGGGTTGGCTCACTACCATGAACTGATATAGTAGCATCTACAACATGCCTAAGTTTAGTTCCATTGAAGTGTAATGTATCTCCTCTACCCTGCGCTTACAACACACATACTTTATCTTTGTATCTTTGCACTTACATACCTCACTCATGAATTCATTACATATACTTATACATGTCATCAACCTTGGAATGTACATCAAGGTCGGCATTACATTCTACAACTATTGGAACTATCTTCAAGGTTGGCACACATACATAAATCAAATTAGGACTAGACCTAAACAAACTTGTAGAGGAAATGAATGAAAGAGGAACACTTCATGGATTAGCTTGGACCCAAGTACATCTTCACATGCTACAACACACTTCCATAGTCCATGAATCACCTCCGCAACAAGTGTAACTAACCAGGTTAGCCAGAACTAGTGTACGCACCAAGAATGCTTAGATACATGCTTCCAAGAACTTCATTATGGCTTGCTGATCAAGCATATGCCTTCAATACATTCTAGAGACATCCACAAACAACAGAAAATAACTTGGGAGCTGACAATTCCAACCGTAACAGATCTCACTTGAAGACAACAAATATCACTTGAAGACACATCACATACTGCTTCTCAACAGACACTATCAAACTTTGTTAATTAGTAACTTGCTTTTTGAAGCACCAAATCACAAATCCTTTGGAATGAAGATAGCTAAGAACCTTGTAAGCTTAAGTCTAGAACTGCAAGACCAAAATCCAAACTATGGACAAATGCAGAGCAAACTACTCTCCCTGTCACACTGCAAATACTACCAGGCACAGTCTTCAAACTGGTGAGTATAACTTTTGTTGCACATCTGGACCACCAAATTCTAGATATAGTATCTTTAAACACTTCTCTAAATCATATCCAAATCTCATACTCCGATCTTCAACATAGAGGAAATGTAGATCAAAATACTTTAACATGACAACTCAATCAATCAATAAACAACAATCTCAGAAGACACTATTGACAACAATGACAACACAAACATGTTGACATCAATGACAACACCAATTGGCACATACTTACAACAAAGAGTACATCTAAAAAATGAAGAATGAGACTCTGCGCAAGGTTGAAAAACTTGCTAAAGAGTTGAGAGTCCCTTCAAACAATAAAGAGGAATTGCAACATGATACAACTGTTCCATAGAGTAATGAGCCTGATAATGCACAACATGTGCATATGCCTAAAGATGAGAATGTGCAAGAAGATATGGTTACAGTTAATTCCCCTCCGGTGGTGGAGAATGTTGTTGGTGCAATCATGATAGGAGGGTCCACAGAGTGAACTGTCTGGACCGTGCAACAAGAGCAAACACAACGGAAACAACACAAGAAGATAGAACAAATGCAGATTCAGTCATTCAATGTATCAAAGAATTCAAATACAATCTAGGCAGAAACATGCAGGCTTACAACTAGGGCTCACAGGCCTAATTACCTACATGCGCAAGATAAAACTTTGAAGCTCCTTCGCACAAAACTAAACTATAGATCCCTTTCCTAACTATCAACTGCTTTCCTAAGGATCTATTACATCATTATATATCATTTCCGGACCAATAGATTCCTCCGCGTTGGCCCCAAGAGATCTGGAATCCTGATGAAGAGGTGTAAAGTGTGTTCTTGGATAGGTCAGACCTATTGTCTTGAAAATCCTTCTCCAATGGATTCAATGAAGCACAGACCTATGAGGAAGGTTAGCCATGAACCAAGGAACATTGTAGAATGAATCACAAGGATCCACAAGTTGGCCAATGCTCCCAATCCTTCTCCTTCAGCTGATTACTCATGACTGTCAGAGAACTCTGCATTGCGAAAACAAATGATCTTCTGATAGCGATAACTTTCCGATAGCTGATCCAAATGCTTTGAATTCTTGATATGATGTAGATGAATGAATTGAGATGCTAAGTCTAGATCCACAAGGTGTGAAATGATGAAACTGAACCATAAGCTGAGCTGCTTCTGACTGAACTTCCTGAACTAAACTAGGAAATGAAAGAACTAAAATACAAACAAACTGAAATGCAAATGCAAATATTTTTTGGTTGATGCAAGATTACTCTTGAACCAGTGATGCTTCTACATCAAACATCCGAGGTTATTGAAAAAGCAAGTCCCTCACTTTGTTGGGGCTAGGGGAGAACCAAGATAGTCCACCTCAGCCTGAGAAATCCATGATGAATCTTCTTTCAGTCTGCCTTTCCACTTCACAAGATATTCTTTGTATTGTCTTCCTCTGGTGCTGTGTCCAACCCTGCTATCCAAAATGCCTTCAATTTGTTCTGGTGTTTGATATGGTAACTGTTTCTTTAGGTCTTCTTCCATGTTGTCACTGAACTCCACTTCATGATACTAGTAAAGGTCTGCAATGTTGAAAATAGGTGAAATGCCCAATGTCTGTAGTAATTCCACTTCATATGCATTTCCTGAATCAAATTTCTTGAGTATCTTACAAGGTCCAAACTTCTTCATCTTCAACTTGTTATATGTTCCAACTGGAAATATTTCTTTCCTCAAATACACCATTACTTCATCTCCTTCAAATTCTTTGTGTCTTCTCTTCTCATCTGCCTTTTCTTTGTACTTACTGTTCATGACATCCAAATGCTTCTTCACCTGATTATGGACTATCTTCATATGATCTGCAAATTCCTCTACTTCTGCACTCCTTTTTTCCTTTGCACTGATGTCTTTCAATTTTGTAATTCCTCTAGGATTTACTCCGGTAACAATCTCAAAAGGTGTTCTTCTGGTACTTCTGTTGACTGGATTATTGTATGCAAACTCTGCTTGTGAAAGAATCAAATCCCAACTTCCTATCTTCTCTCCAACCAAACATCTCAATGAGTTTCCCAAACTCCTATTCACTACCTCTATTTGTCCACCTGTCTGTGGATGAAAAGCTAAACTGAACTTCAAATCTGTCTTCATCTTCTTCCAAAGTGTTCTCCAAAAGTATCCAACAAACTTTGTGTCTCTGTCTGAAACTATACTCCTAGGTAATCCATGCAATCTCACAATCTCCTTGAAAAATAGGTCAGCTACATGCACTGCATCAGTTGTCTTCTTGCAAGGTATGAAATGAGCCATCTTTGAAAATATGTCAACCACTACAAATATTGAATCATGTCCTCTCTGTGTCTTAGGTAATCCCATTACAAAATCCATGCTTATGTCTTCCCAATGTCTCTCCGGTACTGTCAAAGGTTTATACAATCTAGTGTTCTGACTATTCCCTTTTGCAATTTGACAAACTCTACAACTTTGCACAAATCTCTAAACATCCTTACGAATCTGAGGCCAAAAGTAATTTTCACTTACCAAAGCCACTATCTTATCATGCCAAAGTGTCCTGCCAATCCACCACTATGTTTCTCCTTGATCAACTTGTCTCTCATTGAACTACTAGGTATGCACAACTGACTTCCTTTGAACAACATATCTTCTTGAATGAAATAATCCAACCATTGACTTCTATATGCTACAACAGGTTTCTTACATGCTTTCCAAGATTCTGCAAAATTAGTGTCTCCCTCATACATGTTCTTCAATTCATCAAAACCCAACACTTCGATTCTCATTTCTGTTAACAAGTTTCTCCTTCTACTCAAGGCATCAACAACTTTATTTGATTTTCCACTCCTATGCTTCAACACAAAAGTATAATTCTGCATGAACTCTACCCATCTCATATGTCTCTGATTCAACTTACCTTGACTATTCAAATATTGCAAGGCTTTATTATTTGTATACAACACAAACTCCTTAGGCAACAAATAATGTCTCCACTTCTTCAGGGCTTGAATTATGGCATAGAACTCTTGATCATAAACTGAATATCTTCTCCTTGCATCATTCAACTTCTCACTCAAATATGCTACTGGTCTACCTTCTTGACTTAACACTGCTCCTATTGCATTTCCACTAGCATCACAATCAACTTGAAATACCTTATTGAAATTTGGTAATGCCAAAATAGGTTGCTCTGTCACTTTCTGCTTCAACAGTTCAAAACTTTTATCTGCTCTAGATGTCCACTTGAAATCTTTTCTGTCACCTCTCATTGTCTATGTCATAAGGTTACAAACTAAATTGAAATTTTTGAAGAACTTCCGGTAGAAGCTAGCCAATCCATGAAATGATCTAACCTCTCCAATGCTCTTTGGTGTAGGCCATTTGATAATTGGTTTCACTTTCTTAGGGTCCATCTTCAATCCTTCCACAGAAATTACAAATCCCAAATATACAAACTCTTCTTTCATGAAACTACATTTCTTGATGTTTATCAGCAATTTATCTTCTCTCAACCTCTGAAAAACTTGTCTAATATACCACACATGTTCTTCTTTTGTCTTACTAAAAATTAGAATATCATCCAAATACACAATCACAAACTTACCCAAGAATTTCTTCAGAACTTCATTCATCAACCTCATGAAAGTACTTGGTGCATTTGTCAATCCAAAAGGCATCACTAACCACTCATATAATCCATCATTTGACTTAAAAGGAATCTTCCATTAATCACCTTCTCTGATTCTGATCTGATGGTATTCACTCTTCAAGTCTCTCTTTGTGAAATATCTTACTCCACTCAAACAATCCATGATATCATCCATTCTAGGTAAAGGGAATCTATACTTGACTGTGATCTTGTTTATAGCTCTGGAATCAGTACACATTCTCCATTCTCCATCTTTCTTAGGTGCCAAAACTGTAGGTACTACACAAGGGCTAAATCTTTCTCTGATCAAACCTTTCCTCAACAACTCTTGTATCTGTCTATTCAATTCTTCATTCTCTGTCGGTGTCATCCAGTGTGCTACTTTGTTAGGCAAACTTGTTCTCGGTATAAGATCCATGTGATGGCTGATACTCCTTATAGGTGGTAATCCTTCAGGTACATTATCTGATATGATGTCTTCATACTCTCTCAGCAACTCTCTTATCTCCTCTGGCTATTCTTTTATCTCTTTCTTCAATTCTTTAGGCTTCTTAGGAATCAAGGCAAAACACATATTCTCATGTCTCAAACCATCTAAAAATTTTCTTCCATCTACCAAACAGATTCTAGCATTTCCACATACTTCACTCTTAGGATCATCCTCCAAAGGAATCAAGGTAATTCTCTTGCCATTTCCTGTTATGGTATATGTATTCTTTCTCCCATCATGCATTGCTTTTCTATCATACTGCCAAGGTCTACCCAACAAGATATGACAAACATCCATAGGCATAATATCACACAAGACTTCATCATGATAAGATCCAATATGAAATTTCACCAAACATTGTTCACTCACCAGTACCTTATGATCAACCTGAATCCATGCTATCTGATAAGGCTTAGGGTGTTTCAATCTTTCCAATTTCAGCTTAGTCATGATCTCCTCAGAAACTAGGTTATCTGAACTACCACTATCAATCACAACTTTACAACACTTACCTCTAGATTTGCATCTTGTTCTGAATAGACTTTTCCTCTGTGATGGTTCCTCAATTGCCTCTATTTGAAATAGTGCTCTCCTCATCACCAATGATTCTTCTTTCTCCAGATTGCCAACTGAACAAGGTGATTCAATAGGTTCTTCTTCAACATAGGCTGCTCTTCCACTGTTCTCTATTTTCTTGCTTGTACTACCCTAATTACATTCAAATGCTCTATGTCCTTCACCACCACACTTAAAACAAGTACCTCTATATGTTCTCTTATCAAATCCTCTTCTATATCCTTCATTCCAGTATGCACTAGGGTTTCCTCTCCGGTAAAATTTTTTGTCATCTCTCCGGTAAGCATTATTATCTCTATCATCCTTCCTCAATGGGCTGTCAAACTTGTTCTATTCCGGATAAGGTCTATCTCCTCTAGGATATGTCCTACCTCTCAGAAATTTACCTCCTCTACCTCTCTACCTCTAATCATGTCTCTTACTCAACTTCTCTTCAACTTTCAGTGCAAACTAGTATGCTTCTTCCAAAGAGGTCATCCTTATTAGGCTTAGTTCTTCCTGAATGTTCAATCTTAACCCATTGATGTATCTAGCCACTTTCTCTTTGTTTGCTTCACTATGTCCCATCCTTATGATCATCTTATGAAACTCTTTAGTGTATTCTTTCACATATTTCTCCTTTTGTCTCAAGTTTTGCAATCTCTTCAACAACTCCAACTCATAGTCAGCAGGTATGAATTAATTCTTCAATTTTGTCACCATTCGGTCCCACTTTGTAATCTTTTCTTTTCCTCTCCTATTTATTTTCAAATAAACTTCTTTCCACCATATAGCAGCATGTCCTTTCAACTTTGTCTTTGTAAATTTCACTTTCTCCAGATCTTCCATCTCCTCATATTCAAATTATTCTTCCATATCATTTATCCAATCAATCAACTCTTCCAGATTTAAATTACCAGCATAATTTGGCACATCAACTCTAGGTCTTTTTCTAATCTTTGAGATAGCTCACAACATCTTTATCTGATCTGATTCTTCTTCATTACCTTCTAGGGTTTCGCTAGTTTGTTTAGCAGATTAAAATTCTTCCTCATCATCACTTTCAACATTCAGTCTCGGTGTCAACCCTCTCTGCCTATCTTCTTCAACATCATCCAAATGAATTCACATTGTTCTCATCAATTCCATCATCTCATCCATTATATTAGCCATTGTACCAATAGGAGGAACTCTCCGCGGCGGCATCTTCCTAGGATCAAGTGCAAATTACCTCAGGTTGGCGATTGGGCTACAAGCGTTAACTTCCTCTTAATCAGCGATTGGTTGTGCACCAATAACCTGTCTCAGATCGGCAATCTACTTACAACAAGATCTTACAGAATCCCCTTCACCAATTCACTCCAAAGAATCAAACTTTCGCTCTGATACCACTTGGTGGAGTCATGGTAGGAGGGTTCACAGAGTGAACTCTCCGGACTGTGCAACAAGAGACAACATAATGGAAACAACATAAGAAGATAGAACAAATGTAGATTCAGTCATTCAGTATATCAAAGAATTCAAATACAATCTAGCTGCAACATGTAGGTTTACAACTAGGGCTCACAGGCCTGATTACCTACATGCGCAAGATAAAGATTTGAAGCTCCTTCACACAAAACTAAACTATAGATCCCTTTCCTAACTATCAACTGCTTTCCTAAGGATCTATTACATCATTATATATCATTTCCAGACCAATAGATTCCTCCATGTCGGCCCCAAGAGATCCAAAATCCTGATGAAGAGGTGTAACGTGTGTTCTTGGATAGGTTAGACCTATTGGCTTGAAAATCCTTCTCCAACGGATACAATGAAGCGCGGACCTATGAGGAAGGTCAAACATGAACCAATGAACATTGTAGAATGAATCACAAGGATCTACAAGTTGGCCAATGCTCCCAATCCTTCTCCTTCAGCTAATTACTCATGACTGTTAGAGAACTCTGCATTGAGAAAACATATGATCTTCTGATAACGATAACTTTCCTATAACTAATCCAAATGCTCTGAATTCTTGATATGATGTAGATGAAGGAATTGAGATGCTAAGTCCTGATCCATAAGGTGTGAAATGCTAAAACTGGACCATAAGCTGAGCTGCTTTTGATTGAACTGCCTGAATTGAACTGGGAAATGAAAGAACTAAGAAAATACAAAGATTGTTGGTGAATCTATTGAAGCCTCCAGAGATTCATTGAAGAGTATATTAGACATGCATTTGCAATTCAAACTAGTAGTATCCGTACAATTGCTACAACTTCCAATGCAACAAGGATAAGTCGTTATAGAAAAGATCTCTCCCCTGCAGAAGCTTCAACTTGGTGATGTATTTCATGCCTCTACATGGAAGGATATACTATCAACACACCAAAAGAGCATAGAATTGATCAAGGAAGCAATTAAAGTGTTGAAAGAAGGCATCCCTAGAGAAACCATTCATGATTCTTTGTCTAGTGTGGAAAAGTTAAAGCTATTGTTGGATTCTTTCAAAGATTATTCTATCAGACTTGAAGAGAGACTGGAAAAAGAAATGACAAAGAAGGTCAATAACAGGAGATTGACCAAAATATCTAACAAGTGTGGTATTGTACATAGCAAACTGCAATAAAATCTGAGAGATGTATAGATATTCTTAGAAGAACCTATAGTTTTGTTTCAATTTTTCTTGAAATGGCCTAACTCTACAAATAGCATTAAGGACCAAATGGACTCAATAGAGTCACAGATTGTTTAGGCATCCAGTGTCTATGATCTAGCCAATGATGTAGATGGTGTAATAAGGACAACAATAGAGAATCTGCATGGACAGTATTTCCAACTGCAAGAACAAAAAGAAAAGATCATTATACAGTATTGTCAGCTTAGAGATCTGGTAAGTGCAAGGCTTACCTCCTTGACCGGTGTGATAGAAAGTGCAGAAAAGATGGCACATAAGGATCTGGTACTCAGTTCTCTGGATGAAGGAGATGATCTCCTTGTTCAAATTAAGAGTCAGTGTAGTTTACTTGCCTTCACTAAGAAGGATTGGGAAGTTGGGAAGAAGGATTGGGAGGCACACCTTACAAAATTGAGGGTGTCTTACAAGAGTATTTTGCCTTCTTCTAGTTGAAAATGTACATTTCTATTTTACTTATGCAATTTCTGATTTCTTTGTACATATGTGAAAGTATTAGAAAGTGTTGCAATACATTTTTGGTCAATTTTGTTGGATAACATTGTTAGGGGGAATCTCCCTAATATAAATTATTGGGAGAAGTGTTGCATATAGGAGTGAAGTAGTAATGGAGAACTACTCTCATGTGAATACATATATATCTAACAAAGGGGGAGTAGTTAGAATAGTTGAAGTAATTTGAAAAGCTTGACATTGAGAGCCCTTTGTCCTTGATGTCAAAGGGGGAGAAGTTTGAGTAAGTTTAAGAATTTTGAGAATGTGTTTCCATCAATGAAAAAGGGGGAGATTGTTGGAAACCTAACTTTTTGTTGGGGGAGATTGTTGGAAGCTTGTTTGTCATTAAGAAGATTGCTGGTTGGCAACATGAGCATGATGATGTAAAGACATTGTGAGTGGGGAGATTGATGAGGATTGATAAGTATGATAGTATATGGTGTTGTCATTGATGACAATCCATGTCAAAGATGCAGAAGTGTTAATCTGAAGAAGACTAGATGGTTTGGATAATTATCTAAGTCTTGGAGTGTAGTTTTAGTGTTTAGTGAACCAATTTGTGGGTCTGCATTGCTCCGCTATGAGGAATATGGTTATGTGGTTTTGAGGTAACATCGGTACATGATGGAAGACTCTAAATCTAAAGTTTCATGACTTGATGTCTTCCATAGTCGAAGATAATGTTGACAAAGTATCAGACTCTGTAATGGCAGTGTTAGTGGTACAGAGTGTATGAACATTCGAATGCTTCGCATTCCACTATGGATGAAAATTTTGTTATACAGATTTGTGGAATTATTTACAAGTGTCAGATGTGTGTACATTCCTAGTGGTAAGTGTTTTGGTGATCCACGTGTCAAGGTGTGGATGAATAGTTGGCTTATTTTATTATTACCTCACTAATGGTGCCGACCTAAGCATTTTAAGATTGTGCGGAGTTGAGTTATTTATGGAGCAGAATCATGGGAATTATTATAGGTCATGCCGACCTATCTTAATGTGTTATACACTTTAGTTCATTCTGCAAGGCATATATGTTAGTGTTTTGAGCTGACAAGTTTTGAGGATGCATGGTACATCTAATTAGGATGACCTAATTAATGTTTTTTGGATTGTTGTGGTGTATATACAAGGTTAATTCCTTGTGTGGAGGAGATGATGAGGTGTATAGATGCAAATGAGATGCGAGTAAGTAGATGTGAGAGAAAGTATGATAGAACATAGTGCAAGATATGAAGTGTGCAGAATCAGTATGATGGAGTATTTGTGCAGAAAAGAGGACTATAATTTTAGGATGAGCTAGATGCCTTCTTCATAGAAGTTTATAGTTTTGTTTACCATTATAATTCCTTGTAGCACTGATCTTATATTAGAGAGTATTAGTTCCTTTGGTTGTAGCCCTAAAAAAAAGTCAGTAGGGAGTTGTAGCTTCCTTGGGTTGTAGCCCTAAAACAATGTTTTAAACATTTTTATATAGTAGTGAGCATTATTTTGTGAGTTAACACTCACCGTGGTTTTTCCCAATTTTGGGTTTTCCACATAAAAATCTTGGTGTCAATATGTTGATGAATGTGTTACTTGTTTTACTTTCTATTCTCTAATTAAGTGGATCTAAATTGCAAATAAAATAGTTAATTTTTAATATATGTTGATTCATCCCCCCTCTCAGCACCTCATTGTGTTCAACATAGGATACTTCTTATTATGATAGAAATGATGTGATAACTTGATATCAAAATGCTGCAATAATTCCTTGCTTCTCCTTTCATCCTTATTCCTTGAGATGTAATCAAATAAATAATCAAAATATTTACCTCCTTTCATAGACTTGGGAATTTTTGGAACATTTGTAGCAACATTGTCATTCTCACATGACATTGGCTCCTTCTTTTCAATGCTTAGAATTTTTGTAAGTGTCTCTTGGATCTCTTTGGGCTCAATTGGTACATTTTCTTCTTTATTTTCCACATGCAAATCTGATTTCTCATTAACTCTATTGAGACAAATAGTGTCCTGCCAAGTAAACCTATTAGGAGTCATTAAAATATTTTCTTCAGATAAGATCTCTTTACCTTTATCTCACAAATCTGATTTTTTTTCTTTCTCACACTCTCCCAACACAATTTCTTCTTTGATCTTACCACTATTGAATGGGGAATAATACTTGATCAATTTTTCATCTTCTTCTACAACAACCAAAGTAGATTCCTTATGTTCTTGCTTGATGGCTTGTTCTGAAATAACTTGTTGTGGATGAGGTGTATCTACCACTATTCCATTATCTTCTTCTCTGGCACTTCAGCAAAATTTCCTTCAACATTAACTAGTTTTTTCTTCAAAAGCATTTTCCTTGTCTCTAGATCCTCCATCCATTCTAATAGGTTCTTCTGATATTCTTGAAATTTTTTCATTATTTTGATTATGGTTTCTTGAAATGTCGTCATCTTTTGCAATAAAATTTGTTTTCTACCTTGCAGGCTGGCAAGATCATAGCTCTGATACAACTATAATGTCCTCAACAAAATATTTGCAACTATATCAAATCTAAAAATGTATGTTTTAATTATCTTCACAAAATACCCAATTTTCACTACACAAATGGTACTCGAAATTGACAATTTCTTAACCAAATCATTTGAAGGAAGTGTTTTCCAAACTTAGACTTCTAATAATTAACAACAAATAATAGAAAATGTATGGCCTCTTGTTGTATGACATAAAATTACTAGATTTAATATAAAATGCAAATCTGCATACAAAATTAATAATTCACTTCACTCGATCTCACCCAACATCACATAAATGATATCTAATGAACCCAAAATTAAATTATATGATTTTATGATGAAATACAGCTGATATCAGGTCTGATATGACCAATAAAAATAACAGAAAACTCTGATAATAAACCCACAACTACAAACTACTAACTACTCAAAAATCTAGCTCCAGAGTACATTGAAACTACTCCAAACTCACATAAAGAACACCAGATCTTACAATAGATGGCCATAGGTGCTAATATAGATGAAATAATAGTAAAAACATAGAAAACCATGAATTCCACACCTACAAACACTTACAATACTTCAAAATGTTCCAGGAAACACCAAAACTACATACTACACAACTGAATTACTCAATGTGTATTTCAACACATAGAAACTACACATGCAACACTCCTGAGATCAAACCAACAATATCCAACTTCTCAAAGCTGATCCAAACCTCTGAAATGGATGAAATACATCTTCTAAAATAACATGCAATGACCTACAACAACACAAAAGCACCAAAAACACAAACCAGCTAATCCTCCAAACCCTTCAGCTCAAATACAAACTCTGGGTGAGGTTGCTCCTTGTGAAAAAAGCATTTCCATCCTCTTGCCACCTAAGACTCAAGGGTTTTCGTCCACAAGCCTTCTACTCCAACAGGGTTTCATCCATTGAAGAAGAAATCTACAAATATGCAAGTTTGAGAGAAAATAACATATCAACAACAACTCCAAATGACCAAATTTTCATCTTTTGTATCCATCTTACTTGGGAGAGATGGACGCCCAAGTTTCCCACGTCCTCCTTGGATTCTTTGCTATTCTGGGATATGATAGCTGTCATAAGTTGACATACATTGTCATAAATTTCCCCGCCACTTGTGATTTCCCAATCTTTTCAAAATATTTATGCAAATGGATAGCTCTCATGACACAAAACCCAATGCCTCTTTTCAGCATCAAAATATTTAATTTAATATTTAATTTTCCTCAAGAATTGAATTATATTTGGACAATAATAAATATTAAATTGTTTATTCTTCCTATGCTTGCCCATTTAACCCACGAAAGAATAAAATGGGTTAATATTGATCATTAACCATATATTAAGAAAAGGGGACATGCTAGCCCATTAAAATAATTACATGGTAGACTATATAAAATGACCTTCTAATAAGATGTTAAAGTTTGGTTGCTAATTGATAGACAAATGGTTGTCATGGCATTTTGTCAAACATTTGGCATGCACTAGCTATAGATAAACATTCCTTTGAAGTATTTGGCTAAATATTTTACGAGCATGTTACTATTATACCTCTTCTAAGGACTTAGACAACTTACTTTCTGACTTCAGGTAAGTTATTTTACAATTTCATAAATTTTCCTCTAAGATCAAACTTAGGCCTATGCAAAATAGTCTGATGTTCAATTCCACAAGACTTGGCATTTTCTAAATGTAGTTTATAATATTCTATTTCTTCTATAATGTACCTTAATTGGGTTTCTAGTCCTAATATACATTATGATATCTACACATTTCTAACCTCTAGATCTATCATATGCCTATGTAGTTCCTCTTTATAATGGCTTTCATAAATGAATTTTTAGGGCCATCCACATCCATATCCAAATGGGACACTGGAAAATGGTCATGGATTATGCCAATGGTGTTCTTGACTAGTAAATTTCCATGCATGTATTCATTTGCTTTTTGAAAATGGTCAAGGTGTGTGTAGTTTGTGGCCTCATATTTGAGGATGATCAAGAAATGTCAAATGAGGGACTTGGTTTGGATTTTGATCAATATTTTCTATCATCTTCTATTTTTACCTACATGTTTGTATATAATATGAACCAAAATTGCCACCTATAATAAATAATATTGATACTAAATCTCTTGTCGAGCGAGAGTGTAGTTTTCTACAAATTCAACCACTTGTATAGTTCTAATTGGAAATGCATTTTTGCATATGTGAAACTGCTCATCAAGCCACTGAGCATATTAAAAGTGTTTTACATATTCAAGTACACAATCTTATTCTTGAATTTTGTGATGAATACATGCACACTACTTTGCTCTATGACTAACTTACAATGCTTTTGAATTTCTTCACCCTTTAATAGATATTAAACATTTTTAAATCTCTTCATATTTACTAATTATTGTCCAAAATTATGATTGTTGGTGTGAACATGGTGTTTTACCTAACTGGTTCCACATTAGATCCTATTCACACTTGTCTAGCTAAGTTTACTTGGGGCATTTAATATTTGTGTCTCATTCTATAGGATTAAGACACTTGTCATGATCACATGTCCTAGGTCTCAACCATTCCTATATAAGCAAGGGATCTCATTGTACAAATGTTATGATATATATTGTAGATCTTGTGAATCTTCTATAGCGTGTATCTTGTATGCATCATTATCATTCTTTGGAAATATATCATTTATGTTGCTTCTCTCTTATTGTGGAAGGTTGTTTTGGTTGCAAATGATCTTGGACTTCCCTGAGTTTGTTGTGTGACTCTTATAATGAGAACTACTTTCATGCATGCATTCTCCTAACAATGAATGGTTACTACATCTAAATAGCATTCTCTAGAAATACAAACTTTTGAATTAAACAATTGTCCATCAAGAATTTCACAAAATAAACTTGTTATAAACTCCTTAATTCTTGTAGGTGGCATATTAATACCACATTCATGCACAATTTGGTTAGTATGCGAAGTATAACATATATATCAAAAAACATCATAATAACAATGGAATTGAATGAATTTTGCAACAACAAGGGATTTGTTGTTTATTAATTTTGGCATACCAAGGTTTATATTTCTCAGATGATCTTTGATTTATGTTAAAAAAATTATAATTGAATCATCTAGAAAAAATTATATTTAATTTTTTTTGAGTCATGTCTAATAGATTTTTGGATGAGGATCATGATTTTTAACCCCTCTTAATTTCAAAACATCTCTAGCATTAGATGATACCCTTGTATTATCATGCCAATAGTTTTCAATTAAAAACCTCGTTTCATTATTTAATTTCATGTAAGACCTTGGGAATCTACCATTAAAAGCACAACATTGGCAATTG
Organism: Cunninghamia lanceolata; assembly: GCA_027924645.1. Taxonomy (NCBI): domain Eukaryota; kingdom Viridiplantae; phylum Streptophyta; class Pinopsida; order Cupressales; family Cupressaceae; genus Cunninghamia; species Cunninghamia lanceolata. Next base: position 20,796,719 of record BSBN01000547.1, on the reverse strand, counting down.
GATCATCTTCAATACTTACTCTTCTTTTTATCACTCTTCTCAAAAGTTTTACCATTTACATTTAAAAATCCACTTGTCTTATTTATTATTCTTTTGGTCAAAACTAATTTATTAACTAAGGTAGTTGTTATTGCCCATCGTGCTACATTCTTATCTTTAGATTGAGTCTTTTTTCTAATAGAATCAATGGCATTAGCAACACTAGAGATAATTTGTTTCATTGATCCGTCATTCTTTTTGGTTTTTATGAATATACCTATTTTTTTCATTAATTTTCACATTTTTGACATTTTGATTAATTGCATTACTAGTTGATATTGAAATGCTAGACTTTTTTTTATAAAAAAATAACTAGTTTATACAAATTTGTTTGCATGGGTTCAAATTGATCCCCAAGATATCTTACTAAGAAGATTATCCAATACATTTCTTTGAATTTTTTTTAAAAAATCACTCATACAAGGGGTTTTAGTATAATTTTCTATTGTGTTATTTTTAATAACATAATTTAAAACAACATTGCTATATCTAGCTTCCTTTAAAAAACTAATATATCATCATCATTGAGTGCAATTGAAGACTTACCTAGACTTGTTTCCATAATCACCTTTTCCATATTCTTCTATTCCACATTCACCATCTCCACATTTGTATCTTCTATATTCACCTCATCCATGTTGGTCTCTTCAATGTTCTCCTCTTCTATATAGTCACTAAATTGGATGTTTCAACATTGTTTATTTGTCAAATCCTCTCTCTCCTATCTCTTTGTCATTTTGCCTTTTTCTCTCAATGTTCTTCAATAATTACCAAATTATCTTAATAAAATTAATAAATGATCTTTAATTTATTGATGGATCACTCCTTGAGCTCTCTAAAGTACAAGTAGATGTAAATCCTTTGTTCAATAAATCACTTGTGCTAGATTCCTTTACAAAATAGTTCATTTTCTTGATTCCTCTAAAAAATAATTCCTATGCTTGATTCTAGTTATAAATATTTTTTACGATTGAATCCCTTTTAAAAGTGAATATGATATAGATTTGAATAATGATGTTAAGAGATTGTAAGAGACACCTACATAAAAATAATCACAGAAATAGTCATTATAAATCTGTACAAGTAATAAAAATTTATAGAAATGTTGTTGTACTACATTTTACTAAAAATGCGCTGATAACAATTATAATAGAAATGGGTACATGTTCATTTTTAGAATGGGTACCTATTTTTAAATAGGTATCTATTTATTTTTAGAATGCATACCCAATATTTTTTAGAATGGGTATGTGTTTCATATCAAGTACATATTCTATAAATTTATTTGGTTTTAGGCTTGGAATAGACTTGAAAACCCAACCCTAAGCATTGGACCTACAAGTACAATGTCAATGTAGTAAAAAGAGTAAAAACTAACTTTGACAATATGGCTAATGACTTTATTTTAAACAATATTTTGGATGAAATTAAAACCCATTACAAATGACAATTTCTAGTTCTCAAATATGTAAAAAAAATTAGTGTTGAACATATTTTTATATTTATTAATTAATTTTTAAACAAAAATTCTCATAAACTTGAAATGACATATATTACTTTTTATAATAACTTTTGATTTTAAAAGTTTTTTGAATTTTTTTAATATCAGACAAATATAGACATCATTCTCTCTGTTATGAAAAAAAATCATGTTACAATTATTTTATGTCAAATTATGTTGGTCATGCATGAGGGGTTTAAAAAAACACCTTAATCTCAATAAAATTAATTAAAAATATATTTATTAAAAAATTACAAAAAATACCTTGACCAAACTTCAAAATCATATATGCATATTTCCACAAAAGGATTTTGAAATATACTTTCATTTACTACTTATTTTGTTGGCCATGCATGTGCTTGTTTTGGCCTTTATTATACTTTTTTTAAAATATCACTTTTGTAAATCCTATAAAAAACAAACTTTTAATATTTGAATATTAGAATAAATTACATATTTGAAAACTAGAAAAAAAAACTTGCATTTCGTATTTTTACACCATGTTAATATTCTCTGTGTAAGTGCTTCAAATTTTTACCCCAACTATGACAAACATTGATTTTCAAGAAAAATGTTTCCACTTTTTTACCAAAAAGTGGACCCATTATCTTGCACTTACCTTATTATGTTTGTTAAACTTATAAAATTTAAAAACCATTTCTATTTTCAAAAACCTCTATCATTTTGGCTTGAGAGAAGGTGAAATCTATGACATGAAAATAATCAATCTTGGAACATAAACAAATTTAAATTAGAAAATGAAAAATGGCATAATATATTTGGAGAAACATTATTACTCTTATACTTATTATTAGTTGTTTACAACATATACAATGAGAACAAATATTATTAAAGTGGCATAAATGATGAATGAGGCTAATTTTTCTTTCTAAATAGGACCCAAATTAAAAGTCGTAGAATGAACCCACACAAAATACTTCCACTTCATTCATACAATTAAAAAATCACCATAATTTCAATATGATATTCAAGTATCACAATTGAACTATTTGACAATGTGTCTCAAAGAGATGTGGTCTGATGGATTGCAATGATTGTAGGATATGCAAAAAATGGGTTTCTTGAAAATGCATTGGAAACTCTTGAGCAAATGCAGGGGTAGGTGTAAAGCCAAATTTCACAATCTTTGCTAGTATCCTACTAGTCTATGCCAAAATGGAGCTTTAGAATAGTTTATGGACATCCATGAAAGAATAGTGCAAAGTGGATTTTTTGTCAAATGTTGTTGTTGTAAATGGTCTAGTAAATATGTATTTGATGTGTGGGAGAATACAAAAGGCACATGAATTGTTTGATAAATGCCTAAAAAAGTTGGTTCATGGAATGCCATGATTGCGGGATATGCATAGAATGTTGTTCTTGATGAGGTTTTAATGCTTCTCAATAAAATGTCCCAAAGGAATGTGGTCTGATGGAATGTGATGATTGTTGTATGCACACAAAATGATTTAGTTGGAAAGGCCTTGGAAACTTTTAAGAAAAATCAATCAAGAGGTATAAAGCTACTCTCCATATAAAATGTCTTAAAGAGATGTGGTCTCATGGACTGGAATGATTGGAAGATATGCATAGAATGGTATTAATGAAAAGGCCTTGGAAACTTTTAAGAAAATGCAATTGGTAGGTGTAAGTCCTAACTTCAAAACATTATCCAACATCCTCCTAGCATGTACGAAAATAGGAGCTTTAGAACAAGTTATCAACATTCATCAAAACATAATTAAAAGTAGATTTTTGTCATATGTTGTAGTTGCATGTGCCTTGAAATATATTTATGCAAAAAGTGGAAGCATACACAAGGCATGTGAACTATTTGAAAAGGTGTCTCAAAGAAATGTGATCTCATAGAACACTATGATTGTAGGATATGTCTAAAATGAACTTTTCCAAGATCCTTTCAATGTCTTTAAACTAATGAAACACTCTGGAACCTAACTTGACAATGTAAGTTTTACTTGTGTTCTACTAGGATGCAACCAAAAAGGTTTAGTGGATGAGGGTTGTAAATACTTTAATGCTATGTGTGCAAATAAAAAATACCTAGATGTACATAGTTGGATTGAAGGCCATAAAATCATACATGCTTTTTGTGTAAATGTAGTGGTTTAGAACTTATTATGTTTGCTAAACTTATAAATTTCAAAAAGCATTTGTAGCTTTCAAAGCTCTATCATTTTGACTTGAGAGAAGGTGGAATCTATAACATAAAAACAATCAATCTTACAACATATAAAAATTTTAATTAGGAAATGAAAAATAAAATAATTTATTTGGAGAACATTATTACACTCTTAAATACTTATTATTAATTGTTTACAATATATACAATGAGATCCGATATTATTAGAAATGTCAAAAGTGATGAATGTGGCTAACTTTTCTTTCTAATTAGAACCCAAATTTAAAGTCACAAAGTGAACTGACACAAAATATATTTCCCCTTCATTACTACAAGATCTATAGGCTTAGTGAAATAGAGGCTTTAACATGGGTACAACCTCACCCATTTACAAGATCTTTATTAAAACTGTCAATCGAAGTTAAAATTACTCTAGGTAACATTTTTATAAGGATTATTTTTTTCCATGACATTAATAATGCAACCCTTTTATCCAAACAAAAGATGGATAACCTCTTATAAATTCAATAGTGTATTGAACTCTTTGACAAAGCTCAACTCCAAGATGAAAAAACAATAAAACTTTGTTTTGTTTGTACAAATTGACTTAAAAAGATAATTATAAATTTATTCAAGTTCCTATGGTTCACATTTAATTTGATACTAAGGTATCTTTGGAAATAATCATCAATATTAGTAAATTATAAATAATACCTTGAAAGTTACTTCCTTCTTATAAAATCATCCAAAATCTCTTAAATTATCATACCATCAAAGCCTAAAGACACCATAAACAACACCTAAGACTGCTATCAAATAGTTGATAGACACAAATATTTAGAATTCTATCAACTAAGTAAAAATATAATAACTCTAAAAAAGTATAAATGTGGAATGCTTGGCCAAAAAGACTATATATATCTACATCTTTCAGCGATTTGATAACACCTCTTAATTTTTTTTTTACTAGCATATACCTTGATAGTCAAGTTATAAGTTTTTCTTTCAAAGATGCTGCAACACTTTATACTATTATTGAAGACAATCACACTCTATTAGAACAAACTTTCTCATAGCATGCTCATATTTCCTTCTTATTTATGATTAGACCAGTAAGAAATTATGTATGGTTTGACTTTTCTTTTACTACTTTTGCTGTCAAAATGCATTGGTTAATTTGATTCCAATTGCAACAGTGGAGTGCTGATTTTGAACTTCCAAAGATTTTTTTCCCCCAAATGCAACAGTGTTCTTAAAGCCATTTAAAGCCATTTAGAAAGAGGTTTTACAATCTCTTTGTTAAAACAGAATATAAAAGTACTTAAAAAATAACGAACATCGATGTTTTCACAGTTCAAGCAGAAGAACTTTTCAAAACTGTTTATCTATATAAATATGTGATAATTTATACAATTTATAATGAGATCTCAACATTATAAATATATCATTAAATACATAGATTTCAACATTAGACAGGGCCACAATTTAGTGGTATAAATGCCCCAATCTTTAAAATTCAAAAAGAAATTATAATACATGCACCTGACAGAGTAAATATAAAAATGTTTATCCTCCTACCACCAAAAGAGAAAAGAAGAAAAAGATAAAAGTGACAATTAAAAAACTTCGGGAAACTTCCTCATGAAAATTCACAAAACTGCCTCATCTACAATACAGGATTGCAATGCAAAATGTATGTTTTCAAATAAGCTGAAGGCCTACATCCACCATCCAGCATTCAGAAATTTCTTCCACCACGAAATTTCTGAGGTGCTGATTCCAATGTTATTAAGCTTGCTTCCCTCTTCACCTTGTAGTTTTTGGAGAACTTTATGCAATCTCTTGGTTTTATCCATCCACTTATCTAGAGTAAAACAGAGCTGCCTTATTGCCTCTCTTTTATGTTCATCTCGCTCCACAAGTTCAATCTCAAGTATCCGATTTTCATCAAGTAACTGATGGACCTCATTTTGCAATTCCCCTAGTCTCAAGCTCAGTTCCCTCACTAGTTTTTCAGTCTTTTCCAATCTGATTTCAACATCCTTCCGTGTACAGAGCTTTGAATTCTCCTCTTGCAAGTTACAGAGATTCTCTTTAAGAACTTTCAGTTGTTGAGTAGCCTCAATTTCATCCCTCAAATTGGTGTTTTTAGATCTTTTGTTCCCCTTTTGCAGGTTGCTGATCTTTTTTCTAAGAACTTTCAGTTGTTGTACATTGATCTCATTTTCATCCCGCAGCTTGGTGTTCTGATCTGTGATGAAGTTTAACTCCTTGTGCAAATCATTCCTCTCCCACACATTAACTTCACTTTCATTTCTCAGTTTTGTGTTCTCTGCTTTGATGATTTCCAACTCCTTCTGCAAAAGGCTCCTATCCTCCACAACCAAAGACATCTCTTCCTTCCAAAAAGCCTTCTCCTCCTTCAATTTATTATTTTCTATCTCCAATTGCTTAACCTGAATATTTTTTTCTGTCAACAGATTTCGAAGAAGCGAGTTATTTTCTTCCACTTCTTTCAACATGCCTCCAACATTTTCAGTCTCTGTGGGATCTACAACATGGCTAGCCACTACAGAATCTGAATCAGATAAGGCGCTTGCAGATTCCTGATCAGAAGGTGGCATAGTTATAGATTCCTGGTCAGAATGCCTTTTTCTAATCCGGTAGCAATTCTCTGATTCTGGACCCTGTGCTTCTGATACTTTCTCTGAATCAGAACCATACCTTTCTTGCCTTGTGAGAAATTCCTTGAACCCCTGAAGGGGGTTCATACTCCCTGAAATTTGGTTTCTAAATGGACTTTCCAGGGGAGCTTCGCAAGATAGTCCATACTTAACTTGAACAGGTTCACGAACATTCTGTCTAATTTGCCCCTTGAGATGAGCATACTGTTCTGCCAATGATCGGTACGCCCTGTAGTACTCTTCAATCATGCTAATCAGTTGCGGCCTCTTATGGTAGAAAAATTCAGCTTGTTCAGCAAACGAATCAGCTTCTGCTTCTACAAGAATCAACATGCTCTGAGTCTTCTCCTCGAGCTCTGCCATCAACAAACAATAAGATTCCATACTTTGAATCAATGGTTCAAATTGAAAATATGACAAATAGGATACAAAATATTTATCTTAGCATAGACGAATCAGATATATAATCGGCAAAAAAGAAGTGTAAGTAAGTACCTCCAAGAGTATTGCGAAGCCATGCAGATTGTGTTGGACAATTGCGGCTATCTCCCCACCAAGAATAAGAACAACTTCGAGTAAGTTGCTTCATCTTTAACAAAGCAAGGCTTCTTTCAGACCAGCATAGAAAAGAACAGAGTAAATGCAAATTAGTTACAACAAAACAGGGGGGAATTCTTATTAAGATATAAAAATGATAAATCTGCCTACAATATTGAAAGAAAGAGATGTTATTCAGTAACGGGCAGAAAAAACATTACCTTATTTAGGTTCAGTGGTTGTTATTACTGCTAAATAAACAAAAAGACCTTAAAAATAGAGACCTCAATACATGCATTTCCTTTTAGCAGAACAATCCAAATGAAGATGAAAGGCTGAAACTAGGTAGAAACTAGGCTATGATTTATGCATGTGACGAAGATTTAAGCCCCAGATGGATATAACAAAATGCAAGATCGACTCTATGCAGCAAATTCGTTAAAAGCATGGAAGAGAGGTCTTGGTTTTAAAAGGAACGGCAGCGTGAATCCAGCATTGATTCCAGCATTGATTTATCAGCTGATTAAATGGTGAGGTGCAGACACCATGAATGATCCAGCTGATAAACGTTGCACTGCATTCGAAACGCCAAATTTTAAAGTCATAATATTAATGAGTTATAATTATTATGCAATTAATATTATTATATAATTAATAACATATTAATTACAATATAATAAATATAAGAATTAAATTAATGCAGTATGCAGAAAGAATGAATTGCATCTATTTTTAACAATTGTAAACTTGGGTCAACCGCCAGTGTACTCATTGGGTCATCATTGTGGCAATTCTAGACTGAGAAAAACCAATTTCAAAATACCAGAAATGCAGTCTTCCTTTATGGAATTGATAGCTATGCCCATTAAGGTTACAGGAGCAAACCATATCTTTTGGTCCAATGCAATCTATAGTACATTATTGATAAATAATTTGGCCATCTTTTGGGAGCAAACATGTAATAGAACACATTTATGAGAAGCATTAGGTCATCATTGTGTTAATTCTACACCGGGAAAACTCAATTTCAATTAAAATACCAGAAATACGGTTTTCCTTTTTGGAATTGATAGCTATGCTTAATTATAGGTTATAGTTCAGGAAACCATAACTTTTGGCCCAATGCAATCTGTGGTACTTCTCTAACTGTTTTTTATTGATAAATAATTTGGGCAGCTTTCGGGAGCAAGCATGTAATAAAACACCATTATGAGAAGCAGGTGGAGTCAACTCAATACCCAAACACTTGGCAATTTTGCTTTGATTGCTTATTGCACTCTATGGCATGAAGATGATCCAGCATTACATCGAGGTGGTAGGTTGTAGTTTCATTCTGAGAAGAAAATTCTCCATGGTATCCTTATCTAATCTCTCAGAGTCTCCCTATATCTTTTGATCAAACAAAAGCTTATTGTTTAGTGTTAAATACTTATTCTTTAGCTTAGCCACAATAGTTCATTAAAGTTGATTTACAATATTCATTGTTTTCTTTAACTGTTGTCCTTAGCTTTCTATTTTGTAATTTCTCTTAGATTATTCTCTCTTACACAAGGCAACTTCATCAAAACATTGTTCTTTTATGGTTGATGTGGAAGCTTGTGGCCCACAGAAATTGGCAACAAAGATATATGACTAACATTCCTTACGAATTTACTGTGCATTGTAATTTCTAACTTGCTTCCCTTTCCAAATTGTTTAGATGAATGGCTGAATTAGATGAAGATGATATAATTTCATATGCTTCGGTGTTATGTGATCCATAAGAGAAGATATGAGGCCTTTTAAGCTTAATCATTATCATTATTTTCCTATGGCGTATAATTCATGACATTTGTTCATCTTTTCAAGATTCCTGTTACTTGACTTGTCTCTTCACCATATCCACTGGTATTCTAGCTGGTCAAAGCAAAATTGGCATTTAGTTTAAAACTACTATAGATGTAATATGTTAAATTGAATTGCAGGACTCATTGTAAGAAGAGTGGGGGGATCCGTTTTGGCATAAATGGTAGAGACTACTTTGATCTAGTGCTGATAAGTAATGTGGATGGAAGAGGAGATATTATAGCAGCTTGGATAAAAGGATCAAACACTGGATGGCAACAAATGATCAGAAACTGGGGAGCCAATTGGCAGAGTAATTCTTATCTGAATGGACAGAGTTTGTCATTCAGAGTGATGAGCAGCAATAGAATAATTCTCACCATGTACACTGTGGTTCCTTCCAATTGGAGATTCGGCCAGACATTTGTTTCTTCTAAAAATTTCAGATAGAAAGATAAAAAGCTAAATGTAGTTTTTTAGATCACCGCTCACTGCTCAGTGAGACACAAAATTGGTGTTTGAGGTCCTCTATGCAAACATTCGTCGTGAATAAATAAATGTAGTTTTTTATATATAAAATAAATTACAGGTTACCTTGTAGTTATTGATAATGTGGGAGTTATAAAAATTGTCCTAGACAAAGTTCCATATTCATCCTATTGAAGGAATTAGTGCAACTGAAATTCCTAACAGAAATGCAAACTTCTTTGTTGTAAATTCAGTGTGTTGTAAAATACAAAGTTTCCCAATCCTGCTATTTGGTGTTTTATTCCTGGCTTTCTTTGAAGAGCTTTGGGGACTATGTCCTTGTGTAAAGGGAAAAAATTGTGATTTATTTCTTATCAAAAATTTCAAAAACTATTCTGCATAGTGCAAAAAATCCTCAGAAACTTAAGTTGAAGGAGCAAAACTTACAAAGCTTAAAACAAATGCAATTTCAAAACAATCCCCATCATAATATTTTCTTTTTCATCCATTCTTCCTTGATGGTGGAAAGTCGTTCATCTCCTCCCTGGCATAGTGCAGCCTCCAGTGCTAGGCAATGTAAACTTGCTCCAATTCATCTTCTGTAGTACATTTCCTTGCAATCAATGCCTGCAGTCTAAACTAAACTGCATCAGACCATGACTTTGCAAATATAATATCTTTGAGAAAGGGCTTGAGAGGCTTGACCAACTCACAATTCGGAGAAGAAAAAGTTCCATTATGAATGCTACTCTCAACACTAGCTACAAGCTTCTTGCAAATATCATGTCTGTGCTCAAGTTTCTCAAGCAAGCTTTCAATCATCAAAATTTCCAAGCGGGAGGCTACTAAATATCTATGAATTTTAAGTTTTTCCGACTTTGAATATTGTTTTGCTCTATTCATTTCTGCTAATATCAATCCACACACTAAGTAAAAAAAGACAAGCCTAAGTTCCCAAAAAACTAAGTGAAGCCTCTCACTGTATAAATATGACTATACTACTCATTATAATAGAAGAGCTAATATTAAAAAAAAAAAAGTAGCCAGTTTTCCCTCCTGCCTACTAAATGATAAAATACTTTTCCGAACTTTCTTGTAAATGATAAAATTAGTTTTTAAATTTTTTTTCCCTAAATTCAGAAGTGATGGACATGTAACTAGACTCTTTTGAATGGTAAAAATCTAAAGTGTAAATTCAAATCCTACAATATTTGAGGCGAAAATGGGAATTTGTGAGTTACTGTTGGGACTAATTTTATTAGTCCTAACACATAATATTTTTGCATTCACAATTTTTATAAATATAACAATTATTTTTTTAATGTCATAAATAAACAGTCTTATATTATAATTCAATATCTCCCTTTTTGTTATTATTTATACTTATAATTTTAATAATATTATTAATTATATTATTAATATTTAATATTAAACACTCTTCAAAAATTATTTTTTCAATTATTGGAATGCAATTTGTCTATACAACCAATATTTAATCTACAAAAAAAATTACAACTAGAAACAAATACTATAATTACAACACTACAAGGCAGGTACTGGCCACTACGTGGCACTTGTTTATCTAGTTTTTCTTTAGTTATTGTAATTTTTTTTATTTACCTAACAATATGAACTTAAATAATTAAGCATCTTCTATTTGATTAAAAGTGCCAACTTCAATGAAAGACAAAATAGTGTGGTGTGGATCATAATCAGGGAATTACAGTGTTAAAATTGGGTATATGGTGGCTGAAGCAGACAGTGCCAAGGATAACTTTCCTTCTCACTTAATCTGGGACAAACAGTGCCTTTTGAAGGCAGGGGCCTTTGCCTGGGCAACATTATAGAATAGAATCCTAATAGGCGATAGGTTGAGGAAATTTGGTTTTGCAGGTCCTTTGAGGTGTTACGTTTGCGAGGAGGAAGAGGAGAATGCGGATCACATTCTCCGCAGATATAAATTCTCAGACTTTTGCTGGAAGAAATTAATGGGTAACCTAAGATGGAGAAGTGCTTTACCTAATGACACATTGGGGACCTTCAATTCTTGGCCGGTGTTATAAAAAAAGGCTCTTTTCTCATGCCTTTGGACTATAAGCCCCTCCATTCTGATTTGGAAAATTTGGAAGGAAAGGAACAGGAGAATCTTCCAGGATAAAGCTATGAACAAAGAATCCCTTTGGAATAAGATTGAAAGTGCTATATTAGAAGTTGCCAATAACGTAGTAAGAAATCAGAAAATATCAGGGAAGTCATTCGTGACTTGGGATGGGTTGATGAGAGATACATGGTCAAGGCTTGTAGTCCCCCCCCCCTCGTTCAAGGGATCTCTAGGGATCATCTGTCATGTGGCAGAGTAGAGGCAAGATGGAAGGCTCCCGATAAGGGAAGGGATGCCATAAGATAAACTAAATGATGGAGCCTCAAGGGGAAACCTTGGGCCTACATCAATTGGATGTATGGTTAGGGATGATAAAGGTAGGTTTTGTGGAGCAGTTGCGAAATGTCTTAGGATTATTTCAAACAATGAGGTAGAAATGTAGGCCTTCATTATTGGTTTGGATCTTGGCCTATCATTAGGGGTTAGAAGGGTCCATATAGAAGGCGACTCTCAAATAATTATTAATGCTATTTAGAATAAACAAACACCGAACTAGAGATTAAATAATCTACTTCACAGAGGATCAACACTATTAGACAAATTCACAGATTATAAAATCAACCATGTGTTTAGGGAATCTAACAGAGTGGCTAATGTGGCATTTGATATAGAGGAGGATATGTTGATTGGACATTCATTAACCGTGTGGGCCAAGGTGGCCCTCGACCTAGGCTTGCTTCTTCAAGATGAAAGTAGGATCTCTCCAGTAGAGAACTAGAGAGAGTTACCACATGACCGGAGGCTAGAGAGAAAAGACCTACTAATGTTAGGAAAGGTGTGGGGTTAAGGGAATGATGAGTTGTGTGACAGGTGGCCTATGGAGGATGTTGAACATGTAGTTTAGCACATTTTTTTTTACAGAGAAGGGAGGATTTGAGATAGTAATGATGCAATTAGGAGTATTGAGAGGCGTGGGAGTGAACTGGCGAGCGATGAACAATAATAAAGGAGTAATTGCAATCTATGCAAAAGGTCGATTCATAGTCGTTAAATCCCAACTATTGGAGACCAAATGCATTGCATTATTTTCTGCTATCATGGAGTCGATGGTGATTCTAATTGGTAAACGAAGACAAATGGCCTTCCGAGGCTTGCTTATAGATAAAAGGTTAAGGGGAATCTTCAAATTAAATTTGGCTATTACTCACCATGCAGTTGGCATGATCCTGGGAGAGGCATTCATGAATTTGAATGAGAATTACTGAGTGAACACAGACATTTCAAGCATGTTTGTGGGAGTCCTCCTTAACCTTGGGGAATCAAAGGATGTGGTCCGATAGATGGGACAAACACTCATCCGTACAAAGTGGTGAGGGGATTTGGACAGGATGTTGGAGCCGGCTATCCTTGGAATGGGCTTCAAACCAGAGGGGCATTGGTGGCTAGAGGTTCTACCGATGTTCAATAGGTCATGGATCCCTTTTGTGATTCTTGTGGTTGGTCGTCTAGAGGTTGAGAGATGCAATGAGGCTTGTTGGGGGATGGTCTTTCTGAAAATAGTGGTTGGCCTAGCTAATAGTGTAGGGGTGGATTGGGTAGAGTTGTAGATCTCAGAGGAATCGGAGGATGACTCAAGAGCTATAGGGAACTAAAGCTGGTGCTGAAGAAAAATTAATATGATTTCTATAGTATGGTAAATATTATAGTATGCTAAAGAAAAATTAGGATGCTGAAGAGATACTAATTGTAAATATTATATGATATAGTAAAAAATGGAGTTGGTAAGTCTGGAATATAATAGCTGAAAGAAGTTTTAAACATATATAATGGCCCTCATCCAATGAGAAACCAAATTTTGGTTTAAATTTTCTTGATTCCAATTATACATGAGTTTTGGCTCCCTCAAGCCGAATTGAACAATAAAAAAAAGTGTCCACTTCAATGCATTACCAACCATAGCTGTGACAACAACTATGTGCCACAACTCATATACTCACACTAAATATGGTAAGCCCCAATGTCAAGGTCATCCCTAGACCTAGACCTAGACCTCAAGGGTTCATTTGCAATGGCCCTGCCTACATATCCCTAACTAGGAATCAGATACTCTATAGTTTGTACACCAACAATAGAGAGACTTCATTCTCTCCTTTGATATGAGATTTCTAATCTCACTTTTAAAATCATACCCTTTAAGTGAATGTTATGATTACTTCAGTTCATACCCAATAGTGTGATAACAAATGTAATCCTGGTCAAATTTTGGTTCAATGCCAACATCAATGTACTAACATACACAAAACCACATAGTGACTAGCTCATATCAACATCACATGTTCACCCATAGTGATTTTCTCAAACATACATCACATATACACAATGTGAATAGCTTAGGCATGCATCATATATACACAATGTGACTAACTCATGCATGCAACATACACAATATAATTAGTTTACACATACATCAAATATAATTTGCACAATGTGATTATCCCATTTAGATGTCACATATACACATAGTGACTAATTCACACCCACATCACATATATGCAATGAGACCTAACTCATGCATGCACCACCCCTGTACACAGTGTGATTGTTCCATATGCACATCATAGGTATGCATAGTGACTAGCTAGCAAAAGGGAATGGTTGCCACCTTAGTACAAGCATCTTTTCCTTTACTTGGTTCACTAACCCATAATCCCTCAAATAAATTCTAGCTGGAAAAAGGAATGTTAATGCATCTTGTGCTACATCATGGGTCCCATTCTTTTTCTCAATTCACTACCAACTCTCATGACAAGCAAGCATCCCATACTACTTGTGGCCATCACTAGAAAAGTCTCAAGTGTAACAACACACAACACATAAGGTCATTAATACATATGCATAAAGTGACTAACTCACACATACATAGTGACCAACTTGTAATAGGAAGTGGATTCGACCTACTACATGCATCTTCCCATCACTTTGTTCATTAACACATAATCCTTTGAATAACTCCTAGTAAGGAAAAGGAATGTCAATTCTATCTCATGCTACACCATGGATCCCATCATTTTTCTTGATTCATAGCCAACTATGATGACAAGCAAGCATCCCATACTACTTGTTGTCTTCATTGGCTAAGGGCACAAGTGTGACAATGCACAACACATGAGGCCATCAATACACATGTAAACAATGATTAATTCATATATACATAGTGACCAACTAGTAATAGGAAGTGGATGCAACCTATTGCAAACATCTTTCCATCACCTGGTACACTAACACATACCATTTAAGTACATCCCAAACAAAAAAAGGAATGTTGGTGCATCTTATGATACACTATGGGTCCCATCATTTTTCTTGGTTTCCTACCAAGTGTGATGTCAAGCAAGCATCCCATACTACTTGCGTTCATCACTGGCTAAGGTGTAAGTGTAACAATATAAAACACACGAGCCCATTAATAATATTTCCATAGCCCACTAAGCATCCAATCCATCTTATAACTAGATAAATACAATCATAGTATCTTATAGTTTTACCTCAACTAAGGCTAGTGCTTGTACTAATTTTCACTTGGATTAATTTAACAACTGGAACCTAGAGAACCATACCTCAAGAAAAAATAACATAAGAAGCACACACAATCATTCTAGTACCCCAATGCCAATATTGAATTCTTGAGATGAGTAGATACTGGCATCCATCATCTGCATACCACTAGTGAAAGTCAGACTAGTATTGGCATTTATCACATGCATGCCAATGGTGAAAGCCTATCTAAAACCTATGAAATTGGATAGCTTTGGGCATCTATCACTTACATGCTACTAGTGAAAACCTACTAATCCTTATGAAATCGGGTAGCTCCTAGCATCTATCACCTGCATGCTACTACTAAAAGTCTACTAGCATTATGATACATCTATCACTCTAGCATCTATCACCTACATCTATCTTCTTCTTCTTCCTCTTCCTCTTCATTCTCATCCTCGTCCTCATCCTCGTCCTTGTCCTCATCCTTCTTCTTCTTTGAATTCTTCTTCTTCTTTGAATTCTACAAATTTGTCAAACACTTCTAATTTTGTAGCCAAACAATATACCCAAGTTTACTTTGATTTATTCAAAGAAAGTGTTTCCATAGGACCACACAAATCCATATGGATTATCTCAAGATGCTTCTTAGCTCTATTAGATTTACCAATTGGAAAGTTAACTTTGTGTTGTTTGCCAACAATACATTATTCACACACTTCTTTTGTATTTTCAATGAAAGGTAGACCTTCAACCATTTTTAATCTCTTGAGTAAAATTAACCAGCTAAAAATGAGGTGACATTATCTTTGGTGCCAAATTCTACATGCATTCATTTCACTAAACCTTAACACTTGGTTTCCATGAGTGAAATAGATAGGAAACATCATATCACTTGTCATCTTTGCTCTTGCAACAATTGCATTCCTTTTTAACTTATCTTTTATTACATGCACTCATTCTCATCAAAAGTCACTTGATAATTTTTCTCTAACATTTGTCCAATGAACAAAAAATTATTTTTGACTGTTGGAACCAATAATGTTTCATTGATATGTTTTACCTCACCATATTTTGTTTCAACTGAAATAGTACCCTTGCCTTTGGTTCCATGAGATTGATTATCTCCAAATACCACTGTACTATGATGCTTTTCATCCAAATTGATAAAACAATTCTCATTAGACTTCATATGTGATGAACATCTAGAATCAATGTACCATACATTATTCTCACTAACATTTGTATTGAAGCAAGAAATAAACAATTTTTTTTATCTTCAATAGTATTGTGAGCATTTCTCTTTTCTATTTCACCTTGTTACTCCAACATTCTGATGCATAGTGTACAAACTTATTGCAATGAAAGCATTGAAGAAATTCCCTTTATTATTGTCTCGCCCATTATTTCTACCTCTTCCTCTTCCTATTCCTCTGAAGTTGCTACTTCTTCATCTAAAAGTATTACCTCTTCCTCTAGAACCATTGGATTCACCTTTGTATTCATTTTTATTTTGATTCTTGAAGAATGTGTTTCTTTTTCCTCTTATTCTTTCTTTAGAGGAGAATGCTTGTTCTAAGCTTTATTTATTACTTTTCATCCTTTCTTCATTGGTTAAAAATATTCCACTCATTTCATCTATGTGCATAGTTTGAGATCTTTAGAAATCTCAATTGTACAAACTACACCATCAAATTTTGGAGTCAAGCTCCTTAAAATTTTCTCAATGACATGCTTGTCATTCAAATCTTGCCCTAAAATTTTAATTTGGCTAACTAGGACTTCTACCTTTGTTAGAAAATCATTGACAGTTTCACTAGTGGTCATTTTTACATTTTCAAAAATTTTCTTCTATTGTCTACAATTTTACAATTTGTGCACCTTGATAAGAATTATTGAGTATTTTCCATGCTTTCTTAGAATGAAGAGCACCACTTATGCTTTCCTTTTTGTTGATAACTTAACACATTAAATGCATTTATATTTGTTAGTACTACATACCCTACTTGTACAATTTCCTGCAAATCTTTGAATTTGAGTAAGGTTTGCATCATAGTACACCAATATGTAAAGTTATCCCATTCAAACATAGGAATTATCATGTTAAACATTTCATTTCCTACCATATCCACCATAAAATAAATATGCACAATAACCCAAATGCTCAAAACAAAATCTTGGAGAGATCTCTGCAAATTGATACCCCCTGTCCCTTCAAATGGGATCCACACAAAAAATATTTTATATTTGGTGAATAAGTGTCAGCTTCAACCAATAATGCATTTAATTAAAAAGGATTAATATATCTCCTTACAAAAAGAATACACTTTGAAAGGTTTGAACTTATAACCCCTCTAAAATCAATTCCAATGCCTAAGCATATCACTACCAACCAACCTTTCTATGCACTTCTTATAATCAAGAATAAAAAAGGCAATATAAATATTTAAAACCCCTTTTAAGCTTGAAAACGCAATTTTACTTCAAGCTTTTACTTATTTTTTTAAAGTAAGAAGACTTTCACATGTCTAAATTTAAAGCATAAAGTTTTGTTACATGATTTGTATTTTATGAGGACTGGCCTTTCATGTGTCTTCTAAAAAACTTAAAGCAAAGTTTAATACTTTAAAATCCCTCCTTTTTAAAAAAGATCCATCTTCTCTTTTTCATATAAGTGAAGAATAAAAATCAAATCTTTTCAAAGAAGAGAATTTCCACGTGGCGTTCAGTAATCTCTTTTTATACTTTGTGAGGTTGCCTCCTTTGAATGGAAGTCAAGTTCTCCTTTTTCATGGCCTACAACTAGGATAGGTAAATCACAAAATGGCCTACTATTGAACTTAGATGCCAACTGCAAAAATTTCAACTTCAATATATATGCCACTAACAACTTTCTACTCCATTAACTCTTGAACATATACACCTCTTGGATGCCTCTACTAGATTCCTCCATTGCAAATAAAAGTTAATTCACATGAACTACCACATACAATAGAACTTTCAATTAGAGGATTTATGAGTGTGTGTTCACTCACAGCCAAAACAAACCTCACAACTTTAACAACTATAGGAACTCAAGATCTCTTATTCAAATGACTAGCTTTGATACTAGATGAAGGCAAACAAGATAATAATGGTCATTTATTGATCACAAAAGAAAACAATTACACAAAAGCGCCAAATTGCCTTGACACAAGAAGAGGTAAGGCATCTATTATATAGCGTTTCAAAATACAAGTGACATTGTGACACACAACCATATTCAACAATAGCTCAACTACAATACTAAATGCACACAAGAAAGTCAAGAAATACAACCACAATATTAATAAGCCCAATGGGCATTACTACAGTCATTCAAGCATTATTGTTGCACGTTGCATATTTGTTGTCACACTACTCATAGTTTTTAGTAATAGTAGCATGCCCATGATCAATCACTACATATGTTGCAACATGAAGAGAATTCAATTACATAATCTAAATCATTCACATCCTATGGTGACATCAACCTTGTATTATTTCAATAACACATATTATATTTTCAATCTAATATTCAACAAAGGGGAGTACCACAATCAATTACATGGTTCAGAGTTTCCCAAGATTGGTCATTTTTATAGTCACAATTAAAATAGTGAATTAGCAAAGGATACTTATAATTTGTAAGTAGAAGGGTCATGTTGTAACTTAGTTTTCAACTTGAGAATCTATCTCAATTGCTACCCCATTTATAGTTAGGAGAAATTTTTTTAAGGGGATGGTTCATTCACTTTTACCAACTTATTTAGGTCAACAACAAGAGCTCCTTACTCATCTTCAACATGGTAGAATAGTACCAATGCCCCTATGTATCATTCCCACCAAACACATGGGGTAAATTATTGAACTAGCCCTTACTCAAGCACCAATTATGCCTTGACAAAAAATACTTTTAACATTTATTAATTAACATAGTACAAATTATAAAACTATCTAGTTTTTTCGTAAACCACTAGCCAAATATTCTTTATATAAAGACATAACTAGCTTTTAAAACTTTATAGATAGTCTTAACATACCCCTCAACCAAATGAGAGCAACACCAAAAGTATTAATCAATATCAAATAATAGGACAATGGGATATTAGCCACATTTTATAAAAGAGTATGACCATCCATCAAAACCTAAAGCATGTTACAACCCCTTGTGAAACATGTATGCAAAATGTACACGCAAACTATTTGACAAAATGCCCCAAAGAAATGTGGTCTCAAGGAATGCCTTACTTGCATGGTATGCTCAAAAAGGTTTGTTATAAAGGCCTTATAATTTTTTAAGAAAAAACAACTAGCAAGTGTAAGGCCAAACTCTTCCCACGAAACCAACAACCTTATCAATATAATATTCAAATGCATGAATCAACCTAAATTAATTATTTTTAGATGCAAGAGTATATAATTCAGAATTCAATACTATTTTAAGAGAGAAAACATGAAAGGATTGTACTTTGTTATAGGAATGATGTTGAAGATCATATATATGATGTAGCCTTTGAAATCTTGAATACAATAGATGATCCTTTCTTGGTAGAGGGTAATTGTCTTTTAAAGACTTGATATTCAAGTTCCTGAAGTCCATACATAATATAATGTCATCATTATTATTTCTCAATTGAGCAAGGTTAGACACCCATGATGACTATCTAATAGGTTTCATGGTACTACAAGTGCCAGATTAATTGGTCTTTATTTTTTATTGAATGACTTTGTTTCAGGATGTAGTTGAATGGTATGATGAAACAATTCCTCTCCATATGCTCTTATCTCATCATAAGACCAAGTAAAACACATCATGAACTTCATTATCAATGCAATCAAAATTTTCTTCTTTAATGGTTCAAATTCTTACCAATATATAGCATTTTTAGGGATGACTCTTGATGCCTAGATTCAAACCTTCAATGTCATTGTCATCAACTAGTTTATATCTATTTTGTAGTAATAATATTTTTTAATGGACCTCTCCAATGCAACAAGTCCTTTGGGAATGGTGTTAGTCTTCAATTGTATCACATCTACCCTAAACATTGTCTCTTTGTCATCATGATGCTCAATCATGGGTTCCCAATCAATAAGTTGCTTATCAAATTCATCATTATAGTTAAGAAACCTATATATATTTGTTGATCAAACTCAAATAATTTCCAATTATAAATGTTGTTAGGAATTACATTCTAGGTGAGGATTGTAGCACTATAAGTACATAAGGGAGAAACTCATTCAAGATAAAACTTAGAAACTAATAAGATCAATGCATCTATGGTAACATTCTCTGATCTATCAACCTAATGTATACCAAATGCATCAAGCATCTCAATGGTGTCCCAAACTACATTTTTTATATATTTTTAGCCTTGTATTTTGTTGCATATGTGCCTTTCACTTGTAACACAATGAGCTTAGAACCTTTATAAACTTGAAGGAATTTGATGGCATGCTTAAGAGTAATGTTTAGTCCTAAAATTAGTGTCCCATATTCAACAATATTTTGTGTGCATTGAAGAGTCAATTTAAATGAAAATCTAAAATTCTTTTCATCAAGATAAATGAGGAAAACACTAGCACCAGTCCCATCTCTTGAACATGCTTCATCCAAATATAAATTTTAAAGACATCATTAGTGTTAGAAATGAAGGGAAACAACTATCAATGAAAAATTGATTACAACTGTAATATAGATATTTAACTGTACAGAACCAAAATGATGATAGTATGGAATCAACACAAAGAACTACTAGAACATAAGAACTGAACACATAACACTGTGTTTATTTGGAGAAACCATTTTGGGAAAAAACTCCACACAAGAAAAGATACACCAGTCTATATTAACTTCAAAAGAGTTTACAATACAAAATTATCAACCTCCTCTTCAGTCTTCAATCCAGCAGCGCTTGTTTTTCTAGTCTCAACTCTCTGCACTTCTCATACACAGCTGTAATACAATATCATCATAAAGGGGTTTCCTTCTAGGACAAGAAAAGCCAACATAATATTGACAGTTAGATCTATGACCTAATGATGAATGGTCTAGATTTACAATGAAAATATATATATAATGTGGCTCTCATGGGTGCTTCCCTCAAACCCCTTTTGGGGCACACGACCCCCGGACCCCTCACCAGGGGGTTCACCCCCTAGATCCCATAAGGGGTAATAAAAGCTAAGTACCAACTGGTAAAGGAATTCTAACTAGATTGCAAGCCTACATGCTAAATCTATGCAAAATAGTATTTGCATACTTACTTCGTGATAACCAAAGTTTTTTGTTACCTTGATCCCTTTTGATCTCCATTCTCATAATATACCTAGATTCCCCTAGATCCTTCATGTCAAATACACCTGAAAGTTGATCTTTCAACTCACTGATCATACCCTTGGTGTTACTAAAAAATAACATATCATCCATATAAATGGTAATAATCAGAATATCATGATCAATACATCGAATGTAGACACAGTGATCCTCTACACTTCCAACAAAGTCCAATTTCAAAACAAATGAATCAAACTTCTAGTACCACATTCTCAACAATTGTTTTAAACCATAAAGAGATCTTTTTAATTTGCATACCTAGTGTTCTTTCCTATTTACCTCAAAACCTATAGGCTATTGCATATAAATTTCTTCTTCTAGATCTCCATGCAAAAATGTAGTCTTAACATCCATTTTCTCAATTTCAGAATCATAAGTTGTAGCAATGGATAAATGAAATCTAATAGTCAGTTCTTTCTTAGTCTACTCTGCCAAACAGGAACCCAACACTTAGGTGCTCATATCTTTTCACTCTTTCATCACCGGAGGCTCAATCTATGGAATGTATCAGTCATGGTACTCCTCTTGACTTTCCCAAGTCTACACTTTACTGAGATACTTTCTCTGAGAGAGCCGGACCTGATTGTCGGACCTTGCTACATGCTCTGTTCTTGCTCACCGGACTAAAATACTCTTCAATCTGACTTCTGGTATAGACATACCATGTCCTGCAGATTTGTGGGATGGACTTTGTTGCCATCAATGACAACACTCATGAAGCCACACAGTGTCTCTTGCCAACAATCTCCCCCTTTGGCATTGATGGCAACACTTAGTGAAAAATGACTAAGTGTTATAGCATACTCCTCCTTGGCTGATGCTCTATTCTTATGTACACTTTTCCAGAGCTCCCCCTTAGCTAGATTCCACATTTTTCACTGCTCCTCACTCCCCCTTTGACATCAATGGCAAAGGGTAGGATTTGCACACCAAAATTTCCCAAAAACAATCTATACTTGGCCGCATAAATATATATACATGTTATACTTACATATACTGAAGTATGTCTGCAAAGGTGGTCTTCAATTGTACCACTTCTGTTGCCCAACTCTTCTTCATCCTGTCCAAAACTAAAATATGACCACTTAGCAAAAATGCAAAAGATTTTGCCCTCTTTAGGTCTGTCAGATCATTGGTCTAGGCTATGGTCTAGGCATCAGTTAGGGCCTCATGCATGGCCTCTAACTTAGGAATAATTATCCCTCGTAGTTCACTTAGCCTGCTTATTCTATTTTTCTTCTCCTTCTCAAGATTCTTTATTTCATTTATAGCTGCAATAGTCTGACATTCTTGATTTATTATGGAAGAGGTGAGAGGATTAAAAATTTGAGATAAACTTGATAGTTTGCTCTCTTGTTCTTCCACCTTCTTGGTGATATCTGCTGTCACGGTGGACCAAGATAGACAAAACTTGTATAGGTGTCCGCCATCTTTCAGAGCATTTTCTAAGCTCTTTATCCCAATATCCAAATTTCTCCTATCATTTGTTATAAGTCCTTGTACCTCAGAGAATCTCTTACCTAGAAACTCTTTCCAGACTTTCTCTTCTGCTGCTTTCTCCAAAGAATCAAAATGTGTGCTAACAAAATTAACAAGAGATTTTAGATTACCAGATGAAGAGGCCAAAAGATCCTTCTGGAAGGATCGCATGATCTTCTCCAATACACCAGATGCAATCTCTATCAGCTCACAATCTTCCATGTGAGACTTCAAAAGTTTTTCTTTTGCCTTTGCTTGGGCAAAGGATGCTATCTTCATTGTCTGAACTGGGGAGAGGGAATCAAAATTGAATGGTCCTTGAAAGAGTTTTGGTTCATCAATCTCCATCATTTCTTTGGTCAAGAAATCTTTAACTGTTTATGCAGTGTCTCTTACCGGAGACAGAATCTTCTTTCCTTCTGTAGCCTCAGAACTGTCTCCTGGAGTCTTCTTTGTTTGATCTTCTTCTCTTCCTTTTACCTTTTCTTCTTGACTGATTTTTTCCTCTATTCTTTCTTCTCCTTTAGATACAGAGTTTGCTGGGGAATCCAGAAGAGAGATGTTTACTTCTTCATGGACTTCCTCTTCCAGAGCAGAGGAATCTAGGTCCTTAGTCTTCTCCTCACTTATCTCCTTTGGCTCTTCTGCAATTTTCTCAATAGAGTCTTCCTTTGATGTATTTAATCCTTCGACATCAGAAGGTTCTGTAGGAGTCAAGGACAACACTGAGAGGGGGGGTGAATCAGTGTTGTGTGAAATTTTTGATCTTTTTACAAACTTTAACTTGCAGAGTACAAGGAGGGAGAGCTATCATTGATTTCTCACATTCATGTGCACATAACTGAGAATGAAAAACAAAAACTCATGAGTAAAACATACAACCATAGAAAGAAGATCAAGACACAAGAATTGCACGAGTGGAAAACCCTCCAGGGGTAGAAAAACCACTCCAGAATTGCCTCACTGGCTTAACTGAAAAAACATGCCTCATTGGCAATACAAATTGTCTCACTGACAAATATCAAGGTCACACTGACCTATAAGCCTCACTAGCTAATACAATGCCTCACTGGCAAACCAAATCACCAATAGAAGTTATAAACTAAATCAGAGGGATACTCTGTTTCCATTGAATTCTCAATTCCTTCACACCTGCATAACAAATCAGCTGATTATCTCTGCATTACAAACTCAGTATCATCTTATCATTATTCTTTTCTCTTCAAAAGGATTTATTAGGAAATGTCTTCATTTCTGTATCTCATCCCACACACACTCCCACTGTCAATGTACTTTTAAAACCATTATATACAAATTCTGAATATCTTTTTGTATTCCTTTCCTCTGCAAAAATCCTCTTCATATTTTCTTCAATGTCTAAAAAATCTTTTCATTTTCTCTTCTCTATAAACATCTTACAAAAATAATATCTGTACAATAAAAACTCCATCTGCAAGAAGAAAAATCTAATTTACAATATTATGAAATCTTAAATAATGTTAATCAGTGCCCTGTAAAATAAAGACTCTTCTTGTATCCTCTTTTTGTCCTGCAACAAATTACATTTCTTCAAAATAAAATCATTTTCTTTTCAATTTTCATCTTGAATAAATCTTCATATTCCACATCTCAAAACAAATCATCTGTAAAAAAATTTTCCTTAAAAACTTCCAAGCTTTTACATTCAAAACCCTTGAGCTTCTTCTTCTTCTCAATCTGCAAGAGTAAAATCAATCTTTCATAAGACTTTTCACATTCCTTCAAAAGTTCATTATCCTTCTCTGCAAATCCCTGCATTCAAACTCTTTATCCAATCTGCCTTTCAAAAGAAAATCACCTTATTTGTATCCAAATCTCAAGAATAGAAATAAATCTTCCATCTCAAAATAACTCCTCATAAAAAATCTCAAAAAAAATCACTTTACTAGATGAGATCTCAAGGATTCAACAATTTAGGAGGAAAAAGATTTTAAGTTTCTATTTTAAAAAAAACTTATTATCTCCAAAAGTATTCGGTGGCCTTTTAATATAAATGTCATATGACATAAAGGGAGTAAATTAAATACAAAGCTTTTTAATTTTTAACAAAGCTTGTTTTAACATCCTTATCTCCCCTTTCCAATAAAAACAAAAAAAGCACTTAAAAAAAAACTTATTTAAGACTCCATGCTTTTTATGAAATCGGGCTCCAAATAACATTCTTATAAAGAATGTTTCTTTTGATAGACTTCATCGGTGCTTACCACCGCTGATATGCTTTTTCTAACCGCCAACAAATATAATGTAAAACTTGTGCCATCGGTGAGGAGGGAAGAGACCGGTCACCACAATGACCCAAAAGGCCTTCAATAGGTAATTTTTAAGTTGTAAACCTGCTATACCAAGTTCCCTATAATTTAAAACATAAAGTGTAAAATGGGCTAAGATAAATAATAAAAATTGATTTCAAAATATTAGAGTCTAATCCTCCTTGATCATATCAAGTCCAACCCTTCATTATCATATCAACCACTGATTAAAGATTACGGAAAATCTACAACTGAACCTTACTTTCTCTGATGCAATACTGAGTCCTGAAAACACATCTCAACCTTGAATTATTAACTTTGCTTTGTCTCATGACACAAAGAGTGTCAAAGTGCCACTAAATGATACAGAGAATGTCATAATACAAGAAACTCACTGTTCATTTTGAATGAATACTCATCACTGAGAATCAACCTGTGTCAACCTTGAGGCACATCAATAACAACATATTACCAACAACCTTGTCTTGAGGCAAATTATGAACCAGTATAAACAATATGAAGTCTACATAAACAAGTATGAACCAGTTATAAACAATATGAAGTCTACATAAGATCATGAAGCTTCATATGATCATATGACAATTCCTAATGTATGAAGGCACCAATTCAAAACCATATTGATATCAAATATTCATTCAGAAGATATCCTGAAACACTCTGCATCTCTCTGCATCCTTGAAACATTCTCAAAACCATCTCTAAACAAGAAACAACTCAGTGAAGATACACATCCTATCATGAAGCAACAACTCAGAACCATCAATACCTTTTTGACATCACTGACAACCTGACTCCATCAGGTTCATCACTTAGGTCCTCTATAATAGGAATATTGAACCTTTTATATGCATTCCAGAGGATGTCTTTAGTCTCTTTTGCCACTTGATCAGTCTCTCTAAGCATAAGCTTGTTCATTTTGGCTTTGCTCCAGAACTCATCCTTGCAATCCTTGAAGATCATGTTCAGTTGTTTAGGACTGATGGAAGGATAGAGATGAATAGCTATCTGTTCCTGGATCTCTAGGTCCTTTTCCTTAGCATTGTTCTTTCTTATTTCAAGTTCCTTCTCTAGGCTTTTGGGAATTAGAGATATGATCTCAATGAATGCTTTATTATAGATGTTAAGATACCTGACTGTAGCATCTTGCAAGATCTTCTGGTCAGCTTCATTATATTCATCATAAAATTCAGTCATTGGTTTTAGGTTCCCATCCACAGTGACTGATTTGATGATATCATCAATGCAGAGAGTAGGCTTTTCAACAAATTCTTCTGCCTTTTCTTCCTTGCCTTGACCGATAGAGGATTCACTATATATTTTCTTCTTCTTCTTCATTTTCTTGACCTCCTCATCTGACTCTATCTCTTCATCATCTTTTTGACTTTTATATGACCTTGTGGCCTTTTTCTTTGTTCTCTTCTCACCCTTTCCAGATGTCTTGGCTTCCGGTTTAGAGGTTTTTGGCTCTCAGAGGTGGCAGGTGCAGAGCTTTTGGAGGATCTAGTCCAGGAGGGGGCTTGCACTAGAGCACTTTCTTTTCTGTTTCTTGCCTTTCTTCCTCTACCCTTTCCATCTTCTCTCTATTGGCATCAACATGAACTTTTACACTCAACTCTTGGAAGGTTCCAAACCTTTCTGCCTTTGGGTCCTTAGGCTGACTTAGTAGGTGTTGGATATGCAATTCCAAAATTTTTTCATCCACCTCATAGCCCATTGGCATAATCCACACTATTCTTGGTTCCACTACCTCCATTAGGCATTGATCAGTGTCTACCATGAAGCACACTGTATCCTTGTATTTTTCAACTAAAGATTGAGGGATTCTCTCTCTAGCCTACATCATGCCTTGGAAGTTTTTGAAGTAACCCCAAAGAGCTGTTCTTTGAGCCTTGGCATTACCAAGCCCATACATGTAATCTCTTATTTGTATGGCAACAGGTCTATCATTTTGCCATATCCAACCACTAGTTCCGGGTAGCTCATTCATATAGTAGAAGAATAGACAAAGTATCAAGCTATCGTACTTAAAAGAATTATTTTTATCCTTCTTTATTTTCTACAAATTCTCTAACAGTTGGTTTAGGAGAAGCTCACAAAGATCATAGTTAGCAATTTTCCTTAGCATTTCATATGCAGTATATATAGTAGTTCCTGATACTGAATTCTCCCTGTTGGAGCACTTGATAGATTTTGTAACCAATTATCATAGAGGCAAATTTGATATCCGGATCTATGATGTCTTCTATTGTCATTTCCCTCTTGTCAAATCTTGATCTGGTAGCCTCACTTATAGTTCAGTTTTTGACTGATTTAAGAGCAGGCAACCCACCAGATGAGTGTAATCCGGTTACCTCCCTAATTGCATCCTTTGGTTATCTTGAATGGCCTCATCAACCACATGAAGTTGTCATACATTCTGCTCAGAACATACTGGACCCATTCATCTTCTGCAAAATAGGGGAAATGAATGCACTGTCCAAAATGGTTATCCCAGATGGCCTTGTATTGGGGTTTAAGTTCAAATGATTCATCTATCAGTTCCTTGTGATAGATATCCATCAGCTTGGATTCTCCAAATTCTTCAATGCTCGCATGTATATAAGCCCTAACATCTTCTACATGCAGAATTCCATGCGAAATGCTAGAGAATGCGCCTAGGGGGTCAACTTCTAGGGATTTGTAAGGATGTTTCTTGAACTTAGGGCGCGGTCTATCAGTGATTTTAACAACATTTGGAGTAGCCATCTTTCAAAGGATTCAGAGAGAGATATTCAAGAGTGGAAAATACCTTTTATGCTTCTAGGGTTCACGATAAGAGCTGAAAAGATCGCTGGTTGAATCAAATTCTACGGTTGATCATTAAGAGAGTTGAAGCAATCTTGTTGCAAAGCTCTTTCTACCTTCTTCTCGAATGCAAATGTGCAAATGATGAACAAAAGAACCCTTTTATTTCTGCACAAACCCTAATTTCATTTTGCAATAAATGCACAACTTAAGTTATTTCGGTTGCCTTGTTCTCCTTGTCCTGAGAGATCTTTCCGGATCACTGAGATGTACTTAGAGTTATTCTCGGTGATTGTTGACAATTTATCTTCCTTTCTCCAATCATTCCATTTATTCGTAGATCAAGATACCTCAATTTTTGAATCATACTGGATCTAACTATGAAAATCCTGCTCTTACCAGATGACTGTTAAACCGGATCAATCTTGGATGATTAACCTCTTCAAAACCTCTTGTGGATCTTTTACCAAGGGTTATTTAGATATGTCTTGAGAACTCTTCAATCCGCAACACTTCATGTGCCAATTTTAGGCACCAATTGACTAGCTGGGGGAAATTGTTTTCTTTTATGACTCCCCCTGAGCCAGAGCTCATCTATTTAGTTTCTGGAAGAAATATCAGCACCAAATTCTAGTACGGATCCATCCTCAACATTTTTGGTACTTCTCTTCACCCAAATCTTGTTCATCTCCCTTTGAATTTCATCTGCATTCATTTTTCCTTTCCCTTTGTCTTGATTTTGATTATGATGCACTGCACCCTTTTTATCCTAATTTTTACTTCTACAGAATTTGGCAATATGACTGGATCTATTGCAATTGTAGCAAACAATATTTCTTTGCATATTTGACTGATATCCTCTAGATCTGCATTTATTAGCCATATGTCCCATTCTATTGCATGCAAAGCATCTACCATTGAATGAATTATTTATTCGCATATTTCTACATTCATGAGATTTGTGACCATACCTTTTGCAATTAAAACATTGTCTGGAGAATAATGAATTAGTCTGATTCATTCTTCTTCTGCACTAATTTGCTTTATGACCAAAGTTATTGCAATTGTGGCAGTATCTATTGAAGGATGGATATCTTTGAGCATTTGGTTGCCTTATCGGAGCTCTTCTAGGCCTGTTCCTTGGATTTCCTAATCTAGAGTTCTTCTAACCGGATCCAGAGGTTTCCCCTTTCTCATATCCCAAGCCTTTCTTGTCATCTACCCTCTTTTGGCTTTCAAGAAGAACTTCAAGTTGAGCAGAGCTTATCTTGAATTTCTCTTTGTATTCATTTGATGTTTGAAGATCCCTTTTAAGAGTGTCTATCTGATTCTCAAGTTGTTCTTCATTGTCTCTATCATCTTCAAGATTAGATTCTAGATGCGTGATTATTCTATCCATTTTGTGGCAGTCTTCTGACTTCTCCTTGAGAGATTGTTTTAGATTATCTTCACTTTTTCTTTTCTCTTCAATTTCTTGGGTGAATTTCATAACTCCTGATTCCATTTCATGTCTTACCATGTTGACCTCTTTTGATAACTTTTCACATAAGTTGGTTTTCTCATTCAGATCTTCATTAGTATCATTGGCTTCACTTTGACTTGCTAATTGTTGAAGCAATTCCTTTCTTTTCTTCATTGAGATACTTAGTTTTTATTTGAGTTCATTTATGAAATCATCAGCTTGTTTGAGTCTTTCCCTCAAGTTATTGACTTCAGAGTGAGATTGCTCAAGATCATCTAGGGCAGATTGAAGTTGATCCCTCATACCGTACATATCCATTGAGATTCCCAGATCTTCCTCAAGTTGTTAGGCTCTTTCTAGAGGAACTTAGCTCTGATACCAATTGTTGATAACTGAGAGGGGGGTGAATCAGTTATCTTAATTATTTGACTTTCTTTTCTTCTTTAATGATTAGTGTAGTATCAAAACATATAAGCATATATGAACATGAGAGCAAAAATAAACTCAACACACATAACACAATGATTTTGACATGGAAAACCCTATTAAGGGAAAAAACCATGGGGTGACTAACCCAAGATTGTATTCTCTGTTAAAAGAATAGAAGTAAAAAATGGCACTTGCCAATTAGGGCTCACTGCCCGAGCACACTGCTCATAAGAGGCTCACTGCCTATAAGAGACTCACTACCTATAAGAGACTCACTGTCTACAAGGTATAAAGAAAGAAACCATATGATTGAACTAATCAGGGGCATCCACATATGCTGAGGTTCAGTTCTGGTTAGGCTCAATATACTGATCTACTACACTTCATTCTTCCTCTGCTTGGTGCTGTTGTTCTGTCACATACTGGATTTGTATAGTTGCTTCCACACTACTCTCTACTTTTCTTCGCATAACACAACACACCACACACACCTTCATACCGAAATCAATCTGGTATATACATCTGCATCAAGGATTTCAACACCTTTCTAGTTGGCATCCAGAAAATTCAAGATATTTCCAAACTCTGGTTTGTCGGTTGAATCCATGCTTACTAAGTGATGTGTATCAAAAGGATAGTTATAGGAGTCATCAATCATGTCAGCCAACCATGAATGATCCCTTAAGAAACTTGATCACCATCAATTTCTCATCCGGATTAAGGTCTGATGCTCTGCCAATCAGTTCTTTCTTAGTCTACTCTGTCAAACAGGAACCCAACACTTAGGTGCTCATATCTTTTCACTCTTTCATCACTAGATGTTCAATCTCTGCAATGCATTAGTCATGGTACTCCTCTTGACTTCCCCAAGTCCGCACTTTACTTAGATACTTTCTCTAACAGATCTGGACCTGATTGTCAGACCTTGTTGCATGCTCTGTTCTTGCTCACCAAACCAAAATACTCTTCAATCTAACTTCCAGTATAGACATACCATGTCCTACGGATGTGTGGGATGGACTTTGTTGCCATCAATGACAACACTCATGAAGCCACATAGTGTCTCTTGCCAACAGAACCATGATACATTTACTTTCTTGCTAATTGACTAATAATCAAATTAAATGAATTTAAATGCTCTATGATAGATTCACATTCCTTCATTTTAGAGAAAATAACTTCTTATTTAAATAAAGGTTATTTACCATATTTTTGGCTTAATAGATTTCACCCAATTGCTTCCATAAAGCATATGTGATCTTCTCTTCAGTGACATTTAGTAGGACAAAATTTGCAAGACACAATCGGATTGTACCCTGTGCCTTTTTGTCCATCTTGTCCCACTCATCTTGACCAATAGTATTGGGTTTATTCTCTTTTGTTGTAGCCAACCATTGATCTCTTTCTTCAACTAAATCCTTCATTTTTAGCTTCAACAACTCATAACTCGTTCCATTAAATTTTTTGATGTCCAATCGAGATGCGGATGTAGCCATGATTTCTACACAAAATCTGTAAAACAAATTCAACTAGAACTCCCACTATAGCTCAAAAAACCCTCACACTTCCACCCAGGACATAGAACTGGGTAGGCTCTGATACCAAATGTTAGAAATGAAAGTAAACAACTATCAATGAAAATCTGATTACAATTGTAATATAGATATTTGACTATGTAGAACCAAAATGAAGATAGTATGAAATCAACACAAAGAAATAACATAACAGAAGAATTAAACACATAACACTGTGTTTATGTGGAGAAACCCTTTCAAAATAAACTCCACACAAGAAGATATGCACCAGTATGTATTAACTTTAAAAGAGTTTACAATACAACACTATCAACCTCCTCTTCAGTCTTCAATCCAACAACACCTGTTTTTCTAATCTCAACTCTCTACACTTCTCATACAAAATATCCTCATAAAGGGGTTGCCTTCTAGGGAAAGAAAAGCCAACATAATCTCTACCATCATAAATGTGACCTAATGATGAATGGTCTAGATTTATAATGAAAAAATATATAAAATGTGGCTTTTGGGGGCGTTGCCCCCAAACCCCCACCAGAGGGGGGGGGTCATCCCCCTAGACCCCATAGGGGAGTACCCCGCTACACCACCTTATAATGTAATGTGTTCAATAACTGACATCTATCAAGTACCAGAATCAAACATGTGGCTGAAACAATATCGCTACTTGGTGAAACCTTTTATCCCTTATGGGTGATTTACAAACAATAATATGAATAATAAATTACATAGGATTTACAAGGTTGATGGCACCTTAATCCTAATAATTATATATACTACAAGAAACATGTGGACATGAAGAGCATCAAGAGGATCTACTTTTCCATCACAATACACTAGGAATTTGTCAAGCTTAGTTTCAAAGGAGACCTCATTCTTAGCTTTTAGGATTCTTGATAATGTGCAACATCTTCTTCTCTCTATATAACTTGACACTCTCACCTTGAAATAGGATGATGGAGAAAGAAAAATCCATTTACATACCACCTCCAATGGATGCAACCATTCCTAGACAAGATCATATCCCACTTAGTAGGATAGTCGAGACTATGATGATATCCATCAATAATGTTTTTCCTAGGTATATAGATAACTAAACTAAAACACTATTATAAATACCAGTGACATAGACTTTCCCTGAATCCATGGCAAAGCACTTTCCATAAGATTTGGAAACCTTGAGACATAGTTCATTCATGACCTCCAATGGTATGACATTACTTGAAGCACTAGAATCAAGCATATAGTTGTGTATGAACCATCCATTGATTAGTACATAGGTGTAAAAAGGATCAACATAAATCTGACTCTCCACTAATAATGTCCCTAGGTAAATTTAGGTTTCTCTTGTGGTCTTACATTGACATGGGAGTCCTTGGGAGGGTTGGTAGGTTGATCATCACATGGTAGTGGGAGATTGAAGTAGGCCAATAGTCTACTTTTATGCTCTAAGATTCTTAAGAGTTCAGCTATAGGGACTTGGACTTTAATTTGATTCAAGGATAATGTCATATCTATGAGTATGCAGTTAGGGAGAGGAGCAGATTATTTGATTGTAACAACATTAGGACTAGGTATATATATTGCATAACTTGATTGCATACCTAATTGTATCTTGCATTCACTTGAGCATAATAGTCTTTCATTGACCTTTTTCCTCATGTTGACTTTTTTTATTTTAGTAGGGCTTACATTTTTATCTTGAGGCTCAGCTTCAACTCCACCTATGGGCACCTCTGGTTTTTTTCTTTAGGCACAAACTTCTTTTGTGTTACTAGATTTAATGTGGAAGGTCTCCTTTTTTCAACAAATTTTGTGATTGCACTCTTATTTCAAGCCTCAATGTTGACCTTGTATTTCCTTTTATCTTTATTAGGGACTATAGCATTTTGTTTTATTGTAGTCGTAGAGTTTGGCCTAACACCAAGTTGCCTATTCCTCAATTGGTAGCCATTATAGACTTGCACAAATGCAACCTCTATTAATGCTTTAATTTCATTGTGAAAATCATGCTCTCTTATTCATTTTCTATATCAATGCATTCATATGTGCTAAGTCATGCTCCAAGACTTTATATTGATTACAAGCATTAATGTAGTCATATTCATGACGCTCATTATCAAAAAAATTGTTCTCATACTTTGAGCAATCAAACACATGTTCATACTTTCATGTATACATATGCCCACATTCGTGTTCAAGTTCATCACATTCTTCATGTTCCTCATCATATTGATACTTTCCCTCTTTTCTCAAAATTGTAATAAAAATAGAAAATTTAGCAAGTTCATGGGGCATATAGCAACAATCATATAAGCCTATATGCTAAGGAATACGATGTATGTCATAGAATAGGCAAACCTACTGCAAGGGATAAAATTCCATTGCGGATAGACCTAGCCCAAATACCATTTGAGAAATGGGTCAGACTTTATTGGACCCATTGATCCACTAGCTAAGCGCACAAAATCCAAGTTTATAATCACTGCAATGGAATATATTACAAAGTAAGAATTTAAAGAAAAACCCACCAAAGATTTCACATTTTAAACTACCACAAAATTTATATATGAGAACATAATAACAAGATTTGGCTGCCCTTTAAGTATTACAAGTAATCAAGGAAAACATTTTGTCAATATAGTAATTGCAGAGCTCTTGAGTAGCTTCATGATCACACAAAATAGAAGTTCTCCATATCATTTGCAAGATAATTTGGAGCAAGTGAGGAAGTAAACAAGATTATAGGAACAACATTAACTAAGATGTGAAATGCAAACAAAATAGATTGGGATGTCATGGTTCTAGCTATATTATGGGCCTACAAGACAACTTACAAAAGATCAATTAAGTCTAGCCCCTTTGAATTAGTATATGGGATGGATGACACACTATCTATAAAATGTATTATCCCAAACTACCACACCACACATACCTTGCATTTAAATGAATGAGACTTAATAAAACAAAGACTAAAAGACCTTGTAAAGTTAGATGAAAACAAATTACTTGTAGTCTATCATCAAAACTTAGAGTGCATAATACAAAAAGCCTAGCATGATAGAAATTTGAGACACAAGACATTCTAGAAAATGATTCGGTACTATTGTATGATAGCAAGTTTAAGAAACAAGGGAAGTTTAAAGTTCAATGGCTAGGGTCATACTACATTGATGAAATATCAGAATCTAGAGTAGTAAGGTTAAAATCACTGGACATAAAATCACTAATAGGATATGTAAATGTCATGAGATTAAAAAACTAGGTTACCATCAAGCGATAGAATAAAGTATAAACTGGGAAAATTAAAATTTGTATTATATGTATGTATGATATGTACCATAAAGTGCAAACCATTAGGAATAAATAAGCCGCAAGAAAGTAATGGCTAGAAAAGCCCATGAAATCATGAATGGATAAATTCATTTAATGCAAAGATCACCATTAAGGTTACAAAACACCACTCCAAACAGTCATTCAACACCATTTACACACTAAGTAAACTTGCAAGCTCAATCTTAATACCTAAGAAAGCTAAACCCTAGCAGGATATAAAGTAAACATGGTGACTCCGACCTTGGTTGATATCTCTCACAAACCATGCCTAAAGTATAAGAAGTTCCTATAGAAGGTGATGGAGGTTGACCTGAATGGGGCATTCTTTGCCATCCCAACCAATGTAATCTATACAGAGGATGTGAGAAAATATATTCATACACCAATATCAGAAATTAAACACATGAAGTTTGAAGACCTCCAGAGGACACTTCTCTAGTTGGATCAAACACACTACATGTCACAATACCAGGAAGTCAAGAAGAAGAAGTTGGATGTATGGAAGGACTTCCTTGACTTCTCCATGGAGCATGGATGGGTAAGAATAATTCTAAGTAGAATCCATGACAAATTCATTTACTTGGATTAACTCTACCACATAAAAAAGAATGCAATTCAAGAGGTAATGGGGCTGTGCGCTATGGGAGAGATACTATCAAAGAAATATATCAAAAAAGAAAAGGTTATAGAGCTAACTAAAGCCACATATGACAGAAGGAGCTTAAATGTGACAAAAATCACAAATCCATCTGTGCGGTATGCCACCATGGGTATCACATACAAAATATACTATGAAAATAGGGAAGATTCAACAACTGGTACTACCATCCCCATCCAAACTCATACCAAATGGTGGTAGAAGGAAAAGAATTCAACCTGTGAAAAGTCCTTCGTGAGAATCTACTATAGAATTTGTAAAGAATGAAAAACACAAATTACATGTTTAGTTATGGTACTTGTTATCACATAGAATTGCACCTAGATTGGAGAGATTCCAAGCATTCTAATGACACAATGGGAATGATCTCAAGGTGTGGGACCTTGCAAGTTGAGATCAGACCTCCAAAGAAGGCTAGTTCCTCATTCTAAGACTAATGCTTAGAGAAAACTAACTAAATCTAGTGCAAATATTGCAGGAGAAAAGGGTTAGGAAGAAATTGAATGGAAATAAAGGTGATGCACCAGATTTGGTAGGTCGGTTGCAACTGACTCAACATAGTAATAATCTCACATCTGGAAGGGCTTACACAAACTAGATTGATTTCAACAGAGGCCAGGACAGAAAAGTAGAGAAATGAAAGGGATTGTTTTATCCACAATACATAGTTCACACCAATCCAAAGAGTAGACACGGTGCTAAAATCAAAAGAGAGAGGCAAAATTAACAGCTTATATTGATTATGGAGGTCAAATAACTATTACAAAAGAGAGAATGATGCAAGAAATATAGACACAGAGTGATCAATTACATTCATTGTTGAACAAGACTAGAGACATGAGAGGCTCAGTAGAAGAGTACAGTCCATCAAATCTAGTTGTTCCTACAATTGCATTACAGAGGTCTGATTACAAAGATTCTCTATCCTAGATAGTAGCCCAGAAGAATAGCCAACCTTGAATACATATTTGAAACATGTATATATAGCATTTCAGCACTCTACTGTAGCAACCATGGTGGGAAGAGGAGAAGTCAATGAGAAGAGACATCAACCATGCTACATTGAATTTTGCTCAGAAACCACCTGTAAACTAGGGCAGAGCCCACACCCCTATCAGGCCTGCAAGCCTGTAAATAGGTTGCTTATGTGAATTAATGGCAGGTGTATT
Organism: Cunninghamia lanceolata; assembly: GCA_027924645.1. NCBI lineage: Eukaryota > Viridiplantae > Streptophyta > Pinopsida > Cupressales > Cupressaceae > Cunninghamia > Cunninghamia lanceolata. Next base: position 20,760,372 of record BSBN01000547.1, on the reverse strand, counting down.
GATGAGGGAATGCAGAAAGTCTTTGATTTTCCATTGTGAATAGACCCTACATCTGCATCTGTACCCTAGCATTGAAGGGTTCACCATTTCATCTACCTCCATCAGCTTGAGCCCTTAAAAATTGAATGTTGAGTTGGTAGGGAGGGGTAGCTTTTACAACACTTTAAATTTTTAACCCTTGAGTCTCTGCATCTGCATAATCATCAGCCCAAGTTGATTCCTTTGAATAATCAACCTCTACAAAGCCCACCAAATCAACTGAATACTTTGGTACCACCGGGAAGTTTGAAAATCCTGAGTTTGAATTGGGACCGTAGGATGAAGGAACAGTTAGAAGATTGATGGCCCCGCGATCTCCACAATATAGTTTACCTTTTACTTTTTGCCGACACCTTAGGATACATGGCAAGATCTAGCAGGTGCGCAAAGAATCTGCCCATCAAGCAAGATTCCATCAAGACACTACGCCACTGTTAGATTATTGGCCCCACCACAGCCTTTCTTTTCTTTAACATTTGGCACCATCTAAATGGGTGAGTCACTTCCTTTTAATAGTCGTTGGTGGATAAGGGCCCACCTAGAAGATCCTGCAAAGAAGGCAAGAGCCTACCACTTGGCAACATCTTGTGGCCGTACACTAGATTTATGACATCAGCAAGATTTATTTGTGATGTTGTACTACCATCTGATGGAGTCAACGATTCTGTAGTCATAGGCCCCCCCGATGCATTTTACACGTGTCATGATTCTGGAGCCACGCGGAAGGAAATGAGCCATCTTTATTTGGGCTTTGCAGAAGTGCACTAAGCCCTCCATGTGGCACCATGGTAAAGGTGCCAAGGGAGCAACAAGCATGTTTGGTCAGCGAGTTAGGGATTTGTTGAACTTCTGAACCATAAGATGAGAGTTCAAAAGTTTAAAGAACTCTTGACCTCCTAACAAGAAAGGCTTTCTTTTAAACAAAGGCAACCAAGACCGATAATGAAAAGGCTTAGAGATGCAAGACTTGGAGACTAGTCAGGAAGTCAGGCGGTTCACAAACTTTTGAACCTGCCGAATTAGCTTCTAAGACTCAAAGATCTCCTGATAAAACATGAAAATAGAAGGCTCGGGGCTAGTGACTTCATGATATAAAATGCTCAAGGTCATAACTTAAGTGACCGGCAACCGAGGATAGATGATCAAATATGAATTAGAATAAAGGTAAGATCTGACCGTGAAACCTTAGGGTTTAAGGGGAAATAAGGGAAACCCTAAGAGGCTTGGAATGTTTGGGTAATTTAGCCTGTATACCAAAGAAGGAAAACACCAGAATTAAGGATTCTTTAGACTGTTTAGCCATGAGGGCAAAATAGTATAATAGTACTCTAATAATATGCCTCACATTTCATTTTATGAATGAATTGCCTTTGTTTTTGGGGAAAGCTTGGAAAACAAACACATTAGTAGCAGAACAAATAAGCTACCATGTCTAGAAATTCAAAGACACCGCAACATATACTATAACATATTGGGGGTTCTTCAAGGTCCTCCAAAAATAGATGCAAAACAGAGAAAGGATATCTTATGAGATGGTGAGAAAGTATGCTAATGACAGTCTTTTTGGTGGATAAAGCCTTCACCTTAATGGAAGCAGTAGAACCTAGGGTATCTTGGATCCCTAAGCTACCATATGAAATAAGAAATGATCTTATATAATCATATGCAAAGAATCTCCTAAAACAACCCAAGGACCTAAATGTAGAGAGATTCATAACATACCAAGAATTTATGGATAAACAACATTAGAAAAATGTTAAGGAAAAATTAGAGAAGAATAAAGAAAAGTTACATGAGAAATGAAGGATGCCAAAGCAAGAAGCACCATAGACAAGCACATCTACACAAGTGTAGAGATCAGAGAAACTAAATTCGGAGTCCCCTTGGGTCACAAGCAAAAGTGGAACAAGGGGCATCATCATAGGCAACATCCATGACCACTTTGCAACCACCACAAACAAACCCCTCGATGGAAGATGTATCATAAAGATTACTACAAATGAGTGCAGAACAAAAAAAATAAGTCTAGACAAAAATAAGCGGTAAAGTGGAACATAATACAAATAGTAGGGGAAGAGACAAAGGAGGAGGAGGTAGAAGAAATCCAACCACCACCATAGGAAAGAACAACAAAAGGAGCAAACAAATCATGGTGGAAAGAGAGCTATAGGAAGAAAAACAAGAGGATGTAATGAGTGTAGACCTCCTAACCAATGCTATAAGAAATAAGGGCATGCTTAGGCAAACCACAAAAATGTACAATAAAGTTGGTCCAGATAATAAATTGGTGATTAAGGAGTCCATAATAAGACATCTAAGAGTGTTTAAAGACACCTTAGATAACATTAACAATATTTTACCAATAATCTGGCCTCAATCATTTGGAAGAAAAGAGAAAAGGCAATACAATTAGAGGAGGAAATAAGGAGACATTCCTTGGAAGAAGTGGACCCCAATCTCTCCACCACACAAAAAGGCAAACTGGCACAAGTGTAGGACAAATAAATTAGATCAAAACAAAGAGTGGATACATTAATGGCCTTGAATGAGGAAGGAAAAGGAAAGATTCAAAAGAAATGGTGGTAGCAACAAAGAAAACTTATGCGGCACTAAAGGAGGAAGAAATGAGGAGCCAACAATAACAAAAGACACCAACTAGAGGTATTCCAAAGGATACTGATCAAACAAAGGGGCAAGGACTACAACAACAAACACCCCTCTCTTTGCAAAGGCCCTCGTCATCCACCACAACCTCCCCAATGCAGTCTATCAAAGACTTTTTAGAACAATAGAAAAAATTACAGCCACTGTCAACACCACAACTCCAATAGCTGCCACTCACAAAATCATAGGTGGACTTAACCAACATGTCTCCCCTACAAAAATTTCAATTAGGGGATATCTTCCACAATATAGCTAGGGAGAAAATTCTGAAACAACATGTGGAAAGCATAAAACAATTAGAAGATGCTATAGCTACAATTCAAAGCAAGATGCCACAATTACAAAAAGATACAAGGTTACTACTAGCACAACAACTCAAATAATTGTTGGATAGGATTAAAATAGAGATGAATAATCATGATACCAATATTAGACACCAGGCCTTAGTAGAGGTGGACAAAAATAGAATGAATGAAGCAAGAAAGAAGTGTGTCACAACACACATAGTTGGAAACACAGATAAGCACACTACAACAAACAACCAATGACATTACTACACTTTACCAATTTTTCCTCTAATGGCCTACACTAACCAAAGGCATGAAGAACCAAATAGACCAAATGGAGGTATAGAACCTACAAGAGGCTGGTAGTTATGACCCTATGTAGGATGTAGATGGCACAATGAGGGCACAAGTGGAAACAATGCACACTCAACTCCAATAGTTGCAAGACTAGAGAGAGTTGATTAAGGCACAAATCAAACAACTGTGGGAAGTGGTAAGTCTATAATTGGCACATATGACCGATCTACTAGGGGATTCAAAGAAGGATGTACAACAAATCCAAATCCCAACTAGTGTTACAGAGGCAAAGAAAACATTAATCCAGATGCACAATCAAATTCAGATCCTGGAATAAGCTAAGGCTCAATGGGACACTACATCTGTACAACTCAAAACAATATACAAGAACATCCTACCTACAAACTAAATAATTTTTGGATGTCTTGAGGACAAGACATGGTTCCAAAGCGGGGATGATGTTGACAGCAGTCAGTATAGTGATTAGAACCCATCGTATATGGTCGCAAATAGATTGTGGAGCATAAGATCCACTTGCCCTAATAGGAATATTATTGTTTTGTAAGGGACACATCCCCAATGTAATCATACATATATGATAATAATAGAATAGAAGGAAGAAAGAGATAGATAGAGGAGATAGTAGAGAAGACCATAGATTATATCTGTTATTGTAATACATGATTACATAAATAAAGGAAGATATAAGGTTTAGGTGAATCAATTGAATGTTTAAAACCTATATGATGAATTGTCTATTACATTAGGTCTCTACATTATGGTATAAATGTTCTAATCCTTCTTTCAATGTCATAACCGGGGTATAAATACAAGGATACAGGGGCTCATAAATTCAGTTTGTGATTCCCACTTATCTTTCCAACAAAAAGTACAGAGCAATGAAACATTTTTTTATAAATATAAGCATAAAAAGATAAAATGAGATAAAAATGATTTTAAAAATACACAAGGGAAGTAGACACCAAAGTAAGCACCAAACATAGTGTGAAATTGCAAGGGTATGCAATTTTTTATGTTATAATAAACACAATTGATGATATTATGAATATGCCACCATCAAAGAATATTTTTGAACTTCATAGTTTACAAGGAAAGATTTAGGGTATTTGCCACTTTATCTCACAACCAACGGATTGGACTCTTCCCTTTACACATATTTTAAAAAAGAATATCCATTTTGATTAGAATGAGAATCACCAAAAGGCCTTTGATGGTCTTAAGAGCTATTTGGCTAATCCTCATATCTTAATGTTAGCTATTATGAGATGCCCTTTCTTGCACTATACCTTTGTCTCCTCTCATGCTTTGGCTTCTTTACTAGCTCAACATGATGACACAAGTAAGGAATGTGTTGTGTATCATATCAATTGAACCTTATTAGATTATGAAACTCATTATTCAACATTAGAGAAACAATGTCTAGTTCTTGTATTCATAATGCATAAGCTAAGACATTATCTTCTCCATGTTGAAACTCAAATTATTATAAAATTTGATCTCCTTTAGAATTTTTCTCCAAAAGATAAATTTGTCAAGATGCTTAGCTAAATGGGTAATGTTGCTAACTAAGTTTCACCTTAGGTTTTTCTCTCAAAGGCAATCAAAGGACAAGCATTAGCAGACCATTTGGCCTAAGCTCCTTCTCCTTTTTTGATTCCTAATCAAGATTATTTCCCCAATGACCATATCCTTTCTTTGGATGATGACCATCTATGGGAATTATTCTTTGACATATCTAAACCATCTCTAGAGCTGGTATAATACTCATGCATCCTTCTAGTAAGCCAATTCCCTTTCCTTCCATCTAAATTTTCTATGTACAAATAACATCATTGAGTACAAAGCCCTTATTGTTGGCTTATATTCCACATTATCTCTTAATATAAAATTCATTCATGTTTATGGTGATTCCCAGTTGATAATAAAATAAGTCACTGGATCTTATCAAGCTAAGCATGATAAGTTATCTTAGTATTGGGATTTAACTTTATTACTACTCAATCAATTCTCTTCTTTTACTATCAATGTTATTCCATATAAAGACAATCATCTAGTGGATGTAATGGCGAGTGCTACCTCCCTTGTACCCTTTCATGATTCTGTTGATAACTGAGAGCGGGGGTGAATCAGTTATCCTAATTATTTCTTCTTTTGAACTTTCTTATTAATCAATGCAGCATTGAATTAAACAAACAAACATTACCATGAAATGAGAAACACATGACATAGTATTTTTGACGTGGAAACTCTGTTAAGGGAGAAAACTATGGGGTGATTAACCCAAAGATTATTCTTTGTTAGAAGAATAAGGAATTACAAAATGGCACTTGCCAATTAGGGCTCACTGCCCGAGCACATTGCTCACAAAGAGGCACACTGCCTACAAGGAGACACACTGTCTACAAAAGAAAGTTATACAATACTTGAACTGATTGGAAGCATCCACATATGCTGGAGTTCAGTTCCGGTTAGGCTCAGTACATTGATCTGCTGCACTTCATCTTTCCTCTTCTCTTTATTATGCTTTTCTTTCACATACCGGATCTTTCTTACTGCTTCTACTCTGCTCTATTCTTATTCGCATACCAAACAAAACACCAACAACTTTCACAACTAAATCCATCATGCATATATATCCGCACAAGTAATTTCATCACCTTTCTAGTCGGCATCCGGAATAGTCAATCTTTTCACTAATTCTGATCTGTCGGCTGAATCCTACCATATCAAGTAATGCGGATCAAGCATATACTTGTAGATATCATTAATCATGTCGGCCAAACATGATTCATGCCTTCACAACCTTTACCATCAACAGTAACACATCTAAAAAATAGTCTGATGTTCTGTCAGTTAGTTCTTCCTCTGTTCACACTGTCACTCAGGAATCCGGTACTCAACTATTCATATCTTTTTCTTTGTCCATCACCGAAGGCTAAATCCTTGGAATATACTACTCAAGGTAGTCCTCTTGACTTCCCCAGATCCGTACTACACCAAGATACTTCCTCTGAGAGATCCGGACCTGTCTGTCGGACCTTGCCACATGCTCTGTTCTTGTTCACTGGACCACAATAATCTTCATTCTGACTTCCGGTAGAGACACACCATGACTTGCAGATATGTGGGATGACCTTTGTTGCCATCAATGACAACAACCATGAATCCATATAGTGTCTCTTGCCAACAGATTCACCTATTGATTATCATTTTGTAATTCACACTCTATCTGTAAGAGTCACTGATTGACTCAAGCTGCTAGGATCACTTGCAAAACCTAGGATTACCTTCTACAAGAGATAAAAAGCACAAGAGAATGATTTTGCACAATATGGATGCAATTAATGAATTGGATTTCATAATTACATATGAGATCTTTATTTTATATTTGCAAGATAGGAAAATCCTAGGTGACTTAAAAATCCCTAAGTAAACTTAATAAAGTGTAATTAAATATTTAATTGCACCAACACTATCTCTACCTACCATTCTTGAAAATTCATCTTTTGATACTCTTTTTTGTCATAACATTGATTCTGATGAGTGGTACTTGCATATATTCAATTATTTGCACGATTGTGCCTTCTCGAATGCTTCTTCAAAAAGTGCTTGAACTTTAATTTGTAAACTCATAGCATGATATATCATTCTTTCTAATGTTTTATATTTTCAAGTCTACAATGGCATTCTTCTCCATTATTTAACAAAGGCTAAAATTCTTATTACCCTCAAAGAGGCCCACTCAAGAGCCTGTGAGGGACATTTTGGTGGAAGAGCCTTGGTTCAAAAACTACTCTGAATGGGTTACTATTGGTAGAGCATGGAACAAGATTCTTTTCATTTTGTTAAAAAGTGCCCTCAATGTCAACAACATAGTAATTTGATTCGAGCTCTCAGACAAGAACTTCATGCCAAGGTATCACCTTGGCCATTTTTAGTCTTGTGCTTGGATCTCATTGGCATAATTTCTCTTCCTTATCAAGGTCACATATTCATCATAATTGCAACAAACTACTTCATCAAATGGGTCAAAGTTGTACCACTTCAATCCATGACTACTAAAGTAACCTCTCATTTTCTTCTTGACAATATCATTTCTCGCTTTGGACTTCCTTCGACCTTAATTTTTTATAATGGTACCTCATTTAAGAATACGGACATGAAGCAATTCCTAGAGAATTTTCATATTCAACAATGCTCTCTATGCCATATTATCCATAGTCTAATGGCCAAGCAAAAGCCTCCAATAAAATGATCGACTAGATTCTTCATAAAACCATTAATAAACATGGGAAAGATTGGCATACTCAACTTTCCTATGCATTATGGGCCTATCACACAAGCATTCCTATGACTACAAGAACTACACTATACAATCTAATATATGGTGTTGATGGGATCATTCCTTTAGAGTTGGAAATTCCTTCTTTGTGAGTTTCCCTCCAAGGCCTTATGGATGACAACACTTATCATGATCAATGACTTCAACAACTTGAGATGATTGATGAATAGCATATCAAAACTATCAAACATCTCCAAGCCTATCAAAAGACTTTGAATCACAACTATAATCAGTGAGTTTTACATAGATCATTTCAAATAGGTGACCTAGTTCTATATGAAAGCCAATGCAATGTAAATGCTCCTCCTAGTGCTAAAGGAAAGTTCAGTCTAAACTAGTTGGATCCTTACATTGTCACCTCAATATATGGATCTAGCACATATGGACTCTCTATGATCGACAATAAGCCTCTTAAAGAGCCCATTAATGCTATGCACTTAGGTCATTTATATGCTTAAATCTTTCCTTCAAGTGACATTTGAATAGAAAACTTATTCTTAGGAATTTCTTATTTCTTATCTTATGTTGTTTCATCATCAACACAATAATCTAGTGTTATGATTTCTCTTAAATTGTGTATTTTTACTTCAATATGCAATTTCTCTTTCTTAAAACACAATGTGTTAGTTTGTTTAGTATTTTAACTAGTTTACATTCTTCTTTGTGTCTTGTTGTTTCTATTCTCGAAACAACTCAATTGTCTTGAATATTTGAGTAGTTTTCATTTACAATAGAAATTACTTTATTTTCTTTATCATGTTGATTATTTAATCATGAAAATGATTACTTAATCTCTTTAAACTATTTGATTAAATCTTCTATAGTATTTGATTAAACAATTTCATAAACTTGTTTAATTAGATCTTTTATAATATTTAATTAAACAGTCTTTTTCATAAATTACTAATTAGATCTCTATGATAATTAATTATGCAATTGTCTCTATTCATTGTTTAATTAGATTATTATATCATTTAATTAAAAAAATTTGACAAGTTATTTAATTAAATCTGAATATCATTTAATTAAACAATATCCATCACATATATGCAAAACATGTCCAAATATTCATAACACACATGCATCGATCAAAATCTCTAAATCTCATATATATAGCTCATGTCACGATACATCAATATACAAAAGATCGCCACTATATCAAAATGTGGTGTATTTCAAAATAATATATACAAATATCTACATCATACATGAGGGGCATGATTGCTTGATCCCTCTACTCTTGGTGGTGGCTACTCTATAGAAGGCTCCTAACATGAGGCTAAAAATTATGAATGGGTATGAGACCCACTCCATGCCTCTAAACCCCTCACCATGCCTCGTAGTTCCATTACCTTGGCCGTGAGATGAAGCTCAGTCTATTGTAACCGTGTCACCTTAGATCACAACTTGTCTATCTTTTCCATCAAATCATGTACCATTAGGTAATCTAGGTCAATTACTAGCACCATTTGGACCCTCTGAAGGTTAGCCTTAGCATGATCTAGCTAGCTCTAAAGAGCATCACGTGCATTCTCTGCACTCTCAGCTCTCATCATGGCCTAATAAAACTCTATAGTAAGAGTTGTGACCAATGTGACTTCTTGGTCCTGCTCTGTAGTAATGGACATGACGTCAGCTAGTTTAATCCAAATGAGCCTAACCCTCCTCATATGCAGCTCGGAGCTATGCAAAATGGTCAAAAATATCCATATAATACCCAACAGTCTATTGAGGTTTGTAACTAGCCCACATAGCCTACTTGAGCTACATCATGGGCACCATCTCTACAATGACCTGACCTATATAGTCAAACTACTCCCATGTGCGTACTATGGAAATCAAACATAAATATACTCAGATCTCTCATCATATCAATCTAAAATCAAATAAGAATCTAGTGTTCTACTCAAATCATAATGTGTAAATCAAAATCTCACTGGGGTCTCTGACCTGCCAATCTAGATCTATAGGATCCACCTATCTGGTAGGCACATAGCTAGCTATACTAGCTAAAGTTCTCACCATCAATGTCACCAATACCAAGGAGATCCTCACAATAACTACACTACTTGAATCCCCTCACTCCCTCTAACTTAGTGTACCACTGACTGACGGTGGTGTGTCTACCACTTAAGGTCGAGCTCTAGGCCTCTCCTTTGTAGCGACACAACCCTCATCCCTCCATAGTCACCTCTTTGCCTCTACTAGCATGCCCTAAGGACACTCGTACACCAATAGGATGCTAATGCTCTATGTGGGTCCCATCCAATGTAGAAAACTAGAAAAAAGGCATTTAAACTTCAAGATTTTTACTAACCTCATGCATGGTGTGACCCTGCTCGATGTGCTCCCTTAAGGTGTCTAGCCTCAATGGTTGAAAAGCTCATCTGTATGGTATTTTGATTCTCTATAGTGCTCAGGGTGCTTGAAAATCTCCAAATTTACAAAATTGAAATGAATAGTAAATTTAAATTTTTTTACTATTTATAGTACATTTTTGAAAATTTCCAAATTTTTTGAAACACCTCTTTCATGAAAACCTCCATAACTTAGGCCTGCAAACTTTGATTTTCACTTCGTATGTTGTGTTAGAATCCTGGTTCTACCCTCTTCCCTGTCACATGCCTTTCAATTTGGTTTTCTTCCATGAAATAACCCTATCGAAGGCATTTTATCAACTTTCTTAAAAAAAAATTAAACGTGGTGGATTTCTCTCCTTGTTTCTACCTCTTCATTAATAGGCAAAAAAATGGGAGGCCATACATCTACACTTATTTTTGTTCTTGCTCATTTTCTCCTCATATCATTCTCCTCAACATTTTAGAATTTTTAGTTTTAGCTCTGATTTTGAACTAACACATTTCAGTATTACAAGATTATTTGATTGCTAACATAGTGATTTTGTAGGATTGTGGTACCTAATGATGTGTTTTTGCAAATTCTTGGTATGGGGGCATCATTCTTCCACTAAGAGAATTTTTGCATCCTCTAAAGTATCCTTTTGGGCATACTTTACATGCTTATTTTCTTTCATCATCTCATTTCTATACTTTAGTGTAGCTTATCCCTTAGTGTCATCAACCCACTAAAGTGGGGGCAAAATGTAACAAAAAATTATTTACCCTCACAATTTCACATTGTGTTTTTGACCTACTTTTGTGTCCATTCATGTAGTATGTTTTCAAGGCCACTTGAGCCTAACCTTAGCCTATTTCACCCCTCACCAAGGTTTGCCAAATTTCACATCACATGTTTATTTCTTCTAATTTTCCGAGAATGCGTGCTAAATATTGAAGAATTTTCTTAGGATGCAAGTGTGACACATTAGCATCCCAAAGATTCTAAAATTTAAAATTATTGTTTCTCTTGCCTTAGGATTTGAACCCATCGATGGTAATGCTCATTCGATAGTGAAACAACCTCTGTAAGCATGTTTGGCCCTTAGATTCTCTCTTCCTTTATATATAAACTAAAATTGAAGTCATTTAGTTCTTCCTCTAACTTCAATAATTTAGAAAAAAAATATCTTGGCTCTCACAAAATAACTCTTGATGGTTTTAGTGCTCTCACTAAGTTGCAACATCTCTTCTTTAGATTTTTATTGGCTTCATATTTATGGCTTGACCTTTGTGGAGACTCTCTTAAGGGATTGGTGTTGTTCACACACTAATTTGGTCTTCAAGGCATTTGTAACCCCCTCCATTGTTTTAAACCTAGTAACATTGTCTCATTTGCAAATAAATATTGTTTCATTGTAGATTGCATTATCTCTATTTTGGGAAACTTGTGGTGTATACCACCACCTTTCTTTCCTTTACATACACTAGGGTATTCTTCCCCATAGAATAGGATTGATACTTGTAGTTTTTATTTATTGTCACTACTATTATTTTCCTAGACACACTTAGGAAGTAAGAGCACACATGTGTTTTAATCTTTTTCCATATTGGTTCTTCATGGAGGTCAAAAGACCAACATAGGGGCTTGACCTAAAGGAAAGCTCTCAAAAATCCCCAACAATTTTCATTGGTCTTTGTTGTTGCATATATTTAGAAAATTCAACTGCATGAGGGTTTGATAGTCTCTTCCTCTTCATTTCCTTTCTTTACAGTTTATTTCCATTTTTTTGGTTAGCCATTTAAATGTTTATATCTATTAATTATATTATTTGGTGTGTTGTTGGGTCCTCATCCTAGTTTAATGTGTAGACTAGGTAACTAATTGAGCCTAGATAGAAGTGTCAATTAAAGAATTCCTTGGTTTTAGTACTGTAAGGATGACAATGTGATGCACAAATGTCCACGTGATGTGTTGGCATCCTAGGCTAAGGCTCTCCGCTTCTGGTGTCATGTGCCTCTTTTGTTCTTATTCTTAGTTTTGAATTTATTTTTATGATCTAGCATTTAGATTTCTAGAAACTATAGTTCTTTTTGTACTTTAGTTCTATAGATTTTCAAAAATAGTTGTTTTCTAAGAAAAGGCAATAGTAGGGTTTACCTGGAGTTATTTTCTCCTCCTTTTGGATAATAGTGAAATACTCTTCCTTGAAGATAGGTATATCCTCATGTAATACCATAGAAAGTAATTCTAATTATAAACCATAGATCTTCTTCAAAAGAATTCAATTTTCTATATTACACATTCAAAAATGCACATCTGTCAAAAATAACTTATTCATAATTTAATACATTCATGTGTGAGACTCAAGACATTAGGATTAAGTTGACAATGCTTTCTAAATTATAGATCCTAATGCAAGCATCATGAATATGAATCTGTATTTTCATTGCAACTATTTCCAAACCAGTCTTAATTATATGAATTTAGTGAACAATCATAGGGAAACCTCCTTGAGTCCAACAGAGCTCAAAGTACATGAGAGATATCTTATATCTCATTATATTAGCCCATCTTTTCAATATTTCTTAATCATGGAGGTAACTACATTAGAGAAATTGTACGTCTCTTAGAGGATATTGATTACAAGATGGTAACCAACACTCCTACACATGTGTAACATGACATGATAGAATAAAATATCATATTACACATTTACAACTATATCACATTTTAAAAAAGTAGCATAGGCCTATAATATTGTTTTTTAATCTTTTTTGACCCAAACATGATTAAACCATGCACACATGATTAAACGATGATGAATTCGCCCAACAACATATCCATGTAATAAAATCTTAAATACATGAATTATAAATTTATGTTAAAAAATATATTCATTCAAATCATTTTATCTTATTTATTATGCATTTCCTCCAAATATGGTATTCATGAATATGTTTACAATTTTTCATACCGTTCCACAGAGAACAAACACTTATATGTTTGGGCATCATCTACTCACTTAAAAATAACAACCACACTTAATTTACATATCTGATCAATGATGAAAAAATATGACAAATTAACTAAATTATTTATAGGTTTATTTATGCATAGATCATGGATTGACCAAGATTGAATAAAGTTCTTATCTCCATTTAAAGAAATTTAATTTGAATATAGAAATAAATATAAGCCTAGAATCTTATTTGTTCCCCATCATTTATGACTATATAAATAAAATTATTTTGGAAAATGTAAAAAATGTGAAGTCTTGATCTTTTTTACCCATCATTTATGGATATTTAAATAATATTGCTTTTAAATATTATAAAATTAAGATCAAGAACTGTTTTGGTTTCTATCACTTATGACTAATTACATAATATTGTTTTATAAAATGAAAGGTCGAGATCTTTTTTATGACCTAGTCTTTTTAATCTCAACCATCAATCTATGTATTTTCTCAAGTGATTCTTACTAAGGGAAGACCTGTCAACATAAATAGTACTTTTACTAAAGCTTGAACCTAATTTAGTTTAAGAGCATAGTTTAATCAGTACTTTTTTAACTTGTATATAGAAGCAACTTAGTTCATAGTTGTTCCCTAAAACAAGTTGATTATATTTTTGATTGGATTGTAACTATTTGTTTCAACTTACATATTCAGACAACTTCTTAGTAGTTAATTGTCACTTCTAGGTCTAAAGATTGATACTCAATTTATTTCCCCAAAATATGTTAGGTTTTAAGTTTATTTAATTGTCATTAATCACCTAATAGTTAAACTACCCTTTCCACACCTAAACTACCTCTCTAGTTAAAACATTTCTTACAATTAAATCGATTCAATTTTTCTAAAATCTTTACAATAAGTGAAAGGATTAACTAGTTGAGTCCATTAACTTTTTTACATCAACACTATCCTCACAATCATATTGAATGTTATATTTATATATTAAAAGATACATTATAACAAGTTTTTAAAAAATCAAATTCAAAATTAAAGTTATTAAATTCTTTTAAATAAAAATAGATTAAAAATATATATACCAAGCTTTTAGTTAAATTTTTAATGTGAAGTGACAAAAAAGTCACTATTAGTAGTTTTCAAAATCTCAACATCCTCCACATATGCCTATGATGTGTAGCTAATGTACTAGTCACAAGAAATATATTCAACAGCTAAATTCTCTTCAAGCTTCATACAAACCTCCAAAACTCTCCCCATCAAATGGTGAAAAAGTCAATAGTAGTAGTATTCATAGTCTCAATGTTGTCCACATATGCATATGGTTGAGTTTTAACATTGTTCACATACACATATGATGTATCGCTAATGTATAGATCACAAGAAATATGTTTAATAGTTAAAATGTTTCTTACAATTATATTGATTTGATTCGATTTTAACTTTCATGATAAGTGAAAGGATTGGTTGGTTGAGTCCATACATTGTTTATGTCAACACTATCCTCACAATCATATTAAATGTTAATTTTTTATTAAAAAATGATAATAATTTGTTTAAAGAATCAAATTCAAAATTAAAGTTATCTAATTCTTTTAAATAAAATAATTAAATTAAAAATATATACCAAGATTTTGGTAAAAAAGATTTAATTTGAAGTGCCAATAAAGTCAATAGTAGTAGCTTTCAAAGTTCAACATCATCCACATATGCCTATGATGTGTAGCTAATGTACTAATCACAAGAAATATATTTAATTGCTAAATTCTCTTCAAATTTCATGCAAACCTCCAAAACACTCCCTATCATGCCAACAAAGTTAATGGTAGTAGTTTCCAAAGTCTCAATGTTGTCCACATATGCATATGTTGTGAGTCTCAATGTTGTTCACATACACATATGAATTGTAGCTAACGTAATAATCACCAGAATTATATTCAACAACTAAATTCCCTTCAAACTTCATAGAAACCTCTGTAACTCTCCCCATCATACCAACAAAGTCCATGGTAGTAGTATTTAGAGTCTCAACATTGTTCACATATGATGGTAGTAGTATTTAGAGTCTCAACGTTGTTCACATATGTATATGATGTGAATCTCAAAGTTGTTCACACACATATATAATGTGTAGCTAACATTACTAATCACAAGAAATATATTCGATAGCTAAATTCTCTTCAAACTTCATGCTAACCTTCAAAACTCTCCCAATCATGCCAACAAAGTTAATGGTAGTAGTTCTTAGAAGACATATACATATGATGTGGTTCTCAATGTTGTTCACACTCGTATGATGTGTATTTAATATACTAATCACAAGAAATATATTTAATAACTAAATTCTC
This sequence comes from Cunninghamia lanceolata, assembly GCA_027924645.1. Classification (NCBI taxonomy): domain Eukaryota; kingdom Viridiplantae; phylum Streptophyta; class Pinopsida; order Cupressales; family Cupressaceae; genus Cunninghamia; species Cunninghamia lanceolata. The sequence goes on along the minus strand of BSBN01000547.1, from coordinate 20,745,063 downwards.
TTCAAACATCATACAAACCTCTCAAACTCTCCCTATCATGTCAACAAAGTGAATAGTAGTAGTTTACAGTGTCTCAACATTTTCCACATATCCATATGATGTGAGTCTCAACATTATTCACATACACATTATGATATTATTATGATATACACTAATATACTGATCACAAGAAATATATTTAATAGCTAACGTACTGATCACATATTTCTGGATTCCCTTCAAACTTCATGCAAACCTCCAAAACTCTTCCCATCAAATTATATGAGGACCCCTCTAATTTAGATAATGCAAGTAGAATCCGACATAAAGTCGATTGAAATTAGTGACATAAATCGTATCTTTGATTTTACGTTGAAAGGCGTCCTTAAATTCAAGGAGACATCTACTTTATTAACAATAGAATGTTATCGTGTGCTTTGATGTATCTGCTTCAAATTATTCGTGATGAAGAGATGTTATGCCAGTTTCAGGCGCAGGAATTCCGTCCATTTAATTTCTACTATGGTGTCCATCCTCTTCCTTTGCAAACTGTTGGCGTTTTACGGTGAGGATCTTCCTATATTTTCACTTTTGGTTACATAAGCATGAATTGTAATTGGCAGCTGGTCTGTATGGTTAATTGCTTACCTTTTTTATCACTATAAAAATGCTTAGTGGTTGACTGGGCTGCAATTTTTCAAATCTTTTTAATTTGGGAATCTACATGATTATCAGGTAGAAGAGTCCACTCGCTGCAATTGATCTCTTAATCTGCTCCCTGCCAAGGCAACATTTTCTTTAAATTTTAAGATAAAACTACTTCTTTCTTCTTTCTTTTTTTTTTTTTTTTCTTTTTATTTTTATTTTTATGAAAATGCAAGTTATCTATTAAAATAACACTTCACAAAAAAATAGTGGGTGGTTAAAAGGCACATCTTGAAAGTCATATGGGCTAAGTCCAGAAAGTTCTAGATCAAAGTATCAAGGGTACAGAACCCATATAAAAATATAATAAAAAACAGAATTAAAATAGAACTTTAAGTTCTCTTGTTTGCAGTGTTCTACATTGTTAGAACTTTTTGGATTTCAAGACAATTTTTTTTTTTTAACAGAAAAAGGTGGGTTAGCACCCATAAATTACTGGAAGAGTTTATACATAAGGTAGCAGTAAGTCCTGAAAATCATCCAAAAATATACAGAACGTTGGCCCTTGGAAGACCAGATGAAACTAAGTTTAGCACATTTTTAAAACAAAACTAAAAGGCCCTACACAGACCAGATAAGACAAATAACAACATCACCCAAAAGAACAGAACCTCGAACCATAACGTAGCATAAAGACAGAAGCCGACCCAACAGAATAACCAGATGGAAACAAAAGCATCTAAGAGCACTAGTCGAGAAGCTCAACGGTAATCGACAATCTTAAAGAAATAAATTCTGTTGACAAGCTGGTGGAATGTTAGGCATCCTTTGAAGAACCCTAATTAAATCTTCCATCACCTTGGAATAGAAAGGGCCAGAGAATAACTCTTCCACACGCATAGCTCAGGACTGCTATCAGATACAGTGATAGCATTAATAAAACCCCATCTGCCTATCAGATACAGTGAAGACGTTAAATCAAAAGCTGGTATGCTCGGATCCCATAGGCAATCTTCCCGTTGGCGAAAAGACAAGCAAAGACCTTTTGAAAATGTTAGGCATCCTTTGAAGAACCCCAATTAAATCTTCCATCACCTTGGAATAGAAAGGGCCAGAGTAATAACTCTTCCACACGCATAGCTTAGGACTGCTATTAGATATGGTGATAGCATTTTCAAAACCCCATCTGCCTATCAGATATAGTGAAGATGTAAAATCAAAGGCTGGTATGCTCAAATCCCACAGGCAATCTTCCCATTGGCGAAAAGACAAGCAAAGACCTTTTGAAAACTTAGACATGATAGGAGCATTAATAACCACCATTAATAAAACCCCATTTGCCTATCAGATACAGTGAAGACGTGAAATCAAAAGCTGGTATGCTCAGATCCCACAAGTAATCTTCCCATTGTCAAAAAGACAAGCAAAGACCTTTTGAAAACTTAGACATGACAGGAGCAGTGAATCCATCTTATTTGCCTCAAGCTCATCCTGTATGCCATAAATAGGCACCCACTGAATTACTGTGAGAGATGATGACAAATTGCTTGACAGAAAGGAGATATCCAATCGAATAAACTGCCTGGCTAGAACAAATTAAGAGGGGAACACGGCCTTCATATCATCTTTCAAAAGCTTGTACACGTGGCTAGTCTGACTAAGTTGGGCTGGCATAAAAATCTATGCAACCATGGCATGAAAATTTTATAGGATGTCTTGTTTACAATGATCTAGATTGTGAAAAGTTTCCCAAATCAGAATCTTTGCTAACCTAAAACAAACGACATTGTGATGGAAACTAATGACAATCTCCCAAAGGAATGTGATATATATTGTTTCTCTTAGAAACCAAAAAAAAATTAAAATATGCAAACCAGCCTACATTATAGATAAGCTCTTCCAACACATAGTCATAGTCATAGTCATAGTGTATTGTGTGTTTGTTGCATATTTGGATTCATCATCAACCTCCTTATGAGTTGAAGGATCTTCATTCTCCTAAGGACTTCACCTCTGAGGTGACATCATCAAATTGTTTGAATCATTTCATCATCATTTGGATTATCTTTAGCCTCTGTCCTGCAAGCACACGCTCTCTCTCTAACAACGGTGTTGGGAAGCTTGAATGCTATCTCAGGATTTGACTGAGGTAAATTCTTAAACACAACTTCCAGCACTATCTTGGAATTTGACTGAGGTAAATCCCTAAACACAACAACCCCCAAATCCCTTTTCTTCTTGTGTATAGGTTACAGGTGCGATGACTAAAGAAGTGAAGGTAGAGGGAGGTTGTTCAAGGGAAAGTGTTTCAAGATCTGAAAATAGATTGTAGAAATTCCCTCGTGGAAGACTTGAGTGCCCGCATCGACATCCTGCTGAAACAGACACTAGAATTGGCATCTAGGCACTCTTTACGACATTTCTCCAGTTCTGATTTTTGAGAGATTCAAACTTTCAGGATGTGGGTGCTAGCATCATAGTCCTCTAACATTTCAGCTTTTGTGACATAGTTTATGACATCTCATTGATCATCTTGGTACTTTCAGATACTAAGTTTTTGTTGTTGTTTGTTTGTTACAAGATGATTATCTCATAACTAGGGTTTTGCTCATATTTAACCTAGGGTTTGATAAAAGGCTTGGTTAAATCACATCTTTCTATAGCAAACATAAGCATAATATCAGAAGTTGAGTCCTCTTCCATCTTGTAGTGACTTAGCTCAGTTTTGTCCTTGAATGTTGTAGTGAAAGATGGTTTGATCTAGTGTACTTACATGCTTGCATCTATCCTCTTTTCCTATTTAACATTTTGGTGAACCTGTAGCATCGAACATTTGCATCTTGTTGAATGTTGAAATTAGATCTTACATTAATTCATATCATACTTATCATTCTTCATTGAAAATTTTTGCATAACTTTGAAAAAGGTGAAAAAAATAAGCATTATAGGCTTGCCTAAAGGCATAGTTCTGCATTATTTTCATTGCATATCATTGGAAACATTTGATCTTCTAATATTTACATCAGATCTCAGTCATATTACATCAATTAATCATTTCATGTTATCACAACTCGCATTTGAAGATCTCATTTGCTAGGGTTTTGTTGAAAAATTGCATCTTCTCATATAACCTAGTTATTTGCAAAGCTAGGGTTTGTAGTCAAAATCTTATTTCATATTTTGTTGCTCTTATAAACATTCATTCAAACCTAATTTTGAATTGTAGTGTTGCATCATTTGATATCCTTGCTTTCAAAATCTTAATGTTTGTAATTACACATATTTGTGTATTTCAACAACCATATCTACCTTAATCTTATTGATCATACTATTGGTTTGTGCATTGATTGTTATAGGACTTTGCATGAGTTGTATAACCCACTGCCCTACTAGAAACATATTTGTAAGGAGAAGTTGTAGATTAATGGGTTCTAGTGCTTTCAGTAGCGACGATATGCAAACATCAGAAAACCCATTGCACACCTACTTTACAAAGGGTGAATCAACTTCTTTACAAGATATCATAAATACCACCATGACGAAGGAACAAACATTTCATGATGTTGAGGATGTGATTGATGTAGTCTCACATGTGCCTGATGAACAAATTAAGAAATTGGACACACAACTAGTTGAAATTCAATAAATTGTATAACATGCACATCTAACTCAAGAAGTGGTACCTATTGTTGAAGGTATAAGAGGATTGTTACAAGAAGGACAAGAAGGGGTTGACATGCTCTATGGATTAGCCCACATATTGGAACATAACATTATGCTATCAGCTAGCCACGTGAATATTATTGAAAATGTGTCATCACCGACAAATATAAACTCACAAGTATCGGTACCCATATTGACTACTGGCATATCCACCTTTACATCATCAATTCTCACCACCAATCCACAAGTTTCTAGTAATGCTACCACCATTATGGGAACATCTACCAGAAAAAATTACAAAGTTATTGTATTCAATTATGAAAATTCAACACCTCATGTCTCTATACCCATGCATATTTATTCTCAACCACCCATCACCTCCACTTATTACAGAGCACCTCTCAATTTCATGACTGCAACATCAAATCCACCTTTCTCTAATCCATAAACCACCTCTTCACCCAATGATACTCTCTAAAACCAGATTTGTAGATACTAGAGTATGTCATCCTTATAGCAAAAAGTGACAAACTTGACTAATGCTTCTTCTCAGCCTACTTTACCAACATATCATGCTCACAATCCTTTATCTTATTCAATCCTAAGAACTCAAATGCCTGACAAATTTGAGACTCCTCGCTTTGAAAAGTAGGGTGGTAAAAGGTTCCCACTGGCTACTTCTAAATCTTGTCAGAAAATTTAAGATGGACGAAAGTTTTTTTGCTAGCTTTTTTGCTCTGCTAGGGTTTCTTTGAAGCTGGCCACCATTTTTCTCTCTAGGTGCCATACCACGCTCTAGGCGCAGGAAATATAGCCTTTTTTCTGTACGCCCACATTTATTGTGGCTTTTTAGCCATTTAAATGCCTCCTACCAGTTCTAACCCATCACTTGTTGCTGGTGTTGGTAGTTTCTCAGCTCTGCACAATGGCTCCTCCACCAACCAAGCATCCCCAGAAGTTTTTTCTGAAGGTTTTTCATGAGGTAAGCCCTCAGTCTCTCCTGCTGATGTTACTTTGCCATTGTAGGAATTTGATACTGCTTGTTTATAGTTAGAGCAGCACACTCTCATTGATTACTTTGTAGAGAGAACTCCCCCTGAATCTATGCTCAAGGAATGGGTCCAAAAGGCTTGGGTCCCTCATGGGGTCTACCTTGATATGGTCCAGAATCTAACCAAAGGATTTTTCCTTTTTCGCTTTGTGGAAGTTAGCCATGTTCAAGCAATTTTGAACCATGGTCCTTGGTATGTTCAGTCCTCCCTATTAGTTTTCCAACAATGGACCTGGGATTTTGTGGTTTTAGATGATACCAAACACTGGGTCCCTATGTGGATTGAATTTCTTGGCTTGCCTTTGCCCTGCTTGCATTTCTTGCATGACATTGCTTCTTCTCTAGGAAGAGTCATTTGTGTTGAACTAGATAGATTCTTTCAAGCGTGCCCTCAAAAACACGTCTATGTTGAGATGGATCTTTCGAAAGACCTCAAGGAATTTATTGACATTCAAATTGGCCCCCTTCAGCACACTTAGAAAGTCACATACTTTAATTTGCCCAATATTTGTTATCGTTGTCAGTCAGCTGAGCATAAAATTAGGTACTGCCGTCTTGATGTGCCTCGAACCCAGGTTCCACCCAGGGAGACTGTTCAGGCATGTCCAGTGGAAGCTATGTCCAAGGAGGTGGTTTCCAAACCAACAGACACTTGGGCCACTGTTACCAATCGTAAACACAAAGCAAAAGCCTCTGTGGATGCTCTCAAAGCTATTGAGTCAGCTAAGGATGTTTCAAAGCTTTCTGTGAATGGCGGGAAGGAAAAAATTAAGAGTCCTATTGTGCTACCTTTGCAGCAAAGGTCCCTACCCAGGGCATGAGCACATGCCAATCCATATTTATAACTTTGATGGTGCTCTCGTAGCCGAGAGCTTCCTGAGGAGGGTGAAATTGTTCAGGAGGTTAAAATCTAGCAAATTCCTCCTCTCCAATTTAGGTCAAACCCCACTGACTTTCTTTAGAACAAATTTGCTTCCTTTGAAAGCCTAGATTCTGGGGAGATGGTGGAGGATTTTAAATAAATTTTCTCTCTTGGAATGTTCAAGGTCTAACTGACCTCTCTAGGAAGTATTCTATTCATGATACTCTCCATCACTATGCTGCTCTTGATGTTCTGTGCCAGCAAGAAGTTAAAATTATAAACTTTCTCTTGTCTTCGGCTTGCTATTGTATTTGACCAGCTGGCAAATTGTTCTCCACCACCATGAAGTTGGCAAAGGTGGTGTTGCTACCCTTTTGTCCCCTCGGTGGCATGATTCAGTGGTGGATGATGGGGTGGACCCCACCAACCATTTAGTCTAGACTCCTCTTAACATTAATAATCATTCCTTTGGGATTATTAATATCTATGCATCGAATGATGTATCAAAAAGATCTACTCTGTGGTGGTAGATTGCGGATTCATTACCAGTGGCAACGTGGATTATTTGTGGGGATTTTAATATGGTTGAAATGGCTAATGACAAAGATGGTGTTCTACCTTTTCGCTGGCTAGCTAGCGAAAGAGAGGCATGGTTTCATATGCGCAATAAATTGGGACTTTTTGATCCCAATGTTGGTTGCTGTCACTCCGGTCCTTTCTGGCTTACTTGGTGCAACTTTTGAACTGGATCTAATAGGGTCTTTAAATGCCTTGATCGTGCCATGATCTTGGCTCAATCTTTTTTTCAATTTTGCCATGTCATCCACCCTTCCTGTGCAGTCGTTAGTGGATGCGACGTTGTCAGACCACTTTCTAATTCAATTTGCCATTGAGTGGCAACTCACTCAACCACGCGCCATGAAATCATAGTTTTTCCTGAACACCTCCTTGCTAGCTCATCAGCTAACCCTGGCACACATTTTAGCTATATGGAATTTAGAATGTCGCCCTTTGCATTCTACTAGCTAGATAAAGTGGTGGAATGATGCTATCACCCGTACTGCGAGGTTTCTTCGCATCTATGGCTATCAACTGGCCACTTTCAAGAGACGGGCTTATGAGGCTACTATTATTGCTTTGAAATCTACCTCAACGGCTTTGGTAGCTGACCCTTTTTCTCCTTCTATGCAAATCAATGTTGCCAATTTACGACATCAAAAACAAATGGCTGATTGGCATGCTGCTAGAGGAGTGCAACTTAAAGCCAAGATGCACTGACTAAAGATTGGAGACCGTGTTTCTAAGGAATTCTTGCTCGCTCTTTGAGCTAGACATTCCTCACATGGTATTAAGCAAATCAAAGAGGATAATACTGTACATACTAATTTGCCAGACATTTTCCAGGCTTTTGTAAGACATTATGAAAAAAAATTCACAGCCCAAGATTATACTCCTGAGCGACAGACTACTCTATAGGATTATCTTGCAATTGTCCCAAATAAGCTCTCCTCAGCCCAGACGTGCTTCTGTGATCAATTATTGACCATTGAAGACCTTAAGGAAGTGGTCTGTTCTATGGTTGATGGCAAAGCTCCTGGAATTGATGGCTTTCCTTGTGAGTTTTACAAAGCCCTTTGGGATTGTTTAGGAAAAGATTTGCATAATGTTTACCTTGAAGCTTTTCATTCAAACTCTTTAGGAAATATTATAAATCAAGGAAACATTAAGTTCATACCTAAAGCTGGCGATCTGGAGGATATCTGCAACTGGCGACCGATTACACTCCTCAATGTCTCCTACAAAATCATTGCTAAAGCCCTTTCACTCAAACTCTGCAACCTTCTTCCTTTGATTGTCTGCCCTAAACAAACTGGCTTTATTAAATCTAGATATATTTTAAATAATATCATTGCAGTCTAGGAGGGAATGGAATGGGCAAGAAAATCAAATCAAAAGGCCATTTTTCTCAAAATAGATTTTGCAAAGGCCTATGATCGCATTGAATGGCACTTTATTTTTGCAATGCTTGCAGCATTAGGGTTTGGACCTTCTTTTATCCAAACTGTCATCATGCTCTTCTCAGATGACTTTGCATGTATCACTATCAATGGCACCCAATCTCATACTTTTGGCCTTTTTCGATCTATCCGATAAGGATGTCCTCTTTCTCCAAGCCTGTATGTTCTTGCGGCAAAAGGTTTTGGATACCTTCTTGCTCATTCAGTTTCTAATAGGCTTGTTCATGGAATTTCTCTGTCAAATTCTTCCATCCAGCTAGTTAATGGTCATTTTGCAAATGACTCTTTTTTAACATTACTGGAAGAAGAAAATACTGTCAAAAATGCTCTTGGTTGTTTGGAGACCTTTTGCCTAGCATCAGGTTCTTCCATTCAGTGGCATAAAACTTTATGCTATAGGTAGTCAATTCTTCCCATTCCTCATTGGCTCTACCAATATGGCTGGCATTGGGTTGGCCATGGTGAAATTTTTAAATTCCTTCGTGTTCCTTTTGCCTTCCAAGGCACTTCTGCTACTCTTTGGCAAGTTGTTCTTACCCGTGTGGAACAAAAGCTTGCAGTCTGGATTACTAAGTCACTTTCTCTGGCTGGTAAATTCTAGGTTTGTTCTAAGATCTTGGCTGCAGTCCATGTTTATTACTCTTCTTGTTGGGCTCCTTCAAAAGCTTCATATGCCAAACTGGAAAAAAATTTGAGGGATTTTCTCTGGACCTCTTCTGAGACTCGCCATGGCTTTCACCATGTTGCATGGGAGTTTTGCTGCCTTCCCATAGATTCTAGAGACCTTGGTATCCTTTCTACTCAACACCAAGGCACTGTGCTAGCTATCAAGTGGATTCATGCTCTCACTGGCAACGAGGCATGGAAATTTTTACTCCAGTACAACATTAAAATGAGACATCCTTTGCACAAACCTGCTTGGAAAGGAATTGGCTTTTCTACTCTCCTTGTCATGAGAGAGACAATTTAGATCTTAGGCACGTTTGTGGTTAAAAGCATTTGGAAAGCCTGGGAGAAAGTTAAACCTTGGTTTTGCTAGTTTGGTGACAGGTTTCGTGCTGGTCTTTTCTTCAATCACCTTAATATCTGGTGGTCACCTCCCTTAGCCACTACAGGCCAACCTTTGGCCAAACTGCCTAGCTTAAAGGTTCTTAAATTTCATAAAAAAGGTATTCTTACCTTACAGGATATGTTTCATTGGCCCACAATGAGCCTCATGGAATGGGAGCCATTTCAAGTTAAATTTGGCCTTTCAAGAACTGATCAGACTACATATGATAGAGTCATCATAGCTATTCCACCTGAAATACTTCACAAAGTTGAAATTCAATCCAACAAGCCATGGTGGAAGGAATGGAAATGGTATCCAAAAACACCAATGCATCATTTCAAGCCAAGGATGGCTTACAGGTGGCTTTCACCCCATTCGCTAATGGTTAACATGCTTAATAAGCGATGGCTTATTCATAGCTCTATGGCTCTTTGGCATACCAGATTTCAAACTGTTTGGTCTGCCATTCTTGAGCCTAAGTTAGCTCCTTTTTCTTGGTGCATTCTTTTTCAAGGCCTGCCTATCAGAGCTAGGTTGTTTCATCTTGGAGTTCAGGATCCCAGATGTCCTTTTTGTGGGCAACCTGAGACGATTCAACATCTCTTCTGGTATTGTACCAGAGCCTAGCAATTTTGGCTATGGATTCATGATTTCTTTCACCCTTTCAAACCAGAGCCTTTATCTTGGCAAATTATCCTTCTGGGTGATTCTCCCAGATTTCCTGAAAGATTTACTCAGATTTGGCATATTTTCAGGGTGGAGATTCTTTTTACATTATGGAAAGATCGTAATTCTTGTCTTTTTTCAGAAAGCAAAATTAGAACATCTATTTCTCTTTACATTAAAAAAATTATCTATTCTAATGTTCTTCTACAGATACAAGTGTAAGCTAATAAAGTTGCCTTGGAAGTGGCACACTTACAAGAGTTACTGGATCATTGGGGGAATGGTCCTTGTAATGTGGCACAAGTTCCTCCCTCTCCTTCCTTTGTTAGAGCCCGTTCACCTCCACAAGGTCACAGACGAAGAAGTGGTTTGGCTAGAGACTCTTGGCCCCACTCCCAGCCTATTCAACATTGTGGAGCTCACCGTCGTAGACGCTCGACCTCTCCACATCATCGTGGATGGACCTCAAGCCGTCTTACAAGTGCTGCAGGGGATAATGCAGGTTGGCCCACTGGAGATAATGCTTGTTGGCCTACACTTGATAATGCAGGTTGGAATGCTCCTAGTCCTTCTAATCCAACCAACACTGGTTGGAACAATACAAAAGTTTTTCCAAGGAAACCTTGAATTTGGCTATCTCACCTCAGCATGAGGAGCCAAATACATAGAATGAAGAATAGGAGAATGATGATGGCTGGACACCTCCTGATGTCAACCCAGACCCTGCACAAATTTGGGGGAAGCCGGATGACAGGGATCCGCCATCTATAGGGGTGGCATTGGCAACTTGATTTATGTTTATGTTATGTTTTTATATGGGTGTTTACCCTTTGATACATTGATATTCTAAAACTTTCTGGGCTTGGCCCATTTGACATTCAGGGTGTGTCTTTATACCACCCGCTTATTTTTTGTGAAGATGTTATTATATTTTAATAGATAGTTTAGCATTTTCATCAAAAAAAAACATAGGGTGGTAAAGGTGATCTTAATACTCATGCAGCAGCATTCACAATAATGTGTAGTGATTTCTTCTTTGATGAGGCATTGTTAGCAAAACTCTTTCCTCGATCTCTTAAAGATACTGCTTTGGAATGGTTTTGCTCTCTACCTCTTAATTCAATAAATTCCTTCTCATAGCTAGTTGATCAATTCTTGCAACACTTCCAAACAAACATTGGACCTTCTATCTCATTGATTGATTTGGTCCATTGTAAACAAGGTCTGAAGGAGAAATTAACAGAATTCATCAATCAATATCAAGGTCTCATTGCACAAATACAATATCTGATTAAAGAGAAGGATATTCAAAAAGTAGTCATTATGAATCTCCAACCGAGCATATGCTACAAGATATTGTTGATGAAGTATAGTTCTTTCCAACACCTATGCATAGCTCTCTGAGATTACCAACTTTCAGCTAGTTAGTATGAGAATCATACCTCATCGACTCCTGTTGGTCAATCTACAACTGGCTCATCTCAAAATTCAATCAAGAAGAATAAAAAGAATTTCATCAAGATCAATGGGCAACATTTGAATAATTTTCACTCACAAGTGTCTGCTATTACAAAGCCTCCTCGGACACCATTTCAATTTAGACAGGAATAGAGACAATTCACTCCATTAGCCAATTCTCTCCATTTGATAATGACTCAAGTAGTGAACAACAATCTTTTGAAGCTTCATCCTGCTCATCCTTTCGATAGTAGTAAGCCACAAGGGGCTTCAATTAATGCTAACGCTTATTGTCACTATCACCGCTCGTCAGGACACAACACTGAAAGATGTATGCATCTTAAACATGAAATTCAAGACCTCATCAATTCTAATGTGATACACATTACTAGTGTAAATGACAATGGAAATAAGTCAGTAGCACCTTCGAATCAAAATCTACAAATCTTCATTGATCCTTTTCATAAACATAGAAACAATAACATGGTGGAACAAAATACAATAGAGCTTGAAGATGACTATCTCAACTATGATGAAATAGTTTGTATGATAGAAGTGGATAAGGAAATGAGTGACTAGATAAACCCCACCCACAAGGAAAAGGTATCTATGCTAAGGTTCCTCCTATGTTATCCCTTTATGGATCGGGAGATAACCAAAATGCACAGGATATGCAAATGGAACAACCTACATATAATCACTCGAAGCAAGAGAAAGTGGTGATGATGAGAAGCATCCCATTTCATTGTGAAAGGCTCATTAATCATGCAAAGTAGAATAAGAAAGCAAAAGAAAGAAATAGAACAAGGCATGAATCATTGGTGGAAAAAGGCAATGATTGCCCTCTCCACAAGAAACAAAAGGTTTCAAACATACAAAGTTTGGAGAGACATTCACCATTTGGCCATCTTGGAAATAAAGATCAATTAGTTATGAGTTCTTCATGCATTTTACCACACTTGATGGAGCACCTCTCTAAGATACTCATAAGTTTGGCCTCCTCTTAAATTAGATCTATTTATATGTCGTGTTGTGTTGTGTTCCCCGAGTTGTGTTAAATATTGTTTAGGCCTCTTTGGATGACCCTTGATACTCATGTAAGGTCAAGGATACAAGGAGACCGCCTTTGTTGTGACACTTTCTATTTGTCTCTCTATTCTTCTATTCATCTCCTCTATCTTATTGTAATTGTTCTATGTTGTGCCTTGGGGGCATAGCATTGTGGAGGACACCTTGGGGGCATCTTCCCACGTTGTAATCCCAAGTCACTTTTGTCTCCTCTCTCATTTTTATTATTTTCATTCTTCAGTGGCTCTACTATTCGGTGGATGAAAAAAACAAACAAATACTAATAAGGACCATGTGTCCCTTCAGCAAGAAAGAAAAAATGGACCTAGTCCATATATGAAGATGGGGTTGATATATATTACTAGTGCTTGACTAGTAGAATCACTTCGTGTTGTAATTCGTATTGTGATATTTGTTGTAGCAAACCTTTGCAATACTCTAAATCTGCTTCTATGCACTTTGGATTGTTTTGTATCTCACCTTGTAGCTACACTCGGTTCTAAGATACCTGCAGTATAACCTCATGGCTATACTTAGTCTCAAACCCACAAGTATAGCCCTGGTCTATTATGTGATATGTTTCTGTATAGCTTTCATGAACCGATTGGGTTGTTATCTTAGAGTAAGATTTTCTTTAACCAAAGATTATATGTTATTGATTCTATTAGCAAATGATCTTGGTGTGTTTGTGGGAACATTTAGTGATCACAGGTACATGTCACCTTTGGGGCATGGGCTTTGTGAAATCTCTTGTTCCCTTGCGTGTTTTCATTTTACCTTAAATATGCTTGATACCCGAAAGTAGGATCAACCACTTTAAGGTAGGGGCATATATCATGGTAACTGCTTGGATATTTTAGATATTGATAAAGCATGTTTGCATGCACTTTCTTTTCACCCTAAGGCATCTCCGTGATGCGGGTGGGGTTGTGTACTTTGATCTATTGCATATACCTCATTTTCACTGTAATGTGTCTCCGTGATGCGGGTGGGGTTATGTACTTTGATCTATTGCATATACCTCATTTTCACTATAATGTGTCTCTGTGATGCGGGTGGGGTTGTGTACTTTGAGCACATGCTTCCTTTTCATTGTAAGGCATCTACAGATGTGGGTGGGATTGCATTTTAAAATCCCTTCTGCAGAAAGTGGGATGGTGTATTCTTGAGCTAGTGCACATCCTTTTAAACAAAGTCCTCATCACGAGGTGGGGTTGGATCTTGAGTCATTCACCGTTAAACATGTCTTTGGCGATTGTAGTAGAGTAGCTCAACCATTAGGTGTGTTTGGTGTGTTTTAGATAGTGGAGTGTAGTGATGAACTCCTTACTATCACTTGTGTTTGTCGTGTATAAGACATATAGTGTGTCGATGACATAATATGCAACACTCGTGTATTCCATGTGTCGATGACATAATATGCAACACTCGTGTATTCCGTGTGTCTTCCATGTGTTTTATGTGTCTTCCTTGCATGTCTTGCGTGCTTTTGGCATGGTCTAAAGATGTGTAGTGATGAGATCCCCCCACATTGTGTGTATTTTGCATGTTTTTGTGTGGTCTAAAGATGTGTAGTGATGAGCTCCCCCCACATTGTGTGTCTTGCTTAGTTAGAATTATATATGCATAATTGTTTAAATAATGTCTTCTCTTCATGTCTTCTTTGTGTCTTGCATGGTTGTATTCATGTTTTCTCTATGTATTGCGTGCTTCCATTGTCTTCTCCATCTATTGTGTGCTTCCTTACTATATTCATTGTGTCTTATGTGACTGTTAAGTGTTTTCTTATGTTTTTCTAAGCTTGGAGGCTAGAAATAGTCCTTCAAACTTAGGGTGTGTCTTCGTTCTAGTGTTTGATGTGTTTGATGTTTTTTGATATGGTTCAATCGTACTTTAATGTATGTGATGAATCGTAAGATCACACACACGTTAAAGTGGGGGCTAAATGTTATGGAGTAAAAAGTGGACACATGCCTTTTTACCTCCTAGTTTAGCTCCTAGATCCCTATGTTAACACTCTTCATGCAAAATATTCATCCCAATGAGAAATCCCCCGAAACCCATGTCAAATGGGAACTAGGGGCCCATTTAATGCCTAACCTTGGACCAAAAAGGTGCCTTGGGACTTGGACACCTGCACCCAAGTCCTCTCTTATTGGTCAGGGTAGAACTTAATTCATGTCGGCATAGGACCTTTAAATGGGTCTCTCCTTGTCGGCTCTTTCAATTAGATTTACGAATGTTAGCAGGAAAGCATATATAAGTGAGTGTTTGAATTCATTTTAGTACAAGTTGATGATAGAGAACTTATGATATTGGAGCAAAGAGATCAAGGCATTCATTGTGTTATTGTAGCAGATTTGTGTTTGTATTGTGTGTGTTTGTTGTAGATTTGGATTCATGATCAACCTCCTTATGACTTGAAGGATCTTCATTCTCCTAAGGACTTCACCTCTGAGGTGACATCATCATTGTTTGAATCATTTCATCATCATTTGGATTATCTTTAGCCTCTCCCCTGCAAGGACATACACTCTCTCTCTCTAACAACGGTGTTGGGAAGCTTGAATGCTATCTTAGGATTTGACTGAGGTAAATCCTGAAACACCACAACCCCCAAACCCCTTTTCTTCTTGTGTGTAGGTTACAGGTGCGAGGACTGAAGAAGTAAAGGTACAGGGAGGTTGTTCAAGGGAAAGGGTTTCAAGATCTAAAAACATATTGCATAAATTCCCCCATGGAAGACTTGGGCACCCGTACTAGCGTCCTCCTACTGAAACAGACACTGGAACTAGCATCTGGGCACTCTTTACGACATTTCTCCAGTTCTAAGTTTTGGGAGATTCAGACTTTCAAGACACAAGTGCTAGCACCGTAGTCCTCTAACATTTCAGCTTTTGTGACATGGGTTATGACATCTCACTGATCATCTTGGTATTTTTAGATCCTGAGTTTCTATTGTTGTTTGTCTATTACAAGCTGATTATCTCATAACTAGGGTTTTGCTCATACTTAACCTAGGTTTTGATAATTTAAGGATTGGTTAAATCACATCTTTCCATAGCAAACAAGAGCACAAAATCAATAGCTAAGTCCTATTCCATCTTGTAGTGACTTAGCTTGGTTTTGTCCTTGAATGTTGTAGTGAAAGAGGGTTTGATCTTGTGTACTTACATGCTTGCATCTATCCTCTTTTCCTATTTAAAAAATAAGAATGTCAAGTCTGAGATCATGATAGGGAACAATCAAAAAGTTCCACTCATGGGAAGAGGTATCATCATAGTCCTTACCAAGCAAGGTGAGGAAAGACAGATCCAGGATGTCTATTATGTCCCATGCATAAAATATAACCGATTGAGCATTGGAGATATGGTCCAAAATGGTTATAGAATCCTGATAAAGAAAGGGGAGTGCATCATCTATGACAAGGATGGTAGAAAGAAGGTCATTGTAGCAGTGTAGATGATGAGGAACAAAATGTTCCCCCTTAGGTTATAGTCTCTGGCACTATCTGAAGTTGCACACCAGATGGCTCCAGAGAGCTTTAGAGTCAACCAGATGGCGTCTACAATAGTCGCTCAATAGTCAGCCTTCAAGACAATCATCAAAGACCCATCCAGTCTTTGGCATTTAAGGTATGGGCACTTAAGTTTTTTTGGTTTAAGTCTTTTGTTAAAAAAAGACATGGTTACAGAGCTACCAACAATTGTAGAGCCCGATAGGAAATGTGAAGCCTGCATTCTAGGAAAGCATCACAAGAAACCCTTTCAATTAGGGCATTCTAGGAGGGCAAGAGCACCATTGGAGTTGGTGCATTTAGATTTGTGTGGCCCCATGAAGACCCACACTCTAGGTGGGAATGTTTATTTTATGACCTTCATAGATGACTACAGCAGAAAGAAGGGTTTATTTCTTGAAGAAAAGTTTGAAGCATTTGAAAAGTTCAAAGAGTTTAAGTCCTTGGCTAAGAAGCAAAGTGGCCGTTACATCAAGGTCCTCAGAATGAATAGAGGGGGAGAGTACATCTCCAAGGAATTTCTAAATTTCTACAAGTATGAAGGCAATAAAAAAGAATTCACAACACGGTACACTTCACAACAAAATGGAGTTGCTAAGAGGAAGAACAAAACCATCATAGAGATAGCAAGAAGCATGTTGAAGGCAAAGGGGCTGCCAAATGATTACTGGGGTGAGGCAGTTGCAACAATAGTATACCTGCTAAATAGAAGTCCCACAAAGGCTGTAAGGGACGGAATTCCACAAGAAGCATGGACAAATGACAAATGGAGTGTGGAGCACCTACAAATTTTTGGGTGTGTGGCATATGCATTTGTGCCTAAAGAAAAGAGATAGAAGTTTGATGATAAAGGAGAAAAGTGCATCTTCATTGGGTACAATGAAGAATCCAAAGGCTACAAGTTGTATGACCCTGTTACCAAGAAGGTTATAATCAGAAGGGATGTAGAATTCATTGAGAATGAATCTGGGATGGCAAGGTTGACACCACCATAGGTATCTCGGCAATGATACCCATATATGATGAAGAAGGTGGAAATAAAGCAAGAACTTCCAGCAGTGAAGAAGAACTAGCCTTGGAGCACTTTGGATCTAACTCCAGAGCTCTCCAAAGCCATCCCTAGAGCACTTCAGAGTCAGTTAGTTCAAAACTACGGCAATAGAATCAACTCTGAAACACTCTGAAGTCAAGCAGCAGTAACTCTAGAAGCAGTTTAGATCTTACGCTCACTTCTCTAATGCTAAGAAAGACAAGGAGCATGAGGGAGATTTATGAAAATACAAGGTATGATGAATTTGATGAGAGTCTGGACTTTGCTTTATTCTCTCATGGTGATCCAACAGATTTTGAAGAGGCTATTGTTGGTCTCTTACAATGATTTAACAACTGAGCTCTTAAAATTGTAACTCATAGATTGGACATCTGAACTGAGTAGCTGTCTTAATCACTATAGAGATGCATTTCACTTGTCAACCCAGGGACATGAACTTGAAATGGGTTAGCACAGTATGTGCACTAAGAATTTCCAAATTAGCCACGTTCATTCTATAGCTAAGAAAGACATAATGCTGAAGATAAACTACTAGAAAGGAAATAACAGGAATACTGAATATTAACCAACGGCTATTCTAGAATCAAGTACATAACACAAAGTAACAATCTGGGCAAACAAACAGGAAACTACTCTGTCTACTTTGGCTGGAGGAACAGACACAAAATAAAATTCTAGTGGCTGCAAGAACATTCAATGCCAGATTTACTAAATACTTAACAGAAAATGTAACTAAACTAGAGGGTGGAATTCTCACCAAGTGGGCCCCCTTGGATGAGTATTCCCTAAGACAAATGTAAAACTCAGAAATGCGAACTCACAACTTTATTTTATTCATTTGAAAAGATGAGTACAACTAAACATTATAACTGTATTACTGAAAACTGGAAAATACAAATACAATCTCTGAATAATCAACAACCCCTCAGAAGGAGTATCAAAGTCTTATTTATAGAAGGAAAAATACAAAACTAACTATCTAGCAGGATGGTCAACTCCAACAGAATAGGAGGACGCCACATTATGAAAAACATAGAAAGTGGAAAGGAGGTTACGCATGCAGGGGAATCTAGTCAAGCGAGTTGCTTTAACACAAATTTAGCATAACAATAACTCCTAAATTTGCTTAATAGGTATTTAAGATCAGTTACAAAGTGGTTGCCTTCCCTCCATTTGACATTTGAACGGTCACCATATTTGACTTTTATGGTAAGTGACCAACCAGTAGAATCTTCCTCACTTTATGGATGCCGATTATATCTGCATAATAATGTTAGTACACACAAATAATTGCACATCCGTAACTACCTTGGAGTAATATTCATTAACCATATGTAAAATTAACATAGATAGTTCAAATAGCATGTCTTTGCCATAAAAGGATATAAGAAATGACCTATGCTCAACAAGTTATAGCTTTGGGGTAATGACATAGAAAGATTAAGATTAAAGTATCAAAGTCCAAGATAACTACAACAAATGGTCAATAAAGTTTAACAAAATTTGAGTCATAAACTAGACTCATCACTCTCCCCAACCTAAGACTTTGTTGGTCCTCCAGCAGAGGAAGGG
This sequence comes from Cunninghamia lanceolata, assembly GCA_027924645.1. Lineage (NCBI taxonomy): Eukaryota > Viridiplantae > Streptophyta > Pinopsida > Cupressales > Cupressaceae > Cunninghamia > Cunninghamia lanceolata. Next base: position 20,726,462 of record BSBN01000547.1, on the reverse strand, counting down.
TTGTTCTTTTGCTTGGTTAATGCTCTGAAGTTAGCAACTACCAATTGTCCAATATCAGTCTCTCTAGTGCATGAGGTAGGATCCCAATAGAACCCTTGCTGCCTATCCAACCTGCTCCATCTTTGTCTTTCTTCAACAATATCATACTAGTAAAATCTGTAATTTGGTACTGGCCACAATAGGATAGGTGGTTGAAAAATTAAGGGAAGCTAGAATTGTCCCTTTGTCCTCCCAATCTGAATATATCTATCCACCCTTTTACATGTTGTAGCATAATTCTGCAGAGAGGGAGGCTCTTCTTGTTTTAGCTCATCAGATAAACTATTCCACCTTTGTGTCAATTGTCCTTTCACAGATTCTCCAATAGTGTGTGCCATCTTTTCATATTCTCTATAAGTTGCTTCTCTTTCAGGCAGGATTTTGTTACCATAGCTTGGCCTATAAAGCATCCTATGCCAATCATTAAAAATGCTTCCTGGATTTCTAGATTCTGTTCTAATAGGCAATGGAGTGTTGAATTCTAATTGCTTATAAGCCCTGAATTGTTGTCCCCAACTAACCTCATTTTGCATCCAGGACATAAATGCCCTCAACTGAACATCCTCAACATACAACAAGGGGTTCCACTCATGGTCTTGGGACACAGCAAAACTATGCAAATAAAATTCACATAACAAATTCTTTATTTCTGGAGGAGCAATCCTATAAGCAATGAAAAATTCAAGAGGAGTTTCAATGGAAGGGTTCAAACCAGAAACAATTCTTGCCAACTTAAAAGAGAGGCACCTTTCCTTTAAATGCAAAGCATAGACTCTCAAGGGAGTCCTGCATTCTAATACCTGAGGCACCAAAGCTGCCATACTATCCACTCTCTCTTTTAAAATTGCAATTTCTGCATCCTTTTCTTTAATATCCTCATCCTTCTTTTGAATTTCAACTTTTAATCTACATTTCTCCTTCTTCCATTCCTCTTCTCTCCTTTGCATTTCATTCCACATATTCATGGCTGCCATGTGCATTGAAAAATTACGAGGTTTATGTATGCCTACCAAAGGCTTTCCTAGCACAGATGGTAGATCTTCATGTAACATAGGCTACAGGGTTTCTTGCTCAGCCACATCTGGCTGTAGGATGTCTTGCTATAGGAACTCCTATTTATCTTCATGTTCCTGTCTCCCAATATGCTCAACAGCGGCGACAAGGTCTGCCAGAGTTACATCTACTACTTCCTCAATTATGTCTTTTTCTACATCATTCCCATGCCCCACTGGGGCCTCTGTATCCTTAGCTATCATTTCATCAACCCTAGGGCTTGTCTGCATAGATGCATCGAAGGCAAGCTCAGCGGGTCTTGATTTATTAGAAGGGCTTTCATGTTGCTCTTCGGTAGTAGGAAGAATAGTGTCATCTTTTTATTTCCTAGGGCACAACACCTTCCTTTCTACAGTTTGCTTTTTGGTTTTGCCCTTCTTTATTCCTTCCCTTCTCTTCTGTGCCCTAGTTTGAATTAAATTGCTATGACGAATATCCTCATTGTCAGAATCTGAAGAATTTTCTTTGTCTACATGCTCTGCTTTAGAAGAGCTAATCTCAATAGCTTGTTTTGCTATAGGAGGGTTTGCATTGGAATTTGAAGTTCCCGGAGTAGTTTCAACTCCACACACCCTTCTCCTAGTTCTATGGTGTTGTGGTACAACCACAGGTCGCAAATGACTAGGTCTTATTTGATCAATTTCTAGAAATTCCTCCCAAGTCATATCAGATACATCATGTAGAGACTTCTCAACAAGTAATTTGATTAAACAATGGTGAGAGACAGAATTAGGCCTACCTTTTTGAGTCTCGGTGGCCATAATTGAGAGAAGGTAATAAAGCATGTTTGGCACATTCATTCTTCTCCCATGCCTCATATGATTCAACAATTTGAAATGCACAGAATGAAGGTTTGACTATCTTCCTTCGCAAGTAATGTACTTCACCACATGGACAACTACCTATTTCCACGGCTGAGGCAGAGAGGTTCTTTTGGCTCCCTGCTTGTCTATAGTCAATGGTGGATCTCTAGGTTTAGTAAACTCAGCTCTAGCTGACCTGGCATCTCTAGCAATAGGGTATTCTTCGCCATCAATAGGCAGACCTGTAACCTCTGCAATTCTTTCTTCTGTGGCCAACACCTCCAAATCTCTTACCACTGCTTTACTATCAAACAATGTCTGAGCAAATTCTGATGCAATATTTTCATCAAAACCATTTAACTTCAAGAAATAGTCCATCCATCCACAATTTCTAAATTTAGCCTGAACTGTGGGTTCATTCTGAATTAATCCTCCTCCCATTACTTAGTTGTCTGAAAACAATCACACTGCAAATTTTTTTCTGCAAAGAGTTTGAAAACTAGCTTCACCTTCCTGCAACCCTGTTAAGTCTTCAATAACTCATGCTATATGTACTTTCCTTTACGGCTTCTTTTCTTGGGAATGCAAGACAAGGGTGGTACAGGCATTAATGAATGATCGATGAAGGTTGTCATCTCACACTTGTGAGCCATCACCTCACTTAGAATTCAAATCATTCAATTTTAAAACTTTACTGACATTCAGGCATAAAACATATGGATGGACTGACACGTGGTCATCATATTAACACTCCCTCCCCAACCTATATTTAGGCATGTGTCCACACATGCGGAATAGATGCGTGACAGGACAAGGAAGGGAAAAATGACATGCTACGAGAAATATCGATATTAATGTACAATAATTAAATGAACAAACCACAAGGTAATTAAGAGAGAATTATTACAGTGTGCATAACTTTATTTGTGGAAGATCTATTGCAAGATTCATGGAGAAAGTAACGAGTAATACTTAAGAATTTATTGAGCAATGAATGAAAGTGGAGTGGGCTGAAGCAAGATGGGATGAAGTGTAATCAATACACGTGGTGGAAGAGAGAAGAATGGATATGGGTGGGTGGATGGGTGAAGAAGTGAAAGAATGGACTCCCACAAATGTGGAAATCTTTATTATGATCAGTACTGTACCTTGGTTAGCCAGAAGGAGGGACACTAGGTCCATTACCTTTGGCTACAAGAAGTTCAAGAGTTGCATGCTGAGTGAATTGTTGTAGGAAGTCTTCTTTGGAGGCTGGCTTGTGATATAACCTGAGTCGATGACCATTGACTAATATCTTGAATATGAAAGGGTCAATAGTAATAAGCTGAACAGCACCATTGGAAAAAACTTCAGCAACCTCATATGGCCCTAGCCACCTTGTCTATAATTTTCCTACATTATCCTGATACCTTGAGTCATAAAGCAAAGCCCAATCACCAGGCTAGAACTTCTTATCTTTGATGTATTTGTCATGCCACCTGATTCTCTGATTCTGCACCACTTCTATATGATGTAAAGCTACTTTTCTCATCTCATCCAAAGCATTGAGCTGCATGATTCTTTCTTTTTGTACCTAAGATAGATCCATCCCCAAGTCAAGTGCAGTCCTAAGAGTTTTATGTTCAAACTCAATATGCATCATGGTTGTTTTGCCATACAGCAACTCAAAAGGAGTAAAACTAGTAGTTGTTTTCCAGGTTGTCCTATAGGCCCAAACAGCTTCTAGCAACCTACTTACCCAATCTTTCCTATGGACTGCCACAGTTTTGGTCAAATTAGCTTCTATTTCTCTGTTAGTCACCTTAACTTGGCCATTAGCCTGGGGGTGATAAGGAGTAGATTTCTTGTGCCTTATGTTGTATTCCTGCACTAATGCTGCAACTAGAGTTGAGGTGAATTGAGCTCCTTGATCAGTCACTAATTCTCTGGGGACTCTATACCGTGTAAAGATTTCTTCATAGAGAAATTCTGCAACTTTACTATCTCTTGCGTGTTTCATGGCCTTAACTTCTACCCACTTAGTTACATAATTAGTGCATACTAAGTTATAGGATTTACCATTAGATGGAGGATCAATAGGTCCTACAAAATCTAATCCCCATTTATCAAATGGAGTAATCACAAGCTGAGGATAAAGGGGCATCTCATCAAACTTTGTTGGTCATCCCATCCTTTGACAACTATCACATTTCTTGGTATATCTTGCTGCATCCTTGTATAGTGTAAGCCAATAATAACTTGTGTGCAAAATCTTCCTTGCAGTTCGCTTTGCTGCAAAATGTCCTCCACAAGGTTCATTATGAAAAGCATGCAAAATGTCATATGTTTCATCTTCTCTCACACATCTCCTCATGACATTGTCTAGTCCAGTGTAGAACAAACATCCAACAATCCATGAAAAAGGAAAAGATTTTCAATGAGTACCCTTCTTTCCTTAGGAGAGAAGTGAGGAGGGACTCTTCCTGTGACTAGGTAATTGGTTGTGTCAGCATACCAAGGTGTTTGCATAGTGAGTGAAAATAAATGTTCATGAGGAAAAGAGTCATCAATGACTTGGTTATCTTCTGATGTAGTCACTCTTGAAAGAAAGTCTACAACTACATTGACTTTTCCTGGCTTATCCACAATAGTGATGTCAAATTCCTGCATTAACAACACCCATCTTGCTAATCGACTTGATATGAGAGGTTTGTTCATGAGATACCTAATGGTTGCATGATCTATGTGTACAAAGATTTGATAACCAGTTATGTAGTGCCTAAATTTATTAAGTGCATAGATGACTGCTAACATTTCCTTCTCTGTCACTATATAGTTGAATTCAGCACCCTGTAAGTTTTTGCTAATAAAATAAATAGCATGCTCAATGACTCCTTTCTGGCCTAAAACTGCTCCTATGGCATAATCTGATGCATTAGTATGAATGTGAAAAGTAAGTTCCCAATTGGGGCCTTTAAGTACAGGAGCATGGGTTAAGGCTACCTTTAAATCAAAAAATGCTTTGTCACAGTCTTCATTCCACTGAAATTCAGCATCCTTTGTAAGAAGAGTATATAATGGGGATGCCATTTTACTAAAATCTTTGATGAAGCGTTTGTAATACCCTGCATGACCCAAGAAACTTCTGACATCCTTTTGCTTTGCAGGAATGGGCAAATTGATGATGACTTCAATCTTAGCTAGGTCTACCTGTATTCCTTTTGGAGAAATGTAGTGACCAAGTACTACACCTTCCATCATCATGAAGCACTTTGCACTGTTTAATGATAGGCTGTGGTCTTCACATCTTTCCAACACCTTGCCTAAGTTTGCTAATGCCTCATCAAAAGTAGCACCATAAGTAGTGAAATCATCCATATAGATTTCCATACAATCATGTGAGATATCAGAAAATATGCTAATGACTGCTCTTTGGAAAGTTGCAGGTGCATTGCATAAGCCAAATGGAAGCACTGAGTAGGCATATGTTCCCCAAGGATAGGTAAATGTTGTTTTCTCTTGATCTTCAGGTGTAATTTGAATCTGATTGTAACCACTGAATCCATCCAAAAAGAAAAAGTACTGCTTTCCTACAAGTGAGTCCAAAACCTGGTCTATGAAAGGAAGGGGGAAATGATCCTTTTTGATAGCAGAATTTAATTCTCTATAATCAATATAGACTCTCCATTTTCCTCCCTTCTTGGGCACAAGAACCAGAGGGGACACCCATTGGCTATCTGAGATTGGGTAGATAAATCTTGCATCTAACAGCCTCTATAATTCCTCTTTGACAATTTCTCTTAGTGCAAGGTTGATTCTCCTTTGTGGTAGTCTTACTGGTGTACAATCTTCCTTTATGTAAATCCTATGAGTGCATAATGTAGGATCCAATCCCTTCATGTCATGATAATCCCATGCAAAAGCATTTTTATGTTTCTTTAACAAATTTGCCAAGGACAGTTGTTGTGCTTGAATCAAGTTGCTATTAATATTAAGATATCTGTCTTCTAAAATTTCCACTTGAGTTGTGAAATCAACCATAGTTACTTCATTAATGCTAGGTACATTAATTTCTTGTGGAAGCAATGTATGTAACATACCTGATGCTGTAGGAAAAATTAGAACAAGCATCCTTTCTGGATCAGCAGAATGAGAGGATGATGCTTCCTCAACTTCATAAAGATTTTGAATTATATTAGACAACACCTCCTCCTCTCCTTGAAGCTGTAGGAAAGAAGTTATGCCTATCATCATAAGCTACTCCATAGAATTAGCTTCTTCTGCCTCTTCACCAACATGAGGCCAAACAAGATTATCCATATCATGAGATGGTTGTGCAGGTGGGTAAAGAACAAATGTTTTAGTGCTTCTCCCATCATAGATGGTCATGTCTCCTGACCGGCACCCAATATAAGCATCTGTTGTGGCTAACCACGGCCTTCCCAAAATGATGGGGTATCCTCCCAATGTAGCTTTAGGAGAAAGTATCATGAAATCAGCTGGATATTCCCATGAGTCCAGGGATACCACAAGATCCTCAACTATCCCATCAGGTTTAACAATGGAGCTATCAACAAGCTGCAAGACAGTAGGGGTTGGTCTCATAGTTGCAACATTCAATTGCTGCAGGATATCCTTTGTCATGACATTTATGGCTGCTCCAAGATCAATCAAAGCATTTCTGATTTGGATTCCATTTATAACAACTCCTACCATAGGACTTCCTGGGTCATCATATTTGGGAACAATCACTTTTCCAAGCATGATGTCAACCAACTGTCCCACCACATGGACCATAGTGGGGTCTTCCCTTTTTCTGCCTGGCTTCTTAAGGCATGCTTCTTTGATTGCTTTACCATATATAAGAATATCTTTTATGGCTTGAAATAGAGGGATCTTGACACATACATGTTTCAACTACTCTAGAATATCAAAGGTGGGTTCTTCTTCTACTACCTTTTGTTTCATAGTTTCTAACCTTTGTGGAAATGGTGGTTCTTAGGGAGTCTGTTTGACTGTCATTGGTTCAAGATTTTCAGGTACATCTGATTGAATGGAGGTTTTACTAGGTTCCACTTCTTCCTTAGAAAGCTCAGTAATGATAGGTCTTGAAGGAGCTGCCAATGTAGTTCCTAAACGCAGATGTATATCACTTACATTCACAGATGTATATCACTTACATTCACAGCATATGCAGGGAATTGATTTGGATCAGTAGAATATACTGGTTGTTGTTGTGGTCTATTATTTGGGTTAGGTGAGGGTTGAGCTGGTATCTGAGTAGGTTTAGGTGTATTTGAATTGGAGCTAGTAGGTGGAGGCATTATAGTAGGCTATTGGGGCTAAGGAGGTGACTGCATATAATTAGTGGTCTGATTTGGCCATTGTTGTCCTCCTCTCCATTGAGATGTTTGCTGCTAATTTCCTGGGGGTGATTGCTAATTCCCCGGAGGCTGCTGCCACTGGGGTGCAGGGTTTTGGTAATTTAGCCAAGTATTTTGAAGGTTGTTCCAAGGCTGAGGTGGATATCCTCCATAACTAGATGGAAATGGTTGTTGCCATTGATTACCAAATGCATAAGTATTAAAATGTGGACTAGCATATGATAATGGATCTGGTGACATACCTTGTCTTGGAGCCCATGGCCTCCTTTGTGCAACATAGAAGACTTGATCCTCTTCAACTTGTATTGGCTTGAACTCAGGTGGAATCTACTTGTTATCAATGTTAGCTACCAACTTGCATCTATAGTCCCTCTTCTTTTGTCTGCAATGAGGACAATACTCTGCCAACATTGCCTCAGCCTCTCCATGCTTCTTCTTTGCTTGGAATGTGTCCAACTGGGTGGCCATATTGTTTATAAAATCTTTCTTAAAATTAGATAGCAAGTGGCTTATCTCCATCCTTGAAATTCCATTGGTAGAGGTTTTTCCCATAAGGGAATGGTAACCTCTTCCTTTCTTCATGGCTGCTCTAGAATAATTCTGGCACAACTTTTTAATATCATCCCAAGACACTTGGGTAATATCTCCTCCTCCTATTAAATCCAAAGTATTCGTTTAATGCTCACTTATTCCTCTGAGGAAGAGCAGTTTCTGAGAGTCCTCAGTGAGTGCATGATGAGGAGACTTTTGTAAACAAAACAGGAACCTTGAGATGTAATCCTCCAAACTTTCATCTTCTTTCTGCTACATTCTAAAAACACATTTCCTCTCATATCCCCACTCCTACAGTAGTCCTTATATTTCTTAAGAAATTTATCTTTCATTTCTTCCCAGGTATTGACAACATCACTACCTAGACTCATGAACCACCTTAAGGCAGCTTCTTTCATGGTAGTAGGAAACAACTTAAGTTTATGAGCATCAATAGTGTAGTCATAGCTTCTGCAGAGGATATTAAATTCAAACAAGAAGGTGTCTAGGTCCTCTGTTGCAAGTCTGTAGAACTTGGGGAGAGCTGAAGCAGTATGTTCTTGAGATTATCCACTTCATTTTGAAGAGCAATCGGAAATGGAAATGTTGGTTGATTAGGTACATTTTGGGCAGCCATGACTGCTTGACCTACTATCAAGGAAAATGGATTTTCAACTAGATTTGGGGTATCTTGTTCTTCAGAGGAGATTTCAGAACTATTCAAATCAGGGAATGCATCAAGGAAAGGATTCACTTCTGCTTCTTCTATTGGGTAAGTTAAATCATTAGGAAGGAATCTCCCTAAAGCATCTCTTCTTCGACCTCTATGCATGCAATATACTCAGTATCAGTCACTTCTCACACAAAAAATGTTGATGGGTTGTAAATGGTTTCTTCCTAACTAAAACACATTTTAAAGGAAAAACTACAAGGAATAATACTAAAAGATGACTCCAAAGATCTTCTTAGTTTGATACCATCCCCAGCAATGGCGCCAAAAATGTTGGTCTCTTACAATGATTTAACAACTGAGCTCTTAAAACTGTAACTCAGATATTGGACATCTGAATTGAGTAGTTGTCTTAATCACTATAGAGATGCATTTCACTTGTCAACCTAGGGACGTGAACTTGAAATGGGTCAGCACAGTATGTGCACTAAGAATTTCCAAAGTAGCCACGTTCATTCTATAGCTAAGAAAGACATAATGCTGATGATAAACTGCTAGAAAGGAAATAATAGGAATACTGAATATTAACCAACAACTATTGTAGAATCAAGTACATAACACACAGTAACAATTTGGGCAAACAAATAGGAAACTACTTTGTCTGCTTTGGGTGGAGGAACAGACACAGAATAGAATTCTAGTGGCTGCAGGAACATTCAATGCCAGATTTACTAAATACTTAACAGAAAATGTAACTAAACTAGAGGGTGGAATTCTCACCAAGTGGGCCCCCTTGGATGAGTATTCCCTAAGACAAATGTAAAACTCAGAAATGTGAACTCACAACTTTATTTTATTCATTCGAAAAGATGAGTACAACTAAACATTATAACTGTATTACTGAAAACTGGATAATGCAAATACAATCTCCGAATAATCAACAACCCCTCAGAAGGAGTATCAAAGTCTTATTTATAGAAGGAAAACTACAAAACTAACTATCTGGCAAGGCGGTCAACTCCAACAGAATAGGAGGACACCACATTATGGAAGACATAGAAAGTGGAAAGGATGTTATGCATGCAGGGGAATTTGGTCAAGCAAGTTGCTTTAACACAGATTTAGCATAACAACAACTCCTAAATTCGCTCAACAGGTATTTAAGATCAGTTACAAAGCGGTTGCCTTCCCTCCATTTGACATTTGAATGGTCACCATATTTGACTTTTATGGTAAGTGACCAACCAGCAAAATCTTCCTCACTTTATGGATGTCGATTATATCTGCATAATAATGTTAGTACACACAAATAATTGCACATTTGTAACTACCTTGGAGTAATATTCATTAACCATATGTAAAATTAACATAGATAGTTCAAATAGCATGTCTTTGCCATAAAAGGATATAAGAAATGACCTATGCTCAACAAGTTATAGCTTTGGGGTAATGACATAGAAAGATCAAGATTAAAGTATCAAAGTCCAAGATAACTACAGCAAATGGTCAATAAAGTTTAACAAAATTTGAGTCATAAACTAGACTCATCAGCTATCAAAGAAGAAAAATGGTGTAAGGCCATGGATGAAGAGTTGGATGCATTAGAAATGAATGAGACATGGGAGTTAATAGCTTTACCGAAGGGTAAACAAGTTATTGGAGTTAAGTGGATCTACAAGACCAAGAGTACTGTTGAAGGAAAAATAGAAAGACATAAAGCAAGGCTGGTTGTTAAGGGATACAAATAGTAGCCTGGAAGAGACTATGATGAGACCTATGCACTAGTTGCAAGGTTGGAAACCATGTGGACAATCATAGCAATTGCAGCCTAGCACAAGTGGAAGGTATATCAAATGGATGTGAAGTCAGCGTTCCTAAATGGAGTATTGAAAGAGGAGGTGTATGTGGAGCATCCACCTAGCTATAAAGTCCCAAGGCATGAAGACAAGGTATAGAGGCTCTAGAAAGCTCTCTACGGGCTTAAGCAAGCTCCTTGGGCATGGTATAGTAGAATATATTCCTATGTGTTGAGTATTGGCTTTAGCAAAAGCAGCAGTGAGCCCACACTCCACATCAAAGCAGCCAATGGTGAGATTTTAATTGTTGTTCTATATGTACAGATGATTTAATTTTTACTAGGAATAGTGACCTCTTCATTACTGATTTCAAAGAGGTAATGAGGAAAGAGTTTGAGATGATAGACTTAGGCCTGCTAAGATATTTCCTGGGCATTAAGGTATAACAAACTGAGCATGGCATATTTATTTCACAAACTAACTATGCCAAATAGATCTTGAAGAGATTTAAAATGCAGAACAACAAGCCTGCACCAACACCAACAACTACAAGTTTGAAACTGAGCAAGGAGGACAGCAGCAATGAAGTGAACCCAACCTCTACAAGAGTATGGTTGGAAGTCTGATGTATCTGACTGCTACTAGGTCTGATCTAATGTACGCAGTAAGCCTAATATCTAGGTTCATGGAGAAACCTAAGGACACACACTGGCAAGCAAGAAAGAGAATCCTAAGATATGTCAATGGCACACAAGGCTATGGTATATTGTACACCGCATCTAATGAGTTTGAGTTGGTTGGTTACACAAATAGTGATTGGGTAGGAAGTGTAGATGACAAGCTGAGTACATCTAGCTATGTGTTCCACATGAGTTCAGGACCCATTTCATGGGCATCAAAGAAGCTTAGCCCATAGTTTCTCTCTCCACAACAAAAGCTAAGTATATAACAACAAATGTGGTAGCATGTCAAGCTATTTGGTTGAGAAGAATCCTTGCAAATTTGAATGAACAACAAGAAGATGGTACAACCATATTTTGTGACAATGTTTCCTCTATAGCCTTGACTAAGAATCCAGTTTTCCATAGATGAAGAAAACACATTGAAATCCATTATCATTTCATAAGGGAGCTAGTTGAGCATGGAAAGATTGAACTTTAGTTTTATAGGTCAGAGCAGCAGCTCGCAAACATTTTTACTAAGGCACTGTCTAAGGAGAGCTTTGAATGCCTAAGAGAAATCTTGGGCATTGTGGACAGCTCTAGATTTTAGTTTTGGAAGGAAAGCTCCAGATAACTCGGGAGAGCTACAGACAGTTATGGAGATACATAATGAAAGAGGTATGCAGCTTCAGATTAAGGGGGAGTATTGGAATTTCTAATCTGGAGTGAGCAATTAATGCACCTACCCTATTAGAGATCATCTAGAGATCTTCCTACCACACCTTGCAAAACAGTTAATGTCATGTGTTGGCCCATCAGAAAGCATTCAATGCAGTAGGTGAGTTTGAATTTTGAGTGGCAGTTTTTTTGGGAAGTCAAGAAAAAGACAAAAGGAAGGAATGTGTAGATAGAATAGCTAGAGAAGAAAAAAGACAAGAAGAATATTGTATGCAACAGTAGCACAATAGTGCATAGCAGAGAAGATTTGTTGCAGCAGCAATAGGAATAATATTGCAGAGAGAGTGTAGAGAATAGAGCTCCAGGTAGCTCCAAACAGCTCCAGACACGCACAAAAAACAATTAGTGGAAAGAGCAGAATAGCTCCAAATAGAGAAGGACAACTGTAATGTCCAGTAAACTCTAGAGAGGGCAGTATTTGTAAGGAAAGAAGAAACAGAACTATAGCTCTGCAGTTTGTATTTTGATGTAAAATATTTTATGGTTAATAGAAATCTTTGTTTCTGTATTTGGTTTGTGCCATCTCTCTCTCTCTCTCATTTATTTGTCTTCTTCTCTCCTTCATTGAATGGTATTAGATTGATCAACGCTTCCACCAGGTGGTATCACAGCTATACCACCCCCAACATCTCCATCATCCAACAAAGTCCATGGTAGTAGTTTTTAGATTCTCAACGTTGTTCACATATTTATATGATCTCTCTCTCTCTCTCTCTCTCTCTCTCTCTCTCTCACACACACACACACACACACACACATAATGTGTAGCTAATGTTACTAATCACAAGAAATATATTCAATAGCTAAATTCTCTTCAAACTTCATACTAACCTTCAAAACTCTCTCCATCATGCCAACAAAGTTAATGGTAGTAGTTCTTAGAGTCTCATTGTTGACATATACATAGGATGTGGTTCTCAATGTTGTTCACATACACATATGATGTGTTTCTAATGTATTGATAAAACCTCCTACAAACCTCCTACAAACCCCCAAAACTCTCTCCATCATATCAACAAAATGAATAATTCTCAAAATCTCAACACTACCCACATATGCATATAATGTGAATCTCAGCATTATTCACATACACATATGATATACAGCTAATATACTGATCACAAGAAGTATATTTAATAACTAGATTCTCCTCAAACTTTATACAAACTTTAATACTCTCCCCCATCATACCAACAAAGTCAATGGTAGTAGTTTTTCAACATTGTCATACCAACAAAGTCAATGGTAGTAGTTTTTCAACACTGTTCACATGTGCATATGATGTAGGTCTTAGCGTTGTTCAGCTATGCACTTGATTTGTAGCTAACGTACCGATCACATATTTCTAGATTCCCTTCAAACTTCCTGCAAACCTCCAAAACTCTTCCCATCAAATTCTATGAGGACCCCTCTAATTTAGAGTGCAATCTTTTTTTAATGCAAATCTATGTTACCAGAAACAAGAAACGGAAATGGCAACTGCAACGGCAACGTGACGAGAAACAGGATATTTAAAGGTTGCGCATAAGAAACGGATTTTAACATATATTTTTTCAAAATTTTAGATTTATTATAAAGTGTTATCCAATATTAATAAAATGCATACAAATTAAAATTTTGAAATTAAATGAGAAGAATCCTTGTAGATTTGAATGAACAACAAGAAGATGGTACAACTATATTTTGTGACAATGTTTCCTCCATAGCCTTGACTAAGAATCCAGTTTTCCACGGACGAAGAAAACACATTGAGATCTGTTATCATTTCATAGGGGAGCTAGTTGAGCATGGAGAGATTGAATTTCAGTTTTGTAGGTCAGAGCAACAACTCGCAAACATTTTTACTAAGGCACTGTCTAAGGAGAGCTTTGAATGCCTAAGAGAAAGCTTAGGCATTGTGGATAGCTCCATATTTCAGCTCTAGAAAGAAAGCTCCAAACAACTCCGGAGAGCTAAAGACAGTTACGAAGATACATAATGAAAGAGGTATGTGGCTCCAAATTAAGGGGGAGTGTTGGGATTTCTAATATCGAGCAGGCATTTAATGCACCTACCTCGTCAAAGATCATCTGGAGATCTCCTTCCTACCGCACTCTACAAAATAGTTAATGCCATTTTCTAGCCCATCAAAAAACCTTCAATGCAGTAGGTGAGTTTGAATTTTGAGGGGCAGTTTTTTTGGGGAAGTCAAGAAAAAGACAAAAAGGAAGGAATGTGTAGATAGAATAGCTAGAGAAGAAAAAAGACAAGAAGAATATTGTATGTAGTAGCAGCACAATAGTGCATAGCAAAGAGGATTTGTTGCAGTAGCAACAGGAAGATTATGCAGAGAGAGTGGAGAGAATAGAGCTCCAGATACCTCTAGACACGCATAGCAAATAGTTAGTGGAAAGAGTAGAATAGCTCCAGACAGAGAAGGACAACTATAATGTCCAGTAAGCTCCAGAGAGGGCAGTATAATTTTGTAAGGAAAGAAGAAACAGAGCTATAGCTCTGCAATTTGCATTTTGATGTAAAATAGTTTTATGGTTAATAGAAATCTTTGTTTATGTATTTGGTTTGTGCCATCTCTCTCTCTCTCTCTCTCTCTCTCTCTCTCTCTCTCTCTCTCTCTCTCTCTCTCTCTCTCTCTCTCTCTCTCTCTCTCTCTCTCTCTCTCTCTCTCATTTGTTTGTCTTCTTCTCTCCTTCATTGAATGGTATTAGATTGATCAACGCTTCCACCAAGTGGTATCACAACTATACCACCCCCAACATCTCCATCATACCAACAAAGTCCATGGTAGTAGTTTTTAGACTCTCAACAGTGTTCACATATTTATATGATGTGAGTCTCTCTCTCTCTCACACACGCACACACACATAATGTGTAGCTGACGTTAATAATCACAAGAAATATATTCAATAGCTAAATTCTCCTCAAACTTCATACTAACCTTCAAAACTCTCTCCATCATGCCAACAAAGTTAATAGTAGTAGTTCTTAGAGTCTCATTGTTGACATATACTTATTATGTGGCTCTCAATGTTGTTCACATACACATATAATGTGTATCTAATGTATTGCTAAATTCTCTTCAAACCTCATACAAACCTCCAAAACTCTCCCCATCATGTCAACAAAGTGAATAATTCTCAAAATCTCAGCACTACCCACATATATATAATGTGAATCTCAACATTATTCACATACACACATGATATACAGCTAATATACTGGTCACAAGAAATATGTTTAATAGCTAGATTCCCCTCAAATTTATACAAACTTGTAATACTCTCCCCATCATACCAACAAAGTCAATGGTAGCAGTTTTTCAACACTGTTCACATGTGCATATGATGTAAGTCACCTACGCATTTGATTTGTAGCTAACGTACTGATCACATATTTCTAGATTCCCTTCAAACTTCATGCAAACCTCCAAAACTCTTCCCATCAGAGGACCCCTCTAATTTAGAGTAGAATTTTTTTTAATGCAAATAGAAGCCGACATAAAGTCGATTGAAATTGGTGACATAAATCGTATCTTTGATTTTAGGTTGAAAGGAGTCCTTAAATTCAAGGAGTCGTCTACTTTATTAACAATAGAATGTTATCGTGTGCTTTGATGTATCTGCTTCAAAATATTCGTGATGAAGAGATGTTATGCCAGTTTCAGGGGCAGGAATTCCGTCCATTTAATTTCTGCTATGGTGTCCATCCTCTTCCTTTGCAAAGTGTTGGCGTTTTACGGTGAGGATCTTCTTATATTTTCACTTTTGCTTACATAAGCATGAATTGTAATTGGCAGCTGGGCTGTATGGTTAATTGCATACCTTTTTTATCACTATAAAAATGCTTAGAAGTTGATTGGGTTGCAATTTTTCATTTTTTAAGATTTGGGAATCTACATGATTATTAGGTAGAAGAGTCCACTCGCTGCAATTGATCTCTTAATCTGCTCCCTGCCATGGCAACATTTTCTTTAAATTTTAAGATAGAACTTTAAGTTCTCTTGTTTGCAGTGTTCTACATTGTTAGAACTTTCTGGATTTGGAGACAATTTTTGTGTTTTTACTTTTTAGGATGTCTTGTTTACAATGATCTAGATTGTGAAAAGTTTCCCATGTCAGAATCCTTGCTAACCTGAAACAAACGACATTGTGATGGAAACCGATGACAATCTCCCAAAGGAATGCAATATATATTGTTTCTCTAAACCAAAAACATTTTAAAATATGCAAACCAGTCTATATGATAGATAAGCTCTTCCAATAGTCATAGTGAATTGGGGTTCTACTTAAACATCATTCACTTCGATGGTTAAACAGTCAATAGTAATTTTACACCTCATCCATAACAAAAAATGGAAAATATTTATCCTATTTTTATTGGCTAAAATTAATTTTTGACTATTGAAATGGATGATGTTTAAAAATAGCGGTGAATTGGTCATCCTGGCCCATGTGACAAAACAATGATGATATGATATATATTTATTGAGCTCACTAGCCTATAAGTTAGAGCAAAAATAAATTAGCTCTGATATCTATTTTTTGAGCCCACTAGCCCAGAACTTGGAATACAGAGGCTCAGCAGGGGCATAAGCCCATGAACCTACTAGTTCATGAACTCGTGTGCCATCATAATACTATGGTCATTGTACTTAAATATCATCCATTTTAATGGTGAAACAGTCAATAGCAATTATACACCTCATTCACAACAAAAAGAGTGGTAAATATTGGTTCTATTTTTATTGGCCAAAATTAACCTTTGACTATTAAAGTGGATGATATTGAAGAATAGCCCATTACAATTACTTAAACCTGAACCAGAGTACACCTATTATACACCTATTATAGGAATTGAACTGCAGTGGGGATCGTTGGACTAACCGCCACTCTGGGTCTAGGTGAAGGTACTGGTTTGAAATCTTCACTAACACTTGCAAATTTTGGAGTAACGATAAACCTACATGATCTCATCTATCCTTTTTAGCTAACTGGTTCTTGTCCATCCTCGCAGGTGCAGAAACCATAGGAGTATGCTATGGAAGACTCGGTGACAACTTACCATCTCCAGCCGAAGTGGCAGCCATGTACACTTCCCACAGAATTGGCAAAATGAGAATATATGATGCTGATCAGGTGACTCTCCAAGCATTCCAAAACACAGGCATTGAAGTAACAGTGGGAGTCCCCAATGAGAAGCTCCCCTACATTGCATCCAGCCAAGACACAGCAAACCAGTGGGTTGCAGACAACATTCAGCCCCTCTACTCCACAGTCCAGATCAAATACATTTCAGTGGGCAACGAGATACTACCTGATACATCTCACACAGCAAATCTCTTTCCTGCCATGCAAAATATCTACATTGCACTCCAATCCTTGAATCTACAGAATGACATCAAGGTCTCCACTACAATACCCATGTCTGTACTTAACAATTCTTATCCTCCCTCTGCAGGAACCTTCAGCCCTAATATCATTCCAATTATGCAGTCCATCTTGAACTTCCTTTCACAGACAAAGTCCCCCTTTATGGCAGATGTATACCCCTATTTTCCCTACATCTCTGATCCTAAAGACATTTCTCTGGCTTATGCATTGTTCCAAATGCAGACCCCCAACGAAGTGGGTTACAAGAACTTGTTTGATGCAAGTGTAGATGCCCTGATTTACGCCATGGAAAAGTTGGGGCATTCAGACATTCCCATTGTTATTGCTGAAAGTGGGTGGCCTTCTGATGGGAATGCTAATGGCGGTGCAAATATAACCAATGCGCAGATTTACAACAATAACTTTATCAAGCATATTTTGTCTGGGCAAGGGACTCCCAAGAGGCCTAACAAGGCCATGGAGGCTTTTGTGTTTGCCATGTTTAATGAAGATTTGAAGCCTGGAGACATTACTGAGCAGCATTTTGGACTCTTTCAACCTACTGAAGCACAAGTTTACCCTGTGAACTTCACTGGTTGAAATGCAGGCAGTGGATTGCATATTGCCCCTCCTACATTTTATAAGCAATCAAGGCATGTATTACCAATTGTCTTATGTGTCACCATGTGATTGATTGTTTCTTTGACGTGACTTGTGAAAATGAATACTTTGTGTCCATTTTCTAAGTACAAACATAATGGCTACTAGTGCTAAATATTATAAGTAATAGGTAAAAGTATTAAAAAAAGGGTCATTGTTGCATCTCACTAGTTATTATATAAATATTTCATCTGCATCTCATTCAAGATGGACTACTTTTGATTAAGCATCTATTTTAGGACTTTTGATTGTAGATACTATCGCATCTTCCTTTGTCTACACCAAATCTAAAGCATCAGCTTGAGATTTGGAGATTGTTTTACTAGAATGCTTAAAGCCTTGCATGGAGAATCTAGGATAAATGATATTGTCCAACTAGGGCGCATGAAGAACACGAAGAAAAGAACCACCAAATCCTTTGCAAATGTGGTGCAACTAAATGGGACGATGACCAAGAATAATGGCGATGGTTACAACAAAAACTTGTAGGTGATAAGATCCTTAAATTGCTCCGACTCGTCCCCTATAATAGTCTTTAGAGGCAAAGTTATAGAAAGTGAAGAATTTTTCTCTAAAGTTGGCTTGATTGAAATAAAATGAAATGAATGTTTTTAACGACGTCCACAAGACTAGGCAGTCTATGGGAACTAGTAGTAAAACTAATCAACATGATACAAAAGCCCCAACCAACAACCCTTAATTGTTACTTTTGATTGTCCACTATTTCTTTGCTAATCTTGGATCTTCAACTATGAAAGATTCAATCATTTTTAGCCAAGTATGGTTGATTTGTACAAATGGCTCTCATGACCTTATATGAAGAGTAATGCAGAAATTTATCCCTATGCATAGGGTTTTCTTATTGTAGCTTTTAAATCCACCAACAATTAAAAATCTTGGTACTGGGGAAATCACTCACTTTGTTGAAAACATAGCACCCTAATTTCAATCCCCTTATAGAATCTTTCGATGTAATGTTGGTTTAAGGATTCCTAATCTTCCCCTTCATTTTTGGATTGGTTATTGTTTCACAACTATTAAAAATTCTTTAGAGAGATTCATTTCTATAGACTCAACAACCTAAACCTTTGCTTACTCTACCTATGCTTGCATTATAGTGGAAATTGATATTTTGAAAGACAGTGTGTCTAACATTGTTTTGAAGGTTGTAGATTACGAACGGAAACAATTCTTGGATTATGAGAGGCTTCCCTTTTGGTGCAAAGGATGTTATGATACATCACATAAGGTGACAAATTGCTCTATTCTCAAACCTAAATCAACCAATCAAGGTTCATTGTGGAAATATGCTCTTCTATAGTTTTTCATAGTTCTAGATTCATTGCAAGAATTAAAAGGAAGTAGAAGTGTGGAATTTACACAATTTCCTACACTAATCTATGAGAGGATGTATGTGCAAAAAAAAAATTGATCATACATTTACAAGGAAATAACACAAAAAATAATTATACCATAAGACAGTGATTTATGTGGAGAAAATTCTTTTGGGAGAGGGTGAAAGTTCAACGTTATGTCACACTTCAGGACAACTTATCAACATAAATGAATTTAAGCGTTTCCGATTGAAAGTTAATTTTGGTGAAACATATGTTCTAGCTAGATTCATTCTAGCTAAATTAGATTTTGGCCACAACTTTTCTATTTGAAAGTGTCCATTAAATACATATGTATCACCACTTTGAGGCTAATTTACAAAAAAAAAATTATTTGAAAAACTTGATGTTCTAACAACTCTTACTCACATAAATAATCTTTTTATAAAAAATATAAAAATAACTTTTTGTAGATCTATAAGTGTAGTTTGTAAAAGTATAATTCTTTTAATATTTCAATTTGTATGTGTATACGTACATGTATATTTGTGTGTACTAAAAATAAGTCATCAGTACCAAAATATCATGTTGATTGTCCTCTCAAGAAATATTCTAAGGTTTATTTAAAAAATTGAAGAAAATATGATGCACTAAAGGAGAGATCCCATGTTAAGATGATATTTTTCCTATATAGTTGAGACAAAAAGTTACATCTTATCGAAATAGTTATGTTTTCATTACATGCAACTTCTAAACAATATATTTATCAAAACATGAGGAAAAGATTAATCCACGCATTAAAGTTTCAAGTTATAAATACTCAAAAAAATTGAAGAAAAAAATAAAATTTACTATATAAAGAGCTACGTCCCACTTAACCTTGTTTTTTAACATTTTATTAGCAACTAAATTATATTGTCAATTTTAAAACAAATTACATTCAAATTATTTTTTAATTTAAAAACAAACATAAAATACAAAAAAAAAATCTACATTTTATTAGTTTACATCATTTTAAAATTCAAAACATATATGTCACTTTGTAGTGATTCAAGTTAAAAAGTTAGATCAATGTTGGTCATTTCCTTTATAAAAGTGTGACACAACTTTGAACTTTCACCCAAGAAAAACCTCACACTCCAAAACAACTCAATGTATTATTTAGTAATCAACATGGTAACAATACACTTGTAGAGTCTAAACTTTTATAGAAATATCATCAACATGAAACATGTAGATTTGGAGCAATTCTAGTAGTATAATGATACCTACAAAACTCACTATGAAACCTCCATCTCTAGCATCTAAAAAAGATAAATTTCAAACCATAAACCAAGTGTTGTTTACCAAATACATTTGTCAAAAATATGGCCCAAAAGAGGCCCCTTATTTGGCCCAAATTCCAAAGCCTAAGTTGGTCATGGTCTTCTAGGCTAAAAATAGAATATGGCTTTACAACATAACTTGTCTAGAATCTATCGTATGCAACTCTTCAATTTGGGTGCTCCATTTTGGAATATTCAAACCCATTAAAACATTCTTTATGGCATTTATCATAAACTATCATAAGTTGGTAGACTTAGTCTAGACCTATAAGATAAAATAAGTTGAACACATCTAGAAATATGTAGAAATGAGAGAAATTGAATACTTTTATTATCTTCATAGCACCACTGTGAGGGGCAACCTCCAAATAGAGCATACACTCCGATTACAAATATATAATATGCCTTTCATTTGATGTCATTACAATATATAGAGTTTTTCCAAAGGTAACTACTGCTATCCCATGCATGTGGGATAATTACTTTATTCTAACAGTTAGTGGGATGGCTTTCAAAGCATATGCATCCACCTTTATTAATACTACCTAGCGATGGCTTACAAAGAATATTCACCCAACTAATACTAACTAACGAATAGTAGGGTGGGGTTCATAATATTGCCTCCCTCTTTGAAAAAGTTTATCCTCAAAGCTTGAGATGAGTAAACTTGAAGATAATTTTGGCATGTTCCCATGTGGTATCTTTAGGTTGTAGACCCTTACATTGAACAAGGAACTCCTTGGTAGAATGATTGCAAAATTGCTTGGTGCATTTGTCTAGAATAACCTTACGTTCTAAAAGGATGGGTCCCTCCTCATTTGGAATGCAGGTACCTATATTGGAGTGCAAGAAGCAATCCCAAGCACTTTCTTGAGATGAGACATGAAAACCTAGGCAGATTTGAGAAGGTAGGAGTGATAAGTTGTATGCCACCTTACTAATGCATTGGATCACTTGATAAGGACCATAAAACATGGGATCCAACTTACGACTACTCTTGTCTCGTAATGGTAGCTACTTGAGGGTTGGAAACATTCAAAAAACCAATCACCAATATCAAAAGTATGCTCTATCTTATCAGTCCATCTATTATTTCATGCAATTTTGTGCCAATTATATATTGGATTTAAATAGTTGGGAGATGTCTTCACACTTGGCCAGAGTGCTATCAACTATAACAAAATTAGAAGAACATGAAACACAAGTACATAAGAAGGGTGGGGAGTACCATATAGGGCCTCAAAAGGGATCATTTTACAAGGAGCATGATAAGTAGCATTATACCACCACTTAGCTAGAGGTAACCACCTAGTCCATAATCACTATTGCTCAAACACAAAAAAAAACACAAGCCTTGAGGTAGTTGTTGACAATCTCAATTTAATCATTAGTTTGAGGATGATAAGCTAAACTCATGTTTAAGGTAGTGCTTTGTGCAACTTAAACAACCCTTGCTAGAATTTGTTGGTAAAAGAAAGGTCATTATCACTAACAATAGAGTGAGGCATCCCATGGAGTTTCAAGACTAAATCCAATAAGTGTTGAACAACCACAATAGTAGTCTAAGGGTGAAGAAATGCATAGAAATTTACATATTTGGTTAAGTGGTCCATCACCACCAAAATGACCAGCCTTTTTACATCAACATTGCACCTAAATTCCTATACTAGAAGCATCACATTAAAACATTAAGGGTTTGTGAAAATAAAGTAGGTCCAAAATTGGAGTAGAAAACATGGTATTTTGAGTGCATTAAAGGAGCTATCTCTACTAATATAGACTAATTGAAGGAGTTCTTTTTGAAAAAAATATCAACAACCCAATAATTTACCTTAATTATGCACAAACTTGCAATAGTACCCTATCAATCCTAAGAAGCCTCACAATATTTTGAAGGAATTAGGGCATAGCGAGTCTTACATTTTTACAATCTTCTATGAATCAACCTCTAGAGACCAACTTGTGAAATGATATGACCCCCAAATATTCCAACTATTGGACTCCGAAGGCACACTTAGAGTGATTGGAAAATAGAGAATGTTTCTATAAAATTTTAAAGGCAAGCTCCACATGATGAGTATGATTAGTCCAAGTTTAAATGTTGATGAGAATCTCATCAAAGAAGACCAATATGAATTTGTATAAGCAACCATGAAACGCTATGTTCATTAGGCTCTAAAAAGTAGATGGGGAATTAGATAATCCAAAGGGTGTGCCTAAAAATTCATAATGGCCTTCATGAGTCATGAAGGAAATTTTAGGAATATTAGCTTATTTGACTTGAATTTGATGATAGCCTAAATGAGAATCCAACTTAGTAAAAAATGAACCTTTAAAATCTCATCCAAGAAATCATCAATACCATTGATAGTAAATTTGTGTTTGATCATTAATTTATTGAGTTCATAGAAATTAGGGCACATCCACCAACCCCCATCTTTCTTAGGGACCATAAAAACTAGAGAGTCTAGGAAGGACTATCATTAGGGGAAAAGATTCTTGCTTCTCAGACCTCCTTCATCATCTTCTCAATTTCATTCTTTTGCCCAAACAGTTACCAATTGGGTCAAATATTAGAAGGACGACTACCAGAGATGAGGGGAGGGGAATATAATGTTCATGGGACCTTAGAGGAGGTCAACCTTTGGGTTCTTTAAATATTTGTTGATAAATTTATTGAGGAGGCCTTGCAAATCTAATAAAGGAGAATAAGGGGAAAGAGGTTGAACCTCAAGATAGTGGAATTGGATCAGAATATTAGAACACCCTTTTTCAACTAGTCTTTCATTTGATGGGAGCTAGCCATCTTAACTTCACCCACCTTTAGTACTTGTAATATATATTCTTGGCCATCATGGTGGAATTTGAGCTAGAGCTATGAGTAGTCACAAGTGATCAAACCTAAGGTTTGAAACCGCTGGACACCTAATAACACATCTAAACCACATAATGAAAGAACAAACATTTCAATGGTCAATTGATAATTCCCCAATGCAAGATTTATATTGCAACACTTTCCCCACATTACATTATAGTACCATTGGACACCATAAGTTGAAAATTATTGTAGGCATGGATGTAATAGTTTATATTCAGAAAGTTTTTTGTTGATAAAGTTATGAGTTATACTACCATATATCAAGACCACTATTTTTATCTTTTGATATAGCCAATGACCTTAAGAATTTGGGGGAGGAGAACTCACCCAAAGCATGAATAGAAATATAAGCTTTACAAGTGGATTATGGAGTAGGGGAAGCCAACTCTTCTTCTACATATAAAAATTCCTCAAATTCACTAGGCATTATGGTAGGGTTAATGAGGCACAAACATTGCTCTCAACATATGTGACCCTTCCATGGTTGATCATAATTTTAACATAGTCCATTGGCCCTTTTTTCTACAATCTCTTCTTTGGAGAACCTGTGAATTGTGGTGTGTTTATTGCCTTTATCTAAATCCTCCTTTTTAGGTTTGAAAGAGAAGGAATTTGCTAGTTTTTCTAGGATGCAAATTTACACTCTACAAGCCATGCTATGGATAGAGAATCTTCATAGGAACTTGGTTTTAATATGAGAACCTTATCTTGATTCAGATCCTCTTTGATAGAACTGATGAAACAACTATAGAAACATGATTCCTCCAAGCCAACAATTTAATTTTCTAATTTCTCGATCTCACTTTGATATTCCTTGATTGAATGTGTTTGGTGCAATTTAGTGAGGGCACTAAAATTTAGTCTTCATAGGCACTAGGGCTAAAGAAAATTAGGGATTCCTTGCAAAAATTTTGACCTATGAGAAATATTCTAGTCCTATCCAACCATTGAAACCACTAAATAACTTCTTTTCCAAGTGAAAAGAAGCAATTATGGAATGCAAAATATTGATCAACATTATACAACTAAATACTAAGGTATGTACCATCAAATTTGAGAAAGTCTAGTTTAAGGGGGTGTATAGTGCCACCTTGATTGAGGGAGTGGGAACTTGCTATAGGAGTAGAAGATTGGCCTTTGTTTGCACTTGAGAGGAGCATTTTCATTTGGTTGGAGAGTGTGGAGAACATGTTATCAAGGTTGTTGAACTTTTCTTAGCTTTCACTATGTATTTGATGAAGGTAACTTGCTACCATAGATAGGAGCCAAAGTTAGAAAGAAGTGACTAGAGATATATGGGAAATTCATCAAGATCTATAGATGAGCACAACCACAAAGGTTCTTGAAGAATGAAAAAGAGGAGTATGACCCCAAAAAGGGGTAGTCAAAGCTATAAGGAAAATTAACCAACTCAATGAGATGGGTGTAATGGGAAAATCCATAGAAAGTGGTAAAATTTGGACCCAAACTCTCTTTTTCAACTATTTAAATACTCTCTAGGTTGAATTTCCTATCAAAACTAAGAAATTTTGCCTAGATTGGGAGAAATTTTCTTCAAAAGTTTTAGATAAATAGGAGTAGGATGGAATACAAGACTTGCAACAAAAAAACTAGAGATCTATATGAATACTTTGGAATTTGAAGAAGTGTCAATGTGTGAATGATAATACTAATAGCTAAATAACTAATGCCAAATATTCAACTGGAAGGAAAATACAACTTGACCATATTCAAGATACACTACACATAGGTAGGGATAAAAGGGAAATCACTAGAGGGTGTGTCTAGTATGTGATCCCAGCAATATACCTATCCTGGATTCATAAATGGTGTTGGCCCAATGTTTTAGAGTGATAACTAGAGAGGATTAGGACTACACTTGTATCCCACTATCCCATCTATGAGGTATGTAGTAACTTACCAGTTCTAACCCCTTACTGGTTCATCATCAAATTTAGACAACCAAAGATTACCTAGGGTTAGGTTACAAAAAATCCTAGGGGGTCTTCTAGTGTACCGGTAGGTACGTAGAAACATGCAATAATATACATAGGCTATCTGAGACTTGGGTATTGGAGCCAAAATATTCCTCACTTCACCAAACCCTTTATGAGGAATCCATTTTATCCAAGAATGACAACTTTTCTAAGGATATTTAAAAATCCCTAGCATAGGGTTTCAAACCTATAAAGAAAAACTACTTGCAAGGGATTTTTTTAGAAAAAAACATAGGTAATAGATTTAGTGCAACTGGGATGATAACCACTTTCTAATCATCAATATCCCTCTAGGGCAAAGTAAGAGCATACTATGGATAGTTACAAATGACCCTAAATTAGTAAATTTCTTGCATAAATTGCCCTAGAAAGAGTTTTGATACTACTTGTACAAGATAAAATAAGCTAAACACACAAAATAATGTAGAAATGAGAGAAATAGAATAGAGCATATACACTCTAATTATAGATATCTAAGATGCCTTTCATTTGATAAGTCACTACAATATATATATTTTTCTCAAAGGCAACTACTACCATCCCATGCATGTGGGACAACTAGTGGGTAAGTGCAAGAAGATGGGGGGCCAAAAAGGGGTCTTAAGTGGCCACTTTTTTTTTCTGAAATCAGGAAATGCTAGCCTTGGATGAGAAATTGAGCATAGTTACACTCAAAATTTGGAGATGCAACCAAAACAATGTTCGTAGTGCTCCGAGTCTACTTTCTAAACTACTATTTTTTTTTTAAATGGCATAGATTAAGGGGTTCAAAAGAGGGAGCCACAGAAATTGGTGTTGTTTCTGTCAAAAAAAATAACATAGCATGTTTTGTGGCTCCCTCAAAAGGTCAACTTTTTTTTGGTATTTTTAAAATCACTTTAGTGAGAAATTATCTGATAGCATGTAGTTTATGTCTGATTTTTCTGATAATTTTTTGATGAATATTTGATTTTTTACTAATTTTCAAAGTGGACACATCCTAAAAAATAGAATTTTGGTCGTGCTACCCCTATAAATTTTGAAAACTAATTGAAAATTATTTTTTTTCTTTTTTTAATATGTGTAGAATGGAGTCTAGTTTCTAAATATGTAATTTTTTTGAAATTTCAATGAATAGTTAATTAACAATGAAAAAAAGACCAAACAATGGTTTTTGCCCAAAAACGGACATACAAACAAAAGAAATTAAAGATGAAAGGCTTAACATTGTTAAAATATGAAAAAAATCACATTGTCAAATAGCTAAGAGAAAGCCTAACATTACCCAGGTGTTTGATTTGTTCAACCTTGAAACACGTGCAAATCTGAGGGTTAGCACGAACAAAATTATGTGAAATCTTGAAGAATATGGAAAAACACGTCTGTGGATGTTGAAAAGGAACTCCAAGCCTTTGGGTTGGAAATCCAAAGCAAATCCCAAGCCCAAGGCTTGGGATTCCCAGAGAAAAACATAACGCGAGCGCGTTATAACGCGCTCACATTATTGTTTGCTTTGCATTTTCCCTTTTCTGCAAAAGTTTGTGCTGTTTGTTATGTTCCCCTTGAATTTTTTTATGTTCAAGGTTATTAATCATGTATGTATGTATGTATGCCTATATGTATGTATGCATCTATGTATGCCTATATGTATGTATGTATAGTGTCGAGGGTAGAGGAGGATAGAGATGGGAGTGAGCCAAATAGGGGAGGAGAGGGGTGGATAAGGATTGAGTGATTAAGGTTTAAGGTTGAGGGTTTAGGATTTAGAGTTTAGGGATAAGGGATTAGAGTTTAGGACCTTGAGGGATTAGGGTTTAGGGTTGAGGCTTTAGGGATAGCATTTAGGGTTAAGGGTCGAGGGATTATGGTTAAGGTAGAGTGTTGAGGGTAGAGGGATTAGGGATAGGGTTTAGGGTTGAAAGTTTAGGGTTGAGGTATTAGGGTTTAAGGTATAGTTTTGAGGGTTGAGGGTTTAGGGATAGGGTTTAGGATTTAAGGTTTAAGTGTTGAGGGTTGAGGATTTAGGGATAGGGTTTATGGTTTAGGGATAAGGGATTAGGGTTTAGGGATTAGGGTTTATGGTTTAGGGACTAGGGATTAGGGTTTAGGGTTAAGGGATTAGGGTTTAGGGTTTAGGGATGTACAATTAAGGGGTACCATAAATAAATTGGAATTTAGGAAGGGTTGAGAAAATTTTGTGAATCATCATGGGCTAGAGATTAGAGATTTTGTTGTGTTAAATTACATATCCAAGTCATAATTTAAGGTTAAGATATTTCAAAGAACAGGGTGTGTGAAAAACATCAATGCTCTTCGGCTTATGAATACCAACATTGATACAGATAAAAGATGCCCTTCTTCTAATAGAGTATGCAGTTCAAGTGAACCGATGGGTAGCAAGTTGTCGAATGAGTTGGTTTAATGGGTGTGCCTCCTTCTTCAAGACCCAGGTGGGCAGGAGTGGAATGTACAATTAAGGGGTACCATAAATAAACTAGAATTTAGTCAGGGTTGGGAAAATTTTGTGAATCATCATGGGCTGGAGATTGGAGATTTCGTTGTGTTCAAGTACATATCCAAGTCATATTTTAAGGTTAAGTTATTGAACAGGGTGTGTGAAAAATATCAATGCTCTTTAGCTTATGAATACCAACATTAATACAGATAAAAAATGCCATTCTTCTAACAGAGGATGCAATTCAAGTCAACCAATGGGTAGCAAGTTGCTGATCTTGAATTGGTTTCTGATGAAGAAAACAATGATGTTGTTGAAGCAATGGAAGAAAATCAAAATTGTAAGTCTAATTTAATTTATTTCAACTTTCAAAGCAAGCATTTGAATTGTAGCTTTACCTAGAGGATTGGTATAACAAAAACTTAATTATGTTACAAGCCTTTCTTTGAAGAACCCTAGACATTATGGACCCTTTCATCTAGAAAAGCACATGACAGTGAACTCTGCCCCACCTTTCAAATTAGATATTTACCTTTTTATTCAATGAAAATGAAGTCACGGAATGTAAAACAACCATGCATACTAGTAAGATCAAATTCTCTTCCTTCTATTCTTATTACTCTTACTTTATTAAGAGAAGAGTGTCAAAAAGAATGAGTTTAATTGTGCTAACATAAGGCAAAGCAGTTTTGTTATCACATTTTTCTGAGGGATCTCTAATAGTCTAATATAATGCAGTCTTCTATAATATGAACATCTGCATTTGTGTGAATGCTAAGATTCAATATAGTAGAGTATTAAATCAATGCAATCAGCTATTTATTGGGTTAAAATAACTTAGTTTTTGTAATGGTTTGGGAATGCAGGAATTGCCAAAAATAGGTGAATGTCCTCTACAATTACCAAGAGAAAAAAGTTTAGTAGTTCTTGTGGATAGAGCCAGTAAATAATGGGAGATTATTTGCCTGTTTCATATCAATATACCTCCCCTAAGTATGGGGTGGATAGCAAGAAACATAGATGTACCCCAATGCAAATCTTTTCTCATAATGATCATCCTTCTGATTTCAACTTTAATTACTCACTGTGGATGTACCATACGCAAAGCTTTTCTCGTAGTGTGTACACCTATTGGCATAATGAACCCTAGATGGGCTAGAAAAACATGCCATATAACATTACTAACATTAAAAAAGTTCATAGCCATTTTTTCTGAAATATTCTTACAACTCATATATCTTTAAGAGAAGAGTGTCACAAATGATGGGTTTAACAACCTAACATAAGGCAAAGCAATTTTGTTGGGTTTAGGGATAGGGTTTAGGGTTTAGGGTTGAGGGATTATGGTTTAAGGTATAGTGTTGAGGGTTGAGGGTTTAGGGATAGGGTTTAGGGTTGAGAGATTAGGGTTTAGGGTTGACGGATTAGGGTTTAATGTTGAGAGTTGAGGGTTAAGGGTTGAGGGTTTAGGGATAGGGTTGATGGTCATAGGATGAGGGTTAAAGTAGAGTGTTGAGGGTAGAGGGATTAGGGATAGGGTTTAGGGTTGAAGGTTTAACAATTGAGAGTTGAGGCTTTAGGGCTAAGGGTTAAGGGATTAGGGTTTAAAATATAGTGTTGAGCATCGAGGGTTTGTGGATAGGTTTTAGGGTTTAATTTTTAAGGGTTAAGGGTTGAGGGATAGGGTTTAGGGTTTAGGGATAAGGGATTAGGGTTTAAGGTATAGTGTCAAGGGTTGAGGGTTTAGGAATAGGGATAGCGTTTAGGGTTTAGGGATGAGGGATTAGGGTTGAGGGTTGAAGGATTAGGGTTTAAAGTATAGTGTTGAGGGTTTATTGATAGTGTTTAGGGTTGAGGGTTGAGGGATTAGGTTTTAGGGTTGATGGATTAGGGCTTAAGGTATAGTGTTGAGTGTTGAGGGTTTAGGGTTGATGGATTAGGGTTTATGGTTGACGGATTAGCGTTTAATGTCAAGGTTAGGGTTAGAGTGTTGAGGGTAGAGGGATTAGGGATAGGGTTTAGGGTTGAAGGTTTAAGGATTGAGGGTTGAGGCTTTAGGGATGAGAGTTTAAGGCTTAAGATATAGTGTCAAGTGTTGAGGGTGCAGGGATAGGGTTTAAGTTTTAAGGGTTAAGGGTTGAGGGATAGGGATTAGGGTTTAAGGTATAGTGTTGAGGGTTGATGGTTTAGGGATAGGGTTTAGGTTTGAGGGATTAGGGTTTAGGGTTGATGAATTAGGGTTTAATGTTGAGAGTTGAGGGTTGAGGGTTGAGGGTTGAGGGTTTAGGGATAGGGTTGATGGTCAAGGGATTAGGGTTAAAGAAGAGTGTCGAGGGTAGAGGGATTAGGGATAGGGTTTAGGGTTTAAGGTTTAAGGATTTAGGGTTGAGGCTTTAGGGATGAGGGTTAAGGGATTAGGGTTTAAGATATAGTGTCGAGTGTCGAGCATGTAGGGATAGGTTTTAGGATTCAAGTTTTAAGAGTTAAGGGTCGAGGGATCAGAGTTAAGGGTTGAGGGATTAGGGTTTGACGTCGAGGGTATAAGGGTTGAGGGATAGGGTTTAGGGTTTAGGGATAAGGGATTAGGGTTTAAGGTATAGTGTTGAGGGTTGAGGGTTTATTGGTAGTGTTTAGGGTTGAGGGTTGAGGGATTAGGTTTTAGGGTTGATGGATTACAGTTTAAGGTATAGTGTTAAGGGTTGAGGGTTTAGGGTTCACAGATTAGGGTTTAGGTTTGACGGATTAGCGTTTAATGTCAAGGTTAGGGTTAGAGTGTCGAGGGTAGAGGGATTAGGGATAGGGTTTAGGGTTGAAGGTTTAAGGATTGAGGGTTAAGGCTTTAGGGATGAGGGTTTAAGACTTAAGATATAGTGTCAAGTGTTGAGGGTGTAGGGATAGGGTTTAAGTTTTAAGGGTTAAGGGTTGAGGGATAGGGATTAGGGTTTACGGTATAGTGTTGAGGGTTGATGGTTTAGGGATAGGGTTTAGGTTTGAGGGATTAGGGTTTAGGGTTGATGAATAGGGTTTAATGTTGAGAGTTGAGGGTTGAGGGTTGAGGGTTTAGGGATAGGGTTGATGGTCAAGTGATTAGGGTTAAAGAAGAGTGTCGAGGGTAGAGAGATTAGGGATAGGGTTTAGGGTTTAGGGTTGAAGGTTTAAGGATTTAGGGTTGAGGCTTTAGGGATGAGGGTTAAGGGATTAGGGTTTAAGATATAGTGTCGAGTGTCAAGCGTGTAGGGATAGGTTTTAGGGTTCAAGTTTTAAGGGTTAAGGGTCGAGAGATCAGAGTTAAGGGTTGAGGGATTAGGGTTTGATGTTGAGGGTATAAGGGTTGAGGGATAGGGTTTAGGGTTTAGGGACAAGGGATTAGGGTTTAAGGTATAGTGTCGAGGGTTGAGGGTTTATTGATAGTGTTTAGGGTTGAGGGTTGAGGGATTAGGTTTTAGGGTTGATGGATTAGGGTTTAAGGTATAGTGTTGAGGGTTGAGGGTTTAGGGTTGATGGATTAGGGTTTAGGGTTAACAGATTAGCATTTAATGTCAATGTTAGGGTTAGAGTGTCGAGGGTAGAGGGATTAGGGATAGGGTTTAGGGTTGAAGGTTTAAGGATTGAGGGTTGAGGCATTAGGGATGAGGTTTAAGGCTTAAGATATAGTGTCAAGTTTTGAGGGTGTAGGGATAGGGTTTAAGTTTTAAGGGTTAAGGGTTGAGGGATAGGGATTAGGGTTTAAGGTATAGTGTTGAGGGTTGATGGTTTAGGGATACGGTTTAGGTTTGAGGGATTAGGGTTTAGGGTTGATGAATTAGGGTTTAATGTTGAGAGTTAAGGGTTGAGGGTTGAGGGTTTAGGGATAGGGTTGATGGTCAAGGGATTAGGGTTAAAGAAGAGTGTCGAGGGCAGAGGGATTAGGGATAGGGTTTAGGGTTGAAGGTTTAAGGATTTAGGGTTGAGCCTTTAGGGATGAGGGTTAAGGGATTAGGGTTTAAGATATAGTGTCGAGTGTCGAGCATGTAGGGATAGGTTTTAGGGTTCAAGTTTTAAGGGTTAAGGGTCGAGGGATTAGAGTTAAGAGTTGAGGGATTAGGGTTTGATGTTGAGGGTTGAGTACATTGAGGTTTGAGGGTTGAGGGATTAGGGTTAAAGTAGAGTGTCAAGGGTATAAGGATTAGGGATAGGGTTGGAGGGTTTAGGGATAAGGGATTAGGGTTTAAGGTATAGTATTGAGCCCATTGAGGGTTTAGGAATAGGGATAGTGTTTAGGGTTTAGGGATAAGAGATTAGAGTTGAGGGATGACAGATTAGGGTTGAGGGTTAAGGGTTGAGGGATAAGGGTTTAGGGATAAGGTTTAGGGTTGAGGGTTGAGGGATTAGGGTTTAAGGTATAGTGTTGAGGGTTTAGGGATAGGGTTTAGGGTTGAGGGATTAGAGTGAAGGGTTAAGGGATTAGGATTTGACATTGAGGGTTGAGGGTTGAGGCTTTAGGGTTTAGGGTTTAGGGATAGGGTTAAGGGTCGAGGGATTAGAGTTAAGGGTTGAGGGATTAGAGTTTGACATTGAGGGTTGAGGGTTGAGGTTTGAGGGTCGAGGGTTTAGGGTCAAGGGATTAGGGTTAAAGTAGAGTGTCGTGGGTATAAGGATTAGAGATAGGGTAGTAGGGTTTAGGGATAAGTGATTAGGGTTTAAGGTATAGTATTGAGCTCGTTAAGGGTTTAGGAATAGGGATAGTGTTTAGGGTTTAGGGATAGGGTTTAGGGTTGAGGGATTAGAGTTGAGGGTTGAGGGATTAGGGTTTAGGGATAAGGTTTAGGTTTGAGGTAGACAAGGAGCGACTAAGAGACATAGAGAGGGGAGAGGTAGAGAAGTGAGGGGGAGAGATAAGTGAGATATAGAACATGAGCTAATGGAACTAGAGGCGAGATATTGTAAAGGTGCTATCGAAGGTGAGATAGGCACAAATATTTATGGATCAATCTATAGCAGGACAAAAGGCGAGCACGTTATAATGCACTCACATTTTGTCCTTCTATAGAAACAGTAAAAAAGTGTTGATCCCCATGTTCCAGGCCCACATGCTCTTTTTTCATGCTGATTATGCGTGTGCTTCGACAAAAAGAAGTGCTTTCATGTTGTTGGGAAGTTCACATGCACATTCTACCACCTTTGCATGATCTTTCCACCACCTTTTCTGCTTTGCCAACTTGAGAAGGAGATAATAACATTGTTTTCACACCAAGTCTGATATATATCTATTCAAGTTTCAATTTTTGTAGTGTTGCAATGTTAATTGTGATTCAATTTTAGGAATTTAACATTATAGATTGGTTAATAGTATTGTTGTTAGTAATTATATTTGAGTGTTATTCAATTTAACATTGAAAAGGAAGCAAGTGGTGAAAAACTCAAATTGTTGAGGAGTTTGATGCAAGAAGAAAAAAACACTACATAATTGGGTACTCTCTCCATTCGAATCTTCATTTTTTAGGTATGTCAATTCTTTACATGCATGTTCTTTACATTTTCCTTAATTCTATTTGAATTACTTTATCATGCTTTATCATACATGTTTAAAATAGACACATTCCCAATCAAGAAAGCAACCTGCAATCTCACATGATGCCATGTATATTTTCTACACTTGGGCTCTTTAATAATTATGTGTAATAAACAAACCTTAACAGACCTTCACATGATGATTTGTATGCACATATCTTGGGCTAGGACATTCCTTATGCACCTATTCATGATGATTTGTGCATGCACATGACACAACAATTGTTCTCTATTCCTTCACAAGCCACCCAAATCCTAGTATCCCTAGTACCAACAAAACACCTTCTCAAATCCAAATCCTAGTAGCCCTAGTAACAATAAACATGTCAAATTGGGTCTGCCTCAACCTTCTCAAGCATGAAGTCCCATGTACTCTTTTCATGGCTGCAATAATTTTCTTTATATTCTTTGTACCTATTTTGGTTGAGTGACATTTACTCTTTTACATGATGATTGTATGTACATTTACTATGAAGGGTTGAATGACATATATTTTAGTTATTTGTATGGATTCATTTCTTAGGAACTAATATTGGTCTCTTTATCATGCTATAGACAAATTCTCCATCATGCCGAGGAAACGATCAAGAATTAAACCAACACAGGAAGAGATAGAAGCTAAGAATGCAAAGAAAGCAGTGGCTATGAGGGAACTTCGTGAGAAAAAGAAATTGGACACGATAAATGAAGACATGCCAATTGAAGAGGAACAACAACCATCACAAAGAGATATGGTATTGGCGGCACAAAGAGAATGAATGCAAAAACTTCGTGCTACAAGAGATTTGAATACCATAGTTGGAGACACATCGTCTACCACAAGTCAACATGTAGGGACACCATCTACCACACCTCAAGTTGAGAGTACATCATCACTCACATGTGATGAAGGAGGTACGCCATTGTTCCCACCTCAACCTCAAGGTATGTCATCTAGTCCATCTTCGATCAAAGGTATGCCATATAGCCCATCTCATTTAAATATTGATGAAATTCCTAATGTTGAGATGAATTTATCTAACTTAAGACCACCTAGAATTTTTGGTGCAGGAGCACCTTGGCAAATCAAAGTTGTCCTAGACAAATCTTTAATTTTTGGTTAAATTTGTAATGATTTAATATTGTATTGAGGTCCATCAAGTCATCTTTCATGTGTTAAGATCCTAAGAGGGGTCTAATGTTTAAGTCTTATGACAAGTCGTCATACAAAATGGAAAATCCCTAAAAATGTATCTTTCAAAAATGTAAAATGAGGAAGGTGAAGGGTCACCTTGTTCCAATTCGTTGGAAGGAAGTGGAAACTAAAGAGACAAATGAGGAATGCCTTTATTAAGGCCTTGTAACATCCAAATAAGGTGCGGGTGGTTGATTAGTAAGTTTTGATCAATAGAGAAAACATTATTTTCATGTATTTCAACAGAAATTGACTGTTTCTTGTAGTTGTACGGACCTATACAGACAAAGACTAGTACCAAATTAGTTTTAAGTGATAGTCCTATCAATCAACCTCCATTTTCTTTTGGTTTCACGCATTTTGGTTTCGTTTTGCTCAAGATATTGCATTTTTCGTGTAGACTGCCAAACCCTGATTTAGAGTAACCTATTTTGGGAAAAACGCCATAACTTTTGTTTCCACCATTGGATCTTTATGTAAATTGGGGAAAATGTCTGTAACTATGTTATCTACAATCTGACCAAAGTGATCAACCTCATTTTGTGTTGTGTGGAAGTTATGTATGACTGTTCATGGCATTTCACAGTGACATTTCTGAGTTTGAACCCTTGTAGCAGAATTACCAGTCCGTTTTTAGAACACATTTTCCAAAACAACCCAAACCCATTCTGAAGTATGTTGTGGGGAGGCATAATGGATATCTAATACATGTCTAAGATTTGCATTTGGATGTTTATACAGAAAGTTATTGGGACTGTTCTCCGTTTGTAGGTTACTAGTCTGTCTTGGGATTTATGAAGGAAGAGTTGCCTCAAAGAGTGATAAACTTGTAAAGTGAGTTGATTGAAACCCTTTGATATGAAATATGCTATAAGGAGTTGTGTTGTTCTTTATCCTCTGCATCAGATTGGTATCAGAGCTTAGAAGATTCTGAGCGTGTAGATAGAGCGCCGAAGGAGGCAATCTAC
This sequence comes from Cunninghamia lanceolata, assembly GCA_027924645.1. NCBI lineage: Eukaryota > Viridiplantae > Streptophyta > Pinopsida > Cupressales > Cupressaceae > Cunninghamia > Cunninghamia lanceolata. Next base: position 20,691,121 of record BSBN01000547.1, on the reverse strand, counting down.
ACCAGGAGTTCGAGATGAGCATTGGTTTTTGCTATCTGATTCTGTTATGAAGTTTTATGGTTGCAGGTGCAAGTTCACTCACTGCAGTAGGTAGATAGGAAGGTCTGTCAAGAGGGCCAGAGGAGATGGTCCATTTGGTTGTCACCAACAGTCTTGGGGAGAGAGGCAAGAAAGGACTCCCAGGTGAGGGACAGGAGTGTTGTTGTAGCAGGAAGGAGTGGACTTCTGATGCACCTTCGAGGCAACCAGTCAAACTCCATTAATAGGAGTCACAGTTGGAAGGTAAAGAGGAAGTAGAGGAGGCATCAAGTCAGGGTTGAAGACATAAAGAGGCAAAAGTCATTTGAAGCAGACCACACAACTCTTGGGACAAGAGTTTTCTTCATGCTGAGGAGTATGGTGCAAGAGCACCTTGGCAAATCAAAGTTGTCCTAGACAAATCTTTAATTTTTGGTTAAATTTGTAATGATTTAATATTGTATTGAGGTCCATCAAGTCATCTTTCATGTGTTAAGATCCTAGGAGGGGTCTAATGTTTAAGTCTTATGACAAGTCGTCATACAAAATGGAAAATCCCTAAAAATGTATCTTTCAAAAATGTAAAATGAGGAAGGTGAAGGGTCACCTTGTTCCAATTCATTGGAAGGAAGTGGAAACTAAAGAGACAAATGAGGAATGCCTTTATTAAGGCCTTGTAACATCCAAATAAGGTGTGGGTGGTTGATTAGTAAGTTTTGATCAATAGAGAAAACATTGTTTTCATGTATTTCAACAGAAATTGACTGTTTCTTGTAGTTGTACGGAACTGCACGGACAAAGACTGGTGCCAAATTGGTTGTAAGTGATATTCCTATCAATCACCCTCCATTTTTTTCTTTTGGTTGCACGCATTTTGGTTTTGTTTTGCTCAAGATATTGCATTTTTCGTGTAGACTGTCAAACCCTGATTTAGAGTAACCTGTTTTGGAAAAAATGCCATAACTTTTGTTTCCACCGTTGGATCTTTATGTAACTTGGGGAAAATGTCTATAACTATGTTATCTACAATCTGACTGAAGCGATCGACCTCATTTTGTGTTGTGTGGAAGTTATGTATGACTATTCGCGGCATTTCACAGTGACATTTCTGAGTTTGAACCCTTGTAGCAGAATTACCAGTCTGTTTTTAGAACACATTTTCCAAAACAACCCAAACCCATTCTGAAGTATGTTGTGGGGAGGCATAATGGGTATCTAATACATGTATAAGATTTGCATTTGGATGTTTATACAGAAAGTTATTGGGACTGTTCTCCGTTTGTAGGTTACTAGTTCGTCTTGGGATTTATGAAGGAAGAGTTGCCTCAAAGAGTGATAAACTTGTAAAGTGAGTTGATTGAAACCCTTTGATATGAAATATGCTATAAGGAGTTGTGTTGTTCTTTATCCTTTGCATAGAAAGCCAAAGTATTTGATTGATAATGATGAGAATATTTTGCAGCCAATGGAAGGTAAGATTCCAAAACGCACTTGCAGAAGCTATGCTCATAAGATTTGGAGATTGTTCTTTGAAAAGTTAAATGAGACTGCAAGATGTCAACTATTCCTTGAAATGATGTGAAGTATAAAGTATAGGTCCATCATGAAGATTCTTGGGTTGAGAACATCAGAGGCTTCAAGTGAAAAATCTGTTGTCAAGAATCTAATGAGTGCGTATGAGAGTGTGGGTAACACCTCACACACAAAAGATAGTAATGCAACACGGTGTGTGATTACATTGACTATAGTAAGTAGTTAAACGAGGAAAGCTCGTCTCATTAGAAAGACGATTCAAGAATTGAGAATTAATAGGAAAACTTTATCAAGAGCCGTTGGATGACACCAAAGAATTGAGAACACTAATGCCAATGAATTATGGGCGTTCTCAGGGAGACTACCACGAAAAGATAAACCAATTGTTGAAACATTGAGATCACTAATTGAAGACTTTTGGAAGAATTACACAAGGGTATCTCCAAATCAAAGGGATGTAGTAAGAAGGAGAATCGGTAGTTAGAACCGTGAGCCACATCCAAAGCATTTTTTGGATGAGACTCAAACATAGTTTTATGGTAAATTTCTAGAGAAGTATCCTCAAATTAAAATTTGTCAAAGATATTTTGAAATGCTAAAACCTTTCTATGTCAAGATAAATCACACATGCACTACTTGTTGTTGTAGATTACATATTGAATTTTCTATCCATTTTGATGTTTATATGTCTATATGTTTAGATATGCATACTAACAATGATTTGTAGGATTGTGCCATACGTGCCCCACCAACATCTTCAAGAGACTTCATATCAAGAATTTTATGTGAAAGAGAGGAAGGTCAAATATTCTACAAGAAATTATGCTTGGATGGCACTTGTCATCGTTGCGGTGGCTTGCAACATTTTCCAATATGTGAACATATGGAAAGAACACATGCAGTTGGAAACGAACTAGTAGAGTTTGGCAAGTATAAAACAGTGGCATACAATACAAAAGATGGTAAAAAAATAAAGAGGTGTGAATTGGTTATTGAAAAGATTCCAGTGTATTAGTTTATACCTATATTTCATGATAGCATAGTGTATGAGTATGCAAGACATGCCCATAGAGAAAAATGTTTGGACTTGCAATTCAAGTTATGCAAGGACACATTTCCAGTTGGTAGCATTGTTTCAGTCATCAACTTTGCAAATAACTACAGTCTACAGCCACAACATGAGGTGCAATCACAATATTACAACTCCACACAAGTTTCTATATTTTTGCACATCGCATTCATCCATGCGAATGATAGTACAGAGGATGACAAAAAGATCATAAGGGAGTATAATTTCTATATTAGTGATGATCACACGCATTCTACGAAGTTCGTGCAAGGTTGCTTTCAGGTGTTCTACAATGATTTGGCTAGAAGGGGCATATCGTTCAATCAGCATATCATATGGTCGGATAACTGTGTGTCACAATTTAAGAACTCGTGGAATTTCTATTGGCTGAGTAGGAGGCATAATTTTACAGGTATTTAGCATATGTGGAACTTTTGTGAGGTTGGGCATGGAAAGGGGGAGCATGATGGTGCAGGAGCATGTATCAAAAGAGCCATAGCACGAGAAGAGTTAAATTATAAAGACAATGCAAAGTTGACAGATGCAAAATTGATTGTTGAGTGGTGTAATGCTTCCATGGGTCCAGGTAATGAAGGTAAGTCTTCAATTCGTAGATTTTTTTGGTTGATAGATGATACTAACATTGCACCATATGAGGACTGTTGTACACTGACAGGATCAAATGAGATGCACTCTTTCAGAAGCTCAATTGCAAGTTAATGGAGTATCCATATTCGAAAGATGTCATTCTTTTGTTCTTCCTGTACAATTCAAGCCTGGGATGAGTGTGAGTCAAAGGAGTGGGTTGATGAATGGCAGTTAAGTTATCTTAGCCCACTTGACACGTATCAACCCCTGAAGGTAGTGGAACTAACACAGATGGAATCATCAGTTGACTTTGACCACATATCAGATCTAGTTCAATAGGTAATATATCTATTTGCATAGTTTTTAAAATTCCTAATGTCATCTTACTTTGTAGTGTTTTTGTAATGTTGACTAATTTCATCTAATTTGCTACACATATCAATTTAGGGCACGTATATGCAGTTATTGTAGATGAAGATAATGAAGAGGGAACAGATTATTACTTATGTTATTGTGTTGAGGCCAAAAAGAAATTAGAGGCCCTAGTTACAGATGGAGAAAATATCAAATACCCTACAGGCTCAGTGGTTATTACTGAAACATGGCTTAGAAGGTACCCACATAAGAGTGTTATTGTTTGGTTGTTTTAGGACTTTGACACACATCGAAAGATTCTTCATTACTCGAACCTTGTCGTGGCATCCAATGTTCATTTGATATAGTATCAGGGTAGACCTTTGAACAAAATCTTGTGGAAGGTGCGTGAGTCTGACCATGAAGCAATACTTGACACAATAAAGAGTAGAGCAGACCTGGATGGTTCATTGGATTAATTTGTAAGTATTCACATTGATTTTGTAAAGTCATGTTACATTGAGTTGTAAGTATGCACATTAATTTGTAAGGTTTGTCTTTTTTTATTTCCCACTGCACTTTTACACATATACACATTTTTACATCATCATGTTATGCTTCATGGGGTTAGACCTAAGTGATGGATGAAGTTGATCCTGAGAATAATGTATAAAATCTAGGTAATGTATAAAATACAGGTGTCTCTAGGTGTCTTGGTTTCTAACTAGATAATAGGTGTCTGTAATTGTGATGTAGAGGCAATGGGATAGTTGGAGGATGGCAAACTAGACAAGGTTTCCTTATGTTCTAAAGCCCAAATTTCATGATCATTATACAAAAGTGGGAACAACAGTTAGAGACTTTGAATTCTTCATGGAAAAGGTGATTTTAGATGGTATGGGACCCATTCCAATCATTGCCAAATGCAGCCCAAACTCAGGATTAACACTTCCTTCACAAACCCAAGAAATGACTTGTAACCCTAAAAAAAGAGAACAATCCTAATAAATTTTGATAAAGATCTTCAAACACAGAACTTGGACAATCAGTAGATACCCATTTGGACTCCCTATCACATATCTAAAACTAGTTATAGGTTGATTTGGACGATATACCCTAACCTATAACTCCTCTCAATAATCTGGAGCCCTAATTAGGCCTAAAATACAAAGAGACCACCCTTAAATTCACACACAGAACTCAACCAGTGAGTTGAGCACTTAGTATTCATGCCAAAACTATGAATTTTGTGGGTTTTGTCCTCCTACAATCTGTTGTTCCCAAAAATGCCTCTATGGTTCCTTCTCTATGTCTCTAAACATCACCTAACACATGGTTTTGTTAGGTTTCCTCAAAGAAAACTTCTTCTCCTTAGATTTCCTACCAAAAACTCATCATAGCATACTAGAACAAACCTACTATAACCCATTCCACTGAACAAAAGTGAATCAAATCAGTGGAATGGCCAAAAAATGCATGATTCTTACCAAAACCCTAAACAAGGTTTTCTTAAACTGTTTTCAGGAAAATGAGTCTTACTCTACTCTAGAATTGTTTCAAGATGCCAAACTAGATGCAAATGAATGTTAATTCACTCTAGTTTCATGCCACCAACATAGTCCTTCAGTTGCACTAATGGTGCAGGGGCACCTAGGTTGTCATGCCTCCAAGAGGGGTCAAAAAATAAAATTTTGTTTTGATTGAGTCAATTGTATGTAATAAGGTCTTCTAAGACCATTTCATTTCTTTTTAAGTCACTTTGAGTCATTTGGGGTCAGTTTGAATCTTTGACTCCTGTTGCAAAAAAATGTCAATGTTGTCAAGTTACACAAAGCAACTTTTGTATTTTTGGTGTCCTACTCCTGATGCAACCAAACTGACAATTCCAACACATCTAGATGGGTACATTTAGGCTAGGCATGGTCCTGTTTTTCACCCATACATGTCGAAACAATCCGAGCTACATTGTACTGACGATATCCTTGAAGAGTCCAAAGTGCAAAAAGGTAGAAATCTTTGACGAGATGTTACTCAAAAATTGTCACTTAGAAACATTTCATCTAAAGAAACATGATCACATAGAGTGCCTCTACAATAACCTCTCTTGGTTTTTTATATCTCTGAGGCATTTGCCCGTGGTGAAAAGTTTTCTACTGCCCCAAAACTCGTCAGGAGGCAGTGTAAAGTTGCAAAGGGGTGTAACTTTCATCCTGCTCCTGATGCGACCAAACTGACTATTCCAACACATCTGGATCGATACATTTACATTAGGCATGGTCCTATTTTTCACCCAAACATGTCGAAACAATCCGAGCTACATTGTACTAACAATATCCCTGAAGAGTCCAAAGTGTAAAAAGGCAACAATCTTTGACGAGATATTACTCAAAAATAGTGTCACTTAGAAACATTCTGTCTAAGGCAACACGATCATGTAGAGTACCTCTATAATAACCTCTCTCAGTTTTTTATATCTCTGAGGCATTTGCCCATGGTGAAAGGTTTTCTGCTGCCCCAAAAATCGTCAGAAGGAGGCAGTGTAAAGTTGCAAAGGGATGTAACTTTCGTCCTGCTCCTGATGCGACCAAACTGATTGTTCCAACACATCCGAATGGGTATATTTACACTAGGCATGGTCCTATTTTTCACCCAAACATGTCGAAACAATCCAAGCTACATTGTACCAACAATATCCCTGAAGAGTCCAAAGTGTAAAAAAGTAGCAATCTTTGACAAGATGTTACTCAAAAATTGTGTCACTTAGAAACATTCCATCTAAGGCAACACGATCACATAGAGTACCTCTACAATAACCTCTCTCGGTTTTTTATATCTCTGAGGCATTTGCCCGTGGTGAAAGGTTTTTTGCTGCCCCAAAAATCGTCAGAAGGAGGCAGTGTAAAGTTGCAAAGGGGTGTAACTTTCATCCTGCTCCATGAGACAAGTTTTAAGTTGATTTCCTCCAAGGTGCCACTGTGAGGTTGTTTTGATGGCAAAGGGCACCTTGATTCATGATGTTGAATCTCCTTCCTCCTAGGCGCCAAAATGGATAGTTTAGACAAGAAAAGGTGCCTTAATATACTTAGCTCATTTCTTGGCAATTTGATGGCTTCAATCACTTGTTCAAATCTATAGGAGACCATTTTACATTTAGGCGCTAGATCTTAGGATTTAGAACATCTTCCTTTAAGGCGCCAAAATGAGGTTATTTAGACACAAAAGTGTGCCTTCATACAAGATGCTTATTCTCCTTCCACTTAGGTGCTCATTCATGATGAGTCAAGTGACAATAGGCACCTAGACTTCCGCGCTACAATTGGAAGTGATTTGAAGTTCATTTTCCTATAGGCACCCAAAATGGATGGTGGAGACAAGAAAAGGCGCCTAGGCTTCTTTTGATGATTTTCAAAGTCTTCCTAAGTTATATTATGTAATATTGACCCTTAGCTGCAAATGGATGATCTAGGATGACTCTAGGTGCATATCCAAGGTGATATCTTTCTAGGCACAATCTTCACTAAGTTTAGACTTCACCTTACATCAAGGCGCTAAAATGGATAGTTTAGAGAGGCAAAATGTGCCTAGAGGTATGATTCTCAGTTTGATGTGTTTGATCAACTTTGATAATCAAGATGAATTACCTCCCTTAAGGCACCCTCCTTTATACTTTGAAACATCCTTTCAATATCAAGGTGCAATTTTGAGGTTGTTTGGATGATGAAAGGTGCCTTGAGTTCTAGGCAGAGTTTTGAGGTTGTGCAAGTAGAGAAATGTGCCTAAGGTCTGAAAGCAAATTTGTGCCTAAAACTGAAAATCCTCGAGATATGACTTATGGAAGCCTATAGCCCCAATGTTATGTTGCATACTAAAATTAGGTAAGACTCAATGTAATCTCATAACCTCGCCTTATATGCAAGAGAAATTACATTTAATAACCATAATGGTCATCAGGTGCTTATAAGCATATGATTTTGAATATCTTATTCAAAACAACAAACATACTCTTTGCATCCCAATATGGTATAATAACAAGAAATTAAGAAATATTTTCAATTGACCAACTCATAAAGAATATTAATATTTTCTATTCAACATGATGATTCATTTTTTTTTAAATACAACTTTTATCTTTTAGTTCCAAAATGAGGTTTAGGTGATACTTGAATAACAATAGCTAGCTTATTGGATCAACAAACATCCTATGTAATACAATTAGACTTTAGAATATTAACCTATTCAACATCCAAAATCAGATGTTAGAATACCATTCATATAATGATGTTATTCACATGTAATATTTATAATTGTTTACTATTTACATACCTTGACAGTAGATGATCTAGTGTAATATGCAGGTGGAGAACCACTGAAAACTGCATCAACACTATGACCCTGAAATTTCATTAAAATCATCAAACTAAATTAGTTAATCTTGCATTTCAAAAATAAAATTTAATAAATTAAATTCAATAAACTTGCTAATATTTACCTGAGTATCAAGGCCAAAAGTCTCACTCAGGAGGGTATCTGTCATCACCATCTACTCAGCTGCAGATGTAGCCTATGCACCTAGGTCCTGACTATCCATGGGGTCATAACCACAAGCTGACCCGCAAGTTTGACAAGCATGGGGTGGGACCCTACTCCCCGCACTATCTCCCAACCCACTCTGTGCTACAGGACTGGCATGCTCTATGATGCTCTGGGTCAAGGCACTAATGGACTGAAGTGTATTGACCTCAACACTCTCCTTCACAATGGAAGGGATAGAAACATGCTCATGGGTTGATCTGCTGATTACTTGTCTCACTACCTACTATGGGTCAACACGTGCCCCTGGTCTATCTTGTTCTGACCCCCCACCTCTACCCTGGAAGTCCTGCATATCAAAATAGTTTGGCACTTTATTGAGGACAAACTCGCAGTAGAGTTTCCTCAAAAAGTATTGCGGGACCTCATTATTATTGCATGGAGGATGGTAAAAAACCATCCACCACCTCTATCCAAAATTGTCCCTTATTGCTTGGTTGTTGCACCAATGGATAGGGAACATCTTGCATGTAATGGGTGGAGGTTGATTTGTTTGTGGGTTTGTGAAAATTGAACACAAGTCTAATTTTGTAATTTTTAATTTTTTCACACCTTGGTATGACAGCTTGTCTGCATAATAGTCTCTAAACTCTCTCCTCTTATCTGTCCAACTAGATATTTGCTTGCTAATTGAATCTACATTTGATAACATAGATTCAAGAGATTCAGCAAGCGTGGACCTATGCAAGGTTAAAGTGGAAGGATCTTTCAACCTTGCAATTATATCTTCAATTTCTTTTTTGTTATTTTCAATTTGCCCCATTATATTTTCTTGTGTTCCAGGGGCATGTCGAGGAATGGATGGAGGATTTTTGTTTCGCAAGATTTTGTGGATTTTGAGGAGGAGGAGGAGGAGGTGCATTAACATTTCCTGACAATTAACAAAATTTACATCAAAAATTAACTCAAACCTACCTATTTAGAAACAAATTCAAACAAAAAAAAGAAATAAAACTCACTCCTTTAGCGTGCTCGACGTTGTGGCGGCATTTTGGCGACGAATTGTAAAGATTTTGGTGTTGAACTGACTTTTGCAAAATGCAATCGCGCTTCCTAGGGTTTGTAGGCCACAGGTATAGAGGAGAAAAAAGAAATGAAATGAGATAACAAGCTTTTTTTATTTATTTATAATAGGTCATAACGCGCTTGCATTATAATGTGAGCGCATTATGGTTTGGTTTTGATGAGCCTTAGGCTCATCATTACCAAACCATAATGCGCTCGCATTATGCATTAATTTTTTTTAAAACAATTTGGCCACTTTTTGGCCCCCCACCTTTTTGCACTTACCCTAGTGGAATGTCTTACAAAGAATATGCATCCACCTTTATTAATACTACCTAGGAAGATTTAAAAAGCATACATGCACCTAAATAATACTAGCTAACAAATAGTAGAGTGGTGCTCATTACATCATGTCAATAACATAAAGTTGTTCCTTTTAAAACTCTTATGTGTTGTAGATGCTTATTCACCACTATCTTTGTCATAGATGCTCTTACACATCATGACAAGATATTATCTTAAATATCATACCAAGGTGTACATATGACATAATAACCAAGTCATTAGTGGGATACCATTCTACATGAGGACTCACAAATAATAATTAAATACAATATAAATAATTAATTTCAAACATTAGAGTTACAAGATTTATTAAACACATATCCCACCATTCTCCCAATTGGTGTATACCTTACAAGATTAAAGTGAACACCAACACTATCAACTAACTACTAGGGGTTGAAATGACCATAAACTCATTGTGCCACCTAAACTTCTCTATACTCACTAGCTTCATTAATGCATTTACAAGATTTTTCAAAGTGTTAACTTTCTCCAACATTGTCCTCCTATCCTCTACCATATCTTGAGAAAAATGGTATTGAACATCTATGTGCTTCAACCTTGCATGAAAGGCTAGGTTCTTTGCTAGACATATGGCACTTTGACTATCACAAAGAATTTTGTAGCTCCCTATTTTAACCCTACATTTGAATACAAACTTTTAAAAGATAGATGCTCTTATTATAGGCATAAGTAGCTACCATGTTATTAGCCTCTGTAGTTGATAAACTGACAATAGCCTACCACTTATCCAATTGATAGCACCACCAAATATGCTGAAAACATATCCACTAGTGGAACTTCTCGTATTCACATCTTCTATCCAATCAAAATCCATGAATCCATGAATATCCATTGAGTGTTGGTAATTTATAAAATAGACATGATAATAAATAGAGTACTTGGAAGTACCCTTCAAATATCTAAAGACCATCTTAACTACATCCCAATGATCTCATCCAAGATTAGCCATAAAATGACTCAAAATTCCCACTACTTGAGTAATGTCTTGTTTAGTATAGACCATAGCATACATCAAACTCCTAAAAATACTAGCATAAGGAACATTAGCCATGTCCTCCATCTCACTAGGTCTATTCAAACACTACTCTATAGATAATTTAGTCACCAATAAAGTAGCAAATCCCTCAAACATAGAGTTCACATACTTACTTTGGCATAACCAAAGCTTTCTATTTTCTCTATCTCTTCTAATATCCATACCCAAGATATACTTGGGAATCACCAAGTCCTTCATATCAAGTTATGTTAAAGATAAGACTTCAAATAACAAATCATGTATCCTTAGTGTTACCAAAAACAACATATTATTGATGTACAATGTAATAACAAGTAATCGATCACTATCTAGTTTATAGTAAACACAATGACTTGATTTAGATCTCAAATATTTAAATACCAACACAAATGAATCAAACTTATAGTACCACATCCTTAGATACTATTTGAGACCATATAAAAAAAATTTAATTTACAAAAAAAAAAACTCTTACCTTTTTCAATATAGTTCTTTGGCTATGTCATGTAGATACTTTTGTTGTCCTCACATCTATATCTTTTATCTCTAAATAAAAATCTATTGCAATAGATAGTAGGAACTTGATAGATTTCAGCTTAGCAATTGGAGAAAAATGTCACCAAAGTTTATCCCTTCAACATAGGAATAGACTTTTGCAACCAATCTTGTCTTTTACTTTTTAACATCACCACTTGAATTGATATTTTTCTTGAACACCCATCTCCATCCATTAGGAAATGGTACTAAGTCCCATGTGTTATTTTCAATGCAAATATATCCTCATCCATAAAACTCTCTTTAAGACTCAAAATTATCCATATATGTTACCTTCTTCATAGTTCTAGGCTCATCAATATTAGAATTTAATGAAAATACATCTTTAATTTGGAGAGGTATATCTTTGTATTTGTTGTTTATACTAAGAGGACCTTCTTATGAGCTAAGGTAGAGGTTCTAACTATTATTTATAACTATAGAAACTATTTGATCTCTCCTCCTCTTTAGGTCCTTCATGAGCTTCTAGTTTAACCTTCTTGGTCTTGGGTGGTGTTGGCAGGACAAAGATAACTTTACACCAAGCTACATCCACTGCAAAGGAGATGTGGCATACTTAGTTAACTTCCAACACATCCAAAGGTCAAAATATCTACAAGAGATACACTCCTCAATATTCTTATACTTAGATATAAGTAATGATCAAAGATGTAAGATGTAAGGAGAAAAAGAGAGAAGAAAGGAATGAGATGCAATACAAATGAATGGATGTGAAATTTGAATATGAATGCAATATGAATGAATGATAAATATAAGACTGATGCATGAATAGATATTTTATAAAACTTGTGTATGATGAATATAATAGACCACACAATGATCTACTAGATGTATAATGTGTTATGAGATATGATGTGTATGTGAACATATGTATATTGTTACTTTTATTGATTATTTCCTACTTCAACCTTTTTTAATTCATCACATAAGATTTGATCTTCCTCTTCTCACTGATACTAGGGTATAAATACAACACTCAAGTAACTTAGCCTTAGATCTCTAATTACTATCCTTGCTAATATTTTGGGTATGTTGTTAGGACCCTAGTAAAATGGTAAAGGAAAGAGAAATAATTTTATCAATTGTGATAGTAAATGAGACAACAAGGAGGGGATACAAATAAGGAGAAATGAAATTTTATGGTTTACAGTAGGATCCTCTATGTTCTAGGCTTGTGATAGGGAGTTAGGCACCTAGGGGATGGAGATTGGAAAGGGGGGAGTCCTAGAAAGGGATCTCTAAAGAGATGCAACCACAAGAAGAAGGATGAGACTAAGTCATTAGGGAAGGATAAAAGGATTAATGGAATAGAAAATCCATAAACACCCATAGTAAAAGGAGATAATGAGAAACAAAGAGAAATTATGGAAACATTTGAATTGGCAATGGAATTGAACATGAAAGGAAAGAAACTAAAATAAAGTCATGAGAGATATGAAAGATACTGTAAAAGAATAGAGAAGGCTAGGGAAGCTAAGTTAGAGTGTTCCATGAGGGTTACTACTAGAGAAGATAAGGATTTTTGGAATGAAGAAGAAGAATTAGAGCACACTAGAGGGGTTGCTACTAAGATTATTAACCTAATAAAGAAGATAGTAAACACCTACCATCAGAAGAAATGAGCATAAATGAGTGTGTTGAGAGGGATGCAAATGAACATAAGAATTCTATGGAAACTATTATAACTCAGCAAATAGAGGAATAAAGGATAATTGTACCACTCCATAATAGAGACACATCTGAGCAAATCAATGAACATTTAAAAAAAAGTAATTGGGATCTCAGAAGGGTTAGCAAAAAAAATTGAAGAATATGTGGTATTTAGAGAGTCATTAGAAGAAAGCTTGGAATGAAGGGTGCTCTACCATTTGAATTTGTGATTTGTACATCTCATTTGGAACCTAATTTGTCTAACATAAAATAATATTTAATGATGGGTTCAAGGGTTTACTAACCCCTTTAACAAAATTAAAACCTTTGGATTTTAGTGTAGAATATTTAGACAATGTAGTGAGTAAAAGTATGGGCATACAAAAGGAGGAAATGATTGAAAATTTAAACTTACAAGAAAATAAGAAAAGTGTAGAAGAAAAATAAGTTGAAAATATGTTCAAAGACCTTGTTGAATGTGTAATATAAAAATTAAGCTACTATTAATTTCTACATAACATTCATATGAATAGGAAAAGAAAATGTTAAGTTATATGGAACTAAAAAATATTTTACAGAAATAAGTTATAGAGTAGAAAGGAGGAAAAAGAGGGGAACCTAGAGCTAGAAGAAGGAAGACAAGTGTATCTAGGATGCCAGCGCATTGCGTGGATGTCCGTGCTAAGCGTTGTCCTCCATACAACTAAAAAATGTGAACAACTTCCAGAATATGCAAAAATCCACCTAGTGGTTCACCTAGTTTGCAAAACCAGAAAAAGGGAACACAACAAGGTACTAGATAATAAAAAAATGAAAACAATGAAGATAAACTAAATAAATCAAATGAAATAATGAGACAACAAGAGGAAGGAAGAAACCAACAAACCTCTGTGTAGTTGAATGCAAGTCCCAAGTACCTATAGTTGAACACAAGGAAAATTGTTGGGCTTATTTGAGGGTTTGCCTTTAGGTCAAACCCCTACTTTGGCATTTATACCTCCACATAAGTCAAGATAGATAAATATAAAACGTGTGTGTTCTTAATCTAAGTGCATCTAGAAATAAGAACAGTGACTAAAATGAATTATTGAAAACGATGTGAGAATCCCAAGGTGCTCAGGGGAAAAAATAAATAAATGCTTGTAATAACAAGAGCAATATCACCTTAGAAGGGCTTGAAGAAGCCAAAGAGAGAAAGAGAGATGAAAATAGATGTTGTAGGAGCACTATAGAAAGTTGTAGAGATTAAGAGACACTAGTACAGAAACAGTAATATATGATTAAAAAAACTACTAAAAACTACATATAAATGACTAAACATGGTTACGTGACCATTAGTGGTTTATTGCCAGTCATTTATAACATGACCGAATTGATGACTAAACCATTTTTAGTCATTTATTGGTTGTTTTGATTGATCTATTTGGTAGTATATTTAGTCATTAATTTAGTCATTGATTGTTGTAAACTGGTCACTTATTTAGTCATTTTTTATTCACTGATATATTTAGTCATTGATTGTTGTTAACTGGTCACTTATTTAGTCATTTTATTTACTAATTTTTGTCCATTGGTAGTGTATTTAGTCATTAATTTTAATCATCATTTTGATCAATTTGGTAGTTTATTTAATTGTTTTTGTTCACTGATTTCTATCAACTAGTAATATATTGATACATTGTTTATTAATTGCATAATCATTATATTTAGTCATATTTATTCATTAATTTATGTCAATTGGTAGTATATTTAGTCAATTAGTAGTTTATTTAATTATTTTTGTTCACTGATTTCTGCCTAAAAGTGCTGGAAATGAGACAATGCTTTTGACGTTTAAACATAAAACACAGAAAAACATAATCAATCATTCATTTGCACATAATGAAATAGCTATTAAGAAGGCAAAAAATATTGAAATTTTATTGAGAAAAGGTGTTCTTATAGCAGATACAAGACAAAAATATGTGTCTTTGCTTTGAAAAAAGTGTTACAAAGTGTGTTTCTCAGTGTTGTGATTGAGAATACTGAATTATAATGCCTTTTTTTGCTTATACAACTCCAAAACAGACAAAAAACACTAAGATCCCTGAACAACACATTCAAACTATTGCATAAAGCAGTGGGCCAAGCTGTCTAACAGCTAGTACATGATAAACATCAACTATGTCATTTTTTCAAATATTTTAGTGGCCACCGCGTGAAGGTCCCTTCTTTCTCTTTCAGACAGACAACTCCATCTATTTTGTCTTCATAAGCAAGGGGTATGTTACTTGTGACCTTTAAAATATTTACATTTGCATCCCCTGTTCCTTTCAATTTGATTCCATGTACAATAGATAGTGAGTGAATCCACCCAATGCCCATAGCAGCACCATTAAATGGATCCAACACCCCAACTTTATCCCCTTCTTGGAGTTTATCAATAAATGTCTGCAAAAACAAAAAAATACACATTATATTGAGATATAAAACACACATTATATTGTTTTTGACAGCTGTATGTAATGTCTTATGTCTTGGAACAAATCAGTTTTTGTATGTGCTTTTTTTATTCTGTTGAATATTAAAGAAGCAACTTTTTTACTCTGAAAAAAAAAAAAAAAAACTAACCCATTGCGAGGTACAAACAAATGGAGGGAAAGACTACAATAGTGCTAGACTATATGAGTACTCCAGAAAAAGACATGGATTGGTAATGAAGTCCCCCCAACTGAGGATCATGACATCCCCGAACACAATGCACTATGTATTGTCCAAATCTATGTATGCACTCTATTACAACTAATCTCTAATCTTCCATATATAAGTTATATGTTCTCCCTTATTTCCATAATCTATTTATACTAGGTAATTACACTTCACTACTATTCTAACCAGCTTCTATCAAATAGGTAATGATTACCCTTATTTACATAATAAAACAACCATTACTTACTTGAATAGTACTTACTTGCATGTGGTTTCATAGCACTCACCTTGAGTTCAGCATGACTACTACTATGAATATCATGCACATGCTCGTCGAGTTCATCATCATAATGACTAACAACATTAACATGAAGTTGTACAGTTTTTCAGAGAGCTCTATTGACAGAGCCTTTTTCTTTTCGTTCTGTTTTCAAATAATTGCTTTGCATGTGGTTTAATCATCATGAAAAAATTAATATAAGTCAAGTAAAGAATGCAAAAGCTATAAATTTTTGTCCAAAAGAACATTTTAAGCATGAAGAATGACAAAACATTGGGACAAATTAACTTACAACTTAAAGAATGCAAAAGCTATAAATTTTTGTCCAAAAGAAGAATGACAAAACATTGGGATAGATTAACTTACAACTTAAAGAATGCAAAAGCTATAATTTTTTGTCCAAAAGAACATTTTAAGTATGAAGAATGACAAAATGTTGGGACAGATAACTGATAACTATTATATTAGCTCAACTAATTCAGCACAACTATGACAACTGTATTGCACATTCTTGTCCAGTTCATCATGATCACTATCAATATCAGAAACTCTATTGACATCATGAAGGCATTTTTTTTCCTGTTGCTTTGATAAAATTGCTCTGCATGTGGTTTAACCATCATGCAAAAAGATATACAAAGCATTCAATAGTCAAGTAAAGAATGCAAGCTATAAATTTGTCCAAAAGAACATTTTATGGATAACTCCAACAATAAAGAAACTAGGTTGGATTCTCCTATGCTCAGATTTCAATAATCTACATATTAAGAGGCATTTGTATACAGAATTGCCAAACAAGAAGAAATGAGATCAATAGAGCCTCTTACCTCATATGAATCCATGGATTTATGCTCATTCCATGCAGAAACTATAGGGTTAACAAAGGCAACCAACTGTGAAATTTGTTGAGTGAGACCGAATATGCAACTCATTACCTGTTGGTGCCCTTCATTTGAGTTGACATGATCTAGAGAGGCTCCTACTAGGCATTTAACATATGGCTATGAAATCTATATTGATGAACTAGATTTCCACTTCATCCTACTCTTAGATTTACTAGGTCGATCTAGTGCTACCATATAATTGACAATATCTTCTGTACCTGCTTCTCTATTACTATTTTCCACCTAAAATAAAATGTCAATTTCAACATATAGTTAGTTCAATAAAAAAATTGAAATAAATAACACAATGTAAATTAAACCAAAAATCCATACACTTACTGCAAATTTGTCCATTTTGGCCTGCAACCTGCCTTAGCCAAATGTATATCCAGCCCTCACATTATCTCTTGCTCTCTTACCTCTATTACTCTTTGTCAAATATTCTTCGAAATGCATAGTTTCTTTCAATGCCTCCCATTGTTTGAGAGATAGAGTGGAGTCTAACCTCTCTTTTCCCTCCATGAGTGTTTTTCTGTAATTGTATCTAAAATTGTTCATCAAAATTCTCATCTTTTGCTTGTAATATTTTCTAGAGATTTGTCCACCAGTAGTCTCAAAAGTATTTTCCATTTTTTGTATAACATTTTCCACAATTAGTGGATTTTGCTCTACAAAACTTGATTTGCAAATATCCAAATGGGCCCTACATCTTACACCCAATTCGAAGGCCCACTTTGCAGCATTTGGCCCAATGGGCTCACCATCTCTCGATACCTCAACTAAGAATGGCTTCTTGCCTTCTAATTTTCTTTCTTTTGCATTCCTCTCTATAGATCTATAGAAATCTTGACTCAATAGTTGTCTTTTGACAAAAGCAGACACATCTTCTATTAAACCACTACCAGTATTTCTGGCTGATCCACTAGTTCCATCAAAAGTTCTAGATGCAACAGGGGCACTCTGAGGCACAACAGATGCAAGCGGTCTCTCTACATGACTTTCATTAACTAGAACTTCATGCTCCTTGGCCAAATTAGGTGTGGCATGAGTAGGTAGATCAGTATCAGTCTCCGCAAATTTCACTTCAAACACATCCTTTAATGTTGAATAAATCATCTTCAGACCTACTATTCCTTTGCTCTGATGTTTTTTAATAATCTCTCTTAGACTTTGTGCTAAGAGATCATCATGATGTTGCACATCACCATGTGCTATATCAGGCTGCACATCACCACATGTGTTATATCAAGCTGCACATCATCACAACTATTGTTTTCACCAACTGCATTTGTTGAATCACAAATGCGTTGGCTTCTATGAGATGGTGGCACTGTATCTTTTCTTTCCTTTTGTTTTTTCTCCACATTTTCTTTGCACTCTTTTTCTTGTCTATAAAACAAAAAATATATCATATTATGTCTTATATACATAAAACTCTTGCCTATAAAATTTCATTAAACACTATTAAACAAATAATACACTACTTAGTGGATTTACAACTTGCATGTTTGTCAAACCAAGACGCGATAAATATTCATTATTCTTGGCCACTTTTTCTCTACAAAAGCACTCATAATCTATCACTGAAATTTCAACATTATGATCACTATCATCTAATTTGTGCCTTATAGTCCTTTTCCTCATTTCCTGAAGTCCAAATAAACAATAATGTATAATCAACAACTTGAATCAGTAAAACTTTATTGAGTTCATAAGTTGATAATTCTTGACTTTCCAATCCGTTGATAACTACAAATGGAAACTTGAAATAAAATTCAGTTTACAGATTAAAAAAGAATTTGTAGTCAAAAACCAAGAAGATGTTTACAATTACAGGTATCAGACAAATTTTCCTTAGGGATATATTCATAAGAAAAGAACTCATAAAAACATAACACAAGCAAGATGAAGGAAAAATATACTCTAGTAAGGTTATGTCTGATTTGTCTCCAGTTATCCTAGGAGTTGAACCAATGCAAATATATATCTAATATTATCATATATGATGATATTTTGACACCAATAAATCGTTCCTAATTGTAAACCACATATCTCCTTGCTAGTTTGATATACTTATTCTCCCCAAGTTACTATGATTTACTTAAAGGAATTTAATCCTTCCTTGAAGGAACCAATAAATTAGCCACACAAAGACAACAAATGTGTTTTGATAAACAAGATATACCCTTGATATATTGATTTAAATAACAAGGAAAGATCAAACTGGAGACATCAAGATAACATTCATTAATAACTTAACGGGCTAGAAGGTAACTCAATACTTGGGGCTAGTCAACTTATGACATGAAAGACATAAGGTTATAAATTAGATGACCGATAACCTAGGCTAGACAGTCAACAACAAAATAGAAGATAAAGTAAACTTTCGGCCATAAGACTTAAGGTTTCAAGGAAAATAGGAAAATACCCAAATGATTATACTGTGTACCAATGGGAGCAACAATATCTTTTGACTGAAGAATGAATAGGCCAAGTATGCAGTGGAGCAATGAGCATCAAGATGTAGTAAAACAACAGTGAATAAGCATACCTATACTCAGATATTTATTACATTTAATAATAAATTACACCATACATATAACCAAAGTTTAGGTGACAAGCTAACCTCTTAAGGTGATAGGCTAGTTAAGATGACAAAACATCATCATAATCATCTGCATTGCCAACAAGATTAGAATCCTAATCACTTGTGTCTACATCTTCTTGATTTTCTTCCTCATCCTCATTTGTGACATGCAATACATTCTCTCTCCCAATCTCTTCATTGGTAATCAAAATCTCTTCTTCAAACACTCCATCATCGTCTTCATCCACTTCTTTGAATATTTCTTACAAATTAACATATTGCCCATCAGGCATTATCGACAACTTCCATGAATTTTCATTTCGAATGAGACTCTGTTTGAATGACATATGACCATCCTGGGCTTCTTACATCATCAATTAGAAATGATTGGTTAATTTTAAGAGGGGAAACATACAACTCATCTATCTATGATAAAAATTATCGTGTATTTGCGCGTACAAATCCATACTCATTAAATTGTACTATGGATGGTCGGATCCACTTACATTTTAATAATATAGGACTATTTTCACCAAAATCCACTTGAATAATTTCTTGGATGAATCCAACATAAAATTTCTTCTCAGTTTCGTGAAGAAATTCAGCACTAACAACACAATCACAATTTGTCTTTCCTTTGTCTTTTTCTTCCACTCTTAAATGACTACCATAGGCCCACATTCCACTAAAATGCTAAGCCCATAAATGTGGAGATTGTGAAAGTTCACTTTCCTCTGTTGTTATATCTTGACCTTCTTTTTGCATCGCTGATTGCATTAGCAATCCATTCTTCAAATTTTGGAAAAGAATCACCTCCTATCAAATCATGACGTCTGCGCTTTTGAGGTCGATGTTGCATCCAATCTTGATTCTCTTCTTCATATTTTATACATAGAATATTAACATACAAATAGTAAGATTAATAATATAAATGTGAAAATGCAATTGAGTAAATAAATTATTTTGTAAAATGTTTTTTTACCTACACCACTTATCGAATGAAGATGTGTTTTGAAGAATATAGGCATGTATCGTACTTCTTTCTTGATGTGATAGCTTGAAGCGACATCCATTGCCTTCTAATACTTCACTTGCAACTCTCTCATCTTCGTCATCATCCCATACATGTCGATTGGCATTTTTAAAATCCTTCATATATTCTATGCAAAATCCCATGGCCTCTTGCATTGAATATCCCTTAGACATGCTGCCTTCCAGTTTTTCCCTAGTACGAATAATTTTTTTGAAAACCTTCATAAATCGTTCTATAGGAAACATCCATCTCATTCTTACTAGGCCACAATTCTTGTTGCAAGTATGGGCCTAACTGGTATTGTCATTGATGTCAACATACTCCTGTTGCATTAATGTCAAAGATTGGATAAGTTGTATGCTGAGGATATTGAGAAAATTAGTCCTATCAGAAATAAAGAAGATTAGTGAAGATAGTGAAGCTTTATGAAGTGAAGATCCTAGCTAGATGAAGATTAGAGAATGTGCATCAAAGGGTTTGTAGACATGTGTCAGAAGATGATCCCGTCAAGATTTGAGAGATCTGCATGAAAATTTGGAGGAGTTATGGCCATAAGAGTAAAACCAGTTCTGGCAACTATTCAGAGGTGACAGAGTGACACAAATAGGTCTGGTGAGATCCAAAAATACAATATCATGTTTTGCGGATCTGAAGGCATGTTTGGAAGGCTAATGTGAATTGACAACTCAATTGGTTCATGGTTTGGAGGTCCACAAGCAATCCTTCTAATGTGACAGAGATGGGCAACTGTGTTCTTGAGGCTCTGGATGAAGATGCAAATGATTATAGTAAGCAGAAGTGATGCAGATGTTCTTGGTGATGCAAGCAAGCTTGTGGGGGTCTCTAGATTGTGTCCAGTTTATGTTGGTGGTCCGCATTGGAGTTTGAACTTGAAATTGAAGA